>JBCNJP010000020.1:8141655-8365522 GCA_039602395.1 Deinandra increscens subsp. villosa
GACTAAAAGTTTATTGACCAAATTTCTAATAATTGAGAGTCTGGCATGTGGAAAAATTTGCTATCAGGATACACGATATGGGGCCTGTGACTAAATTGGAACTTGAAACTTTGGAAGATAGTAATTATTATTTATTGATATATCTTAATCTTTATTGAACTTTTTTAAATTATATATCTAATTCTCAAAAAATTAAATTTTCATCTAAATTTCAAAATATTACGTTCATGTGTCACCTACTTTTGTTTCCCAGAGACAATAGACAGGCAAGCTGCAGTTAATTCTTGCCCACTTGGCCGACAACCCAACATCCCACTATCCTTAAGAATGTTCATAATGTATTTCCTTTGATTAAGAACCAATCCTTGGCGTGTGTGTATAACTTCAATCCCCAAAAAATACTTCAAAGGACCAAGATCCTTGATGTTGAATTTGTCGTTTAGAAAGGACTTTGTCTCTTTAATTTTCTTCTTATCGTTTCACGTCGCCAACATAAATTAGTACAACAACAAAGCAGTCATTGGCCTTGTGGATGAGCGGTGAGTGATCAGCTTTAGAGTGAGAAAAGCCGATTTCATAAAAAGCTGACGTGAACTTATGGTACCAGTTCCTTGAGGCCTGTTTAAGGCCATAGAGGGACTTCCGGAGACGGCAAACTTTATTCTCTTTTTCTTTCTCAAAACTTTGTGGAACTTTTATGTAGACTTCTTCATGGAGATCGCCATGCAAGAAGGCATTGTCAACGTCAAATAGATTAATGATCCAGTTCCTTTTAGTAGCAACAACCAAAACAGTATGAACCGTGAAGAGCTTGGCGACTGGGGCGAAAGTATCATGAAAGCCAATCCCTTCCATTTGAGTGAAGCCTTTTGCAACCAACCTAGCTTTGTACCTTTCGATTTCACCGTTTGGTTTGTATTTGATTTTGTATACCTACTTTGAGTCAATAGCATGTTTTCCATCTGGGAGATCTTTAAGAGTCTACATACCATTTTGTTCAAGAGCTCGAATTTCTTTACTCATAGCCTCTCTCCAACCTTAATCATGCACAACTTGTTTAAAAGTTTTGGGCTCATCATTAGCATTGATGGCCGCTAAGAAAGCTTTGTGAGATTCTAGTAAAATTGCTATATGAAACAAAATTAGAAACATGATGTATCGTTGAGGAGTTTTGATTGAACAATTAAATCCCAATAGTAATTACTTGACAACGAATTAATATAAACCCTAGAAGTAGACACTGGACGTATATCACATCGACCGAACGTCTTTTAACTTTCATTTCTCCGTTTCCTATTAATTTTCGTTTGTGAGTTTATTATTTTGGTTGTTGATTTGTTATCCGGTTGATACCCAACAAATGGCATATGAGCTTCAGGATCTCTGTCAACATAGTCTTCCATATGTTTTTCGGGGTCGAAGATCAGTCTGAGGGTTTAACCTGCGGTTTGAGTCCGAAAGTTCTTAGAGCAATTTCGAGTTCGGGATTTCAAAAGAAGTTTCAATCACCGTTGTTAGGGTTTCCAAACGAAAAATTTCTTTGAAACTTTATGTGCGGAAGTTTTCCAAATGAATTGTTTTCTGTGAAAGTTGATGTACATAAGTTTTTGAACGGAAGTTTTCACACGAAAGTTCCGGACGAAAGTTTTAGGTTTGAAAGTTCAAATGAAAGTTCCAGTTTCAGACTCGTTTTCGTTGTTATATGTTGATACTGTAATGACTGATGACAAGAGGTTTAAGATCGAGAAATTCTATGTGCAGGATTTTGGGTTATAGAAGATGCAAACGAGGATGTTCTTTTATCATAAGAGTTATAACACCCACATACAATTTGAAGCCAGATTATAAATAGTATATTTTATAAAAGTTGGTCCTAGAAAAAGTTTGTTCAAAACATATTGTTTGAAAATTTCCAAATACCATCATCGTGGTTTACTTTTACAAAACATGCCATTACTAAGTTTGACATCCAGAAGTTGTTCATCAATATCTACAAAGATTCATAAACCCGGAATGCGAAACGGTTTGTTCATTCTTCTGTGATCGGTTCATCTGCACTTGATAAGCCCCTTTAAGCCTTTGCCTCACCTGCAAATTACTCGCTTTCAATAGTGAGTTTCTATTGCATACAATGCATAAATAGCAGTTATAAAAGAAGAACAAAAAATTTCTTAAGATTGAGATCCAAGCGTATCGCCTAGCACATAATTGTCTCCAAGTGATACGCTTGATGCACCATGCGTATCGCTTACAGAATCATCTGCTCCAAGCGTTACGTTTTGGAGCTAAAGTTCCAGGGATTGGCCTAATTCCGACCAGTTTCATACTTAGCCAATTTTTTGCTTCCTTTCCCTATTTTCTACCATATTTCTTTTGAACCATTTGAGGACTTTGATTATGCATCATAGGGCCTTAAAACACATAAAATCATGGTATTATGCACACAACAACTGCTAACTAATATTTAACATTTCCTACTCGTCTAACGGGTTTATCCAACCCGTTTGACCCATTAAGGGCTTATTGCCTCCAAGGCTTCATTTTACCAAATTCTTGTGCTACAAAACCTTCATACAATCAGACTTATGGCACATAGATCATTGATGACATTCACATGTTATGTATCCACTAAGGCGTACTATAACATCAATTTGGTTACAGTCTATAGACCCGGTTCACATAATCTTACAACTAACATCAAAATTCATCATTCGGTTACCTAGACACCCTATTTCAATTGATTACGTCTTATTAACCCGTTTGACCCGTTAACACGGGTCCATGCCCTTGGTGCCTCCGAATTCATTCATTGGCCATAATTTATCTTTTTAGCATTGAGGATATTATGGTTCCATAAACCATTTATGATCCTCAACTATCCGTTACATGGCGATGGGTCCATTGCCTCATTTCCGCCCATTGCTACTTGTTCACTTATTTTGTGATTCCTCAGAATCATGTCTATGATCAAATTTTAGAAATTGGAGGACCTTTAGTCATTTAGGCTTTATGGTTCCTAACCATTCATCACCTCTTTAGAATAGCTTATGCCATGTTTCATTTGTCATGGAACTTCACAAGTTTTATTTTCATAATGAATACTTGTAACTTAAACAATGTTACCTTGTAGGTTTGAGCCTCCGCTTTAACCTGCACCTTGATTGCTCACTTGATCAATTTGATCACCTAATGAGTCGCTAATAAAGTTAGGACCTTTCACAATAGCATATAATCACAATTTCACTTCCATGACTTCAATGCTACTCTTAATTATATTTTCACATAATTGGCAATCAAGCATATTCACCATGTTTATTTCTAACTACATGGTTCCATCAACAACACAATATCAATCATAAACATTCATTACCAAAGGTAGTATTTTATACATGTTTTAACTCATTTTAGTTCATCACTTATGCATAACATATTCTACGAGCATAAAATCTTAATTTTGGGCATATAACTACAAAAGAGTTCATATAGGCATTTCATCGAACACCTTGTGGGCACATAGTTGTAGGTTCATGCTTTTCACCTATTAGCTATTCAAACCTACCAATTTCAACATCAATTTAGTGGAATCCCTTCCAACCCATCATCAATTCATCATATAACATCATATTCATGCTAGAAATCAATTGATAGAACCAGTTTCACAACTCTATGAAGTAGTCAACTAGCATAGAGGTTCAAGTAGAGGAATTTGGTGACTACTTCACCAATTACCCATCAAACTAGAAATTTATGCAAAAAACGATGTGCCTAGTATCATAAGATTCATATTACATCAATCAATTTCAGATTCACATCCAATTTTTCGAACCCTAGACATGCAAGGATCATGTGATTTACTTACTTGACCCACAATGTATGATTGTTGATGTTTAAGCACCACAAATTCCAAGTTTATGAGCAAGAAATCGCAGCCAAGGGCCTCAATTGAGCAGAATTTCGGGTTTTGGGGGAAGGAGAGGGGTTGAGGTCGATGCTTAGGTTGCATCTGCGACTTCTCTCCTCTTCTCCTCTATTTTGCTAATTCCAACTTTTTGGTAATTGTAATTCTAACCCCTCAATTTAGTTCTTTGTTTTTAATTAACACAAAACACTAATTTGCACAAAACACCTTGTTATTCACATATGACAAGTATTTATAATAATATTAGGGGTTACCTTAGCTAGAAAATTATTTCACGAGACGTTAGCGGGAATTTTAAATTATTAAAAATTCGGGATGTTACAAGAACTTACACCAAATGATATAGGGGTACAAACCAGAAACCAGAAAATATGATTGATGTAGATAGAGCGATTTTAGACATAAAAATGTTGGGAGTTGTGAGGTTGTCATTGGCGAAGGGTGTTCATTCAACATCGTGAATGAGACGATTACTTGTAGGCTAATGAAAGATTTTTCGAATATGTACGAGAAACCCTCAGCAGTAAACAAGGTGTTCTTGAGTAGACAATTGTTTAACGCCAGGATGAAGAGGGTGCCACTATTGCGGTTCACATCGACGAGTTTAATTCGATCTTAACTCGGTTAGGATTAACTGGGATTAATTTTGATGGTGAATTCCATGAATTGTTACTTTTATTTTCTTTGCATGTCAATTGGTTTAGGATAGTGACAACAACCACTAAGTTATTGGGAACTACTAAGTTTAGTTTTTAAGGAATTCGGGACTTAATTATGGGGGATGGACATCAAACACGAATTTTCGGGGATTCTCTCGAGTTAACTGCTGAGTACCAAGGGTGGAGAGAGAAAGAATAAAAGGGGGAGCAATCAGGACAGAGTCAGAAGTCAATCCAAGCATTATAAAAAAGTTACCTCTTGGAGTTGCAAACAAGTGTGACACTTTAGAAATCAGTGCTCGAATGGTAAAAATAAAGTTTAAGTTACAGAAAATGACATTAAAGATAGGTTTTTGGTGTTGCGTAATGGTAACCCTAACGGTCCACGACGACCTCCTGAAGGCAAAAACTAAGTTTTAATCATGACTCATCCATATAACCCCAACTGCTTCAGTTGGCTGCATTCCACCTAATCCATTTCGGCCAAAGAGCGTCCCAGAGCATTCATTGGAACCACTAGGATGAGGGGAACACCTGATTAGTGAACCTGCTCTGATCAGGGGTTCGATCTAGATCAACTAATATTGATTAGTGTGTAGCTTTAGTGAGTTAAAAATAAACTTAAATCCGAGTCAACAGAGTTAAAATGAATAAACTTTGTTAAATACGATTAATACAATTTATTTCGTTTTAAATGTTCAAACAAGATGTCTTGTGCTTGTTTCACTATAAACACTACAAGACCACTATAAAAAGCACACATTGAAACACTTAGAAAAAAAAAACCAACTCTCAAATCACCCAACCTTCATTAAAATTCCGAGAACTACTTCTTTGTATTTATAGGCTAGAGATCGAGTTGAACTCCACATATACATATTCCTATTGTTGTAGACTTTGAAATTTGTTTTAGAAAATCCGTGTCAAATATGGGTGTCGACATTCTGTTTCTTCATCTTCTTTGTATTTCTTTTATTTTTATTCTAATAACTGTAATAACTTACGATAAATTATTGATCTCATCCCAAATAAGAAGTTATTGAAAAAATAATTATGGATTAACTCCTTCCTCGTTGATCCATTTTGACAAATGACAAGTAAACATAACCCGTTCGATTATGTTACCCCACGTCCCCACCCCGTAATCACTTGCAATATATTTAAAATACAAAGGAAAAGTAGTGAAGTTTTCGTTGTTTGAATTTTGGCTCTTTGAACTTTGATCATGAAACTTTTATTTTATTTTTGTAGATTAGATAGTCATTGTTAAGTTTCGATACAGGAACACTAAATTCTTATTCAGTTTGATCACTAATCTTTTAACTTTTAGATATTAAAAACCAATTTACAACATTTGAGTTTTGTTAATTTTCGAGTTTAATTAGTCACGAAACTTTTAATTTTAAGAGTGCACATCCCGAACCCTTTAGTTATGATATATACTGGGTTAATGTAGTTCATTACAAGTTTTAAAGCCCTTAAGGTAGAAGTTCACATCTTTTTTTTTTTTGAATGGCGAACACTCGGTTACTCGGGAGTCTCATCATGGCAAACGATGCTACCCACGACACTCTGCGACCACAGGCCGTGCGAGTAACCAAGACCCTCTATGTTGCACATCCATCCCAGAGGAAATCCACCGCCCTAAGGCCCACTGTGGTAAAACTTCTGACTCACCTCTATAAATTTTCATTCATCATACATTTTTTTTGTGTCTGGTGGGATTTGAACCCTTGACCTTCACATTGGAAGGCAAGGGTATAACCACTCCACCAACGATATAAATTTTGTATAAGATGCAACTGTGTAGAGTTTAATTTGGTTATAACTTTTTGGTTTGTGTTGCATTGATTCAACCTGGGTTCGAATCTTGCGACTCCTTTTTTTTTCTTTCGAAAAGGTGTTCAAGTTTTTTTTCTAGATCTCATTTTCTTTATTTTTTAAGTTTTACAGAATATGTTTGCCGCAATATAGAAGTAGGTTTAAGACATGGATGTGTCAAATTTCATTAAATTTTTGTCTATCAACGATATAAAGTAGATTTAACATAAACACACAGCGATCCACACTATAACATGCAAGGATTATGCAAGGATGGATTATACCGCTAGTTTTAATTTAAAATTAAACGGTGTGATATTTTATTGTTTTTCCGAACAAAAAATAAGATTTTTTTTTCCTTATAAATAGTCGCAGGCATTAGTATTGAAGAGCCGTACAAGTTGAACACCCAAGCAAAAAGCTTCTCCCTAGTATCTTTTCTTTACTCTCATCATTATCATGGATCCCTCCAAGGTAAAACTCGATCATAGTTACCAAATTTTGTTTATTTGTTAAGAGTTATCCGGAATCATATAATGTTTACGGGAACTTTTATTATGAAAATCGCTTTATGATATCGATTATCGTGTTCATATCACATGTACCACGATGTAAGATTTTTTATCGAATTAGACTTTGATATATTATTGTATTCGTATGAAGTTACTTTCTACAAGCTCCAATACGAATATAGTATACATGATCATCGTGATCTTTTTAAGTATTAATTTTTTAAGTTTTTCTATTTTTATTTCTATGAGTTATAACCAGGGGCGGACTCATGCTCAGCCCAGGGTAGCGCCCGCCGTCCCTGAACTTTTTCGGCGATATGCAATTTATTTTTTAGGTTTTCGGTATTTTGTTACTCCTGAAACGAATTTTCCGCTACCCCTAAAAATATATTACGCTACCCATCCAAATTTTTTATGATTTCTATTTAAATCCCAAGATAAAAATATGATCAAAACGCCCGTTAATTACCTAAAACCAAACAATTAATAAGCTTGTGCACTTTAAAATAAAACTTGTAAGTAGGGGGTATTATGTAATTGTGTTAAACTAATATAAGTCAAACAAAATGACACATTTTGGTCTCTCAAATTTAAATTTATACATTTTCGGACAGAAAATTCTGATGCATTTTTAATGATGGACTTCTGTCCAAAATAAAAAAGTTCCCCGCTGACCTGGCAGCTCGAGCTCGACTGCTCGACCCCAGCCAAGGGCTCCGCCCCTTAGACTAGGGCTGTCCAAAAAGTTCGAAACTCGAAACTCGTTCGAACTCGCTCGAAAAATATTCGGAAAATGCTCGTTCGATTGTCGCTCGCTTTAAAAACGAACCGAGCGGCTCGGTTCGATTTGTAAAACGAACCAAGTATGAGCATAGGTGCGCTCGCTCGATGCTCGCTCGAATTTATATATATACATTTAGTTATTTATTTTATATATTTTTATTATTTATTTTATCAATTTTAATTTTGTTATGTAAGGAATTAGGATTGGAATTAAGATTTTCCATTATTCCAAAAATTTTGTGCACTTAATATTTGACTTTGGATGTAAGTTTAATATGTTAGTTTATCATCTTTGTAGCTTCCATTCTCTCTAGCCTCCTCTATTGTCATTGTTTTTATTAATCTTTGCATATTGTTTCTTATATAGAATGTCTTTTCACAAAGAATCCAATGGTATCGAGACTTCTCATGTTGAATTAAGTGATGGAGAGAGTTTTGAGTTAGTTGATGAAGTAAAAAATAGTGAAAACGTAAGTAAAGATGTTAATGCAACTAGAAAGGGAAAGCGAAATAATAGTTTTGAAGTACATCCAAATTTTGTAGACATCGAGGACATGTACAAAGGGAAAATGGTAAAAAAAAGAAAGAGTGCATTCATTATAATTATATTAGTTCATATTAGTGTTAGTTGGTCTAATAAAATACAAACAAGACTAGTGTTAGTTATTGGACAAAATGTGTTAAAATTGAAAACATGGATGAAGGTGTTATGTCAGATCACCACCCACGTCACTTTCCTTTTTGTTCTGCGACGCTCGAAATTTGCTCGGTGATCGCTCGAAAAATACTCGGATCGAAAGTCGCTCGTTCGATTTTGGATCGGTTGAAAAAATGCTCGGTTCGGTTCGGTTCGGTTTGTAAACGAACCAAACACGAGCAAAGGTCCGGTCGGTTCGGTTCGGATCGTGAACATCCCTACCTTAGACCCCGCTTTTCTCGGGGCGCTGCCCCTGAACCTCCGTTAGTCCTGACCAAAAAAAAAAAATTTGAACGCTACCCCTGAAATTTTTTTCTGGATCCGCCCCTGGTTATAATTAGGCTATAACAAACTCGGTTTTCGTGTTTATAATGTTAAGAATATTAATTTCGTTTTCTTAACGGTGAAATGTTAGTTTTTAATTAAAAGTTGTGGGTTTAAACCCCTAAAGTACATATATGGAATTTTAGCCGTTGAAAAAACGGTTTTGTTATTTTTTTATGAAGTTCTAAATGTTATAGACTTTTAACTTTTTTATAGTTTGTTTATCTATTTAAGGCTCTCAATGTTACCAAAGTTTTTGTTGCACCACGTTAGGTTTTCCCTTTTTTATAAAGTTTTCATAATGATAACTTATTTTGTGGTTTGACGAGTCGAAACGTGTAACGATTTAGCTTTCTCTATGCAAAGTTTTGTACAGTGGCGGATCTTGAATTTTTTTTCGTGGGTGACCGAAAATTAGTGGTGACCGAATCAATATATAAAAAAAAAATTAGTGGTGACCGACACGATATATATACAAATTTTCTTCATAAAACGCGTATATATAAAAATTTTCTTCGTAACAAAGATTCGCCCCTGGTTTTGTATACATTACTTTTTGTCGTCGTTTAACACCCCGTAACATGGAGATGAAAACCTACTTAAAGTTAACTACATAATATAAATTATTTCAACCAATTTTTTCTCTCTAAGGTGAATATCTGTTAAATTTCTATCATGTTTTTAAAAATATTGTCAGAATATTCTTAATTTAGAAAAGAAATTAATACTATACGACCCTACTTAGAGTTAACTACATAATATAAATTATTGACCCATTATAGATATCGAAACAAAAAATCTATATATAAAATAATTTGTAAGTCCCACTTCGAAAAACCTAAACCCATCCTTCGTATCGTCTTCTGTCACGTGATTGTGACCATGTATAAGTATATAAAATATGCCTGATTTTTTAGTAACAATTTTTATTTTTCCTCAAATATATCAATATCACCACCATCACTCTATATATAGGATTTGAATTATTAATATTTTATTTATAAGATATAATAGTTAATAATTAATATCGCCCATATTCCCTGGGATTCAAGATAATTTTATCCCATATTTTTCATTGGTTCATTAGTAGTGGTTTTGGTATGATGGAAAAGGTGAAAGTTTTGTCGAAGATGATAATAAATATGTGTAATACTATTTGTATGAACGTGTGATTTAATTTAGAAAAAATAAAATATGTATAATTATGTGATTGGTAGAACAAACATAAAAAAAAAAGTTTAACTTGATTTCTCTTCCACGTTCAGTGGATTAATTGTTTAAAAAAATTGTTCGATTTGTTTTTGATGGACCGTCCATCTAAGAAAAAATACGTCTCGGTAAAGAAAGTATTAACGCCCTTACAAAAAAGGTTTCGTTTTCCACCTAAACCGATATGAAACTTACATCTCCACCTATAACTTTTTGGTATTATTTTTATTGGCCTGTTATAAATGGCACCGGAGACAGCGGGTTGGGTCGGATTGTGAGCAAGGAAGTTCTCTAATAGTCTAATAGCCTATTAGAGAACTTCCTTGCTCACAATCCGACCCAACCCGCTGTCTCCGGTGCCATTTGTAACAGGCCAATAAAAATAATACCAAAAAGTTATAATTTGGGCCATCTAAAAATGAAACGATTTTGTTTTCCCGACGAGTTAGAGTGATATCTTTTATAAGTTTCTTCAGCTTCTTGCTTCATTTCATACTAGTTCCTTTCGATTTATATCGAACATTCCAACAAAATCATCGCGTAACATTTTAGGTATGTCTAAATTGGTGTTTCTCTTCTCCTCTTCCAAATGATTGATAATCATGTATTAACTGTAATTTTCGTTTGATTTACTAATGTTCTTCTATGTCTCCCGTGATTAATCCGAATGAATTTGCTAATTAGATCTCGTTTGATACCTATTACATTCAAAACCCCTACACCGTTTCCGATTTTACAAAACTTACTTTGTCCAAAATTGAGAAAATCAAATCATGTAGCAATAATTTAGTCAAATTAGACCTTCACAGATTCAATTCAATTGTTTGATTTATCTGATCTGTTTCCAATTGTTTGATTTGCTGCAGCAACGCCCTTCTAGTGCTTACAATACCCCCTTCTGGACAACTAATGCCGGTGCACCCGTTTACAACAATACTGCATCACTTACAGTTGGAAATAGAGGTACTTTGATTTGATCTTATATTTTTTATGCTGATGATCTATTTGTGTGTGTATATATACATAGAACAATTTGATTTTGAGAACTTTTGAGAGAAACATTCTGAGCCACTAGTTGAATTTAGTGGCTCAGAATGGTTCTCAAAATCAAATAGTTCTCAATTTAACCTAACCCTATATACATATATCATATTGAACAATTGGGATATGTTATTGTGATAATGCAACTGATCTTTTAACTGACAGGACCAATTCTCCTTGAGGACTATCATTTGATTGAGAAACTTGCGAATTTCACTCGTGAACGGATACCGGAACGAATTGTTCATGCAAGGGGTGCGAGTGCAAAGGGGTTCTTTGAGGTCACACATGATATCACCCATCTCACCTGTGCAGATTTCCTCCGGGCACCCGGAGTTCAGACTCCTGTCATTGTTCGTTTCTCTACTGTTATCCATGAACGGGGAAGCCCTGAAACAATCAGAGATCCCAGAGGTTTTGCAACTAAGTTTTACACCAGAGAGGTAAATTAGGATTTAGGAGATCACTGAGACACTGATTGTTTAGGGGATGTTTGGGAGTGCTTGTTATTTGAGTTCAAAAGCACTTTTGGGTAAAGTGCTTATTGGCTTATTACTTTCTGAAAATGAGTTTTTTAAAAAAATGTTTGGTTTAGCTTTTGTGGTGTGAAAAGTAGCTTATATGTGTAAAATGACCAAAAATGACATTCTTTATATATCAATTAGGTAGGTCATGGGTTACTGTAGGGTAGTGTGGTAATTTTGTTGTCTAAAAGCCAAATGAAGTTTTGAAAAACCAAGTTTTTTGTGCTTTTGAAAATCTCCTTTTTACTCCTCCAAAAGTCATTTTGAAAAGTGTTTTTGCTCTATCCAAACAATATTTTTAGCTTATTGGCTTTTTGAAAAGCCAATAAGCCAATAAGTTGATTTCTAATGGTTACCCAAACTAACAAACATCACCTTAATTTTTCTTTAATTTTTGGTGTTTAGAAGTTGGGCTGTCTTTGCCTGTTGCTTATTTGCAATAATTCGTGATTCGATGTCTTTAACTTGCAGGGTAACTTTGATATTGTGGGAAACAATTTCCCGGTGTTCTTTACTCGTGATGCAATGGCATTCCCGGATGTGATTCATGCTTTTAAACCAAACCCAAAATCACACATCCAGGAAGACTGGAGAATTCTTGACTTCTTGTCACATCATCCAGAAAGCCTAAACACTATGACATTTTGGCTTGATGATATTGGTATCCCCACAGATTACAGGCACATGGAAGGTTCAAGTGTTAACACTCTCACTTTGGTTAATAAAGATGGGAAAATGCACTATGTGAAATTCACATGGAAACCCACATGTGGAGTCAAGTGTTTGATGGATGATGAGGCTATCAAAATTGGAGGTGCTAATCACAGTCATGCCACTCAAGATCTTTACGACTCGATTCAAGCTGGTAAGTTTCCTGAATGGAAGCTGTTTCTTCAAGTTATTGACCCTGATCATGAAGATAGGCTTGATTTTGACCCGCTTGATGGCACCATGACCTGGCCTGATGACATCATACCTCTGCAGCCAGTCGGGCGTATGGTCTTGAATAAGAATATTGATAACTTCTTTGCTGAGAACGAACAGCTGGCATTCAACCCGGGTCTTGTTGTCCCGGGGATTTATTATTCTGATGATAAGATGCTTCAAGGTCGGATCTTTGCATATTCTGATACTCAGAGGCACCGTCTTGGACCAAATTATCTGCAGCTTCCTGTCAATGCGCCTAAATGTGCTCATCATAATAATCACTATGATGGGCATATGAACTTTATGCATAGAGATGAGGAGGTAGACTGTCTTTTTATATACTGGTCCAACTTCATTAGAATTTCTGGCTCTTTTATATACCTGAATTTATACTTTCTTTCAGGTTGATTACTTCCCTTCAAGGTACGATCGTGTTCAACATGCTCAGAAGTACCCAATCAACCCAGCCAGGGTTACTGGAACCCGTGACAGGGTTAGTTTCTTGTCTCATTGGCTTCTTCTAGCCGTATGACCCGTTTGTTATCCGCTATTAGAGGTGGTAAACGGGACAAGTTAGGTATGAGGCCAAATGGGTCCGGGTTAAAACGAGTTGGGTTGGACTAGAGTGACCCGCAAACACCCTCTTATCCATTTAAATAAGTTTCATATATAACTGAACTAGTTTTTGATACCCGTGTGACGCACGGGTGGTTTTTAAAAAAATAAATCCAACAATTTAGATATTATAATAAATGTAATTCGATAATTGAAACCCGTGCATCATACGACGGTATTTAAAAAAAATCAAAACTAAAATGTACTAATGATTCTTTATAGCATCTAAGAATTTTTTTTATTAAAACTATCCAGTTAAAAGTTTCAATTCTATAATGAGCCACTTTCACTTCCTAGTAATATATAAAAATGATATAAACATTAGTATAATCTCTAAAACTTAAGAGAAAATTAAAGTTTGCATCATACCCTTCTTCAATTATAAAAACAAACACAAAAACAAAACCATTTGATTATAATCGTGCATTCGTGCATGAATAATCTAAGAGTAGTCATAAGCACACAAGGACAACCTTATGATACATATATTTGGAAATTTGTATAGCTAAACAATAAAAGAAAATTATTAATATTAATTATATTGTTATATTTATTTAAGAAATAATTGTTTGTAGAAAATAATAAAATTAAGAATGCAATTATAACGATAATATCTCCATTAAATTCATAAGAATTAATTTAGTTGTTTGAAATTACAATATTTAAGGCTCACTGGATTTAAAATTGACTTTTTTTTCAAATCCAAATCCGTCATTTACGATATATAATTCAATCTTTAAATGTGTTTGACTTTTTTAGAATATAATTAAAGACGTAATTATACAGTTTGTAATTAGACTCTTTCTATTTTTGAATAATCATAACTATATTATGAAAGTCAAATTTCATTTATTGGAAAAAATTTGAGCGGGAAAACCATAAAATGGATTGTTGTGGTGATGCCATATCCGTCATTTACGATATATAATTCAATCTTTAAATGTGTTTGACTTTTTTAGAATATAATTAAAAACGTAATTATACAGTTTGTAATTAGACTCTTTCTATTTTTGAATAATCATAACTATATTATGAAAGTCAAATTTCATTTATTGAAAAAAATTTGAGCGGGAAAACCATAAAATGGATTGTTGTGGTGATGCCATGTGGCATCCAATCTTTTCATATATATATTATATAGATATGTTTACAAAATCTATAGTATTACGAGAAGGGAATATTTCACACAATAGATAAAAACCAAGTTTTAAAGAGTTCCACTAAAGCCACTAAAACTTTTCTCTCTCTAAAGTCACTCAACTTTCAATAGGTAGGTGTTCCCACCTTGTATAATGTATTAATTTTTTTTATAAATGTTAAAATTTCATAAAGTCACTCATAAATTTATTAAGGCAATTTCCGAGTTTTTTATGCATTTAAAACTACTTGATGATTTTCAAAATATTTGATCTGTTTCCATTGTACTTGAGCAATCTAACTTAACCCCTTTGATAATAAAGTCATAAAACATAATTCAGCAATGATATTCTTTATTAGTAAATGCACCAAAATTGTCAATCCATTTTCAGTATGTATTAACATCAAAGTGATTAAATGATTATGTTCTTTTGTGAATGCAGACTGTCATCCCAAAATATAATGATTTCAAGCAGCCAGGGGAGAGATACCGATCATGGGATCCAGCGAGGTACACGTTCTATCTCATTTGTTTATAAGGATTCAAAGATTCAGTTGATGATTGTCTAAACTGTTCTTGGTGTTTCTATAGGCAAGAAAGATTCATTGTCCGAATGGTTAAGATGTTGTCTGACCCACGGGTCACCCATGAGCTTCGCAGTATTTGGATCTCATACTGGACCCAGGTTTGTATACCCTTCCCATCTTCAACCTTACTTCCTAGTTCCTATGATTCCAACAAAAGACAATGTTCATCCATCCCATGACATTTGCACAATTTTCTTTTAATATAGTTTGGAATGTAAGTTGATCTTGTTTTTGTTTAGATTTCAATGAAATTGATAACAAATGAATAGCTAAGAAAAGAAAAAAAGTTGCTTACAAATATGAATTTTGAATGAGTGACCAAGGATCAGGAGATCATCTTTTTCAAATGAAAGGAGTTAGAGTTAGGGATGACAAATGAACCCGAAACACTCAGGACGGGTATTTGGTATGAGATTAGTTTTTAAAAAAATTACGGGTATGGCATTAGGTGTTTCTGGCCCGATTACCAGAAACATACATACCCCTTTACCCGAACCATACCCATAAGCATTCTCTTTTTATTCTATACTTTTCCGACTTTAGGTAACACAGTAATCTACTTTTGAGCTTTTAGTCTTAGTTTTTATATTTCTAATTCCTTTACTGATAAAATAATATAAATTAAAAAAATAGTAGGAAATGTAAATAATTTTTACAAATTAACGTGTATATCCGATACCCCATGGGTAGAGTACTCAGGTACCCAACATATATGTGAGCGGGTATGGGACACGATTTTATGATCCGGTATGAGACTAGGATTATGAGCCATGGTCAACTCTTTGTTTAAAAACTTCCTTAAATAAGTAATGTGTTAATTATACTTTGGAAGACTATATTATATAAGATATTTTTTTTTTTTAAATAACAAGACTGAGTATAAAATGAGTTTTTCTTGATTTTGGTACATTTTGGGTGATGTTGCAGGCTGACCAGTCTCTGGGGCAGAAGATAGCATCACGACTCAATGTGCGCCCCAACTACTGAACATGAATATCTTAACGCCCCCCTGATCATAACGAGTATGGTGAACATACTAGTATAGAAACTGTCCGTCTCTATGTTAGTTATGTCACACAAATGGCGTCTATGTTTCATTCCTACTTTTGCTTCTGTAATATTTTCACATGAACCTGAAACTTCGAATAAGTGCACACCTCAGTGTGCTGAGTTACTGTGTTTCAGGTTCGGGTGTGGCACTTGTTATACAAGTTTCTGTTTTTTTTTAAAAGTGAAATGTAATGTTGTTTATGGCTATCTGTTTGATGCCTATGGTCATGTATATTTGCATGTGATTATGGTGTGTTTTGAGTTTTAGTTAAGCCTGGCTGTGTGACAAAATAGATAGGCTCGGACTACATTTGATGCTCTGTTTTAATTGTATCTTATAATAACTTTTGCTACTGTCTTGCTTGTATTTTTTAATTTTCACCGGCGTTTAAAACAACTATTTACATGTTCAATGAAAAACTTTTACAAAAAGAATCTCAAACATCTTGCAAACTACATTTGATGAGAAAAAGTCAAAACGAAAACATACATGAAAAAAGGGGAGATAATCAACAAAATGACCTGTTTAAACATTTTTTCCTTTCAGAAAATGACATCTGCTTTAGGCCTTCAAAATAACACCCTTATTTATTTTTAAGCAATAGGAATTGATCACATTAAGGAATCCGTTATCAGTCTAAGGAGGCAACCCATAGCCCGCAAAACTAAAGGCTACGGCTCAAGAAGCAACTCATAAACGCCAATTACTGATCATTTTCAGGATTACTGTATCCACCAAAAGGTTTAACAAAAATGTTGTGAAAGAGAATGAGTTTTCACTTTTGGTGAAAATGTGATCTCTAACCACGTTTTGCAAGTTTGGATAGGGAGTTCTAGGTTTGGTGTTGGTCCGAAGCCGGTGAAAAGTCCAATGCGTGATCACAAACCACGGTTTGTAGAAAATCGGGACCCACTTTCTTAAATACCACTTACCTACCGCTACTTTAAATCCTAAATGAAGACTTTTGCAGGAAAGTACATCAAACCGTGGTTTCTAACCACGTTTTGGTAGAAAAGTGTAATCAACGGGTTAATAATCATGTAGGTCTTCAATAATCAAATTAAGAGAAATATTACATGAGCTAGAGTTAAGTCTTTTTAATTAGTTAAAAAACTTATTACATGTCTAGTAATATTTTTTTAATCAAATTAATTAATACAAACTATGGGTCTGTAGAAAAAAATAATTTTGTAGACATGTAGCCACGTAAGATCCAAAACATTTATCAAATTATTAAGGTTGTTTTTGCAAAATGTGGTTACAAACCACATACCGGGTCAAACCACCTACAAAACATGGTCTGTAACCACACATTAATACATCATTTTCTGCTACTTGTGATCTCGGACCACACGTTGACTTTTCATCAGCTTGGGAGTCTAGGGCTGTCAAATCGTGTCTTATCGTGTTAAACAAGTTAAATACGACGTGATTAACACATGTATCAAACATAAAAGTCACTCGTTTAACACTTGGTTTTGGTGGTTTGAGTGTGGCAGTTATACGTTTTATGTATCAAAAAGGTGAAATGGTGAACCCCATAATACTAAAAATAATTATTTTGTAAAAAAGTAGAAAATTACATAGTGTATTTTGCTGTTAAACATGTCTTATCGTGTTTAAACAGGTACCTAATTGCCAGGCCTACTTGGGACCAACAACAAACTTATAACTCCCTATCCAAACCTGTAAAACGTGGTCAGAAATAACATTTTCACCCAAAGTGAAAACACACCTGATGACGGTGACCCGAAAGATGGTTTTTATTATTTAATTAGTTTGCTTTTATTTTAGTTAGTTATCCTTTTAAATTTAAATAAGTTAAGGATTGAGTTATTTTTATTTGAAAGTTTTATGCCTATCTTATAGATAGAAGCATTATTTAAGGATTGTATTGTTCTAGGGTTCTTCAGTTTTTGAGTTTAAATAATATTGAAGAAGAATTCTTCGTTTCGTTGTTTCTCTGCTTGAATACTCGATATTCGACTTGATTTGCGGTGTGAAACTGCATCAGTTGGTATCAGAGCACAATAGACGATTCAATGGCAAGACCGGAGCCGGATTCTATTCGTTCTCTTCGTAGATTCGCCGACTGAGGCAACGAGGACCAACTACGGGATCCCCGGGACATAGCGGAAATCAAGAGGCTGCAGCAACGAGTCCGGGACTTGGAGTTACAGCAGGAGGAACGCTATGAGGCAACAAAACCCGATTCGGCCATCTGGGATGACGATGAAGGTTTGGAGGAAACCGAATCGGAATTCATCGTCTGGGACGATGTAGATGAGGAGGGGGACTCTATCTATCAAGAACCACGATACGATGAAGACGGGATAACACCAGACGCGGGAGAGTGTTTGGCCATTCAGATTTTTCTTGGATGGATTACTTTTCTACCGCCCGTTTACCCACTCGTGCGACCCGCGCACCACGCACCAACCGCTCGAATCGTGTGGCCCGCACCAGCTGTGCAACCTGCGCAATCCACTCCTTTCATGCTGCTCGCGCCAACCGTGGCATCAGCTTCCGACTTGAGTTCAATTGGGTTTCGACCGATCATGGGGGAGTTTAATTTTATACGGGATTTGTGGAATTCAATTAGGATGGAATTTAATTTCGAATGCAATATTCGTCGTGATTTATGGCATTTAATTAGGCGATTGGAATTGACTAAGGATGGGAGAAAACATAACAAAATCCCAAGCAGCATATCTCATTCCAATAATTTTGGACTCGATCTATTTGGAATGTGGGATTTGCTAAAAATTTTTAAGAGGATAAAACTAATATTGATTGGCACATGGGAATTTAATTTTCTCTTTTCCGAATACGTTGGTTTAAGGGACAGATTTCAAGGGGAATTTTCTAGTTTGTTACAATGTGATAAAATTATTACTCGTGGCACTGTATTAGATAGAGGTGGTGTATGCTTTAAAATTGGCGGTGATCTCTTCGATGTTCTCAAGACTCGGGGTCGAGTCTTTTTCAAAGAGGGGGAGAAGGAGAAAGTTGAGGGAGGACTCGGAAACCCGATAGACCCGGGACCCGCCCGTCCAAATGCAACTTGTTTAAAGCCGACCGGAGCAACCAGTAAGGCTAAAATCCACTTGGGCAAAAACCGTCAAGACGTTTCGTTCGATCCTGGAGGATTTGAGGCATGAAGCAAAACTCGAGGACGAGTTTTTTTTAAGAGGGGGAGTATGATGACGGTGACCCGAAAGATGGTTTTTATTATTTAATTAGTTTGCTTTTATTTTAGTTAGTTATCCTTTTAAATTTAAATAAGTTAATGATTGAGTTATTTTTATTTGAAAGTTTCATGCCTATCTTATAGATAGGAGCATTATTTAAGGATTGTATTGTTCTAGGGTTCTTCAGTTTTTGAGTTTAAATAATATTGAAGAAGAATTCTTCGTTTCGTTGTTTCTCTGCTTGAATACTCGATATTCGACTTGATTTGCGGTGTGAAACTGCATCAGATGATACGGATCCGGACGGTCCGTATTGAGACCCGGTTTGCAACCCAGGGAATCCAAAACCCATCGGGTTTCTTGATTCCTAATCTATCTTTAATTTGAACAATATTTTATTAGTTATTAGTTTCCTAGTTTGATTGGGTTTCTTTTTATTTATTTGTCTATTTAAGCATGATTGTAATTCATAATTTAGGAGTTGATTTTGAATAAAGAAAATTCTTGTTGAACAGGTTTTGTTCATTGATAGTTCCGGTTGGCCGGATATCACAACCGTCGACGATTCTTGGTTGGCCAAGATCGTTGCCGCTAGGTTTAGCCTAGGTTATCTTCACCCGCTTATACGAATCCGTATCAAGTGGTATCAGAGCATCAGGCTCTCTCAGAATGTCAAGTCGTGGAAGAGATCACCGAAATCAGGACCGTAGATTCGCCGCCGGAGGCAACGAAGATGATATTTGTGACCCACGTGACATTGCTGAGGTCGAACAACTGCAGCAACGGATTCGTGATATAGAGTTGTTGAATGAAGAAACGGGATCCAAGTTCGTTGTAGGGGAAGACGAACCTATTTATGACGACGACGGAGTTATACCCGACATGGATGAGTGTTTGCTAATACAAAAGTTTCTTGGCTGGATTACTAATCAAGGTGACGAACAAGTAGAAGAGGATGATGATAATCCTAAGTCTTCGGTGGTTTCATCGATTCTGTCGCATTCTATGGTTTCAAGTAATTATGATTGGGTAAATTTTCTTTCTTCCAACCAAGTTCGTCGATTGAACATACTATTTGAAAGTTCACGGGTCGAGCACTATGCAAATTCTGTGGATATTTCCGAAATAATTGGCGCACCGATTGACCCTCGGTTCAAGTTAAATTTACAATTTGCTAGAACATGGGAATACAATGCAATTATCCTTTTTTCCTACAAGTTCGAGATTAATCAGTTTGAGAGTTTGAGTTTTCCCATAATTATAATTATGGGTTTTCAAATTATTGTTTTTAGCTCACGTAAATTGTGGAGAATATTTAGTAAGAAATTGGTAGATTATCTGTTATATTCGACGCACTCGATAGAGCGATTACGTTGGTGGTCAAAATTGAAGTTTCAAAATTTGAAGATTTCGTCTAACATTAACGTAGATCTCTTCGATGTCTTCAAGACTCGAGGACGAGTCTTTTTCAAAGAGGGGGAGAAGGAAAGGGATATGGAAGGTCTAGGTAATCCAATAGACCCGGGACCCGCATGGCAGAATGATGTTCGCTTGAAGCCGACACCAGCGATATGTGAAAATAAACTTAAAAAGTTGGTCATGACAGTGTCGAACAAAAGAGGTCGGGATGTTCCATTCGATCCTGGTGGTTTTGATCCGATGTTAAAACTCGAGGACGAGTTTTTCAAAGAAGGGGAGGATGATACGGATCCGGACGGTCCGTATTGAGACCCGGTTTGCAACCCAGGGAATCCAAAATCCATCGGGTTTCTTGATTCCTAATCTATCTTTAATTTGAACAATATTTTATTAGTTATTAGTTTCCTAGTTTGATTGGGTTTCTTTTTATTTATTTGTCTATTTAAGCATGATTGTAATTCATAATTTAGGAGTTGATTTTGAATAAAGAAAATTCTTGTTGAACAGGTTTTGTTCATTGATAGTTCCGGTTGGCCGGATATCACAACCGTCGACGATTCTTGGTTGGCCAAGATCGTTGCCGCTAGGTTTAGCCTAGGTTATCTTCACCCGCTTATACGAATCCGTATCAACACCTTTTTCTTTACACCATCTTTGTAATACTTTTTGGTGGATACACCAATTCTAAAAAAAAATTCTATCATTTTTGAGATTTTAATGAAAAATGGGCTCAAGTATATCACCAATTCATTCAAAAGGCCCTTTTGTACCGAAAATCTCCCGCCCAAATTATTTCGCCGATGCGCCGAATATAAATAGATTTCTCTCGCCATTCGATATTCCCTCATATCTCCCCCATCGTTAACGTATCAAACCCTAACCCTAAAGCACCTGTGTAAACTTCCGATCCAATTTTTCACAGATCAAACCTGTATTCACCTCCATTTTGACCTAATTCGTTGTTTTTTGGTTCTTATTTCAGGATCCAACCATGAAAGGAGGCAAATCAAGCGGTGCTCAGAAGAAATCCGATGCTAAGTACGTTTTCACCAGATATCTGTTAGGGTTTTAGATCGTTTTTTTTTCCTCCAATGATTTGCGTACTTGTGAAGAAACCTAATCAATTGTTGTGATTTAGGTTGGCTGTGAAGAAACCTGCAACTAAGGGGAAAGCTGCAAAGGATCCGAACAAGCCGAAGAGGCCTGCTAGCGCCTTCTTCGTTTTCATGTAACTAATCGTTGTTTTCTCACCGTTTGCTTTTAGTTTTTGTTCGTAATCTGTGTTTTTATGTTCGTTTTTGTTAAATTAATGAAGGGAGGACTTTAGGAAGCAGTTCAAGGAAGAGAACCCTAACAACAATTCTGTTGCCGCCGTGAGTGATTTTTCTTTAGTTTCTATAAATTAAGCTTCTGTTTTCAGTATATTGATTATAGATCGAGTATGTTTTATGTTTTTTGGCTTTTGATTTCAAGTTTACTTGTGATTGATTGATTTACAGGTTGGTAAAGCAGGTGGGGCAAAATGGAAAGCTTTGTCAACTGCTGTAAGTATTAGTTGCTTTAGCATGTTTATTCCATAAAAATATAGCATGATTAGTTTAGCCTGTTCTACAGAAATGTTTAGGTTTCAGATTGCAGAACAACATTTTATAATTATGTGTTTGTTAAATCAATGTTTTGGCCTTCAAATTCCTGCTGATATTAGGTTTAGAGTGTTGCTTGTGTTTATTCATCCATTGAAATTTGAAAATTAAAGCTACATATTTACACCAAACAAGATTTAGTACAATGGTATCATGGTGTGTTAATTGGTGACCCCGAGGCCATACGTGTCTGAGGGTTTGAGTCCTACTGAGGCTTATAGAATAGAATTAGGAGGAGATTAGATAGATGTTTTAGTTGCTGCTAAAAAAGCTATGTATTAATGAGTTTTTGGACCACTCAAAAACAGGATAAAGCACCTTATGTAGCCAAAGCTGACAAAAGAAAGGCAGAGTATGAGAAAACCATGGCAGCCTACAACAAAAAGCTGGTAATTGTTGTTAACAATACTTGTTTATTTATTGGCTTATGTAGATTTTGTTTCACTGATAAGGACTTTCTTTGTTATTTTTTTTTTTTAAAAATAGGCTGCTGGTGGTGAAGATGAGGATGATGATTCAGAAAAATCTAAGTCTGAGGTTAACAATGAGGACGAGGGCAGTGATGATGATGTAAGTTGCTAGATTTTACTGCTCCTATACGCCTATTTGTTTCGTTAAATTGGATTTTGAGTAAATTTATAATAACCATCAAACTTACTGTGATCTATTTTAAAAGAACCATCATGTGATTTGATATGACCTGATTTCTGTTCATGATTTTATCATTCTGGAAAAGAAAAACTGAAGAACTTTTGGTTAGATCTTCAGTAGTTGTCATAAAATGGACTGCTCACATGATTTGATATTGTTTAATGGTTTATTTGTCTTTTGTAGGAGGAAGATGATGACTGAATTAGGAAGGGTTTGCTTGTTGATGGTTTAAACAGTTACAATCCTTTGTAGTTTTCTTTTGTATTATCATTAACCTGCATTTAGATCTTTGGGTAATGGTTATGTTTGCACTCGTATTTTGGTGACAATCATATGATGGGAAGAAGTTAGTGTTAGTTTCTTTATCTTCTAAATCTTGCCATGTTTCACTCTTATCTGTTAAATGGGGAGAAATTACTTTTGGGATAGCAGCATATTTGAATGCTAGACGAGATGGTCTCCAAATATCAACTAAGACTTGGGAGTGATAGATTTATCTTTTTGTTACTGGTCCATATGGGTGTTTTTGTTGAAAGGTGGCTTGTTTGTATTGGGTCCTTTGTATTTGAGTTGAGCTTGAGCCAAGGTTAGCTTGTTTGTCTGGCTTTTACATAATCAAAGACAATAACAACTAACGTTGAATATTTGAATTTTTTTAAACAACTAAGATGCATCAAATTACGCCCTTTCCATGACTTGCATCTTATTTCAAAGAAGTGTTCAACCCCTCAATATAATATACTTTCATACAACATCTATATGTCCCTTTGATTCAAGGATTATTTTGGCGTTTTGGAGCACATGCATACTGTTAGCCTCACCATCTAGAACCGTCCTGCGAAAACTCTCTGGGATGAGAGAGGGTGTGGCTGGAATCACCACTTATTCATCCTAGTTGACCAATCGGGCTGATTCCTTTCCCCTGCAGCGTACTTCCTTGTCATTGACGTTTGCCCTCGAGCCAGTTCATCTTTTAACATTAATAAAAACTTTTTATGGTGGTTAATTTTCAAAGTTGTGCTTGCACCTTTTTGAAAAAAAAAATTATCACATACAGCTTGTATCTAGCCTTGTTTGGACCGCTCGATGTTTTATGTAAATCAAAATTACACCTAATTTTTCGGTTTCTTTTTATAAGAGTAACTTCAAGATGATGTTTTGGCTTGAAGAAGACCCAATACCAACGGAAGATTGTTCACTTTGTGAAGTCATTTGAAGAGATTTTTTTACAAAGGTTTGAGAAAATAAAGAACCTTTTGAGATTTAAGATAGTAAAAAACATTTTTTTTTCTAATTTATTGCTGTTATTTAACAAAAAAAAATATCCTAACAGATATTTATATCAACTTATAAGGGCAAAATGGTACAAATAACAACAAAAAAAAATAATCAAAAAATGGTCCCCAAGTCTATTAACAGATATTTTTTTTCTTTCAAATGGCTATAAACCGGTTTGGTCCGGAATAGATTTGTACACGGGGAAAGAGGAGCCCGCAAAAAAACCGCGCTTTGGTTTGAGCTTTTTCACCTGGAACCGGTTTGAAGACCGTGTTGGAACCGGTTCAAGTTTAACAAATCCATTTTTCCCAACTCTAACCCTTTTTTTTCCTATTACACAAAGATGGCTTTGTGAGGCATCCACTTCCGAGACAACCATATGGACAGATGCAGCATATGACCTTGTTTATATAAACCAGAGGTCCAGACATATACTCATATTCCTGCCATTCTAATATTCTATATCTAATAGTCTGATGCGCCGGTCCTTGGGGCAGAAACTTATACATAAAAAAAGAACGTTGTACAAAATGGTTTCGTGGTGTAGTTGGTTATCACGTCAGTCTAACACACTGAAGGTCTCCGGTTCGAACCCGGGCGAAGCCAAATGTAAATTTTTTCCACCCTCCTGGTCTTTTTAGTTAGAATAATTCTAGTAAATTTCAAGTGGTTTGGGAGATTCTCTGATATATATTTTTAACGACTACTCACACGTCCATCTTATTTCTAATTTTTCTCTGTAGTTCAGAACGTGACTCGAACTCTCTTATATGACTTGTAAACTTGAGGTGGAATACAAATCGGTTCCCTATGTGTTTAAAAGTGTTTAAATGAGCTTAAAGAGTTGCGTGGATAAATTGACATGACCACAAATATGTGTAAGTTGTAGTAATCAACAAACATATCTTGCAACTCAATTTGCTGCAACTTGACTTACTTCTGGCTTGCTTGGGAAGAACTTTGTTAAATGTTAATGTAGAAATTAAAACCGACATATCTTTGTTAGAATGATTGGATTGGATTGGATTGGATGGAACCTCTAATATGTACTTCTTCGAATTGAAGTTCGAACCAACCAAGATCTGATCAAACTGCACCGGAAAAGGAGTAGAACTGAATCACCAGAATTGGGTATTCACACGTAAGAGTGCGTTAAAGCATCATAGACAGGGAATTTTTCTTGTAACAACCATCCAGTGTGAGAATCAGTATATGATCAGAGATATAAAGGGAGAGTTTAGAGATGAGAGCAAATGAAAGTCTACATAAGAAAAATACCTCATAACCTCAGTATTTATAGTATTTATAGGTGCATGAGAATTAGCTAGACTTTCCTTACTCGTGGTAACATTAGACTACGCGTGGAATCCTTTTTATCATATTCTTTTCAAAGCACAGTTGCCTCAAAGCACGGGGTCACAATTTTATACTAGAATAGTAACCTTTTCATTATATTTTTACTAGTTTTTGTGTATATATCAATTTATAAATATATTCCGGATATACTGATATGATCACATGATATTTTTTACCTGTGTTTTGATACATAGATATATTCTATTTAAATCATGGTCGCTTATACAACTTATAAAATTCCAAATGATGGATTCCAAGTTGGATTTCCCATTAACGATATGTGCAAGGTTTATTGGTTTAAATCATCCATGGGCCCTGTTGTATATGGAACCTTAGAAGTGAAAGCTTGTATGTGATAATCTCATTGTCTATGAGTTTTAGCTCATATTGCAAACATCCAGAAGTTGAGGGGGTTAAAGTGTAATTCTGTTACACTTTATCTGTCGTAAACAACTTATGGGTCATTAGTGTAAAGTTGCAAAAGATTGGAGGGTGTTGGTTGTCATTTCGTGTCTAAGATTAGTTAGCCGTTATTAGCTCTTAATATAGCTGTTAAGGAGGGTTAGAACGGAGGATGATCTTCTCCAATTCTCTGTAATCGCTTTGCGAATTCTTGATTGTGTGATTAATACAAGCTTTCGTTTATATTTCTTTGTTCAATTTCTTCGATTGTTTACAACAATTGGTATCAGAGCCATTGTTCAGGCTCTGAATCGAAGAACTTCCGTTTTGATTTGGGCGAATTCGATTACTCCGCTGCGATGGTGGGATCTAAGTTCGAGATCGAAAAGTTCGATGGACGAAATGATTTTGGCCTATGGCGGGTCAAAATGCGAGCGTTCTTGACCTACCAGGGAGTCTCTGAAGCGTTACTCGGTGAGCACAATAGACCTGATTACATTGAAGAAGGCGACTGGTTTGATATACTTGCGAAGGCTCACAGTGCCATTATCTTGTGTCTTGGTGATAAGGTTTTAAGAGAAGTGGCTAGGGAGTCAACAGCAGCCGCTGTTTGGCTGAAACTTGAGTCATTATACATGACCAAATCTCTGGCTAACCGTTTATACCTCAAAAGGAAACTGTATTCTCTCAAGATGGATTCAGGTATGTCAATTGATGATTACTCTGATGAATTTAATAAAGTAATCATTGGATTGGAAAATATTGAAGTCCAAATTGAGGATGAAGATCAGGCAATCTTGTTTTTGTCTTCTTTGCCCTCTTCTTATGACAATTTTGTTGAAACATTGATGTATGGGAGGGAGTCTTTGACAATGGAAGAGGTAATGGCTGCCTTAAACACCAGAGAATTAAAGAAAAAACATGAAGAGAAAGATGATGGTGCTGAAGGGTTATTTGTAAGAGGAAGAAGTGATCAAAGGTCATCAAACAAGAAAGGTGCTGTCAGATCAAAATCAAAGGGCAAGAAAGTATTCAAGTGTTTTGTTTGTGGCTCTGAAAAGCACTTTAAGAGAGATTGCCCAGAATGGAAAAGAAGAAAGGGAAATGAGAGCAAGAATCATAACAGGAAATCTGGTGCAGGGTCAAGTCATGGAGATCATGATGAGACCTCAGAAGGCTATGAGAGTTCAGATGTACTCATGGTCATAAGTGATGGAAATAGAGATGGATGGGTCATGGATAGTGGTGGCTCTTACCACATGACACCGCATAAGGAGTTCTTCCAAGATCTTCATGAAGAAGATCTAGGAACTGTGAAGTTAGGAGATCACAGGACATGTAAGGTTGCAGGTCATGGTAATGTAGTGTTAAATCTACATAATGGCAGCAAGTTCACATTAAATCAAGTCAGGTACATTCCTAGTCTTAAGAGGAATTTACTTTCTCTAGGTACATTAGAGAGGGAGGGATTTAATGTAAGTTTGAAAGAGGGAAAGGCCAGGGTTATTAAAGGGTCTATGGTTGTGTTAAGTGGTACTAGAAAACACAATAATATTTACATTCTTGATGGGAATGTTGACAAGTCTGAAACTGCTTTAATCACTGAAGAAGGTGATAAACTTGCTTTACTTTGGCACAAAAGGTTAGGACACATTAGTAGTCAAGGTTTGACTGAATTGAATAAAAGGAGTGTGTTGGGAAGCCTGCATAGTTGTGATATACAGTTTTGTGAGCACTGTATAATGGGCAAACACAAGAGAGTAAAGTTCAATC
Organism: Deinandra increscens subsp. villosa; assembly: GCA_039602395.1. Classification (NCBI taxonomy): domain Eukaryota; kingdom Viridiplantae; phylum Streptophyta; class Magnoliopsida; order Asterales; family Asteraceae; genus Deinandra; species Deinandra increscens. Next base: position 8,169,176 of record JBCNJP010000020.1, read on the forward strand.
AGGGTAAACACAATACTAAGGGAATCCTAGACTATGTGCACTCTGATTTGTGGGGACCTGCTAGGACTGAGTCTATGGGAGGGGCAAGGTATTTCATGTCTATAATAGATGATCATTCCAGGAGAGTGTGGGTATTCATGTTAAAGCACAAGAATGAGGCATTTGCAAGATTTAAAGAGTGGTTAGTTTTGGTGCAAAATCAGACAAATAGAAGGTTGAAAAAGCTCAGGACTGACAATGGTCTTGAGTTTTGTAATAGAGAATTCAATGAGTTTTGTAAATCTCATGGAATTGGGAGACACCTGACAATCCCAGGAACCCCTCAGCAAAATGGGCTTGCTGAGAGGATGAATAGAACTCTGCTTGAAAGGGTTAGATGTATGTTGAATGGTGCTGGTATGCCTAAAATATTTTGGGCTGAAGCTGCCAATACTGCAGCTTTTCTAATCAATAGGTCTCCATCAAGGGCTATTGAAAATAAAACACCAATGGAGGTATGGACAGGAGATCAACAGGATTATCAGGGATTGAGAGTATTTGGATCCCTGTGTTATGCTCATACTAACCGAGGGAAGCTTGAGCCAAGAGCTATAAAATGTATCTTCTTGGGTTATGCTGAAAATGTGAAAGGGTACAGAGTATGGAGAGTTGATGAGTCAAAACCAAAGGTGTTTGTAAGCAGAAATGTGGTATTTCAAGAGCACATATTATATCAACAAGTTGTCAATTCTACTAAGGAAGGAACCAGTGAATTCAGAGTTGAAAGTAATACTAAAGGTGAAAGTAGTCAATCTGAGGTGGAGTCACAAGGGGTTCAATCTGAGGTGGAGCTCTTGGGAAATCAGCAAGGTGAGGTGTTAGGTAATGATTCAGGAGAAAAAGGGTCATCTATTACTTCAGGGGCAAAAGAGTCAAGTCTGAGAAATTATTCACTAGCTAGGGACAGAACCAGAAGACAAGTGATTAAACCTATTAGGTTTAGAGATGATGATGACATCTCTGCCATTGCATTCTATGTTGCAGAATATGAAAGTGGTACTGAACCATTGTCATATTCAGAAGCTATAGCTTGTGTAGATAGAGAGAAATGGATCAAGGCCATGGAAGAGGAGATGGAGTCATTATATCAAAATGACACTTGGGATGTGGTAAATATGCCTAAGGATCAAAAGCCAGTTGCTTGTAAGTGGCTTTACAAGCTCAAAGAAGGATTAACAAGTGAAGATCCTCCAAGATACAAGGCAAGGCTGGTAGCAAAGGGGTTCACTCAAAAGGAGGGTATTGATTACAAGGAGATTTAATCTCCTGTGGTAAAACATTCTTCTATTAGAATTATACTTTCTTTAACTGCTAAATATGACTTAGAACTTGAACAACTTGATGTCAAAACTGCTTTTTTACATGGTAACCTTGAAGAAACCATTTATATGAATCAACCTGAAGGATTTGTTAAAGGGGGTGATGAGGGTAAAGTTTGCTTACTTAAAAGGTCACTTTATGGTTTAAAACAGTCACCTAGGCAATGGTATAAAAGGTTTGATGAGTATGTGACATCAAATGGTTTTTTGAGAAGTAAGTATGACAGCTGTGTGTATTATAGAGAATACAAAACACAACAGTTTTTATATTTACTTCTGTATGTTGATGATATGCTCCTTGCTTGTAAAGAGCAAGGAGAGATCAATGCTACTAAAGGTATGTTGATGCAGGAATTTGATATGAAGGAGTTAGGGAAAGCCAGGAAAATCTTGGGCATGGAAATCAAGAGAGACAGAAGTCAATGTCTACTCAAGCTTACTCAAGAGACTTATATGAATAAGGTCTTAAAGATTTATAATATGGATGGTTGTAAGCCAGTCACTACACCCTTAGCTTTACATTTTAAATTGTCATCTAATGATAGTCCTAAAACAGATCAGGATTATAATTATATGTCTAAGGTCCCCTATGCCAATGCTGTGGGGAGTTTAATGTATTTGCTAGTGTGTACCAGGCCTGACTTAGGTTATGCTGTGAGCTTGGTGAGTAGATATCTCTCAAATCCAGGTAAAATGCATTGGGCAGCAGTGAAGTGGATATTCAGGTACATAGCAGGAACCAGGGAGAAAGGGCTAGTTTTTGGTGGCAAAAGTGTAGCAGAGGAGCAGGTTGAAGGCTATGTTGATTCAGACTTTGCAAAGGATTTGGATAGAGGAAGGTCCTTAACTGGTTACATGTTCAAGGTTGAAGGTAGTTGTGTGAGTTGGAAAGCTCAGTTGCAGCCTGTGGTTGCTTTAAGCACCACTGAAGCAGAATACATAGCTTTAACTGAGGCTATTAAAGAGGCTTTGTGGCTAAGAAGGTTTACAACTGAATTAGGAGTTGGTACAACAGTTCCAGTGGTTCATTGTGATAGTCAAGGGGCTTTGTCTTTGTCTAAAAATGCAGTATTTCATGACAAGACTAAGCATATCTTAGTGAAGCTCTATTGGATTAGAGAGGTAATTGAGTCAAAGGAAGTTGCAGTTATGAAGATTGATACTCAAGATAATCCTGCAGATATGTTAACAAAGGTGTTACCGGGTCCTAAGTTTAGTTTTTGTGTGGACTCTGCAGGGGTATTTTAGTCTTTATGAAGTCAAGTCATATCTAACAAATGTGCAGTTTTTGATGTTAGTATTTGGCACTCTAGAGTTATCAAGGTCATTGATCCTCTGTTGCTCAGAGCTAATGTCAAATATTGATGTCTATTCTGATGAGCATTTGTTGGTTCTAAGGCTCCAAGGTGGAGATTGTTGTATATGGAACCTTAGAAGTGAAAGCTTGTATGTGATAATCTCATTGTCTATGAGTTTTAGCTCATATTGCAAACATCCAGAAGTTGAGGGGGTTAAAGTGTAATTCTGTTACACTTTATCTGTCGTAAACAACTTATGGGTCATTAGTGTAAAGTTGCAAAAGATTGGAGGGTGTTGGTTGTCATTTCGTGTCTAAGATTAGTTAGCCGTTATTAGCTCTTAATATAGCTGTTAAGGAGGGTTAGAACGGAGGATGATCTTCTCCAATTCTCTGTAATCGCTTTGCGAATTCTTGATTGTGTGATTAATACAAGCTTTCGTTTATATTTCTTTGTTCAATTTCTTCGATTGTTTACAACAGGCCCGTTATTATCATGACAATACCTAATAAGTTCATCATCATTGTATTTTGTATGTATATAGAAATAGAATTATGTAATGCGCATCACATGGAGGAATTCCACTAAATTTTTATTATAAGGCACATTTTTTTACTTTGATTTTGGTATGATTTTGCTAGTAAGATATAGATTCTTTTAAGAACGATTCACGTAGAATTTTATCGGTTAACTAGCTAGGTAAGAAATCCATGTATTACGATAAATATAACATAAGTTATTAAAATAAAAAATTTATATTTTTAATATTTTATTATTTAAAATCATTACTATTATACCATTATTGATATTTTAAGCGGAGAAAATCAAAATGAGAATCAACTTGAGAGTGATAGGAGAGAAAAATTGTAGTTTTTTTATTTTATTACGGATGGAGTAGACTTATATTCACACAGCAACTCGAGTAGTTACAAACAAATATGAAAAAGTTCGAACAACAAAACAAATATCATGAATATGAACAACAAAAATCATCCAAAAACCATCAATAATAATCCATCACCTCACCTCAAAGAAACGCCATGCAAAACAAAAGAAGCCCACCTGCTAAACCCAACCCCATATCCACCATCCTCCCACCACCATTCTTGGCCGGCGAATCCCCATCCGCCGCAGCCGATGAACCCGGAGCCTTAGCTGCGGGTTTCCCATCGCCCGAGGGAGAAGACCCCTCGGGCGCTGGGGCTCCCGTAGACTCCAACGGCAACAAAACCTTATCAACCACGTATACCGCAAACGGGAAGTCCTTCCTCAACGCGTTATTAATCTGCGTCTCGACTACTCCAGTTGACACATTCACTTGGTTCGCCCTGCCCGTAAAGTTCAAGCCCAAACTCCCGTGGTCGCTTCCGGCCTGGGTCGGTACGGGGTTGCTAACGGTTACGAGATCGTCCATGCTGTAGTACTTGGGGAGGACATGGTAGAGCACGAGCTTGACTTTCTTGTCCTCGGAGAGGTCGTTGAGGGTGCCCGAGGGGAGGTTGAGGAAGGCGTTATCGGTGGGGGCGAAGAGGGTCATGCCTTGGTTGGAGTTGTTGAGCTGGTTCGGGAGTTGGTCGAGGACTCGGGTTTTGTTGAGGAGGAGGAGGAAGGAGGTGAACTGGCCGCCCCCGACGAGGATGGCGGTCAGGTTGATGGGTCCCGCTGGGGCGGGGCCCGGGGCGGTGGGGGATTGGGAGAGGGTTGATGGGAGGAGGGTGGTGATCATTAGGGTTAGGAGGATGAATTGTGAGGAAGAAGCAGCCATTGTGTTTGTGTTTGTGTTTGTGTTGTGGTGGTGGATTGATGATGGGTGGTGGAGATTTTATTTATAATTATGGGGGAGTGAGGGTGGGGGTAAATAGGAATTTGCTGGAATGAGTTGGCTTTTATGATAAGGGGAATATGCAGGCTGGCATATATCATGGTTCAACATGTTTCTTTTCTATCAACTTGCATCCTTCTTTGACTATTTATGCAGCAGCTAGTTATATAACTCTTATTCACCAACTAGCTTATAGTTTAATGGCTTAAGGTTTTTGGTTTATAATCGGGTGGGAGTAAAAATATTTCTCGGGCTGGAGACGGGTTTTCACGGGAATAACCAGGTTTCCTATAGAATTAGAGATAGATATATATTGGGGTTTCTTATAGACACGAATGGTTTTTAGTCAGACATTCCCTCTCAACGTGACAATAAGGCTTAAATGTTACATCTCAGTTTGTGTCTCTAACTAGCATGACATTAAGGCCTAAATGTTACATTTTTTTTTTGACATACAGCTCGAAACAACTCGCTTTTATAAAAAATCAAAATAAACATTTTATAAATTAATAAAAAAAACTTTATGACATTTGTTTTATTTATAAGAATAAATCTAGTAGTTTTTTTTTAATTTAAAACCACTTTAATTTATAACAAGTAAATACACTTCATAAAAAAACCCAAAAAACGTAATTAAAAAAAATTAAAACAACTCGTTTTTATAAAAAAATCAAAATAAGCATTTTAAAAAATTGAAAAAACAACTTTATGAAATAAAAATATCTATAAAAAATAACATTTTACAAAACGTAAAAAAAGAGTTTAGTATAACAAAAAACAAATAAAATACACTTCATAAAAAACCCAAAAAACGTAATTTAATTTTTTTTAAAAACAACTCGTTTTTATTAAAAAATTAAAATAAGCATTTTAAAAAATTAAAAATAATTTTATGCAATGTGACGTTTAGGCCTAAGTGTGGTCCGCTAAAATAAGAAACGTGACATTCAGGTATAAGTGTGAGGCTTAGGGTGGGTGTATATAAAAAAGTGTTCGTGTCTGTATCATAGACCTATATAGAAAGACAATTTCGCTGAGCCCAAACATACCGTACAAACAAAATATAACTCTAATTCGAAATGACGCAACGCTTCCAACCAATACGTTCATTTATTTGTTTTTAGGGATTTGACACAATATACACTATACATTACTTATGATATAACAAAACTAGAACTTTCATTAACCAATAATTTTATGTATCAAACTTTGATCACACAGTTAAGATCATCATATCGGGACCTGCATCTCCACAACCCAAACCGACCCGATTGGTTTATATTCACATACTTTTAGACCGCCTGCATCGGACGTATTTAGCCTCGTACGTACGTACGTACGTCGTACGTACGCGTTGTGGCGTACGTACGTGGAGGCGTACGTACGTACACACGTACGCACACATACACCATCAAGTGGGCCCCATGTTTTTATTTTTCCTTTTTCTTTTTCTCTTAAACGGCTAGATTTTAAAAAATTCAAACTTTTTGTTTTATTTTAACATTTAATAATACAAATAAAATATAAATAAGTTTCAAAAAAATCTGAAAAAATTACTAAAATTCATAATTAATTATAACATTAAATTTAATAAATTTTTTTTTAAAAAACGGCTAGTTTTTTTTTTGTCTTATTATAACGGCTAGTTTTTTAATATAAAATATTAATAACGGCTAGATTTTTGTCTTCTTCCTAACGGCTAGTTTTTCATCACTACTATAAATACACTCAGTATTCTCATTTCATTTCACACATCTCTCTCAAAACCCTCTCAATATCAAATCTCTCTCAAACCCAAAACTCTCAAAAAATGAATCCTGGTTTTCCTGGTATCCCTGGTCTCAACATTCCCGACCACCTTCCCGAGCACATCAAACTAGCACTAGACTTGAGTGATATTACACAAGTGGCGGAAGAGTACGAAGCAATGGAAGCTTCAATTGCTGTCAGCGAAGCTGGTCCATCCCAACCAAGGAAGAAGCGAAGAGAAATAAACAGAGAACGTGAAAAAGGTGATGTGGGTTTGTTCAAGGACTACTTTGCTGAGACTCCTGTGTATCATGAAGGCATCTTTAGAAGGCGATACAGAATGACCCGTCGCCTTTATAACCGCATTGCTGCCGATATTACTACAGAAGGTATGTCTGTTAACTGGCGATACTTTACACAACGTCGTGATGCTGCTGGCAGACTAGGCCTTTCAACAAACCAAAAAATCACATGTGCCCTTCGCCAGCTAGCATATGGTGCTTCAGCTGATCAATGCGATGAATACATACGCATTGGTGAGAGTACTGCCATCAAATGTCTACACAACTTTTGTAGATCTATTGTGGAGATCTATAGGGACAAGTACCTAAGAAGGCCAACCCAAGAAGATGTTGATCGATTAACAGCCTTCCATGAGGAGAAGCATGGCTTCCCAGGGATGCTTGGTAGCATTGATTGTATGCATTGGGGTTGGAGGAATTGTCCAACTGCTTGGAAGGGGCACTATACTCGTGGTGACCATGGTTATCCAACAATCATGCTTGAGGCTGTTGCTTCACAAGACTTGTGGATATGGCATGCTTTCTTTGGTGTTGCCGGATCAAACAATGACATCAATGTGATCAACCAATCTCCGTTGTTTAACGAGATCTTGCAGGGGCAAGCACCTAGATGTGACTTCCATGTGAATGGGAATGTCTATAGGAAAGGTTACTATCTTGCAGATGGTATCTATCCTGCATGGTCAACACTTGTGAAGAGTTTCACATATCCCCCTGAGAACAACTTGAAGATGAGGTACTTTAAGCGTCGACAAGAGTCTGCCAGGAAAGATGTTGAGAGGGCATTTGGTGTTCTCCAGTCTAGGTGGGGAATAATTAGAGGACCATCAAGGTCAATGGATCTACCAAATATTGGTGATATTATGTTGGCTTGCATCATCCTACACAATATGATTGTGGAAGACGAAGGACGTGATGTATTGAATTGGACTCCTGAGGATGGTACACCTCCTCCACCTCCATATAATCATGGGGCACCTCAAGCATTTGTCCATAACCTTAAGAGGTTCATAGACTTGCGTGCTAGGGATCAGCATACGGCTCTAAGAAACGATTTAGTCGAGCATATTTGGGCAAACAAGCCGGTGTGGGATGAAGATTAGTGCTCAAGGCCTTACTTTGAATCTGTTTGTGTTTCCTTTCAATTATTGAATAAGTTGTGTTTCCTTTCTGTAGTTGAATAAGTTGTATTTCCTTTTAGTAATCTTGTATTTCGTTTAGTGGTTTGAAATTTATGTACTTCAGTTTAATATGTTATTGAGTTCTCAATTAAAACATAATTAGATTAAAACTGAAAAGCAACCTAAGATGCTTATTAAAACTGAGAAACAACCTACGCTACTTATTCAAACTGAAAAACAAACATTAAACAGACAACCTAACCATTACACACACACACACGTAGATTATTAACCATGAAACGAGTTATCAGACGAGTAGCCGTTGTATCCATCTGAGACGTAGTCCTCTGGATAGTGTACTTGGCCATAGTACCAAGTCTCAAAATCATCAACGTTGTGAACATCTTCAATGTTCATCCCAGCTTCTGCTTCCCGTTCCAACTCAAAGAGTGCTTCCCACTCTTCAGCATGGTCATCATCAACAAATGGTGGGGATGGTGTACGGCCAACACGAGGTTGTCGTACTCTTCTTGCAGCAACATTGCTTGACTCGGCACAGTGGAGGTTATTCATTTGGGTGATTGATGGAGGTGGAGGTGGTTGGTAAGGTGGAGGTGGTGGTGGTTGGTGATGATGGTGGTGGTGGTGGTGGTGCTGGTGCTGGTGGAGGTGATTGTGAATGTGGTTGAACTGGTTGGGTACTTGAGCTTGAGGTGGTGGTGGTGGTGGAAGTTGTTGTTCATAGCGGGTTAACCACAACATCCGGTAGTGCTCTGAGACATCTTCAGGAGGTGTGCTAGACATGGTGGTGGTAGAGGTTGGTTGATGGTTCTGAAATGAGAATAGATGTGTGAATCTGAGTTCTATTTATAACCTTTTGAAAACTAGCCGTTGGCTAAAATATCTAAGTTTGAAAAACTAGCCGTTGGCTATTAAATATTATTATTTTAAATGATTTAATATTCAAATAATAATGATTAAAAATTTAAATAAATATTTATTTATTTATTTATTTTATAAAAAAAATATTATTTTAATTATTTCGATAAGTTTTTTTTAAATTAAAATAATATACGTTTTAAATAAAAGAATTAATTTGTTAACTAGTTTTTAAAATAAAGATTAAATAAAATGGTGATGTGGAAATAAAAGGTGGTATGTGGGGAAGTACTTGATGTGGAAAAAAAAGTGAGTTTTGTGTTCTGTGGGAAGTACATGATGTGGCATGCTGACTGGATCAAAAAGGTGGTATTTAGGATGTTATTAATGTGGGTAGTCTTAGTAGTATCCAATTTAGCTGTTACCTTTTAGTATATCAAGCATGTAAGTAAAATTTTACAAAAATGCTATAACGACCAGGGGTATAATAACCTCTTACCAACTCTTAAGCATGTAAGTCAGCCCAATTGCAACTACATCACAATGGGCCAACATGCATTCCAGCTTAAGGGCCCAACAAACTGAATGCTGGGTGGACCAGTGAATGAAACATTGCATATACATAAGAGGAGAGGATGTGAGAATATATAGAGCATAAGGATTATGATGAATGTGCCTTCTTCTTTCCAAAACCTATTTGTAATCCGTAAGCTTCTCATCCCCATTCTGGTATTGTGTTAGCTTCTCATCCCCATTCTTGTATTATTTCTCGGTTGTATTAAGATCAATTACTTCATCATGCATTCTCCGACCAAACAACATTGCATGGACGGAGAAATCGCTATCCTTCCATAAAAGGATTGTTTTCTTTGTAATTTTTCTTTAAGATAAACATAATAAACTTCAATGTTCTCCTCATACAAATGTGGTGAGGGTTCAAATCTTTACACGTATAAGGTTTGATGGTTTATGATGTAATAAAATTGTTGTTAAAAAACCATACATAATTTAACAAATGAATCTCTCAAGCTCATCCAATGAGACAGGTTATAGATTGTAAAAGACTGACATAGAGAGTAAGGATTTGTATTCGAATTATTTGGATTGGATCCGTTGGTGCATAACCCTAGACGAATGTTCCATATCTCATTTGCAAAGCCGAGATTCTTCGAGTCAAGTTCTTCCAAGCCTCATCATCACTCGGGGTGTACCATTCTTTTGTTATTATTATTAGTATATTTTTTGTGGTCATGGTGCCAAGTCATGTCTTTTAAGTGTCTCTGTAGACATATATGACATTTTAAGTCTTGGACCAATCGACATGTATATCATCACCAAATTAGATACCTTATTTTAGCCACACTACTAACGAGATTCCCCATAATGTCTATATTGTTTCAATGTTTTGTGTTGCTTATTGAATAACATGTAATGATTTTTGCATACATCAATTCTTTCTAATTTAGGACAATGCAGGTGGAAGATTAGAGAAGATTACTTAATAACCTTGTTCAAGTTGATTGAGGAGATATTGACTGGAAGATTGATCGGAACGAAGAGAGAATAAGCTTTTAAAAAATTATATAGTCCAGGTTATAAGGATAATGGTTACCGAATCGGGTCAGACCATGATTAACGAGATTTTTAATTTTAAGTGATTTTTTATTCAAAACTCTCACAGATTAACACATAAAATTTTGATGATGTAGCTGCACTTAGAATAGGACACTTGAATTTTCAAAACATGTGTTTAGTAAAGTTAGAACAGGACACTTGAATTTCGAAACATGTGTTTAATAGAGTAAGAGGATTTAAAAACAAACTTGTATTTTCTCTAATAATTTTCACTATAAATAATATATTAACTGTTATGATCTGTTTATTTGTAGCTTTAAACATATTATTTTTCCACTCATTTATATTGTTTGAAAATAGAAAAAGAAAAAAAAGTGGTGGAGATACATTATTAAACTTTAATATAAATATAAAGAAGTAAATAATATTCTAATTACAGAAAAAGTGAAATAATAAAAGAAAAAGTATTGTGTAAATCAATGACAGCACATACAATGAGCAATAACCTTCAACAATCATTAGATCATCATCATATTGCCAATACTGGCCCCTTAAGGTTTGAAGTTTGACTTTTCTTATTTCACGTTAACTTATATCAAACTATTCAATGCTAAAAGTAGTAATATTCATTTAATATAATACAACAATTATAATATGCCCAAGTTGTTTAATATAAATAAACACCAAATTAATTATATCACTTCAAAAGTCGGATGTAAAAAGTCGGATGTGATCAATTGTATAATTTTCTACATGAATTCTAGGATGTCAAATCTGGAGGCTAATCAACTTTTAATAGTTTTTAGGATCGAGTTTGTTTATTAAACGAGTTTAGTGTTAATCTTAAGTTTGAATCAAATTTGTAGTTAGTAGAGTGTCAGTAGTTCTGAAGTTGTTCCAGTTAAACGTATTTATGATCCTTTTTAGTTGTTCTTGATAAGAATTTTAGATCAAACCACCAACCACTGTCTGGGAACGATAAATCAAAGTGGTCAGGTTGGGTGAGTGGGGTGGACTAACCAATTTGGTGGTTTAATGGTTTGATTTTGATGTTTCTTTTTATATATTTTTAATATTTTTATTCAATATTTAATCAATATCTAATTTTTTTCAAAATGAAATGATACATATGATGCATGATTGTAATACATGTAAATAAATATTTTAAAAATGAGAAAGACATAAATAATAAAAGTTAAATGGTATGTTTAGTTTACGTAGTTGATTTCAAGTTTTAAATCAAATGACTCACCAATGATCTTTAGTTCAATTGGCTAGAGGGAGGTATCAAAAACATTATAAATAGAAGGTTTTGGGTTCAAGTCCCACTTGTAACAAAAAAATCAAAATGGAGATTACAGGTTGGGTCAGAGGGTTTTCTCACCTACGATGAGTTTCCTCCTGATGATGATTGGAGATTATCGGGTGGGTGGTGTAATGTCTCCGTCAGTAATCCAAATTTACCGTTAAAAAAATAAAATCAAATCACTCCTTAAACAACTAAAAATAACCGAGCGCTTGCTTCAAATGAATGATTTAATCCTATTCATGTTCTAAGCTCTAAACTTATTGCGTCATTAATACATACTAAACTCTGGAAGAAATACCTTTTTCAATTATTTGAAATCTACCGAAGGACATATAGTCCAATGGTATATGGTATTTATCCTCACTCAATTAGTGCAAGTTTAAATCCCACAAAGTGGGTAATTGATGGATTCCCACAAAGTGGATAATTGATGAATTTTAATGGTGTGTTTGCCGTTAAAAAAAATTTATTTAAAATCTGTCATATATATTTATAAATTAAAAAACAATTACAACAAGCTAATCATTGAGATATAAAAGAAACTCTGATTTTTTAACGACAAATTTGAATCAATAACGGTCTATTGACGCCACTAGATCATCTTTAATATTCCCCCATCAAATATATACTTATTATATATGAGAAAACTCTGACTCAACATGTAACTTCCATCTTTTTATCACATATGAAACTAAAATCTAATAATCTCTTATTTTTAATCTTTTTAGATGACTCACAAGTCACATCAACCACCTAGTAGAGATCATTGGTAAAAAAAAATAAAAATAAAAGAAAAACTAAATTTAAATCTTGACAATGAAGTTGTGAAGGTCACAATAACACATGCAATCGTGTCACTACTGCCACCTCTATTCATCGGTCAAATACGACGACTATCATGATTGACTTCAAAACCCCCATCTCTCTCTCTCTAAAACTCTCCCAAATTCGCTTAAATTTTTCAGAAATTTGCAATTTTGACTTTTGGGTTTATTTCATCTCGCGATTTCATCACTCGGGGCACCTTCCTCCTCATTTCTTTCTACTCCACGGTGAAATTCTCTGTAATCAAACCCTAATTCCCAAATTCAAAAAGTCCCCTTTTCTTTTTCGAATTTGTCTTCTTCTTGGTGCTATCGAACACTCTCGCATCAGGTAATATGTTGCGGGATGTATCTCTGCAGAATTTCAACTGAATCGCAGGAATCTAAGGTAATTTTGCTTGAATTTTACTTCAAATAGTTAGAAGTAAATATGTTTATCTGATCTTGATTTGCAAGTAATTGATTGTTATTACCTGATCTGAGGTTATTAGATAGTAGACTGGATATGCTGGTCTTCAAATTTTCAATCTGAGTTTGGGGTAGTAGCTTTTATGCTGTTTTGTTTTAGGTTTTGTATTTTACTATTATTATGCAATGAATCGAGATCTTCGAATTTGTGCTGAAATTCTTGTAAATTATGATTGGCTGTGATGAAAGTTACAAGATTTTGTTTCATTTATTACCTTAACAGGTTGGATTTTGTATCAATGATTATTACCTTTATCAGCAATCCCTTCTTTTCAAAGTAGCTGGATTGCTGGAACAATGTCTTTTCTTGATCTTTTTATACTATATGCAACATTTTCATTTTTGGTAATAAAAAGTTGTGAAATCATGTGAAAAACATATGAGTAATATGTAACATCCATCCTTTCATTCCAACCGATATGGTCATATAGTTTTGCCCACATGTAGCTCACTTATTTGATTTTGGTCGCTTGAGTGAAAACTTTCTAGGGATGTTCAGAGGACACCTTAGGCAAATCTTACATCCCTATTTGGGATTATGGGGCAAACCTCATCAAATATGATAGGTCCATAATGGGGGTGATTGTGACACCCTAGGCAAATCTCACATCTAGATAAAAGAGATGTTGAATTTATTAGGAAGTTCCGCCTTTAATATCACCAACACGTTTTAGGCGGATTGTCTGTGGATGAGAGAAGATACCCTCTGTGAAGTTTTCACCTCGAGCAACGAAAACAAATTTGTGAGCTCCTTGAGGTCAAAACTGACAATATTTGTTGGTATGGGGGCGAGATGTTATAAGTTATATAATACTATAAGAAACCCACGCGTTGCTGCGGTGGCCACCATTTACAACACGCTATTCGTTTCTATATTTGAAAGATAGATTTTGTTTAAAGGATTTTTTTTACATTATATATATAAATCATTAAAATTCAATTATCATTAAGTAAATTTTTTGAATTTCCATTTTCCATTAGAAGACAATTTTTAATTTCTTGTTTAAAAGACTATTAAATCCCTTAAACTCTTAAATTTTTAAGTGAAGGACAAGTTTCCCCTCCTCATATGTATTTAATATAGTGTAGATAAATTTTTTGGTAGTTATAGAGGTCTAAACTTATGATGTTTTAACTTTTTTTTGTTTTCATATAGGTGTAAAAGATCCTGTTTTTCTTTCACAAGTACGTGCGATCTAATGGCTGGGAGCTGGGATGATAGTCATGAAATTGGTAGCCAATCGGATGATAGTTTTCAATTCGAGAGACAGCACATAGAACCCATCTATGATGCATTCATATGCCCTCTTTCAAAACAAATAATGAGAGATCCTGTATCAATCGAAAACGGGCAGACTTTCGAACGAGAAGCAATCGAAAAATGGTTCAACGAATGTAAAGAAAGCAACAGAAAGCTGGTTTGCCCTTTGACAAATAAAGAACTAAAAACAACCGATATGAATCCAAGTATTGCTTTGAGGAACACAATTGAAGAATGGAATACTAGAAATGAAGCTGTTCAGCTTGACATGGCTCGTAAATCGCTAAATCTTGGTTGCCCTGAGACTGATATCTTACGGGCTTTGAGATTCGTTCAATATATTTGCGGTAAAAATCCTTCAAATAAACATATGATACGGAATGCTGAGCTGATTCCAATGATTGTTGATATGTTGAAGAGCAGCAGTCGAAGAGTCAGGTGTAGAACTTTGGAGACTCTTCGAATTGTGGTAGAAGATGATGATGATAACAAGGTTGTTATTTGTTATATGTTTCTTGACATCATAGGTGGTGAAAATGTGAACTTTATCATTGATTCATTGTTTGATCTAACATGTTTTGTAGGAAATAATGGCGGAAGGGGATAATGTGCGCACAATAGTCAAGTTTCTGTCTCATGAACAGTCAAAGGAGCGAGAAGAAGCTGTCTCCTTACTATATGAGCTCTCAAAACTGGAATCTTTATGTGACAAAATTGGTTCAGTTAATGGAGCAATTCTTATATTAGTTGGAATGACAAGTAGTAAATCTGAAAATCTTTTGACGGTTGAGAAGGCGGATAAAATTCTGGAAAACTTGGAGAAGAATGAGAATAATGTGAGGCAAATGGCTGAAAGTGGAAAATTGCAACCTCTTTTGACCCTTATTCTTGAAGGTACCTACATAAACTTATAAATTATCCTAAAATAGTTGATAGGGTGTAAACAAGCCAAGTCGAGCTTGACTCAGCTCGTATAATATACGAGAGCTAGAGCTCGAGCTCAACTCAGTATAATTTTTAAGCTCAACACTATTTATTATTTATTGTTATTTTATTTATATAATATATTTTACATTTAAAACTATATATAGTTATCATAATATTATATAAAATAATAATTATTCTATTTATATGAATAATATGCTTGTTTAGGCTTGTGAGCCTAATCAAGTTTGGTATGTGAAGCTTAGTCTCAAGCTCGTTTATTAGAATGAGCTTCAATTTAGGTTCGAGCTTGGGATAAAGCTCGGCTAGTTTCGAGTTTTTAGCGAGCCGATCTTGAGTAGCTCACTAGCGGCTTAGCTTGTTTTATCCCCTTGACTGTTAGTGGTTAAAGTTGTTAAAACATCTGTTTCTACATCTGTTTCTTTCAGGTTCTCCTGAAGTCAAACTATCCATGGCTTCATACCTTGGCGATCTGGCTCTAAACAATGATGTGAAGGTCTTCGTGGCTCGAACCGTTGGTTCATCGTTAATTAACCTCATGAAAAGTGGTAACGTGCAGTCTCGAGAAGCAGCTTTGAAAGCTCTGAATCAAGTCTCATCTTGTGACCCAAGTGCCAAAATCTTGGTTGATGAAGGTATACTCTCACCTCTAGTGAAAGACCTCTTTGCATCAAATCATCTCCCAATGCGACTTAAAGAAATCTCGGCCACGATACTTGCAAACATAGTGACCTCCGATTGTGACTTCGACTCGATCCCTGTGGGTCCCAACCACCAAACTCTCGTGTCAGAAGACGTAATTCATAATCTACTCTATCTGATCAGCAACACGGGGCCTGCAATCGAATGCAAACTCCTACAAGTTCTTGTTGGACTCACGAACTCTCCGGTCACATTAATTGGTGTTGTTTCTGCTATCAAAAGCTCGGGTGCGGTTAACAGTTTGGTTCAGTTCATTGAAGCCCCGCAGCAAGATCTCCGTTTGGCTTCAATCAAACTTTTGCGAAATCTTTCTCCAAACATGGGTCAAGAGCTAGCGAGTTCGTTACGTGGGACAGCGGGTCAACTCGATGGGTTGATAAAAGTAATAGCTGAAAACATTGTGAGTACCGAAGAACAAGCAGCGGCTGTTGGGCTTCTTGCGGATCTTCCCGAAAGAGATATGGGCCTCACCCGCCAAATGCTAGATGATGGTGCGTTCGAAATGGTGATTTCCAGAATCAGAATGATTCGACAAGGAGAACCGAGACGAAACCGGTTCGTAACACCGTATTTAGAAGGTCTTGTTCGGGTGCTTTCAAGGATCACATTTGTGTTAGAAAACGAGCCAAAAGCGATTTCTTTGTGCCGGGATCATGATCTTGCAGGCTTGTTTACCGAACTCCTAGCAAACGGGCTCGATAATGTCCAGATGGTTTCGGCTTTTGCTTTGGAGAATCTGTCTATAGAATCCAAAAACCTGACCAAACTTCCTGAGATCCCGCCACCCAGCTTTTGCGTCTCGGTTTTCCCTTGTTTTAGTAAACAACCCGTGATGACCGGCTTATGTCGGGTCCACCGTGGCGCGTGTTCTCGAAGGGATACGTTTTGTATGTTAGACGGGCCGGCTTTACGGAGACTCGTGGGTCTTTTAGATCACACAAATGCGAAGGTGGTTGAAGCATCGCTAGCCGCGTTATCGACATTATTAGACGATGGGGTGAATGTAGAAGGAGGGGTGGCGGTTTTAATCGAGGTGGAAGGTATTAAACCGATTCTCGATGTTTTACTCGAGAAACGAACCGAGAATCTAGGCAGACGAGCGGTTTGGGTGGTGGAAAGACTTCTAAGGACGGAAGATATAGCTTACGAGGTGTCGGGTGATCCGAATGTTAGCACTGCGCTCGTGGACGCATTCCAGCATGGCGATTATCATACACGTCAGACTGCAGAACGCGCTCTGAGACACGTCGATAAGATTCCAAACTTCTCGGCGGTATTTCCCAACGCCTGATCAATCTTCGTGTCGTTTTCGGTATACACAATCGGTGAGGAAAGCTTCTTTTACACCGATAGATACAGTGTATATAGAGAGCAGATATGAGGTTGTTCATTAGATGTGTATAATTGATTTTGTTTTGGTTTGTTGATTGAATTGAGGACATGATGAGTGAAAATTGTGCAGTTTTTGTTGTTTTTCCTATGGATGTTTCTTGTTTGAACGGTTAAATTCTATATTTATAGGTAAAAAGTAATTTAATGTTTGATTAATGTTTTATGATGACGTATGTTCGGATCGGATCTTCTTAACACAGGATGGACGATCCAAACACATAACTAACATTCGGAACACCACCGGATCACACAATGCCCTAACACATGGTACGGTCCGAGCAAGAACACAGTCATATGGCCGAACCAAACAATGCCGTCTACGACACAGTTTGGACACAAACGAGTCCAGTTCTAACAACAACCAAGCTTAACTGGTTTGGACCTACTCATTCCAGACTAGATACATATTTAATGCCAATTATTAACCGTCATTACACGATATAGATACCTATGCCGTCCGACCCAGGTACCTACACATTACCAAATCGGGTAATGTATTAATGACGCTTAAGACAAAAGGTTAAGTATTATAGATATCCCTCAACTACCTATTGAGGGGATCATTAAGTCCGTCCGGCATTACTGCTTCGGTCATACACAAGTATTTATTCTCATGCCCGAGTTTGGTCGCATAACACTTTCATGTCCTGTGGCGAGGCTAACGGCATTGTATAGTGTTTTGGGTCCAAAGTGCAAGCGAAGATAACGAACAAGAACTCCTCAGCAACCTGTATTCGAGCTGTATACCAGTCGGGTCCGTCCTTGGCTCCGCCACTTTGACCGATCAGGATACCCCGATTCTACATTATATATAAGCTGAATTAATGTTTATATAAATTTTTAGGTTTCATATTAAAGTTTCAAACAATTACAGTATCTTAAAAGTTTAAGCAAATTATATCGCTTGTGTTGTATAGATGTATAGAGGGTAATATAGTCATTTTCTTACCATCATGCGACGATTCTTGTGATTTAATAAAACTGTATTTTAAAGAAACTAATCATACGAGTTAGTTTAAGATGTCTAATGGGTCAAACAGTTTGAAGCTAACCTAAATTCAGAAGAAGCTCATGAAGAACTTTGAGAACCAATGATCATGGAACTAAAACATGAACAGCAAGGAGGAAGCACACTAATATGAACATTAATACAACACTAGTCCGGTTTTTAAGCGCTTGAAATCTTCATATTTCGATTAATCAAACCAATCCCGTAACCTAAAACCGGTGTGTAACACGTTCCAGTCCATAAACACCAGTTAAAAGATGATTAACTTATGTAATCAGAAATATTGTACAATGAAGGAAATAAATAAACATCAAGAGTACTACTATCTATCGATAACACGACTTACCAAAATGTACATAAACGGGAAACCGTCAACAACTCCCTGTCGTCTTCTCCCAAAACGAGTAAACAAACCATTATAAACACGAACCATTTCACGAGTTACCATCCAAAATGCCCTTGAGGAAGTTTAGCCCTTCCGAAGAAATGCTCCTCCGGTGTCCTGCTTGAGATTGTATCTCAATCCACGGCGGTGGATCGGGGGAGAAACATATCACAATCACCGTTAAATTATCTCGGGTACTCCGCTTAAGTGCTTCACGAACAAGCTCCCTCGAGCATCTTTCCGGGTCGTTATGAATCATTAACTCTTTTCGGGCTATTGTTACAGCACACTGACTGCTCATCACATCCCACAGTCCATCACATCCCATTATAAGAAACTCATCATCTTCCATCAATAAGATTTCTTGCAACTCAGGTTCGGCACTTAACGGGCAAACAGAGCCTTTTGGGCCTTTCATGTGCCAATCTCCAAGAGCTCGGGCCACTGATAACTGACCGTTTAAGTAACCGTTGTATATCACACCACCGAGTTGTTCGATTCTATGTCTCTCGGATATACTGTTTGGTTTGTGGTCATTTGATAGCTCTATTGCTCTGCCTCGTTTTCCTAAAACAGCCCGGCAGTCACCAGCATTTGCAACTACCATCATCCTGAGCAATCCAAATGTATAAATTATAGAAAGTATCAACATTAAGTTACTAAAGAGACTGCAAAGACGTGGCGCATGGATACCAAGACTCGGATATCCAAAAATTATTTGCATATTTTATCATGAATGAGTTGATTCGGGTTGTGTCTCATCACTAACGGGTCAAACAAGTCGAAAGTAGTCTGAAGGGAATTTTTAATGCATAAAGCTTCTACTTTATTAAAAAAAAATAATTCAGTATTAAATATTTCACACTTGCTACTTAACAGAAGATTATTTTTTTTGGAAAAAAATGGATTCACGTCAACCCTACATGACCCGATACCCATTTAAACGCCTACCAAGGGTTACCCGATTTGACCCGTTACCACACCCATGCATTTTCCTACCCCTAGTGTGTGTATAAATGTATATTGTATAAAAGAGGGAATTATTTCACAATTCATAGATTAATTAAGTAAATTAAAGCTTCGTAAAATCATAATTTTCACAAGATTAAGATATTCCACAAATTAACAGCATCAACATGTATGTATGTGCAAATTGTATCAAGAACAAGTTCATTCGACTTATATCTCAATCCCTAACAGGGCAAACAAGTCACAAAAAGTAGTCCAAAGTGAACTTTTAATGCATAAAACTTCTATTTTATTTAAAAAAAACAAATTCGTTATTAAAAAGTTCACACTTGCGCCTTGCAGCTTATCAAAAGATGGTAAATTTTGGAGAAAAAGGGTTTCATGTCAACCTATATGGCCAGGGTCCCATTTCAGCCTGTACCAAAAGTTACCCCATTTGACCCGTTGCCCAATCTGCTACTTCTAGTGCGTATATATATTACAGAAAAGAGGGAATTAAGAATAGCTTTTTATATTTAAAATTTTTAAACGATTCTTGAAAATTAAGAGAAGATGCTAGCCTACCTTCCAAATACAAAAGTGGTCAATGCAGTGGTTCCTGAAGAGATATCAACAGTGCTGTTTTCTGCAAATGCTTGATCAGCTTTTATGTATGCATTTCTTATTGCCTTCTTCAAGCACCCCGGGAAATGAGGGTCCTCGATTATGAAGTTCAATATGTTTTTTCCAACATAAGATGCAGCATCGGTTCCACCATGCCCATCAAAAACCTGTTGGCGTAAAATCACAACCGTCCAATGTCAGATAGTCAACCTAGCGGGCCCTCAACACTGATTGTCAAGAAAAATTATAGAAAACAAGAAAAGCATAGATATATACCCCATAGAAAGCTCCAAGGGATGGTAAACCTTCCACTCTGTCTAAATGTTCTAGAAGGTTGTCTATACATATATGTTCATCTTCCATGTATTCCTTTGGCCCTTTCTCTGCACAACTTCCTGATCGAATCATGGGCTCATATTCGGAAATCCCATCTGAAGCTGACTTGACCCCAACAATCCCAAGGTCAAAGTTCTAGCAAAATTACATATTAAAGTCAAACATAGGGTGTTAAGTAAAAGATTAGTACACAAATAGATGCAAGTGTATGCATGCAAAAATTAGTTGTCTTTAGATCTTGGTTTTAAAAAAGTACAAGACGCTTAAAGGCGCTAGGCACCGAAAGCAAAGGCATGAGGGACGGGGCGTGAGGTGAGAGCTTCATGTATTTGAGGCATTGTTTTATTTACATATTGACCTTTTCATCAAGTAAATCATTCATAATCTCTTTCATCATCTAATTTTGACAAATTTGACCCAGATAGGCATGGAGTGATGCCTCAAAGACCTAAGATGTTTTCCCGATCGCCACACACTTTTTAAAACCAAGCTTTGGGTATCAAAGAACCAAGCTTTGGGTATCAAAGATCTGCAAATGCATATTTCATTTGCATGCCCAATATATAGGGGAAAACTTCGATTAGAGATGAATAGATGATTTCCTATATATCATAAGACGTAGTCCCCAATGGGACATCCTGATGGTAAGTGAGGTGCTCGCCAACCAAAAGGTTGTGGGTTTGAATCCTGCAGGGTGCAGGCTGTGATGATTTTATCACGTGTACCCTAAACCCTAGACCTTAGAATGAAACTCATTTTTACTCATCAAAGGAAAAACAAGTAAAATTAAAGATAAGATGGTACAATTCAAGAAATATTTGTTCATCAGATCCATGGTCGTAAACGATGTTGGGAGTGCCTCATATACAAGTCAACTACTTCCTAAAGATAAGAATGAATGAGCTATATTATAAAATTTTAGAACTGGACTACAAACAAAAATCTAGTAATTTACTTGTATAGCTAGAACCAATTATGAATCTGGGCATGACTATTTGCACCAACTATCATTAACTTAAACACTAACAAACTAGTTTAAGATAGAATATGGAGAAATTAAGGAAAGTAGCAGAAAAAAATAAGATTTTTAATTTTATTTTGCTGCCTTATCAATAAGGGACACCCTTATGGGGACCTTAAATTTCATGAGCATCTTAACGATGATAATTCCAAAACTAAATTTTCATGCTAATTTTCATCACAATGACAATAAACCAACACATATCTACTCTTTCTATTTCTATAGATGACAAAAAAAACAATTCAAAAGCCAACACATCCTTAGCTCCCATGGGATGTTTCTGTGCAAATGACAAGTTGACAACAGAACATACAAGCATGAATATAAAACTGAATATATTCACAAGATAAAATGTCTGATCAAAGGCCACCAGCATACACAAATTGCATTTTACCAGGTGGCACTATGAGTTGTTTTCAGGTAATAGACAGTTACAAAAACAAACATGTTTGATCAAGTTTCATAACTGAAATGATTTGCATACCGGATCTGTGGGCGCAGTCAGCAGTGTTGCAGTGCTCATGCTATGGCGAACAACCGATATATCTCTTGGAGGTTTTCCAACATCCAACTGATTCAATTGGTCTGAATTCTGTGATTTCTCTTCACCCCCAGAAGAAATATCATTACTAAAACCATCTTCCACCCTTACATAAGATGGCGAAAACCCTGTGCCAGCAGCCATACTTTATTTTGGTACATAAACCACCAAATCCCCAAAAAAAAACCCTCTTTCAATACCCACTAGCAGGCCCTCCACAATTCCTCGAAAAATATACAAATTTAATCAACAAAACCAACCCTACAAGGCTTGAATCATCACAAACCAATCATAAAGTTGAAAACAACTTCAATTTCCTCTTTTATTTCGATTGAAAACCCACTAATCTACAAAAATACCCTAGATCTTATAAGTTGGAAGATCCAAAGCTCTTCATACACTAATGATCACTTGTAATCAACAAAAACCGTAATTTTCCACCAAATCGGGGCAAATTGAAGCTAGAAAGTAAAACCGGAATCAAATATTGTACAAGCGATGGAATCTAGATGAAAGCCCTCTGGTTGTGTGCATCGGATCATACCTTAAAGTATGAATTTGAGAAATCAGGATCCCAATCTTTCACTGTTAGTAGAGATCGTGGTAGATATGGTAAGTAGAAATTGATCAGGCGTGGAGAAGCAGATTGCGATGCTTTTGTTCGGCTAATAAATATTCATCTCAATTGTCACCCAATTTTGGAAACCCTAGAAAGTGTTACTTGAAATAGAATCAGATATAAATGGGGAAATGGGGAAAAGGGTGTTTGTTTAAGAACATTATTTACATGTAGACCCCTTGTATTTTAATGTATAATTTACAACACCCTTACAAGTTTATTTTTTTTTGCATTCGTCTACAAGACATTACTCTATCATTTATATGACTATATTCAACTATATTATAATAACAAAAATTTTATCATACTTAATTAGTAAAAATGACACTTGTCATCACTATAAAACTTTGGATCAAACTAAAGTTTTAGTAAATAACTAAGGTAGAACCCGCATATTATACGGGTTGAATCATTAAAAATATATATATAACTAATAATTCATGCATACTCTTCTTATTGTCAGAATAACGTATTACAATAAAAAGCTAAAATTTTAATTCATAAAATGGTATTGGTGACTTTACCCTCTTTTTCAAAATTAATATTTAGATCACGTCTCTACTTGTATATTTGAAAAATACAACATAAACGTTTATTGGTGAATAAGTGTGTATTGCTATTTATAAGTTTTTGAATGGTTATTAAAATAAAAACAATAATAGTTTAAAAAATCATTTTAAATAAAAATAAGATAGCAAATTAATATGTCATTGTCATAATTCCATAAATATAAGTAAATATAAATATAACATGATTATAAAATAGGATATAATTTTTAATTAAAAAGCATTTATTAAAGAGTAGATTTGGGGGGGGGGGGGTGTTGGGAAACTTTTGTAAGAATGAATTTCGTGTTGACATGTGTCAAGAGTTGTAATTGTTTATTAGAGTAGAAATATTATCTAAATACTAAATTTTAATATTAGGGTTTATTTAGTTTAAACTTTTAATAAATAATTATCCAATAAGTAATTATTCAAATATAAATTTTTATGTTAAAGTTAGTAATTATCAAAATACTAAATTTAATATTAAGGTTAATATTTTATTCAAGATAATATTTTTATTGCATATATATTATATTTTATTACATATACTTTAATACTTTGAATATATGGATGAACACTCGGACAACAATTTTTTCTCTTCTTCCACTTACAACTATTCATCATCAAAATATAAATTTTAGGGACTCCACTCATACAAATATAAGGACTCTAATGTGAATGCTCTTCGGTTACAACCTCACCCCACGGCTTGGTTGAAGGTTCTTTCATGTTTGAAACTTGTATAATACTTCCCAGGCTTGAGATAGGGGTTTTCTAAAAATTATCTGGACATATCTAGAACTAGAGACGAGTATATAAAAAGAAAATGCCACTGGGTCCGAAAATACCGTTAACAAAAAGGATTTTAAACTGGTGTTATTTTTACATCTCTAGTTTTATGGGCTAAACTCTATAAAATGAAATAAAGCCTAAATTTGGACCGGGTCGGGTTTTCCGTTTTAAATACCATAGGGTTTTAGCCTCCTGCTTTATAAACACTTCACCACCATCACCGATGATTAGGGTTTCACCGCCGACTTCTTAAATCAATCTCCGTATAGATAAGATACAGATGGAGGCGGAAATTGAATCCGGCTTTGAATCTGGCTCTGATATCCAGGAAATCTCAACACCTTCAAATGCATTTCACAAAGGAAGCTTACACCCTTCAAATTCATGGTAAGTTGAGTAGATCTAGATTGAAGAATCTGTAAATTTCTGATTTGTTGCCGGAATTTGGGATGTTTTTTATTTGATTTTAGTGTTTTGAAACTCATGATTTTGTTTTGCTAACGAAAGATGTTGCAATGAGGATACAAAGCTCCCTCTTCTGATTTAAAAGCTGAGGAAACTCTGCTGGCAGAATCGAACCAAATTAAATTTCATGCCAACTGAGTAACATCTTTCATCAGTTTAATTTGTTAATGAATTTAGTTCATCTTTAATTAAGTCTCACTATCCTAGATTGTAATTCGACTATCTTTGATTCTTTTCAAAAGTTGAAACTGATTTGGATGAATTTATCATTTACATATTAACATTTACTTTTGTAGCTTGTGAGTATTTATTAAAATTTTCTGCTTTATCTGAGATAATGATGAAGCTAAAAGTATTCATTTTCCAACACTTGGACTGAGAGATTTGTTCTCAACAGATGGACACACTGCTTCTGAATCTTGTTAAAATTATTCTTGTGAAATGGCATTGAAGTAGATTACTGAAGTTGTATCTATCATTAGCCATCTAACAACCACACCCTGTTGTTGGCTCTGAGTCAAAATTTTAGTTTTTAGTTGATTTTATTTTTGAATCAGAGAAAACCTATGTCAAATTTTACATTTCATCTTAGTTTTACTTTTCTTTGATTATATGCAAATGTATAAATAAAAGCGTGGTGACCGTTTAATGAGATGTGTCGGAATAGAATATCATGACCTTAGTTGATAGCATTTGGAGGAGAGGCCTCTTCTCCAATGAGGGAAGTTATTGTGGCGTTTGGAGGAGAGGCTTTTTTCACCAATGGGGGAAGTTAAATTGGTGTTTGCAGGAGAGGTGGAGGTTTAGTAACTGACAACCGTATTTTGAAATTAGATAGAAATCTTGTGGTTTTGAGGGCGGATAAGGAAATGGCTAGGAAACACAAAAATCCATCAAGATGCTATCATATATATTGTTTGGGTTTAAAAAATTTAACACTTTAAGTATAACTGAAAAAGGGCATATGGTGCAACATACTGCATATGATGGCTTACACTTGATCTTGAATAACAGGTAAGTACTGTTGACAACATTCAAATTGCTGATGCAAGTTGTGCTGCACCTATCCTTTTTTAGTATGCTTTACTTTTTATATTAACTTTTACACATAAGAATGGTAGCACACTAGCACCCCCTAATGCAACAGTTTTTTTAACATCATAACCATGGTAAAAACTAGGGGACTTACCATTTTATAGCTCTTAGAAGGGCATTATTAGCTTGGTTAACATTCGTAGGTAAAATGACCTCGCTTCACAAGGATTGTAATAGAAAGTTGGGAAAGATTGTGTTATTTCTAATAATTTGATTTGTTTGTTTATCATGTTAGCAGATATGGGATTTGTAGTGAATGATGGACTGGTTTGAGACGCTACTAGTCTACCGATGGTTCACTATAAATCTGGTATCTAGTAAACCACCCTTGTTAACGATGTAGGTTGACAAAAAGCATCTCATTCCGGCACTCTGTTCAACGAGGGTGCTTGGGCATCAGCTTAAGGATCTCTGCTTGCTAGAAGGTTGAGAAAAAACTTGATTTGCTTCACATCTTCGGTAGACAGGGGTTGCACACTCTCCATATTTATACGAGTTACTTAACTGGCGGCTGAAATCTCCATGATTAAATGAGGTCCCTTGGCTATGGTAGTGATCAGAGATTGACATACATCTAAACGGTTAATAACTTTGTTAAGATAAGAGCATTGACATCCTGTTTTCTATTATAATAAATCTCCAACATTTAAAGAACAGTAATTGTTACAAAGATCAAGTTATTTGTATACAACATATTTGTAATTGTATACTGCATTCTTTTGTTATTTTGTTATGTTGGGGCTAATTTGTCAATTTGGATCTAAATTGGTGATGAGTTACTTGATATTGATTTACTAAATATTCAAATCAACGAGTTTTCCCCTTTTGGGTAAAGGGGTGGGCAAAATTTTATTAGAAATAAATAAAAAAATACAAAATATGGGGCTAACTAAAAGGCTAATGGACATATTTTCCCAAAGCCAAAAAAAAAAAAAAAAACCAAAGGGGCAAAAAATACTTTTAAAGTACCACAACCACATCATACACACTCAAATTAGGCTATCCGTAATGGGGCGTTATGGGGTAAAAAAAGAGCCTATAACGCCCTTGATAACGCCCCGCCCCACTACGCAGGGGCGTTATGGGGCGTTATCAGGGAAAAAAAAGGGGGAGGGCGTTAGCCAGGTAACGCCGAGAAGGGGGATAAAAGCAATGATTATGGGGCGTTATGGGGGCTTTATCCACTACACCATAAAGCCCCATAAAGCCCCTTGCCCAGTCAGCGTCCACATGGCGCATAATGCCCCTTGTGGGGCTTTATGGGGCTTTAACCATTACACATAGCCTTACTAGCCCTGCCCAATAAAATTGACAAAGATACTCAAAAGGCTTGCATTCTCCTCCAATTCCAATTGCTTGTTCTTGCCACCAAACTGATTAAAAGCTCCAATGCACCAATTAAGACTACACCATATAATCAATAGCTTGACTATGTGAATCCAAGCACCAAATTCAGAAGACCAGTTATGCCTCCATCTGATCCAAGGAAATCGAACATTAGGGGTATCAGCCAATTGAAATATCAGGTTAACAAGAAGCATAGAAATGTGATCTTAAAGCCCTTTCCAGTACTGAACCATCATACAAATCATTCCCAGAACATGTACAAGCAACACTAATTCCCATCATTGAGCGGGTCCAAAGCCAAATAGCCAGCACCCTTCCAATTTTCGGAAAGATTGGGATTGATCATACTTAAGCAAAAAAGAAATCCGTCTCATGCTTGGCTCTGCTGTATTATTGTAAATCAGGCTGAAGGTGTACAGCATGGGATTTAGGCCCCTTTTAACCATTAATAAGCTTTTTACCAATACAAATTAAGCATTGCTCAAGTAACCAAATTCTAATGTGATCCTCATAAATGCACCAATAGCCACTCTCCTGTCCTCTTTCATCATGCAACCAGGACCAATCCACCACAACCCACCATCAGATGCACCTAGACACAGGATAAAAGCATGTCTTGGATTTCTATTTTGTGCCAGACCAACTTTAACAATCTACTTCATTCCTAGCACCCAACAAGTCATGATAGCCCTGTTTGTCTTCATAGTTTTAAAGTTTCTCATTTCTACTTCTCTACTTGAGGCAATCAATATTATGTAATGAATTTTAATGAGATCCGGGTATTTAACATACCGTGATAGACGACATGTCCATTCACCATCCTTCAACAATATCAGCCACAATAGTTTTGTCATCAAATCTAGCAGCCAAGAAATCTCTCCTACTAATCACTTTCTCAAAAAGACCCAATTCCATCCAATTATCATGCCAAAACATGTAGTTCTGCCGTTCCAATGTTACGAACAAAATATTGCCTCGTATGTAACCCGGAGTTAAGAATTTGCCTCTAAAACCAGCCACACTCATCTATTGGATTTAAAGTCCAAAAGTTTGTCTTACAAATGGAATCCTTATTACTCAAGAGGTTCCAAGTGTGTTTAGTTATAAGAGCGTTCATAGTTTTTAATGGTCTATGGATTTAACATCAAGACCTCCTTTATACCTAGGATGACATGTGTCTTCCCATTTGATCCTCACTTTTCCTTTGGCATTTCCTTCATGAAAAAACAAGGGAGTAAACACGTAATCACTAAACAAAGTATGTGAGTGTGAGTACAGATAAAGGTCATCAACTTTAACCATTATGACTTAAATTGGAATGTAAAAGTTTAATCTGAAATAAGTTTTTAAGATGTCCTCTTAAAATAAGTAGTGAAACGACCCTTCTTGGCTTGTATTGAAATTCTCACAAGTAGATGTGAAGATCAATGTGTTAGTGAAGCTATTTCACCGAATTGACCAAAAAAATCTTGCTTATACATCATAACCATTGATAAATATAAACCAATCATGACACACCATGTACGCGTGGCTGGCTAAGAACGCAAGGCCGGATCCGCCACGCCTGATCATCGAGTATTCCCCTGGTGCATATGTCAACCAATCATAAGTAGTCACGTGCCGAAAACTAGTTTTACAAAAATACTTAAAAAAACATGAGTATTACTAGTTTTGTGAAAACATGATACTCTTTTAGCCGGTGGAAAAGCTTGCCGCCGACCAAGTTAGCCACCGTTTAAGTTTGGCGATAAGTTTTAAATTTTACATGTGGTCACTTATGATTTGTTCACGGTGGTTATGACCTTGCCTTCTTAACCGGCCGTGCCTACATGACATGTCGTGATTGGTTCATTTTGATCTATGGTTATGAGTAAAGGTGCACAAACCGGTTTAGGTAGGACCGTTGACCGGTCAAAACCAGTTAGGGTGGTAACTGTTCGGTTTGTAACCAGTTTGGGAGAAGAAAACATATAACTAGTTTACAACCCACCGTTTCCGGTTAACCAGTTTTTATAGCGGTGTTTTTTCGGGATTTTTTAGCAACCGCTTAGGAAATAACCGTGTTTGTAACCTGTTTTTGGATATAAAGAGTGAAACCGGTGCCTAACTGGCGGGTCGGGTTTAACCCTAACCGGTTTATTGTCTGTCTCGATAAATTAGCGTGAAATTGGTTTTCCCATTTTATATTCCATAAAACCTGTAGGATTCAAGCTAGTTAACCTTCTTATCATCGTCAGTTGCAGCACAAACTTCATAGATGAACTTAATCAAATGAACCCAAACTTCATCGCAATCTCTCATGATCTCCGCCCTCTCTGGATCATGTCGTCCTTTCTCCGTCTCCATCATCCGTCGCCTTTTCTCAACCCAACAAAAAACCACCCTCTCAAGAAACACACCTCTACACCAAAACCCAGATCGATCTTACATGGAATTATCTCAAAACTTCTACGAATCTATGAAAACTTGCGTAAAGATCCACTCAAAACCCCTGGCTCGAGGGCTTCATTGCCAGCTGGTCACAACAGGGTTAGACGTTTCCACTTTTCTCAAGAACAATTTGGTCAACATGTATTCTGGTTGTGGGTTGATAGATGATGCGTCATTGGTGTTTAACGAGATTGAGTTGAAAAATGTGTTTAGTTGGAACACAATGATCGAAGGGTTTATGGGTTCTGTGCGGGTTGTGGATGCAGAGAAGGTGTTTGATGAAATGCCTGAAAGAGATGTTGTGTCGTGGAACTCGATGATGTCGGGTTATTTCCGTAACGGGTTGGTGGAGAAGACGGTCGAGGTTTTTGTTTCGATGGTTAGGTGTTATGAGTGTGTTCCTGATGCGTATTCTTTCAGTTGTGTTATGAAGGCATGCGGTAGCCTTAGAAATGTTGACTTGGCTCTGCAAGTTCATGGTTTAGCTAAAAAGTTTGAGTTTTTAGGTGATGATTCTGTTGAATCTTCAATGGTTGATATGTATATAAAGTGTGACATGGTGGATGTTGCGGAATCTATTTTCTTGAAGATGCCTAACCCAAATATGTTTTCTTGGAATTCTATGATTTACGGATACTCAAAGTTGTATGGCGTTCAGAGTGCCTTGAAACTGTTCGATCAAATGCCTAAACGAGACGTTGTTTCTTGGAACATGATCATTTCAATACTGTCTAAACATGGAAATGTGGTGAAAACACTTGAAATGTTTATTGAGATGTGTGGTCAAGGTTTCAGACCAAATTCGATGACATATGCTAGTGTGATCAGTGCTTCTACTAGCATATATGAACTCACTTGGGGGGCCCACTTACACGCCCGAATCATCCGACTACAACAAAACATTGATGTGTATGTTGGCAGCAGTTTAATCGACTTATATGCTAAATGTGCAGGCTTCGAAAAAGCACGCAGAGTGTTTAACGAAATTAAAAATCACAACATAGTATCCTGGACTTCACTAATAGGAGGAGCAGTACATTGTGGGAATGAAGTTGAGGCGTTTTTGTTGTTTAAACAAATGAAGAAAGTACCCGTGGCCTCTGATCAGTTCACTATAGCAACCGTTCTTGGAGCTTGTTGTGGGTTAAACGATATTAATCTTGGAACCCAAATCCATGCATATTCAATACGAATCGGTATGGATCTTTTCATCCCTGTAGGTAATGCTTTAATTACTATGTATGCCAAATGTGGTGACATTCAGAGCGCAAAGAACGCGTTTGAATTGATGTCGCATAAGGATATCATATCATGGACCACAATGATCACATCATTCTCTCAAAATGGAAACATTGAGACTGCTAGAGAGTATTTTGATAAAATGCCCGAACGGAATGTTGTATCATGGAACTCAATGTTAGCAGGATACGTAAACCGTGGATTTTGGGAAGATGGTCTTAAGGTTTATGTTTTAATGAGACAACACGGAGTTAAACCGGACTGTATTACTTTTGTAAGCTCACTTGGCGCGTGTGCAAATGCAGCCATACTAAAACTCGGGAACCAAATCGTTTCTCAAGCCGAGAAACTCGGATTTGGTTCTGATGTTTCGGTAAAAAACAGCATTATAACCATGTACTCAAAATGCGGGCGGATTAAAGATGCAGAAAAAACTTTCGACTCGATAGTTACAAAGAATTTAATTTCTTGGAACGCGATGATGGCGGGCTATGCTCAAAGTGGTCATGGTAATCAAGTGATAGATACTTTCGAGAAAATGATACGGTCGGGAATGATTCCCGACCATATAAGTTATGTATCCGTTCTGTCAGGTTGCAGCCACTCGGGTTTAGTATCCGAAGGTCACCGTTACTTTGACATGTTGATTAAAGATCATGGAATCAATCCAACTTGTGAGCATTTTGCATGTATGGTGGATCTGCTCGGGCGTGCAGGGCTTATTGAAAAGGCGAAAGATTTAATCGATAAAATGCCAATGGAACCAAATGCTGCAGTTTGGGGAGCTTTGCTTGGTGCCTGCAGGATTCATGGCAACTCAGCAATGGCAGAAACTGCTTTGAAGAATCTTGTTGAGTTAGATGCAGAAGATTCCGGAAGCTATGTTCTGTTGGCTAATCTTTACTCCGATTCAGGAAATCTGGAGAATGTTTCTAACGTAAGGCGAGTTATGAAAGATAAAGGAATAAGGAAGAACCCGGGGTGCAGTTGGATTGAAGTGGATAACAGGGTGCATGTTTTTACAGTTGATGATACTAATCATCCAAGAATTAAAGACGTTTATGACGCGCTAAGTGAAGTTATTAGGAAGATAGAAGAGACAGGAATGTATGTTAAGGAGAACGGTTTTATACACAAGGGTAGCGCGTATCATAGTGAGAAACTCGCATTGGCGTTTGGGTTAATGAGTTTGCCAGATTGGATGCCTATTCATATAATGAAGAACCTTAGAATATGTGATGACTGTCATCTGGTGATGAAGTTGGCTTCTCGTGTTACCTCGAGGGAGCTTGTGGTTCGGGATGCGAATCGTTTCCATCATTTCAAAGACGGGTGTTGCTCGTGTCGGGATTATTGGTAATTCGAGGTGTGGAAGACTATCTAGACTGTTAACAATGATAGTTGAAGCAATGGAAGTGGTTTTTTTGAGGTTCTTGACAGGTTTTTTGGTGTGTGGGTTAGAGCATTGTTAACAATGATAGTTGAAGCAGTGGAAGTAATATTAAAAAATTTGAAGTTTTAAAGGAACACTATTCTTTTCTATGTTGATTTATTTCGTATATATATATTTGTAGAGTAAACTTCATTTTTAGTCTCCAACGTTTGCACATTTTAACAATTTTAGTCCTCACTTTTAAAAAATCCCAATTTAGTGTCTCACATTTCATTTTTTTTTTCAATTTTGCTCTCAATGTTAACAGTTGTTTAAAGAGCCGTTAGACTGCCCTCGTGTGGTCCCCATGTAGTGAGGTGTACTTTTGTCATTTCCGTTTGTTTTAACTCATACTTTAAAATAAACGGAAATAACAAAAATACCCCTCATGTGGGGACCATGTGAGGGCAGTCTAACGGCTCTTTAGACGGTTGTTAACGTTGTAACCAAAATTGAAAAGAAAATGAAATATGAGACACTAAAATTGGGATTTTTAAAAAGTCGAGACTACAATTGTTAAAATGTGCAAACGTTAGGGGTTAAAAATAAAGTTTACTCTATTTTGTATATATAGTAATATTAAAAATTTAGAAATTTTGAAGGAATACGGTGGCATACATGTATATGAGTCCAACATATTTTTGAATTTAACTGTTAAAAAATAAAAAAAAACCATGGAATTGGAAGAGTGAAGCTCAAGTAAATCCCACTAAATTGGTCAAAAGGCAAAAATGAGTTTTCTACCAAAAGAACAATACTGATAATATTGTTTCTCATCATATGAACCGTATCGCTTAATGTCGACTCGTGTATCAATCGATCGAGTATCTCCTAAGGGGGGGGGGGGGGGGCGGTATCATAGCGGCTCCACATCCACGGCTCCAAGGGAGCCGCCAGGCTCCTCTAGGCAACGATACCGCCTGATGCGGTTTGAAGACCCCGACTCTAATTTTCGGTCTCTCGTGGTTTGGTGAAACCGGCCTTAGCCGCTCCACTATCCGTTATTTTTGGACCGTTGGAGCCCAACGGCTCTTTCAACTTTTTTTTGTTTGTTTTCTATATATACACACAAATGTTTTATATAAACCCACACTAAACCAATTTCTTTTTACTCTTTCTCTCTACAAAATTCACTCTAAAACATGAGCCTTTACGACGAAGAAGATTTCTTTCCACCACCCGAGATTGGGACATCGTCAAGCAGCTCCGATGACTCGTACGAGGACGCGATGAATTACCTCAACCTATGTATTAATGAATGTTGTTTAAGTTGTAATTTTATTTTTATATTAGTCAATATTGGTTACTTTTATTATTGTTTATTTAAATAAAACTTGTTAAAATTAAAAAAAAAAAATTGGAATGGCTTGGAGAAGCCACACCACAACCATACCATGTGGTGTGGCTTCAAGCCTTATCAAATTTGGCTAAATTGAAGGGATTTGAAGTGGCAAGCTCCTATTGGTTGGTGAGCAAGGCTTGGTGAAGCCTTACCACAACGATACCCCCTCCCCTAAGTGGAAGATACACATCATATCAGAAAACTCATATGGCTCGTAGGCTCGTATTGTATGCTGTTAGGTGGAATATGAGTAATAATTAGTAGTTAAGGATTATTTCATGTAAATGTTCGTAGTATGTATCTATTAGTGAATAAGATCTCTATCACCTTTGGAGATTATTTGAATTTATTTAAGTTTGTATCTTATCCTTTTGGAAAATTGGAACTGAATAATACGAATTCACACTTCTTGGCCAATAATAATACAAGTTATGCATTTGGCCTACAATAATACCAATTAACCATTTCGTTCTCTAGAATGATACACCGTTAGTTTTTCACTAACGGTGTTAGTCACTTGCTGTTTTTGTCATTTCTAAAGTTGGAGGGGGTCTTTTTGAAATACCTATAAATATAAAAAGCAAAAAAAGAAAAAAAAAGTGGTAAAAGGAGAAGAACGAGGAGGAAGGCCGGCAGGAGGAAACCCCCATCGCCGCCGCCGGAGGGGGTCTTTCTGAGTTAGGGTTTTTAACCCCCATCGCCGCCGCCGGAGGAAACAGAAGCCATCGTCCTTCACCTGATGGGGGGCTGTTTTTCCGGCAAGATCAAGGAGGAAGGCCGGCAGTGGCTTCCGACAAGGATGGAACGCCGACAGTGGCAAGGGTCGGTAGTCGCTGCAGTGGCCGGATGAGGTACGCCGCCGGGGGGAGGTCGTCGGTGATGTGGGGTGGACGCCGGAAGGTGGTGGTGGACGCCGGTGGTTGGAGCTCCGGCCGGCCTTCCTCCCCGTTCTTCTCCTTTTACCACTTTTTTTTTTTTTTTTTGCTTTTTATATTTATAGGTATTTCAAAAAGACCCCCTCCAACTTTAGAAATGACAAAAACAGCAAGTGACTAACACCGTTAGTGAAAAACTAACGGTGTATCATTCTAGAGAACGAAATGGTTAATTGGTATTATTGTAGGCCAAATGCATAACTTGTATTATTATTGGCCAAGAAGTGTGAATTCGTATTATTCAGTTCCAATTTTCCTATCCTTTTTAGTTGATTGTAATTAGACTATATAATCTCGGTTTTGAGGTTAATGCAATCAATTCATTCAATTCTAAAATCCTTTATGGTAATCAGAGCTTAGGGTTACCTCTCCCCATTTTTTTTTTCATCGCCGCCACCACCATCCATGGTGGAAACCGACGCCGGCAAGCCTTCGGGCTCCTCCTCCACATCCGAAAAATCGAACCTACACCCAGCCTTTACAGTTTCCAATGTCAGCCTCAAGGTTCGAACGCTTGACGGTAAAAAGACACCCTATTCCACATGGGTGAAACTCTTTAAGAATCACCTAAAGATCTACCAGGTGACTCATCACATCGACGGGACTGCACCACCCAACGAAGACGACGCCACGTACAAAACATGGGTCGAACTTGACTCATTGGTGCTCCAATGGATATACAGTACGGTGTCGGATGATATCCTGCGTCGTATACTTGATGAAGACACAACGGCTCGGAAAGCATGGCTCCAAATCGCCGAAGTTTTTCTCAACAACAAGAATGCAAGGGCTGCCACCTTGGAACAGCAGTTCACCAACACCTCGCTCACCGCATCGTCGTCCTTCGATGATTACTGTCAGACGTTGAAGGACCTCGCCAATCAACTCGGTGATGTGGGTCAACTGGTGTCCGAAATTCGTCTTGTCATTCAGATGGTTCGCGGATTGCCGGTTGAATATGACACTATTGGCGCAATCATCAATCATCGGTGTCCTCCATGGGACGAGGCTCGGGGTATGGTCGAAGCCGAGCAGCAGCGACAGGCGGCAAGATCTTCAAGCAGCAGGGATGCGGCCCTGGTTCACTCGTCTACTCAGCCCGCCGCCGGTCCAAACCGTCCCAACAACCCCAATCAAGCCGCCGCAGCCCCGTCTCCTTACCCGAACGGGTACCGTGGTCGCAACTACGACCCGGTCAAGGCTGCCCGCGGACGCAATCGAACCGGTCAGAATTTTGGTCGGGGTGGGGGGCGCAACAACAGCAGCAGCATCGGCTCTTGGAACCAGCCCAGTTTTGCGACAGGGGGAAACAGGGGGGCCCAATACCCTCAAGTCTTGGCCCAACAGCAGCCCACCTGGACTCCACCCCCTAGCCCATACCCCTCCCAGGCCTACCAGCAGTACCCGGCCCAAGTGCACCTTATCGGACCTCAGCAGCAGCAGACCTACCTCGGCCCAGCAGCTCTCGGCGGCCCACCTGGCTACGGGCTTGCCCCTGCTCAGCCCACTTTGAACCCTCTCAACCCGTCGGACATCGGAGCTGCTATGACCGCCGTACACCGGGACTACAACGGCCAACCTCAATGGGTAATGGACACCGGCGCCTCCACTCACATTACCTCCGACCCAGGTAAAATACAAGTCCCTAGTTTATTACCTGTTACACCTATTTTTGTCGGTAATGGTCAGCTACTACCCGTTAATGGATCTGGCAATGGCTTTTATAACACCAATAATAAAACCTACCACCTAAACCATATTTTACACTCACCTACGGTTATCAAGGATTTAATTTCCGTCCGTAAATTCACCATCGATAATCAAGTTTCTGTTGAATTTGACCCTTTCGGTTTTTCTTTGAAGGTCCTCAAGGATGGACGCCTACTTTCCCGACACAATAGCACCAGCGATCTCTACCCTTTCACCCCTCCGGCCGCTGCTTTACTTTCCACCTCGTCATCAGCACCATGGCATGATCGTCTCGGGCATCCCGGCGCGACCGTGTTACACCATATCAGTCGTTTTGCTTCTTTTCAGTTTAATAAAAATGTTGATTCTTCCATGTGTAATTCATGTCAAGTTTCAAACAGCAAACGTTTACCTTTTATTGATTCGGTGTCTAGTACTTTTAAACCTTTTGATTTAATACATTGTGACTTATGGACCTCTCCGGTCCATAGTAATTCTGGTTATAAGTACTACATGGTGCTCATTGATAATTTTACTAATTTTGTTTGGGTGTATGCGCTTAAATATAAATCTACTCAATTTGCCAAATTTCACAAGCTAATACAAACCCAGTTTAATACAAATATAAAAACCTTTCAATGCGACCTTGGGGGGGGGGGGGGGGGATTTGACAACCTCAACTTCAAAAATTTTGCTCACCAACAAGGGCTTGTGTTCAGATTCTCTTGTCCTCAAACCTCCCAACAAAACGGGAGATCCGAACGGATGATTCGACGCTTAAACGACATCATCCGTGCCCTCCTTTTCCATGCCCGTCTTCCATCCTCATTTTGGGTGGAAGCTCTCCATGCGGCCACCTATCTTCACAACATCCTGCCTTCAAAGAAACTAGATTTTCTTACACCCGCTTATGCCCTCTACCGCAGGCATCCGACATACGATCACCTTCGTGTGTTCGGGTGCGCTTGCTACCCAAACATGTCAGCCACCCAAACAAACAAACTTGAACCTCGATCGACCCGTTGTGTGTTTCTCGGATATCCACCGGACTTCCGTTGCTATCGGTGTTTGGACCCCCAAACAGGTCGTGTCCATATCTCTCGCCATGTTACATTCGATGAGACTACCTTCCCGTTTAACACACCCCGGGATCACTCCACATACGCGTTTCTGGATGAAGACCCCCTTCCTCTGGATCACGTATCCTTCCCCACC
Source organism: Deinandra increscens subsp. villosa (assembly GCA_039602395.1). Lineage (NCBI taxonomy): Eukaryota > Viridiplantae > Streptophyta > Magnoliopsida > Asterales > Asteraceae > Deinandra > Deinandra increscens. The sequence continues at coordinate 8,206,193 of JBCNJP010000020.1, forward strand.
ATCTCTTTAACACCCGCTGGCCCAACCACCCCTACTACTCCCACCACAAACCCAACTGCCTCCACTTGCCCACCTGCCGCCGGCCCACCCTCTAGCCCACCTCCGCAGCCCAATACCCCTCCCACTTCGAACAGCCCGCCAACTACACCCGCCCCTGCCCACACCGAACTCCCAAACAGCCCACCACCTTCCTCGGCCTCACCCGCTCCATCCAACACCACCCCCCCCCCCCACCGGCAAATTCCCACGCCATGCAAACCCGTTCCCAACATGGCATAGTTAAACCAAACCCAAAATACCTTTTCGCCACTGCCACCCACATTTCTCCCGTCCCCACCTCCCATATAAAAGCATTGCAAGATCCTAACTGGTTGCAGGCCATGAATGACGAATTTAGCGCGTTACAGACTAATCAAACGTGGGATCTTGTTCCCTGTCCGCATGAGCATCCGATCATTCGATCTCTTTGGCTATTTCGACACAAGTTTAAAGCAGATGGTTCATTAGACAGGTATAAAGCCCGGCTTGTTTGCAACGGTAAGTCACAAACCGTTGGGATCGATTGTTTGGAAACCTTTAGCCCGGTGGTCAAACCGGCTACTATTCGTACTGTGTTATCACTTGCAGTGTCTAGAGACTGGCCCATTCATCAGTTAGATGTCAAAAACGCGTTTCTTCACGGTCACCTTGAAGAAACCGTCTACATGCAGCAACCCCCAGGGTTCGTTCACCCGAGCTTTCCCAATCATGTTTGCCGTCTCAAGAAATTTTTATACGGACTTAAACAGGCCCCTCGGGCGTGGTATTTTCAGGTTCTCCGGCTTCATTACCTCTCTTGGGTTTCGAAATAGCATTTGTGATACGTCATTATTTATTTTTAAACAGGGTGATCAACTTGCTTACTTACTTTTATACGTGGATGACATTGTCCTTACGGCCAGCCACCCTCAGCTTCTCCAACAGATTATCACTCGTCTCTCGGCCGAATTTGCTATGACTGACATGGGGCCACTTCATCATTTCCTTGGCATCACAGTCTCTCGGGACACTCGTTCATTATTTTTGGGTCAGGCACAGTATGCTCGGGATATTTTGCATCGGGCAAACATGACAAATTGTAAACCTTGTCACACTCCGGTCGACACAAATCCCAAACTCAGTGCCACGGACGGGGTACTTCTTCCCCATGGGTCGCTTTATAGGAGCCTTGCTGGGGCATTACAGTATTTGACCATCACTAGACCGGATCTCTCTTACGCTGTTCAACAGATTTGCCTGTTCATGCATGCCCCTCGGGAGTCTCACATGATGTTTCTCAAGCGGGTCCTTCGCTACTTGCATGGTACTCTTGATTATGGGCTTCATCTGACCGCTTCCTCATCTTTGTCTTTGGTTGCCTATTCGGATGCTGATTGGGGCGGTTGTCCGGACACTAGACGTTCCACCTCCGGTTACTGCCTCTTCATGGGTAACAATCTTATTTCATGGTCTTCGAAACGGCAACCGACTGTCTCCCGCTCCAGTGCCGAAGCGGAATATAGGGGGGGTAGCTAATGCAGTTGCCGAGGCTACATGGGTTCGAAACCTTTTATTTGAGTTACAGGTATTGGTTCCTAAGGCTACTATTGTGTATTGTGACAACGTGTCTGCAGTTTATCTTTCTGGGAATCCTGTGCAACATCAGCGCACAAAGCACGTGGAAATGGACATCCACTTTGTTAGAGAAAAGGTGCAACTTGGTCATATTCGGGTCCTTCATGTCCCGTCTCCTCATCAGTATGCTGACATCTTCACTAGGGGGCTGCCCAGATATCTGTTTGACTCATTTCGATCCAGCTTGAACGTGTTCGTTTCTCCACGTTCTCACTGAGGGGGAATATTAGTGAATAAGATCTCATCACCTTTGGAGATTATTTGAATTTATTTAAGTTTGTATCTTATCCTTTTTAGTTGATTGTAATTAGACTATATAATCTCGGTTTTGAGGTTAATGCAATCAATCCATTCAATTCCAAAATCCTTTAGTATCTTATGGATTAATGGATACTAGAAGTTTAAATTATTCTCGAATCTCCTAATTCTCCTTTATTTTGGTTTGAACCCTATTTAGGGTATCAGAGCCGACGATCTTCGAACTCCATTGATTATCAACATCAGAGGTTATGAAGCGTATGAAGCAAGCGATTCATAATCAACAACCATAAATGGCGTTTTGCGTTTTGAATTTTGATAGTGAAGATTCAAAGTCTGCACCCAATGTTTTCGATAAAATGCTAAAAGTGTGTTCGTAAATACTATTCAGTAATCTTTTATATATAGTGATAATTCAAAGGAAAATAAAAAAGATTGATAAAAATGATAATGTTCATGTTAATGCTTTTTATGTCACTATGAAAATGATGAACATGGGAGTTTTATGAAAACAAATAAGGATGTGAATTTGAAGTGTTTAGTTTTCACAACCTCTACAACTGATTACGAACACCCTGTGATAATTTCATGCCTAAAAATCCTCGAATTGAAGGCAATAAAAATGAATGAAAATACAATTCGCATCCCAAATAATCTCATAAAACTTGATTACAAAGATAAGCCACATGGATTTCGAGTTAAAGTCTTGCTAAATGCTAACATTATTTTAAGGTAATGAACCGGTCAACAAATTACTTACATAAATTATTATCATTTGATGCTTTAGAAAAGAAAATAGACTTATATTCTAAGCTCACGTAATCTGATGGATATTGGTTTTGGCATTTTGTGGAAGTCTATATTCATTTATTTGATTACTTGTCATCAAGAGGTACGAACTTGGGAAGAAATTAATACATGTTGAACCAAATCAATCAAAATCAAAAGGGTATGTGCTGTTGGCGAACATAATTGGCGAAATATGGAAATTACAAGGAAACATAACAAATTAACAATAGTGCAGATTTGGACATGATAGATAACGGTAGAATCGTCACATTTCTTAAATTTCTTATATTTTACGTTTAAACTTATACTTAAACAAAATTAATGATAATTTATAATTATATACGAAGTTATTAATTGTATTATTTTTCCCATGTAATATACAAGTTAATATAACATTACTTCTAATATATTGCATATTTGATGTATGAGAGATATATGTTTAATATTTACGTGTATAAGTATATGTATGTGAGTCAGGTTTGACATTTATCATAACTTTTTATCGAAAAAAAAGTAACCGTTGCTTAACGGATTAATAATAGAATTTGGGTGAAAGCTGGACAACGTTGTAACCCTGCTACCACATCGATTTTGCATAGTCGGTGTGGCACAATGTTCGTTCGGTACTCATTTCGGTCACGTTGGCTGACAAGTTGTTATGTATCATAGACGTATTATAGATGATGGTCCGACGAAATTCAACCGATTGGAGGCAGATCACATATGAGTGCACGAAAATAAACAATATACCATAAAAGGACAGCTTTAAAAACAAAGATGTTACCATCAAATGTTGAATTATGTAGCATATGCTAAGGATCTCTCACTAGGAAACTCCCAGGTAATTTACAATGACATATTTTAAGTATTAGTCAATTTCATATGTGAAACACATTATATTTCTTATAAATTCTTTTGTTCTATCTTCGGATCCAGAAAAAATCTAATCCCAAAATGGCTTTGAAAGTTCTATCCGCGCTTGACGTTGCGAAGACGCAATACTACCACTTTAAAGCGATCATAATTGCCGGTATGGGTTTATTTACCGACAGTTATGATTTGTTTTGTATCCCCCCGATCATGAGGCTGATCGGAAGGATATATTACCCCAAGGTATTTTATGATCCTGAAGCAAATAGATGGATGGACTCGAAGAATTGGTTCGAGGTCCCAAATGTCATTGAATCCACAATGATCGCGGTTGCATTATTGGGGACCGTGATTGGTCAACTAGTTTTCGGCCGGCTTGGGGACCGTGTGGGGCGGCGTTATGTGTATGGCGTTTCTCTTGTAATGATGGTTGTGGGTTCTATTGGATGTGGATTCTCGCTTTCAAATTTGATGGCAATGGTGTTTGTGAGCCTTGGGTTTTTCAGGTTTTTGCTCGGGATTGGTATCGGAGGGGACTACCCGTTATCGGCGACAATTATGTCGGAGTTTGCTAATAAGAGGACTCGTGGAGCGTTTATTGCCGGCGTGTTCTCGATGCAAGGATTTGGTATACTATTTAGTTCGCTTGTTACCATGATCATCTGCTCCATTTTCAAAGCTTTTGCCGGCGAGCTAATATTACCGTCGGTACTCCAGCCATCGGATAAAATTGCTCGGGTGCCACGTGAATCGGACTTGGCATGGCGGCTTATTCTCATGATCGGTGCTATTCCAGCGTCTATGACATACTACTGGAGGATGAAGATGCCTGAAACCGCTCGGTACTAACCACAACTCACTCATTTATCGTAGGGTGTTCATGGATTGGTTGGGTTTTTTTATGTGTTTTTTTGGTCAAATCTTAAGCTAGCCAAACCATTAGTAATGAGTTTTTATTAAAAAATTCGAAAACGAACTATTAAAATTTAAAATCGGATCAATACTGATGATCTGGTTCCTATATGCTCTAAGGATCAATACTGATGATCTATTAAGTAATATGTTTGATCTCAGTTGACCAATTCAGTTGACTGCTGAGTGGTGTTATTATTTTAGGTCTAGCGAACTAAGAAAACTGGGATAAGTTCATTTAAAATATAATTACACTAATAATATAAATATAAATAATTGAATATACTTAACATATACTAAATATTTAAAAAATTTTAATATAGTTAAATCTAAGTCTGACATAATACGGTCCGCCTTTCGGTATAGATGTAAACCAAACCTTTAGTTACGGTTTTGATTTTTTTTTAACCGCATGATTAAAAGTAACAACAAGAAAAACCGAAATGAAAATAATCTGTTTAGATGTTTTTACGGTTTAAAACTGGATACAAAAACCCCTAACTCATCATTCAATGTAGAATTTAACTTGGGCCATACTAATAAATCAAATTTTGAATTGAGAAAATCATTAAAATAGACGTTTGAAGGATTAGCGGTAGACTTAACATACTTAACAAGTTAGAAACCGCCAGTTAAACTTGTGAAAACTTTCAAAGCACGGACTAAGCATTTAATATCTATTTTGATACTTTTTGTTATCAAGGTGATCTTTTCCTCATATGGATGAAAGTAAAAATGCTGGTTTGAAAGTCTATGAAAACCGTTTAAAAGTAAGGGCTATAACGTAAGCTCAAACAACCGTTTAACTTTTTAACAGTCGTTTCTTCCGACCATAAACGGCCGTATAACTTTCGGGATAATGTTTTCACAGATTCACAGCTTTGGTCGAGAAGAACACATTACAAGCCGCAAAAGACATGGAAAAAGTGCTCAAAGTCTCATTAACTTCAATCCGGGAAGATGTCGAGATGATGAGCACCCCGAACACTCGTTCAGCTTTCTCCAACACCTACTCTTTCTTCTCACAAGAATTTTTCCGACGGCATGGTCGCGATCTCATCGCTGCATCGATCAACTGGTTTCTCGTCGATATCGTTTTCTACAGCCTCAATCTATTCCAATACCACACATTCAAAGGCCACATGACATTAAAGAGCCACATGAATCTATACGATGATGCATGGCAGGTTGCGAAAATCCAAGTAATCGTGGCGGTCTGCGCCACGATCCCTGGATATTTCGTGACGGTTTACATGATTGATAAGGTCGGGCGGGTCAAGATCCAGGCGGGCGGGTTCTTTTTCATGGCGGTAAGTTTGTTCGCGGTTGCAATAGTCAACGGAGGTGGCTGGGGATCCGATCCGGGGGTCGGGTTTATGATACTTTACGGGTTTACGTTATTCTTCTCGAACTTTGGGCCGAACACGACCACTTTTATAGTCCCGGCGGAGCTTTTTCCCGCGAGGTTTCGTGCAACGTGTCATGGGATTGCGGGTGCGGTTGGGAAAGTGGGAGCGATAATCGGGTCGGTCGGGTTTCTATGGGGTTCTCGAGATCCTCCACACGGGCTTGGGGTGTCGCATATGTTGACCACGATGGGCGGGGTTTGCGTTTTAGGGTTTTTCGTGACGTATTTCTTTACTAGAGAGACGATGGGGCGGTCTTTAGAAGAGAATGAGAATGTTGACGAGCTTACGGGCGTTTGGTTCGTGAGATTTTGGCCCGAGAAGTTTTGGGGTAGAAGAAATGAAACGAACATTATCGGTGAATGAGTATGTGTAAAAATAACGTCTTACAATTTTCTTTGTCTAAAATCATCCTTGTGGTGTTAGTGGTATCTAGATTTTTTATCTCTTTACAATATCTCGTATAAGTGAATACATGTTCTTAAGGTGTTTCGTATGTAGTTGACTTATTCAAATAATGATGTTGTGTGTTCGGATTGGATAACGTCATACAAGTATGTAGTTGACTCATTCTCATACAATTTAAAGAATATCCACTAAATTAAACTCAGATCGACAAAAGATCCTAGGTTGGACTGGCACGAGAAGAATAGTCCGGAACAAGATTCATAGGAATAAATCGGCCTACATCTCTAAGTCGAACTATTAAAATACATAACAGTTTGACCCACTTACCTGATCAACACAGGTCGACCTAAACATGTTTAGTTCGGATTAGACAACACTGTCCAACGCTCAGGCACATCATGTCGGCATCCTAACGACCGACCTGACACCACAGTTAATGCGATTACCCCAATCAGGTATTGTAACACTATGGTCCAGACTTTTGGTCAGACCTGCACCATGTCTAATTGGGTAATCACATTAATCAGAGTCCATGACAAAGGGTAAAGTTATAAATATCCCTCAACCACCATGTATGATTTCATTCAATGTGCTCATCTTCGTTCGATTACACTTAATCTTTCGAAACACATATTTATTCTGACGTCCAACCTTGATTGCATGACACCATGTCCTTCTCCCCAAAAACAACGATGCTTCTGTTTTGCAGGTGACTAGTCAAGACCTAAGATTCCAACAACCTTAGTGGATCAACTCTCGACCTAATATTCCCTGTAGTCGTACGTACTGTTCTAGTAATCCATCCTAGAACTCTGGCCTATCTGACTACCCGTGATAACACAATTCTGTAATTAATGTTGATACACGTACCCCAGGTTGGTCCAATAGAGAAAAAACATAGACCTAATTACGGTTTGCGTCTCTGTGGTTTGCAAACTTTTTTGGATTGAGTCCAAAGGTTGAAAATTTTTGTCTCGAAGTCTGATGTTTGTATTTCTTTGCTATTTGAGTCCCTGGACCAACACAAAGTTAAAATTTTCTGTTAACTTAAAGGGTATTATAGTCATTTTACACATCAGGGACTTGTTATGTAAATTAATAAGGTTATAAACATGCGGGGACTATTTTTATAACGTAAAAATATAAAAGGACTATTTCTATAATTAACTCTTAAATATATAAAAATATAAATCTGTGTTACCAGAGCCAGCTTATACAGCACCCGATTCCCTACGCCTAGCCCCATTGTAGCAACCGTCGCCACCGCAACCTCCGCCGCCGCCAATCCCGGTCTCCACTTTCCTTCACATCCTCACCGTTAACAACAACCACCTCCTCTTTCTCCTTTCGTTTCCGTTCCACACACCAGCTGCTGCTCGATTTCCTCACCTCACCTCCTCCGACATCCACCTTTGGAACCGCCTCGATCGTCCAATTTCGGCTACTCGCTACACGTTGTTGTTCCGTTCGCAAGTGATTTAATACATGCATTACGTTTTGTACATATAATAATGGTTCTTTATTTCTCTCATTCGTGTGATCACATTTAGGTCACGTGATTAAAAAAAAAGTAAAACCATTGAATTGTCTAAGTACTCCGCACGAGGTGATCTAATGGCAAAAAGTGACCCTCACTGGCCCAACCCAATTGTACGGACCCCTTAAACGCACCAAGTTATCTTCAGTTTTAGGGAAACCCCATCCGTCTAAAGGCCCACTGGTGGTAAAACCTGAACGCTCTCAGGAGTGAACTAGGGATCACAAAAATCTCAGTCTTCCTTCATCCATGCCCCCTCCAAATTGATACTAGTGGGGATTGAACTTGAGTCTCAAGTAGAGAACTCATGCTTGCTACCACTACACCACAATGAAAGTTGCAGACATGTGATTAATGATTACGGATTTTAGCATATTTGCATGTAGTTTTTTTTAAAGTAATATGTAGTTGTGTGGTGGTATAATTTCGGAAAGTAAGTCTTGCATGATGTCACGTAGGATGTGGTGTGAAATTTTAATAAATAACTGGGTTTCCTCTGCAATTAATTATGTGTATATGAAAAAACAATGTCGTTGAACCCAAAAATAACGTTCAAAAAAAAGAAAGAAAAGAAAAAAGAGGATGTGGTATGAAAATAAAAAATGATTATTGCGTTAGTGATAATATGCAAAATTATAATAATTACATAAATATTAATGTTTTGTTTTTGTATATTTATTATTAATCATAAATACATTAAAATTAAGCAGTTTAATAAAAAAAACATAAATGAACAAACTAAAATAAAAAAACATTACATTAAAAATAAAAAAAACAAAAAAAACATAATTATTTGATCGAAAAAAAAATTCTACTAACTAAGGTTGTTAACGATTTCCCTAAACATGTTCCACCAAATCAGATTTGCGCATGTTATGTATCTCTCTATTTCGTATCTTCATACGATTTACTTATTTTTCTTGTTTGCTTAGCTGAACGTGTGGGATGTTGTCTTCTTCATAGCCTTGGCAAATTGCTTTGCCTTCGTGCTCTTCAATCATACTGTGTAGAATCAAAACCGTATACATGCATAAGTGCAAGATTGGCAACAGTGGCATACCCAAGTTCAAGTCTTGGGGGTCGTCCGACACGCATGAATTCTTTTGGCGGTGTGGTATATACCCGATTTTTTCTGAACCGTGCCCTAAGAAACTTGGTCACCGAATTTCATAAAATTTTTAGACCGACCCTAAACTTTAAAAAAAAATCTAGTTTTAAAATTAAATTTTGATTGTAACAAAAACACATAGGAAAAGAGCGCAAGGATATTAAAGTATTATCGTTATACATCGACAGTCTCGAATTGAAGGACTATGATGAACTTATAAAAAACCCACGTGTCTCGGATTGTAAATGGTATATATATAACCCCATGAGTTGTGAAATTTTTAAAAACCCATCCAATGGTTCGTAGCCTATCCACCTCACACTAGATTGTCTTTAGTAAAATGGTATTTTAGTATTTTCCTTTTCTTTTCATTAATTATAATATTTGTCTTTCCAATATGTCATCTCAACATCTTTTTCCCCTAGATAATCCCTCATCTATTTCTTTCTTTATTTTTCATTTACTCTTATCTTTTATTTTTCTTCTTCATCTCTATATCAAGAACATCCATTAATGCACCTCAAAAAGCTCAAAAATTCCAAAAATGCAACCTCCAAATTTAATGTCTTCTCCTCAACATCAGTTTCCTCACAATTTGGAAGACCATTTGCATTATTCGGAATCATTGAATCATTCTCATGTCAATAATGAACAATCTTATGAAGGTATGTTGTGAGTTTTTTCGTAGTAACCTTCTTTTTTCTGAATGTTTCTTACATATCTATCCAAGAAAGTTCAAAATACATATGTAAACCTCTGTTCTTGCTACCCTTTTTTCTTCAGAAGCCTATGTAATTACATATGACCCCCCCCCCCCCTAACAGTTTATATGTACTTACATATGTTTTATTCAGAAGTTTCAGATGAAGATCCTAATATTCAAGTACAATGTCAACATTGAGGTTTTTTCATCTATTAATGGTGTCTTGATTGAGCAAATGTTGTTGTAATGGTTACTTATAAGTTAATTAAATATATTTGTCATTTTTTTTGTGTATATCTGTCTAGATAATTAATTACATATGTATAATGTTATGAGCATAATATTTAATAGCACTAATACTTTTTGTACATATGTTAAATCTCTATATATTATTAGTTTGCATATGTAAATTACTTATGCTACCTATGACAAAAATCTACGTATGTAAATTACTTGGATTTACACATGTAAATTAAAGTAATTTACATATGTAACATGTTGTGATGTTTATGTATATAAATTGATTAACTTTTTTCTTAAATTTACATATGTAAATTACTTAAATTTACATTCTAAATTACTTGAATTTAAATATGTAAATTACTTGAATTTACATATGTAAATTAATTGAATTTACATATGTAAATTATTTGAATTTACATTTGTAGATTATTTGAATTTACATATATAACATGTTGTGATGTTTACGTATATGAATTGTTCTTGAATTTACATAAGTAAATTACTTAAATTTACATTCTAAATTATTTAAATTTACATATGTAAATGGTTTACATACGTAAATAATTTTAATTTACAAATGTAGTTTTTTTCATATGCATGTATTTTTTAAATTACATATGTTTCTTTAAAAAACTCCATACATGTGTTGAAAATACATATGTTTCTTTAAAAATCTTCATACATTGGTGAAGAATTATGTTATATATCATTTACATATGTAATCAATTTGATTCCTTAAATTGTTGGATATAAATATTTAGATATGTTAATTCAAAAAAATTTCAAAACATGTGTTTACTCAAAACATACTAGCTACATATGTAATCTCAAATTTAGCATTTATTAGATTAACTTATGTATTTATTATTATAATATTTAAATGCATATGTAAATCAGTTTTTCTTTACATATATATGGAAAATATCAATTTAAATATAACATCAATTTTATCCGTAGTTCCATATGTTTTTTGTTTCCATCTCCTAACAATTCTTTTAAGTTACACTTTAATCATTACATATGTAAATGTTTTACGTATGTAAATAATTTTAATTTACAAATGTAGTTTTTTTTCATATGTATATATTTTTTAAATTACATATGTTTCTTTAAAAATCTCCATACATTTAGTGAAAATTACATATGTTGTTCCTTGTTTCTGTTGCCATTAACCAATTTGGTTAATATCTTTGAGACTTATATTAATTGTTGGAGGTTTGATTTTACGAGGGTGAGTAATAATCAAAATCCTATTATTGCTTCCGATTGCAACGGAAACTGTTTTTTATTCGGATGAAATCAAGAAATTGTAATTTTGGACCCGTCGCGGCATTAATTGTTTTCTTCTTTGTGTTGCTTTTTTATCGGTCTTTTGTCACGTCACCTTTTGGACTACGGTCTTCACCGTGTCGTCTTTCGGACTACGGTCCACCACTGTGCCGCCTTTTCGGACTACAGTCCACCGCCGCGCCACTTTTTCAGACTATGGTTCACTGTCGCGCCGCCTCAAGGACTACGGTCCTAAACTATGTCGTGCAACGCTGATTGAATACTTTTGCTAGAGGATTACGGGATCCGTGATATTGACAAATAATAATTTGACAGTTTCAAGCACACAATTGATTGGCTGAAAGAAGATTGGGATTTGGAGTCTGGAACCAAATTAAAACTAGTTTTTTTTATTGTTTTTTTTTTATTATTTTTATGTTTTGATTGTTTACAGTCTTTAGGGTCTGATTTCCTTCCGCTACGACTAAGTGGGAGTATTAGAGTAATATATATAAGATTAGGGTTATATTAATATGAGCCCACGGGCCCATTAGGTATCTAAGGTTTTGGAATACATTCTCTATATATTGTAACCTGATTAGGGCTGGCAAATCGTGTCAGACACGACCTGTTAAGACACGACACGATAAGACACGACACGATTGGTCTCAAACACGAACACGACACGAAAACTTTTCATGTCTATTTTTCAAAACACGAACATGACCTGTATTTTAACGGGTCGACACGATAAAACCTGTTTAGACACGAAATTTTAACTAATCGACGGTCGACACGATAAAACCTGTTTCACTCAACTTGTTTAGACACGAACACGACATGTAATTTTAACGGGTTTAAGATAGAGAAAGAAGAAAGAGCACATCCCTCTCCTTCACCCCAACTTTCTAACGGATTAGAATGGTGGTGTGGTGGTTGGGGGGTTTTGGAAATTATGATACCGAAGACGTTGCGGTATTGATGAAGGTCATCCCTTTCCGGTGAGCGATTGTGATGGTGTGGCGGAAGGAAGGGTCTTCAGTTTAAATCAGCCGGAAGGAAGGGGAAAGGATGTGCTCTTTCTTCTCTCTCTATTTTCTTTTTAATTGACAGAACAGCCCCTCCTATTAGTTAAACTTATCAATTTACAGAATAAGTCTCTCATTTATAAAATGATTGAAATACCCTTCCACTTAACAAAAAAAATCTAACCCATGTTAGTCCCAATGACTCAGATGGCAATAAAATGCAAACCTCAGTGTGAGATTTGTTAATAATTTGAAAATCGGATGCAGGTGGCAAAAGTGGCCAAACCTTAGGGATGCAAATAATAATTTACTCTTAAAAAAATACCAACTGAAGAAAGTCCATTCATCCAAAGGGGCTCGGTTGCATAGATCGATTCGGATCCAGAATTCTTATCATCTTAGCGAACCACGAAGAATGAAAAAACACACATGCTTTTTTATATGTTCTTACTGAAAGGCGTCGAGTTTTAGCACTGTGATTTAGCGATGATAGTCGGTTGCTTAGTTTAGTTGGATTTAGGGATCACAAGTGTTAGATCTGGAACTGGATATAGGTGTAAAAACTGTTGGATTGATTTATGTCCATGGAGTTGCTGGTCTTGAAAGGCGTTGAGTTTTATCTATTCTGCCATAAAAGTTGGTAAAGAGAATTCTAAAAACAAACAGATTAGACCTGAGTAAGTATAGTTTATGCATGAAATTTCTCCTAGCATAACATTTAAATGAAAAAGGAAAAAGCACAAGGTAAAAACAACCTAGCTGCAGTTAGAGGTGACAAGACACATGGGGGAAGGTGTTGGACAACGGGTCAAGATAAGTTATGATTGGAAGCTAGGCTCAACCTGTTCGACCCGTTCTAATTTTAGCTAAAAGAAATAGATTTATGATTTATATTTACATGATGATATGTGGCAGGTGGCGGCTCCAAACATTACATGGCGATGAAGGTGTTGGACACAACAATGCAAGTGCATGGTGCAGCTGGGGTAAGTATCTGGAGACCACTGTTTTAGTTCATCTTTAGGCTACACTCAGAATTGTTGGTTTCTTTCTTTGTTGTTTGTTTTGCTGGGCATTTGGAAATTGTTCTCGTCATCATTCTTTACACTCAGACCCCCAGTTAGTTGATCGAAGACATAAAACGAAGTAGTTAGTAAATTAAAGCTCTTCATCACCACATGCATTAGATTTTTAATTAGTCAGACTACGTACGTACAGACATGCCTCATCTTAGTGTTCTCTGATTGATGAGCTTTTTAAGTTGAGAATCATTTCTGATCCTCATTTGGATATACAGTTGTTTTAGGCAACACACTAGCTAGCTATTCCATGGAACTGAACTAATTAATGCAAGCAAGACATGGATGGATCAGCAACAAGAGTCTTCAATATTCCTCTAATCTATTATACTAGAAAGAAACGACCACAGAAAGAAAGCAACAACGTACAGTCTTCAATAATATTCCTCTAATCTATACCAGAAACCACCACAACAACATGCAGCTCTACTACTACTTCTTCTTCTTTCCATCATCCAAGTTAAATTAAGATGTTGTTTAACAGCTAGCTAGCTGTACAAATTAACAAATTAAGAGAGAAGGAAGGTTGTTGCAATTACTTATTCTCTTCCTTCTTCTTTTCCTTCTTCATCTTTTGGTCTTTCTTGTCAAGATTTTCTTTCTCTATCCTCTTCTTCTCTTCTTCTGACTCGTCTTTTGTCATCGGGCGGAAAACCCACATTTTGTAATCAGCGGTTGTCTCCCCACATGTCCATGGGAAGCTAAACAAGCTCTCATGTGTAAACCAACTTTTCCTAGTTACATACTTCATGCCCCACTTGTTGTGGTGGCCTGATGAGGTGTCAAATAACACCACCCTCGAAGTTTCAGTCATCTTCTCCTTCATTTCTGTAAGAAATGTAGCAAATTTCTGGGGGCCCAGACTCGTATCACGATAAACGATAATCTTGTCGTATGGGGTAAGATCCGTCTTTGAAGTTTTCAAGGACTTAAGGTGAATGTCGTCAATGACATGCCCTGGCTCCAGGTTGGACTTAAAGTCGTCTTCAGCATAGTTATAGCCTATATGGTGATCTGTGAAAATAAATTTAAAACACACAAAAAAGATTAATAATGAGTCATAATATAAGATAAAATAATAATAACCACCAACAGATATAGAATATATAGATTATACCTGGTGAACAAGAGGCCCATAAGTTCTCTTTCCCAACTATCTGAGCTAGTTTTGATGAGAACTCACAATTGCTCTCACCTATGACCAACACTTTTTCACCTTCTTTGAACACTTTACTACACAACTCTTTCGTTTTCGTGAGTTTCTCGAGTGTTGTTTTGTAGGAGGTGGAAAACTGTCTTAGCCCTCCGAGGATAAACTGGGCCATATTCTTTCTGAAAAGTTGATAAAATTATGTGAGTGATTGTTGTTTTATTATTGGTATGAAAATTGTAGTATGGCTAGTTTGTTTGAAAGTTTTGGGCCAAGTAATAGAATTAAGGGAGTGTCCTGATTCTAATATTTTTTTCCCCTTATTGGTTTTAATTTTATTTGTGAAATAAAGTTTACTGGGTTTTGCCTTTTAACCCCCCACCCCAAGGGAAAAAAAGATCTTGAACATTTCAGCCCAAGAACTAGCTAGCAAGTAGAGGTGTACAAAAATCGGTTTTTCTTACAAACCAGTTCGGGTTGTGAACCGAAGCTGGCTTGCTCAACTTTGGTCAAAACCGGTTCGGGTTACAAACCGGTTTAAAGCAACAAAACCCCAACCTTACAGAACAAAATTTGGTCAGTTTGGAATCGGTTTGGGTTGAACCGGTTTTCTTAATCTCTCAGATCAACTAATCAAAGCTTAAAAGAAACAAATGAGCTAAAAATGAACTACAAAAGTAACTAAGTGGCCGAACTAAACAAAGCTTTAAAGAAACAATGAGCTAAAAATGAACTATAAAAGTAACTAAGGGGCTGAACGTGAGAAAAATGAGCTCATATACCAAATATTTATAATAAGTTTTAAGGCTACATTAGCCAAATGTAAAAGAAAGAAAAAAATAAGAAGCAATTAACGACTACATTATATAACAAACTAACAAACAACTAATTGTTTGAAATTTATTTAATGGCACCAAGAATTGATTAAAAATGTAACTAATTGCACCTACCAACAACTAGCCTCATGTAATTAATGGGTACAATTTGCAAACCGCTAGTTCTAGAAAACCAGTTTCGAAAACAACTTAGCTCGGAACCGGTTAAATTAGGCAAGATGTCAAACCGAATAGGAACTGCTGATTTATATACGGATTGTACCGTTTTGCTTAAAATCGGTTTGTATCTTGAACTAGTTCCGGTTATAAACATGGCTTCGGTTTGCAAGCCGGTTTGAATTTACACCTCTAAGACGTCAAAATCCTAAGTTTGAAAAATACAACAGCGGCTAACGTTGTTGCTATTGAAGACATTGCGCCATAACCAGAAACCTACCACGAAGCATGTGCCATGTCCGAATGGATTAAAGTAGGGGTGAGCAAGAAATCCAAAAAGAAACTAACTGGAACAAAAAAACCGTAAAAAACGAACCCAAAACACTGACACCGAACTAATAACAAAAAAGAAAAACCGAACCGAGGCTTGTGGTTCTGTTTCGGTTCTAGATGAAGAAAAAAATGAAAAAAATCAAACCGAACCGACTGAAATATTTTATGCAAGTTTTAAGTTTATATAGACATATAAGTATGTATTTTATCCAACTTGATGACAATAAATGATAAGTTCTTGTGTAGTTTTGTTGTTATTTATAATTGCGAAATATCTAGAGATCTCACATTTGAATCCCGATCATAGCTAACTTTTTGAAGCTTATATGTGTTACACATAACACATATATGTGTACCGTTAATGTTTTGTAAAAGTTTATAAGCGTAAATGGTGATGCCAATTGGGTTTTAGAACTTTTGAGAACCATTCTGAGCCACAAGTTATATATAAGGAAATCCTCCCCCCCCCCCCCCCCCGCCCCATGAATTTGAATGCTTCCCCCCTGAAAATTAGTGGCTCAGAATAGTTCTCAAAAGTTCTCAAAGAAAAAAGTTCTCATTTGAACCTAACCCTAAACAAAAAGTTCTCATTTGAAAACATTTTTTGAGTTTAGAAAACCATAGAAACTCTCCTAAAACGTTTTTTTTCCTTCAATTTTTTAGTGATTTTATGCGTTAATAAAAGCCTAATGGTGAAAAAAATCAAAAAAACGCCGAGTAGGGTTTTTTTTTTTAATTTCTGAAATCTGACGTTACGTCATGTTACATATGTAACTTTACTCTGTTACAATGTAAAATGCATTTTTATGTATGTAGTAATGTAACACGCATGTTACATATGTAACAAAATGTGTAAATATATATTTTTAAAATTCTCTCGGCGTTTTTTTATAATAAATCTAATAAAAACAAGTTTTGAACCTCTTTTATGGCCGATTAACATCTTTTTTTGCAAAAAAACGGTTTTTAAAATATATATATATATTTTTAAAATTTACTCGACGTTTTATATATATATATATATATATATATATATATATATATAGGGTGAGGTTCATTGTAGACACTTTCACATGTGAAATAGCTCTTTTTCACATGTGAAATGCTCTGAACAATTAGAAAAAGGAAAAAAAGGAAAAAATGAAATTATCACAACCACTAGATCAAGAGATCTAATGGTGAAAAAGGTGTCTACATGTCTACACTTATGAGGGTGTCTACAATGAACTTTTCACTATATATATATATATATATATATATATATATATATATATATATATATATATATATATATATAATTTTCCATAAAATAAGAGCAAACTACTTTTAGTTTCAACTTGGCTTTGATATTTATACAATCAACACTCAAGCGAAATTGGATTGAGTTTTTATATTAAGAATTACTAATAAAACCCCTACTTTCTAAACAAATCTTAAATCTACATATTTATCTAATGTGAATCTATGGAGTTATTCGGAGTGTTGGTCTAATCTTGTGGAAGTATAGAGACTATCAGACTAATATCGTCTTATTTAATTATGAAGTACTAAATTGTTTGTGTTAGTTTTACTATGGTCTAATAAGAATTGCTATGTGTTCAGGTAGCTTAGAGCTCAAGTTTTTTTATTTTTATAAATAAGGACGTCCATGTTAAAATATATATGTTATCTAATATAAAACTTATATATTTATTACTAAAACAACAATAAAATTATCTATGGATTGGAGTTCATATCCAGACTATTTGTAAGTTGATATATATATTAAAGAACTAGTGGTTAACCCGTCCGCGCGTTGCGACAGGTCACCCATTTATGACTAAAACAACGTTCTTTAGATATAATAAACCAATTAAACCGATTAAACCGATTAATGCAATTTGAGCATAGTCCTTAACTCCTTTAAACCTCTTTCATTGTTAATAGCTTTTGTAGCATGGAACAAACGGCAAAAATCTTTAACTTAAAAAAGGCAAAGTTCATGAAATAAAGATCATGGAATTAGCTATAACTTAGATCAGCAGCCAATTTATTACCCGAATGAGTGCTGAATCAGCCAACCAAACCACATAAACAAACCAGCATAGAAAAGCAAGTAACTTTGTCATTTCATTAGGTAATTACAGGTGATGTACTAACAGCAAAGCATACAATAGAACATACATAACATTACTAACATCAAATCAATTACTGTTAGTAAACATAATGTTAAAGGTGCAATTTGCGTAGTCAACAATGGTCAACCAAAACTTGAGGGGCTAGTTTGACAATTCTCATTGTCGGAGGACTTAATGTTCATTTCTTGTTAATCTTTTCTTATTACCGTTGAAGTTAGTTAGTCTCGAGTTATATAGCTGATTAGTGTTTAGGGGTTTGTTAATTCATTCAATTGTAATCTTCTTTTTGTTTCTAATCACTAATATGAGATCTTGATTTCTGTTTTCGATTTCAATTGTGCAACAATTGGTATCAGAGCCACCGATCGGCTCCGGTTACTTTGAGATCGAGGAAGCGTAGATTCATGTGGTGCTTTGTTTGTTCGTGGTGTAAATTGAGGGTTTCTTAGCCATCGCCTGTGTTTCAATTCGAGAAAATGGTGACAAGCAAGTTCGCAATTGAAAAGTTTGATGGCCAAAACGACTTCAGTTTGTGGCGACTTAAGATGCGAGCGTTCTTAGTGTATCAAGGTACCTCTGATGCATTAGGAGGGGAAGCACAACGACCGGAAGGATCTTCCGATGCTGATTGGCAGGAAATTCTGGATAAGGCACATAGCTCAATCGTTTTGAGCCTTGGAGATCGAGTATTGAGGGAGGTTGCAAAGGAACAAACTGCGGCTGCAGTTTGGGTAAAACTTGAGAGCCTGTACATGACGAAATCTCTCTCCAACAGACTTTACTTGAAGAAGAAATTATATACGTTTCAAGTAACATCAGGGAAGAGCATAGGGGAAGCATCAGATGAATTCAATAAGATCATCATTGATCTTGAAAATATAGAAGTGGAAATTGAGGATGAAGATCAAGCAATTTTGTTTCTTGCAGCCCTACCTCCTAGCTATGAAAACTTTGTCGATACTTTGATGTATGGCAGGGAGACTCTTTCTATGGAAGATGTTTTGTCAGCCCTGAAGTCAAGGGAGCTGAAGAAAAAGACAAGTGAGAAAGATGAAATAGGTGATGGGCTTGTGGTTAGAGGCAGGTCTGAATCAAGAGGTCAGAGGAAGAAGGGGCAATATAGGTCAAAATCAAGGACAACAAAGTGGAGATGCTTTGTTTGTGGGTCTGATAAACATCTCAAAAGAGAGTGCCCTGAAAGGAACAAAAGGAAGAATGATCAGAGTTTTAATAGGCCTCAAGTTAATACTTCACAAGATGATACTCTTGAGGGATATGATAGTTCTGAAGTGTTGATGGTATCTAATGGGTCAGTTCAAGACAGTTGGATACTAGACTCTGGTTGCAGTTATCATATGACACCAAATAAGTCATACTTTAAGAATCTTGAGATCAAGAAGATGGGAACTGTAAAGCTTGGAGATAGCAGACCATGTGACATAGAAGGGCTTGGCACAATCATACTCACATTAAGTGATGAGTCTATCATTGAGCTTCATAATGCAAGGTATATTCCTAACCTCACTAGAAATTTAATTTCATTAGGTACTTTGGAGAAAGAAGGATGTGGAGTGAGTTTAAAAAATGGCAAAGCTAAGGTCATTAAGGGGTCAAGGGTATTATTGTCTGGAACCAGGGGAGAGAATAATATTTACTTTCTTGATTGTAAGATAAACTCACTTGCTAATCCTATTACTGAATCTACAAAGTTAAGTGAGGCTATGTTGTGGCACAGGAGGCTTGGTCACATAAGTGATCAAGGCCTTAGTGAATTAAAAAGGCAGGGATACATTGGTAATTTGAAAGACTCAGGGGTAGGTTTTTGTGATGATTGTATTATGGGTAAATCACATAAAGTGAGGTTTGGAAAAGGGGTCCATAGCTCAAAAGGTAGAATGGAATATGTTCATGCTGATCTATGGGGCCCAGCTAGAACTCAGACAGTGGGTGGTGCCAGTTATTTTTTATCTGTTGTTGATGACTACACAAGAAGAGTTTGGGTCATAGTTTTGAAAAATAAGAGTGATACATTTCAGAAATTTAAAGATTGGTTGAATGTTAATGAGAGACAAACTGGGGTAAGGCTAAAGGTATTAAGGACTGACAATGGCCTTGAGTTTTGTAGCTCAGAGTTTAACAATTTCTGTAAGGAAAGAGGCATAAAGAGGCATCTAACAGTTCCTGGCAACCCTCAACAGAATGGCCTTGTTGAGAGGATGAACAGGACCATGTTAAACAAAGTGAGATGTATGTTGTTGAGTTCTGGTATGCCTAAAAAGTACTGGGGAGAGGCTGTGTCAACAGCTGCCTATTTGATTAATAGATGTCCTTCTACTGCTATTAATTGTAAAACACCTATGGAAATGTGGTCTGGTGTTAAGTGTGATTATTCCAATTTGAGAGTGTTTAGCACTTTAGCTTATGCTCATGTAAAACAGGACAAATTGGAAGCTAGAGCTCTTAGGTGTGTATTTTTGGGATATAGTGATGGAGTCAAAGGCTTTAGGTTATTAAGTCTTGGTGAAGGAGGTTCTAAGATAATTGTTAGCAGGGATGTTGTATTCCAAGAACATGTATACTATAGAGATGCTATAAAATTGGATGGTAAGGTTGTGTCAGAAGTCAATGATAAAGAATTTGTCATTGAGGTGGAGAATGAGAGAAGAAAGGTTCCTAATTTGGAATTAGGAGTGCAGGGTAGTAGTCAATCTCATTCTAGTAGTGATGAAGGTGTCCCTAGTGAAGAGGATCAGCCTAATGTTGAAGAAGGTGGTAATGAGCAAAGCATTGCCAGGAATAGGACAAGAAGGAATGTAGTAAAGCCTATTAGGTTCAGAGATGAGGACCTATCTGCTTTTGTATTTGTGGCTTCTAAAACTGATATACTAGATACTCCTATGTCATATCTTGGTGCTGTTAATTCTATTGATGGTGATAAATGGTTAATTGCTATGCAAGAGGAGATGGAATCTTTGCACAAGAACAACACTTGGGATTTAGTAAAGAGGCCTGTAAATCAGAAGATAACTTCATGCAAATGGCTGTTTAAGATTAAAGAGCCATTGCATCAAGATGAGGATCCCAGGTATAAGGCTAGGCTTGTGGCCAAGGGTTTTACTCAAAGAGCTGGTTTGGATTACCATGAAATATTCAGCCCTGTTGTTAAGCATTCTTCAATTAGGATTGTATTGTCAATAGTTGCTGTTAAAGATTTGGAGTTAGAGCAACTTGATGTAAAAACTGCCTTCTTACATGGTAAATTAGAAGAAGACATCTACATTGAACAACCAGAAGGTTTTAAAGTGGTTGGTAAGGGAGATCTTGTATGCAAATTAAATAGGTCCTTGTATGGGCTTAAACAAAGTCCAAGGCAATGGTACAAGAGGTTTGACTCCTATATGATTGATACAGGTTTCAACAGAAGTCTATATGACTCATGTGTGTATATGAAAGAATATGATAAAGGTAAATTTGTTTACTTATTATTGTATGTTGATGACATGCTGTTGGCATGTGACAGTAAAGAGGAAATTCAGAAAACAAAAGATCTTCTCAAAGCTGAGTTTGACATGAAGGAGCTGGGAGAGGCCAAGAAGATTATTGGCATGGAAATTGAAAGAGATAGAGCCAATAAGGTCCTCAGGCTTTCTCAAACTGGTTACATAGCCAAGGTACTTAAAACATTTAGTATGAGTGATTGTAAATCAGTAAAAACTCCTTTTGCTCAGCATTTCAAGCTATCTTGTTTAGATTGTCCATCTAATGATGTTGATAAAAGGCAGATGGAAAATGTTCCATATGCAAATGCTGTTGGGAGTTTAATGTACTTAATGGTATGTACCAGACCTGATATTAGCTATGGTGTGAGTGTGGTTAGTAGGTTTTTGTCTAATCCTGGTAAAAGGCATTGGGAGGCTGTAAAATGGATTATGAGATACCTTTCAGGTACTAGAAAAGTAGGTCTTGTATTTGGATGTGCAGGTAATAACTTGACTGATCTTGAGTATGCTGTGACTGGTTTTGTTGACTCAGATTTTGCTAAAGATCTTGACAGGGGCAGGTCAATTACTGGGTACTATTTTAAGTTTCTGAACTGCACTATAAGTTGGAAAGCAACTTTACAAAATATAGTTGCTTTGTCAAGTACTGAAGCAGAGTATGTTGCTCTGACTGAAGCTGTGAAAGAAGCTTTGTGGGTTAAAGGATTTGTGCAGGAATTGGGCTTTTGTGATGCTAGTGCTGTGGTTAACTGTGACAACCAAGGGGCTGTGCAATTGTCTAAAAACAGTATGTATCATGAGAGAACAAAACATATTAAAGTGAGGCTGCATTTTATAAGGGATGTGGTGAGTGCAAAAGAGGTGTTTGTTAATCAAGTAAGCACTGATCATAATGCAGCTGATGTGTTTACCAAGGCGTTGTCTGGTACAAAGTTCTTCAAGTGTTCAGAAATGCTTGGGGTTGGTTGAAGTATCATAGTGACTGATTTGAGATTAGGTTTTATCCTAACATGTGCATATTTGTCTAACTCTCAACACACTATAGTTCTCAAGATCATTGATCCTCTGTGGCTAGGTGTTAATGTTGTTAGTTATGATGATTGTGCATAAGGTTTTACTGATCTGTGTTAGTTATGAGTAGTGTTGACTTCTTAATTGAGGTGGAGATTTGTTAAAGGTGCAATTTGCGTAGTCAACAATGGTCAACCAAAACTTGAGGGGCTAGTTTGACAATTCTCATTGTCGGAGGACTTAATGTTCATTTCTTGTTAATCTTTTCTTATTACCGTTGAAGTTAGTTAGTCTCGAGTTATATAGCTGATTAGTGTTTAGGGGTTTGTTAATTCATTCAATTGTAATCTTCTTTTTGTTTCTAATCACTAATATGAGATCTTGATTTCTGTTTTCGATTTCAATTGTGCAACACATAACATTCTACATATTCTCATAAAATTCTACCGTTAGTTTATTAATTATGCCTCAAATAGAAAACTATTGCTATATATAACATATTGTAGTAATTAGGTTGAACAAAGGAAGCAAAGTAACTAAGTAAGTGTAACTCAAATTTCTTCGATGAATCAAATCCCTTTTACGAAGCTTTAATTGGACCACAACCCACATCTAGGATTGCTCAATTTATTTGACAACAAAAGTTCATTTTGCTTTGACCAATGTCAATTTTCATTACTTAAAATAGGATTATTATCTCATATGCAAATAAGATAAAGAAAATAATTAATGAACTAATGTAGTAGTTATGTTTGCACCATTTTGTCGCAGAGTATATTCTGCTTCAAATAAGCATCAAAATCATACATCGATCGAACTATAATTCCACATAAAACGCATCTTTATTAGATCAAAAGTTGAATAAAATCAATATGTGCTTAAAAACCAACACACACATGGCATAAAAAATAGACAATTAGGTTGACATTTACACAAACAGTTGGTGAGCAACAAAAAAAAACAGAACAGAAGATGGGGAAATAAAAAGCAGCAACCCAGGGTGAGTACCAGAATTAAGAAACCTAGAATAGACAGGGAGATACATATCGTTCACATGCAATTCGAAATCTGTAGTGCAAGTATAACAACGAAAACCGATAACGAAGAAACACATAAAATCTAGTAATTAAACTCAACACCACATAAGTCGTTCGATTATGACACAATATGAACAAAATTGACAATCACGAACATGTTACAGAACCCCAATCATAGTAATCAAGTGTCAAAACGTAGAAATTAGAAAGCAAACCTGTGAAGTAGAGCATCTGGAATTGAATCGATCGAGTAGCAGAAATCGCTGAAGCGAGGAAGAATTCGGAATGGTCCTTCTGTCAATCGATGATGGCCACTTTCTCTGTCGTTAGCAGATGAGAGAGAGAGAGAGAGTCATATGGAAAAGAGATCGAGAGAAACGTGGCGGAGAATGAAAAATAACGGGTGTTTAGTGGAGTTCTCGCAAGATTGACTTTTTCTTGTAGTTTTGGCAGTGTATAATTGGCTTATAATAAAACGTGGAAAATTCTGAGTGGGCAGGAACGGAATAGTAAAACACCTCAAGAAAAAAACTTATGATTTATATATATATTATATATATATAATTTAATACATCTCAGAGGACGGGGAGGTGGCTGAGTATACTCCTCATGGCTGAGAGTGCAGGCGGGGACAGGGGCAAATTGGTCAGTGGGCTCATCAGTAGTAGCCATTCTGGCACGAGGATGGGGAGGTGGCTTAGATCCAGGCGGACGGTTCGGGCAGTTTTACTTCATGTGCCCTTCCTGCTTACAATAGTGACAAGTGGTACCACTTCCCCGCCCACTACCCTTTCGTTGGGTAGTGTTGGATCCGCGACCAATACCTTTAGTAGTGGTCTGCATGGCGGATATGTCAGTTGCTTCAGTAATTTCCGTGTTGGAACCGTACATTTCTCGAAGTTGATGATAAGTGGATGCAACGAATGTGATAGCTGTAGAGTTGCTCAACAATAGATGTCGAGCGTTAGAATACTTTGGAGATTAATCAGCAATAAACATCATTACATCCATCTTAGAGTTACGCTCCTCTTGAATTTTCAAGTCAGCAGTCCGTGGAAACAAGGTATGAAGGTCATTCTTAAGTTTTGAGAATCGAGTAAAGTAATCCGTGAATGATGAATCACCTTGCTCGATTCTTGTGTATGCCTGAACTACAGAATAAGCATAAGACAGTGATTCTTCGCAGAGAAGGATGAGGAGAGATGGTTCCACATTAGCTTTACAGTGGAAAAGTTTTGCGCAATAGCAAGAGTTTGCGGTTTCATTGCGTTCCACAAAACTAATTGAATACCACTGTCGTCAACACGCCATTCACGGGTAATTAGTTTAGGAGGATCATCGGTCAGCTTTGTCCAAACTGGAGAGACCCTATTGGACAAACAAATTCCAAGAGTTCCAATTATTAGAGTTAAATTTTACTAATATACGGAGAACAAAAGTATAATTGATTAAACCAGGAGCAATAGTACTTTTCTCAGTTTCCTTATGTGTTTCATTATCATCATCCACTTTAGTTCAATGACCGGAGGATAACAAGGTTGAACAGATAAAAGTAAGAAACTAAGCAGGAACAATAATAGGATTAGAAAAGCTGACCAGGTAACTGGAAATAAAGAAGTAAAATCACAACTTGACCAGATTACTGGATGAAGGAAGCTGACCAGGTAACTGGATATATATATATATATATATATATAATATAAATATAAGTATATATATATATATATATATATAGAGAGAGAGAGAGAGAAAGGGTAAAATGAAAACCACTCCGAGTTGGAAAAACTTTGAAAACTCTTTAAAAACGGGGTCAAATTTTTTTTTTCCTTTAATTTTTTTATGGTGATTCTTTAGGTTATAGGCTACCCCTAGGTGGAAAAAAAATCAAAAAAACGCCTCGGGGATATTTTTTTTAAAAATCTCAAAAAAGGGCCTTGTTACATATGTAACACTCTGTACATATGTTTGTTACATATGTAACAACAAAACTTGTTACATTTTTCTAAAAAAATCCCCGAGGCGTTTTTTTAATTTTTTTTTCCATCTATGGATAGCCTATAACCTAAAGAATCACCATTAAAAAATTAAAGGAAAAAAAAACTTTTTGACCCCGTTTTTTAAGAGTTTTCAAAGTTTTTCCAACTCGGAGTGATTTTCCATAGATCCCTACCCTATATATATATATATATATTTAAGATTGTTTGGTTTTAACAGCCCAGTTTATCAATTTTAGTTCACTTTTAACAACTGGACTAACGAGTTAACAGGGTCTCGGATAAAAGTGCTCGAACAGTAAAATTAACACAGATAGGTTTGGATGGTTCCGGCGACCTTGAGGTCAAAATCCGGCAAGATGACGACGGCGCACGCGCCGGCCGTGGGCGTCGGTGGAGGAACTGAGGCGGCACGTGGGAGCGCGTGGGGCGGCGGTTAGTGGCGAAATTTTTAGGGTAGACAAATCGGGGGACGGGGAAGGCTGTATGTGAACTAGAGCAGATTTTGAGCTGAAAAAGGTTGTATCAAGAGCCTTAGCTCTGATACCATGAAACGGGACTGATTATAAACTGTATATTGATCTGAAACTTATGTTAACATGTTATGTACAAGCCTCTATATATTGAGGAGGTTGGAAGGATCTAGAAGTGGGCCTGTGGGCTTTAAACATAATGGGCTAAGACAAATCACATGGGCTATTAATATGTACAATATTTAACACCTTGTAAATGAAGCAAAAAGAGACCAAAAAGGAAAAAAAATAAAAAACTATTTACACAATTGTCTTGGCTAAGTCAGAAACAAATTAAAGGAGCCATGTTGAGCTATTAATTTTTCAAACTTCAATAAGCACCAAATGCAATAATCAGAATGTTCCCAAGAAAACTGAGAGATCAAACCTGTTAGCCACCATAACAGCTTCATGTTTAATTTGATTTGCAGTCGACATGAGAGACATGCAGCAAAGCTGAACTATCAACGACAAATCTAGTTTTAGTAACAACAGAATCCGTAGCACCATCTTTGAACTCGAACCTTTTAAGACCAACAACTCCATGGACATAAATCAATCCAACAATTTTTACACCTATATCCAGTTCCAGATCTAACACTTGTGATCCCTAAATCCAACTAAACTAAGCAACCGACTATCAGCGCTAAATCACAGTGCTAAAACTCGACGCCTTATAACAACTTCAGTAAGAACATATAAAAAATCATGCGTGTTTTTCCATTCTTCATGGTTCGCTAGGATGATAAGAATTCTGGATCCAAATCGATATATACAGACATCAGGTGATTTCCTTTTGAATCCCAAGATTGGCCATGGCCTTTGGCTCTATAAAACAGGTAACCTACACAATGACGCATGGCCAACAACTCAAATTGAGCTAATCCAAAAGTGTAGAAACTAAGCTATTAGTTTAATACAAATGTGCCTTAGTGACTAACTAAGCTAATGATGCATATGAACAATTGAAAACATGAGATACCAAAATTGTTTTTCATCAGAGCAAACCTAACCAAACCAAATGGTTCAACTTTATTAACATTCTAGGAATGTTAAGAAATGGATATTAGTTCCCTATTTCGAGAGCAGATGGGATGTTGACTGTTTTGTAAGATAAAGGGTTTGTGCCAGATGTAAATACATATTCCTACTTTATTGCAAGTTATGAAAGACATGGTGGGTGATGTTGAGGGAGTTCTGAAGCTTTACTCATAAATTATATTTCTTTTGAACAGATTCAAACCGAATAAGCACTTTTATCCCTACAGAAGTCATCTTCATACATGTTAATCAACACAGTAACATAACTTTTTACAACATACCATCTCAAGTGTCCTCTGATCTGATTTCAGTAAATTCTCTTCATTTTCATTCCAAGTTTGGACATTCTTGAGAAACCTTTCTTTTTCTAACTTGCCCACTTATCCGCTATACAAACACCTAGGTTATAGGTTACCCTTAAGTGGAAAAAAAACATAAAAACGCGGAGTAGTTTTTTTTATAGAAAAAATATCAAAAAAATGCCTTGTAACGTATGTAACATTCGCTATTTTATAAATAGAGTAAATGTTACATATGTAACATTAACTTTTTTGATATTTTTTTAAAAGAAATCTACTAGGCGTTTTTTATTTTATTTTCTTCCATTTAAAAGTAGTTTATAACCTAAAGAACCCCCATAAAAAAATTGGAAAAAAAACGATTTTTTACCTCGTTTTTAAAGAGGTTCAACGGTTCCTCCACTCAAGAGAGTTCCATTTTAACCTTCCCCTAAAGAGATATAGATATTTATATATATATATATATATATATAGGGAGAGAATCATTTGAGAACTAATTGGTTTAGAGAACTTTTGAGAACCATTCTGAGCCACTAGTTATATATGAGAAAATCCCCCCCATGAATTTGAGTGGTTCCCCCAGAAAATTAGTGGCCCAGAATGGTTCTTAAAAGTTCTCAAAACCAATTGGTTCTCATTTGAACCTAACCCTATATAGGGAGAGGATCATTTGAGAACCAATTTGGTTTGAGAACTAAAAAGAACTAATTTGAGCCACATGTTTATTACATGTATCCCCTCTCCCATGAATTGTAGTGGTCCCCCCCTGAAATTTGTGGTTGAGATTTAGTTCTCAAAAGTTATCAAAATAAAAAGTTCTCATTTGAACCTAACCCTATATATATATATATATAACAAAATTAACAAAAGTTAAAAGGAACAATAAAAAGTTGTTGACGTGGCGTCGAGTGGTTGGTTCACGTGGTGTTGCTATGTGACGTTATTTATTATTATTATTATTTTTAATTAAACACAATAAGTTTAATATATGATTTGAAGGTCTTAATTGATACGTGTTATTGATTTAGATTTAATTTTACATAATTACTTTTAAGAGTTGTGTTGGGCTCTTTAATATCGGTTTCGTTTGAACCTCCTTATATGATAATAATATTTGTATCTATGTACGTGTGATTTTTTTATGAAATTGTACATCGCATATAAGTTGGGGTTATAAAGATAAAGGAATTATTTAACATTGTCATTAAAATATTTAATTAACACAGTACCTTAAATGTTTTGATTTCACTTTTGTAAAGCTAAAGTGTCATTAAAATATTTAATTAACACAGTACCTTAAATGTTTTGATTTCACTTTTGTAAAGCTAACCTAGCTATATAATCATCATCAAAAATGATCGAGTCCTAATTAACAAAGTCTTGATTCTTGAAGGATGTAAAAAGAAATAATAATATTCTTGGGTACGTAATTAAAAAGGTCTAAATCTTAATTTAGAAATACATGAGGAGGTAAACTCATCATCATCTAAATATTTGTTAGCTGCACTACAGTACTGTCACCTTTGTTCCACATCACTTTCGATCAACGCATCCCCCCCCCCCCTCCCCCACCCCACACACACACTTTTCTTTTGCACCGGTCTCGTTCAGTTGCGAGATTATTTGTCCATCCGATCCACGCATCTCCATTTTCTCCACCTCAAATCTACCTACCTTCTTCTCATTTCCGTGATCACCTATGTATGTATGTGAGTGAGGGACTCTGTTTGAGTTCCACATTTCTGCTCTGATTTCCCCTATTAATTTGTTTGCTTGTAGATCTGAGTATTTCTACATTCTAGTTGCAATTTCAGTGAATCATGTGCTTAATCTACGTACTTTGAAACAATTATTGTAGTTTTTTAAGGGAAAATCACTAAAATAACCAAATTTGACTTTAAAAATCAAATTTTAACCACTCAAATTTAGCCGTCATCAAAATGACAAAATTTACCCTTCTCCACTCCGAGCCTACCAGGTGTGGACAATTTGAACCCACCTCAAACAATGAAAAAAAATTCCATTGGTTGAAAAAATAACACATCATCATCTTCAATCTGTATTTTTCACTCTCTCTCTCTTCACCTAAACCCAAAACCAACAAAGAAATCCGACACCCTTTAATCCACATTCCGGCCAATATACTCTGATAAATCACGTGCGATCCGTCTACGAACTCCTCTCGATCATATGAACACAATGGGACTAGCCTTAACCAGCGACTCGAAAACCCGAAAATGCTTCGGGTTTGAATAACTCTAGATCTCGATAATAAAAACGCTTCGGACTTGAATAACTCCGGATCGATAATAAAAGTAGCGTCATATCTTAATTTTTTTAATTATCGATCCGGAGTTATTCATGTACGGAGCATTTTTATTATCGAGATCTGGAGTTATTCAAACCCGGAGCATTTTCGGGTTTTTGAGTCGGTGGTTAAGGCTAGTCCCATTGTGTTCGTATGATCGAGAGGAGTTCATAAACGAGTCGTATGTGATTTATCGTTCAGTATATTGGTCGGAATGTTGAGTTAAAGGATGGCCGGATTTCTTTATTGGTTTCGGTTTAGGTGAAGAGAGAGTGAGAAATGCAGATTGAAGAAGATGATGTCTCATTTTTTCAACCAATGAAAAAAAATTTCATTGGTGTGAGGTGGGTCCAAACTGTCCACACCTGGTTGGCTCGGAGTAGAGATGACCAAATTTGGTCATTTTGATGACGACTAAATTTGAGTGATTAAAATTTGATTTTCAAAGTCAAATTTGATTATTTTAGTAATTTCCCTTGAAAAACTACAATAATTGTTTCAAAGTACGTAGATTAAACACATGGTTCACTGAAGTTGCAACAAGAATGCAGAAATACTCAGATCTACAAGCAAGCAAATTAATAGGGGGAATCAAAGCAAAAATAAGTAACTCAAATAGAGTCTCTCACTCACATACATACATAGGGGATCACGGTAATGAGAAGAAGGTAGGTAGGTACCTAAGGTGGAGAAAATGGAGATGTGTGGATCGGATGGGGGAAAAATCTCGCCACTGAACGAGACCGGTGTAGAAGAAAAGTATGTGTGTGTGTGGGGGGGGGGGGGGGATGCGTTGATCGGAAGTGGTGTGGAACAAAGGTGACAGTACTGTAGTGCAACTAACAAATATTTAGATGATGATGAGTTTACCACCTCATGTATTTCTAAATTAAGATTCAGACCCCTTTAATTGTGACTATTGACAAATCCTACCCACTTAGTGGTGCTGAGCTTGTATGTACCCAACAATATTATTATTATTTCTTTTTACATTTTTTAGAATGGTTCTTAAAAGTTCTGAAAATCAATTGGTTCTCAAATGATCATCTCCCTGTATATATATATGGAGATGATCATTTGAGAACCAATTGGTTTTGAGAATTTTTAGGAATCATTCTGAACCACTAGTTATATATAAGGAAATCCCCCAAAGAATTTGAGTGGTCCCCTCTTGAAAATTAGTGGCCCGGAATGGTTCTTAAAAGTTTTCAAAACCAATAGGTTCTCATTTGAACCTAACCCTATATATATTATACTATATAACATTACACAACGTTCTCTACAACCCTTTTAGCCTGAATTACAAGTCTTTGATGCATGTTTAGGTACCACTCTATCAGCCCACGTTACAAGTCCCCTCCTTTACCTTTATCAGTGTTTCCCTTTACACGTGTCGTTCACCTTTATCACTCAGCAGGTGATCTCCCTCAACCACCACATCCCTCCGACCCACACCCATGCCATTCTTTGAAAGACAACTACAGTGCTACAAGGACGATGACGCTGCTTCAAGGTCGAGATTTCAACTGTGGCGGTATGGGCTCCTTCTTTATTTACGCACGTCTCTTCCATTACCTTCGTTGGTGTCATCGATTATACTCCCAGGTAATTAATTCCTTGCTTCTTCTGATTCTTTACCTGCGACCGAACCAATTAGAGGCCGATTGAACTCGATTCTGGCTAGGAACGATATTGAATTGGTTGTTTTTGTGGAGCCGGTGTTACTCCTTGATATTGAGTTGGTTGTTTTTTTTGGAGCCGGTGTTTCGATCTTCTTATGTAAATAGGACGAAAGTTTGTGTCTTTCAAGACCTCTTAGACGAGAGGTTTATATCGTGATATGTTTATCAAATTTGTGGCTTTAAGTTTTGTGTTACTGTGTAGAAATTAAAACTTACAGAGGGTATGCAATTTTATCCACCTTCAAACTTCTATCTTTTTATTGTTGGTTCATCACCTAAACCTAAAGAGGTTTTCATAGTTTGTGTGTTTTTGTGGGTTTGGTTTCATCACCTAAAGAGGTTTTCATTGTTTATATTCAGGTGGAAGCTTTGTAGCCGTGCTTTTCATCTTCGGTCCTGGTATTTTATTTTCTTTGATTCTATTCACTGACTTGGGCACAAATTGAGCTCACCTATCGTGTGTATACAAAATGTGTTTCTTCTTCTGATATGGATAGTGTAGCAAACATTAAGACCTTATTTTGTGATGTTATTTCTTCCTTTTCTTTTGCTTCATTACCTGTGCTTTATTTGTGATAGTGTAATTTGTTTTTACACGAAGTTGTGCCTTATAACATCAAGTTTTTGTAAAACATTATTTGCTATTGTGTTGCCTTTAAAATAGAAAAAATGTGTTTCATCTTCTGATATGGTACATTAGTTTGTTTTTTTTTTTTGTTTTCTATGGTGTCCTCGCCTATGCGTAAGCGCAAAAACTTAATGCCACCCGAGACCAGCTTTGCTCTATCGTCTACAACTACAGGTTTCTGGTTGGGTATGAGGATCTTGGAGATTGCGATAGGAATTGTGAGTTTTGCAGGGCCAGCTTTTGGTTTAACAAGCGCTTAAAATCTGTCACATTGGATAAACGGCCTAGATATAATGGCTGCTGCAGGTCAGGCCGTGTTCGCATTAAGTTTCCTGTCAATCCGCCGCGTAAAAGGAACTCTTCCACCCTCAAGGTAACCATATACCTTCCAAAACATTAGGGTTATTATGCTTTTATATGAATCTTTTTGGGGTTGCCATTATATATGTTTCTAGTATATATATATATTACACCTCAACAAGACAGTAAGTGATTTACATACGCAAAAAAATTTAGTAAAGATCAAAATCCATATACACCTCATTAGAAGAAAGTATTTATTGTATTATATATTTGTTAAAATATATTTCTAATATCTTTGACCCGTCAATAAAAAAAAAGAAGGCGTGATCTAACTTGTATTGACAGGGACTTACTTTCACTGGTTTAAACATTTGGCATTCCAAAGCCTGCCCATTGGGTTGAACATGTCCGGCAATTAGTGCATCCTTTCTACACATGTTTTGTGAAATATCAGAAATGGTAGTAAATTCGTTTTATCTACTTTTCAAAGGCGATCATGCGTCACAACGCGTGCAGATCGTTTTTTCTAATTGAAGATACAAATGCATTTAAGTACACAATAAGTGATCTATTTTTAAAATTTTAAGTGCCAACCAAACTCCACCAAAAGGTACCCCTAGCAATTCAATCCTCTATGAATTTGCTATTATAAGTTCATTCAAGTGCCTCCCTATGGTCTTTATCTTCTTTTAATATATATAACTGGAATTAATACTAAACCAAGATATTAACTTTTTTTTTTACTTTTACAATGATACCTTAATGACAAATAAAGAAAAGGTAAAACAAACAAAACTAAATGGAGCTCTTACCTCTCTTATAGCATTCATGAGGCTAAATGGAGCTCTTACCTCTCCTATAGCATTCATGAGGCACCTGCACATCCCTTGGCACCTATATATGCTACATGTTAAAAAACCAAAAAACATACTCGTAAATTGTAAAGCTAATCAGCAACAGAAGAGGATATTGATGGGTAGTAAGCTAATTAAGGAGATAATTCGTCCTTAGAAAGCTAATTAAGACCTCCAGGACCTAAATTTCAAGGATTAGCTAATCTATTTTTCAAAAATTTAAGATTCTATACCGATCGACAATTAGATAACTTTTTGCTAAAAATCACCCATAAAAGACCTCGACTTAACTGTTCAAATCATTAAAGTTGCATACAAACTGCCTTAGGCTAAGTGTAATGGTTAAAGCCCCATAAAGCCCCACAAGGGGCATTATGCGCCATGTGGACGCTGACTGGGCAAGGGGCTTTATGGGGCTTTATGGTGTAGTGGATAAAGCCCCATAAAGCCCCACCATCATTACTTAATATTTATTTATTTATTTATTTTTTTTTAAAACTACTTTCATAAATATTAAAACTAAAAAAAAATATTACAACTTAATTAAAATAAAACATACAACTACTTAAAAAAAAATTGCAACTAATCATCGGATGGCACGTCGTCGTAGTCTTCTTCATTTTCTTCATCGTCACCCTCATCTTCTTGTTGCACAACCGGTGGGGGCACGTAATTAATTGGCCTAAACGTCCAAGTGTGTTCAACCAAATCGGCTTTTAGAGAGTTATGTATCTCTCTTGAACGCAACATCGCGTAGTTTGAAGTCTCTTTTCTTGTGTCGCTGGTGGCATCTCTTGGATGTGTTCGGGTCGAAAGTCGGCACATATCGCAAGACCCTTATCCTCTTTGTTCATGTTGTGCAATAGGATAATTGCGCGCATGTAATCCTCCATCTTATCCTTCGTCCACAATCGACAAGGATTTTTAAGAAAGTGCCATTTTTTTTTAGATTTCCAAAACAACACTCAACGTCCTTCCGAGCCGCTTCTTGAACCGTCTTGAAATATCGTCGCTTTTCATCAATTGGGTCTTTGAAGGTCTTCACAATCATCGAATACTCCGGATATATCCCGTCACCCAAAAGATATCCATGTCGGTAGTAGGTTCCATTCGCGTAAAACCCGACCTTCACCATCTTATCGGATATATAATCCTCGATCACAGAAGAACCTTCCAAGACGTTGATGTCATTAAGGGACCCCGCGACACCACATTTGGCGTACCAAATCCAACGATCGTTTGAGCAAACGGCTTGCAAAATAACCGTTGGACCTTTCTGATCACCCCTCGTGTGATGTCCTCGCCATTCGGTTGGACAATTATCCCAAGTCCAATGCATGCAATCTATACTTCCAATCATGCCGGGTAAACCATGAACTTCTTCGTGGCGATCGTATAGATTTTGCATGTCGTTCCAAGTTGGTTTTCTCAAATACCGCGTCGTGTACAAGTCGGCAAGCCCTTTGCAAAATTCTTCAACGGTATCTCTCGTTGTCTTCTCGGCCATCTTCAAATATTCGTCGTTGATATCCGTAGTGTTGCCGAACGCAAGAATTTTTATCGCCGACGTACACTTTTGAATGGAAGTGAACCCAAGTTTTCCAGTAGCGTCGTACCGTTGTCTAAAATACGGTGAATGCTCCTCCAAATCTTTAGCTATACGCAAAAATAACCGTTTGGTTATCCGAAATCGTGTTTTGAACGTCTCATCGGAGTAGAGCGGTGATGGGCCAAAATAGTCTCTCATCAAATTATCGTTGGCTGCATTACGATCACGTTCAAGATGTCTCCGCTTGATAACCGGGCGTGGTACCGGCATGTCAAAAAGTTGAAGTGCGGCGGAGACAACCTCGTCTTCTTCATCGTCGAATAAACCGAGTCGAGTGGCGGAAGAGGGAGAGCCCATTTTTTTAAAAAAAATGTAGGGGAGTGAATTGAGAGAGATTGAGAGTATGTAGTTTATAAAATGTGGGAAGATATATATATATAGTTTGAGAGTTGATTTTAAAAAAAAAATTGAAAATTAAAAAAAATAAAAAATAACCGTTGATATAGCCGTTCAACGGCTATATCTTTGAAAAAAATCCCCTTCTCCAGCGTTATCACGCTGACGCCCCGGGCGAATTTGGGCTCCATAATGCCCCATAACTCCTGGGCGTAGTGGGCCGGGGCGTTATATGGGGCGTTATGGGGCGTTATGGAGCCCAAAAACGTCCCATTACGAGTAGCCTTAAGGTTATACCCTATGCTAAATATTCATTAGAATGATGTAAACCCTAACTCAGTTTTTTTCAGAATCTCCATTCAAGATTAAACCATGAAGAGGAACAACTCAAACATTACTAAAGATCCCTCACATCAAATATCAAAAAACTACCCCATTATAGAACCGATACAACAAAATAAAACCATCAAAACCAAGTGCAGAAACCTCAACAAATAAGGCAATAATTGAGAACGGAAGGGTTTATATATCAAGCAAAAACTAATTCTCTTGCACATAATCTATCAATAACAAAAAAAAATCAAGTACCAATCACCCACTAACCATGAATAATCTATCAACACCTGAAAACATAAATTAAACCTAAGCATTTCGAACAGTTATGCGCAATAGATGCAGTAGATCTAACAACTACACATTAGCGAAGAAGAATTAGAAAAACCTTTGATTAGTTCTTCACGTAAACGTATATATGATGTTAAATTGTTAATTGGGTAGAAATTAGGGTTCGTAGGTGGAGAAGAAAGTAACCTAAACTGACTGAAACTGAAAACGCGGGTGAATGGAGATGAAATTATACCTAAATATGTTGCGATTATTCATGAAAATCAATCTTCATCGATTCGGACGGTGGATCGGATGTATAGAAGGGTAAAGAACAGAGATCTGTGCAAATGTAAACCCTCTTGAAGACCGAAATTCAAAGGTGGAGAGTAAACAACAGGGTTTAAGACCACTCTTTCTTTGTGATTTGACAAATATACCCCTTCTAGGCAAGTAAAATTACCATTACCATAATACCATAAAAAAACTATAGTAATTCAAATTCAAATTCAAAATATATAATATAAAGGTTAATTTTATAGAAACATAACCAACTTTCAATTTTGTTTCAATTAGGTTATTTAATTTTTTTTTGTTTCAATCAGATAACTTAATTTTAAAATATGTTCTAATTCTAGATAAATGATCTAATTAGCAGGTAACCTAATCAATTTTTTTATAAAAATTGACTTTTTTATAAAAAAAGAATTTTTTTTATAAAAAACGGATTTTTTTAAAATCGTATGTTGTGCCATGCACATGGTCTTGGATAAATTCATACATAAAGACATTGTTAACATCATCATGCTCAATATCCCGAATTTTTTTCATAAATAGTATTATTTAATAAATCTTTAACAAAAATAGGGGGTCTTTATTTTTTTTTTCAGAAATGGTTATCCCGCACTTCCCAAGTGCGGGGGTTAGGCTCGGGTGTGGCTCGGTGTCGTCTCCAGGACCGAACGAAGAAAGAGTGGGCCCCACTCGTGGTTCCCAACTGCGGGTTACAGGGAATCGGAAGAAAAGGGCCCCACCCGCACTTCTCAACTGCGAGACTAGGTCAAACCAGAGAAAATGGGCCCCACTCGCGGTTGCCAACTGCGGGAGATCAGAAACATAGAAACCCTAGTTTTGTTTTTTTTAAAAAAACAAAACACTGATTTGAATTTAAAGCACTGCATGCATGTGATATTTTCTGTATGCTTGTGACAATTTAAAGCAGACTGCATGCTTGTGACCATTTAAAGGAAAACACTGATTTGATAACTCGAATTGATGGAGCATACGAAAAAACACTGATTTGATGACTCGAATTTTTTTTTTTGAAAGGCAGTGATTTGATGACTCGAATTGATTCCTGCATACAAAAAAACATTGATTTGATCACTCAAATTGATTAAGGCTGAATTGATTCCTCTGTAAAAGCAATGATATGATGACTCAAATTGATTGAATGAGAACAGTAGAAAACGCCATCTTTAAATTGAGAGTTTATCTCAGTTGAATTCTCACAAAACACCATCTTCTTTAAGTATTTTCAAGTGCAGAAATTTCAATCACCACAAATCCAATTAAGAAAATGTCTTCTTCATTTAGTCCATTTTTGTTAAGAATTTTCTGGGGTGGTAGCATATCATTCCAGAATGGTGTTGTTTCATCCTCCGAAGAAACTAATATCTCAACATATCCCACATTTCAGAAATTTTCATATGAACAATTGGTTCATATTGTATACGGCTTATTTGGTGTTAGCCAACAAGATTATAACGTCACTATTTTGTTGCCGTATGAGTTTCAGGGGCTGCGCGATGTTTCAATAATTAAAGATGATGGGAGTTTAGAAATGCTGTTCTATTTGGCGGGAACAAAACCTAACTACGTTGGT
Organism: Deinandra increscens subsp. villosa; assembly: GCA_039602395.1. Lineage (NCBI taxonomy): Eukaryota > Viridiplantae > Streptophyta > Magnoliopsida > Asterales > Asteraceae > Deinandra > Deinandra increscens. The sequence continues at coordinate 8,243,650 of JBCNJP010000020.1, forward strand.
GATGTTTACGTTAAAATGGAAGAAGTAATCAACACTTGTCATACTGGTTATAATAACCAGGAGAATAGTGGTTATAATAACCAGGAGAATACTGGTTATAATAACCAGGAACCGACAAATTCAGCGGAAGGCGGTGGCTTTGATGGGTCTGATGGCTACATATCATCATCAACGTCCGAAGAAGATAGAGATCACCTCAGGGTCGTAGAGGAGGATGACACCGATGAAGACGGCTACGATGAACCAGCCGCAGAATATCGCGTGGTAAATCATGCATCGGGTTCGCAAGTTCCACAAGTGAACCCTGATATTGACACTTCTGTTTTGGAAGAGCTAGAAGATCATGATTTACAAGAGGAGGATTTTATGGTTTTCTGGAATGAAGATACAAATGTTATTAGAGCAGGTATGTACTTCAAGTCGAAGAAGGATGTTCAACATGCTGTTGGCCAGTGGAACATTAGTCAGGGTAGAGAGTTCTATGTTAAAGACAGCAGGCCGGGGAGATGGAACGCAATATGCAGGACTAATGCTCCTGGCTTTGTAGCCGACATTCATTGTAACTGGATGGTCTCTGCCACAAGACAGGGAAATGCAGCTTCTAGTTTGTGGAGGATTATAAAGTGGGTTCGTGGTCATAACTGTTACGGGTCATCCGTTGGTAACAACAACACAAGTCTTACATCAAGGTCTATTGCATCGTACATCAACCATGCAATAGTTGCTGATCTTACATTTCCTGTTAAGCAAATACAGGCATTTTGTAAGGATAGATTTAGTGTTGATGTTTCTTATATCAAGGCCTGGAGAGCTCGTAGAAGAGCTATTCAAAATATTTATGGCAGCTGGGAATCCAATTTTGAAGAACTGCCTAAGTATATCAACGCATTGCAACGAGCAAACCCCAGTACTGTTGTGCAGTGGCGTCATCAAGCGGACGGGTCATCAAGCTCGTTTGTATTTAAGTATGTATTTTGGGCATTTGGACCGTCCATAAAAGCATTCCATCGATGTCGACCCGTTGTATGTATTGACGGAACACATTTGAAGGGGTCTTATAAGGGGAAATTGCTTATGGCGGTATCAAAAGATTCCAATGGTTACATACTTCCGGTAGCCTACGCTATCGTTGACGAAGAGACGAATGAAAGTTGGGGTTGGTTTCTTGAACAGTTTGGAAGACATGTACGATCAGATTCTCAGAAGAATCTGTGTGTTATTTCAGACCGGCATCAGGGCATTATACACGCTATGAATAACCTTGAAGGATGGAATGACACAGTAGTGGTTCATCGCTATTGCCTACGTCACATTCGTAGCAACGTTATGACCAAGTTCAAGTCAGTTGAAGTTAAACGTCTCTGTTGGGGGATTGGGTCCACAACACAATCCAGAAAGTATCGATTTCTTGTGAGACAGCTGAGGGGTCTAAATGAAGAAGCTTGGCAATACCTGAAAGAAATTGGCTTAGAGAAGTGGACTCTGATGCATGATGATGGACAGCGCCGCTGGGGTACCCTCACAACTAACATCTCGGAGAGCATGAACAATGCGTTACGGGGTGCTAGGTTGCTGCCAATTAAGGCGTGTATTCAACTCACCTTTGAGAAGACAGTCAACCACTTTGTAAAGCACAGAGAGATAGCTGTTAGTTGCATTACTGAATTAACCCCACGCGTATGGGCTGGTTATAACTTAAGTTATGCGAAGGCAAGGGAGCACACCGTCACCGTGTTCAATGTTGATGCAGGTATTTATAGGGTCACATCAAGGGTGCAACAAAACGATGATGGTGGAAACGACTACAGAGTGTATTACAAGGCAAAAAATTGTGATTGCTTTAAGTGGCAAACTCAAAGGCTTCCTTGTTCACATGCAATTGCAGTGTGTCTTCATAAGGGTAATGACGTCGGAAAAATTATTCATAAGGTGCATAAGACTGGAACCTATCGTCATCAGTACGATTCAAATTTCCACCCACTTGCACACCAAGATTCATGGAGAGATCCGGGTTGGAGCATTAGAGCCAACCCAACTAAATTGATAACATCTAGAGGCCGAAGGAAGACGAGAAGGATTCAAAATGAGATGGATCAACACCACCGCGAAGAATCTGGCCCTAAACGATGTTCGAATTGTAAGCAGCCCGGACATAACATCCTTAGGTGTCCCTATGGACGTTAGGATTCTCCTGAGTTTGTTTGTATTTTCTATTGTTATTTAATGTTTGTATCAAATAAACTTGGCATTCCAAAATTTATAGCCGTTATATACTACTGTTTGAAATAATAAATAAATATTTAATAAAAAAAACAATTATAGCCGTTCAAAATATATAAAATTAGATTGTGAAACAACCTAAGATACTTATTAAAACTGAAAAACAACCTAAGATACTTATTAAAACTGAAAAACAACCTAAGCTACTTATTCAAACTGAAAAACAACCTAAGCTACTTATTCAAACTGAAAAACAAACATTAAACAGACAACCTAACCATTACACAGACACACGTAAATTATTAACCATGAAACGAGTTATCAGACGAGTAGCCGTTGTATCCATCTGAGACGTAGTCCTCTGGATAGTGTACTTGTCCATAGTACCAAGTCTCAAAATCATCAACGTTGTGAACATCTTCCCGTTCCAACTCAAAAAGTGCTTCCCACTCTTCAGCATGGTCATCATCAACAAATGGTGGGGATGGTGTACGACCAACACGAGGTTGTCGTACTCTTCTTGCAGCAGCATTGCTTGACTCGGCACAGTGGAGGTTGTTCATTTGGGTGATTGGTGGAGGTGGTGGTTGTTGGTAAGGTGGAGGTGGTGGTGGTTGGTAAGGTGGAGGTGGTGGTGGTTGGTGATGATGATGGTGATGGTGCTGGTGGAGGTGATTGTGGATGTGGTTGAACTGGTTGGGTACTTGAGCTTGAGGTGGTGGTGGTGGTGGTGGTGGAAGTTGTTGTTCATAGCGGGTTAACCACAACATCCGGTAGTGCTCTGAGACATCTTCAGGAGGTGTGCTAGACATGGTGGTGGTAGAGGTTGGTTGATGGTTGTGAAATGAGAATAGATGTGTGAATCTGAGTTCTATTTATAACCTTTTGAAAAACTAGCCGTTGGCTAAAATATCTAAGTTTGAAAAACTAGCCGTTGGCTAAAATATCTAAAATATCTAAGTTTGAATAACTATTCTACTTTGTTTAATAAATTAATTAGGTAGCTTTTCAGTTATTTAATTATGTTTAAATATTAACTAGGTAGTATACCTGCAAAAGTAAACGTATACCTGCAAAAGAAAACGTATACCTGCAAAAGAAAACGTATACCTGCAAAAAACAGCTAGGAAAAAGCAACCTGCAAAAACAGACAGGCTGGAAAAAGGAAAAGCAACCTGCAAGCTTTTGGCTTCATTCAAACAGCCTGGAAAAACAGGCTGGAAATTCACATGCTAAATATTTACCATAACTCTCAACCTTGGTCATTACTCCCTATAAATACCTCTTCAATGTTCACCATCTTCCATCACCACTCATCAACATTGATCATCAACCTTGGTCATCTTAAAAAATATAATGTCAGACAACAAAGGCAAAGGTTTGGCTGACCAAGAATACCATTCACAACCAACAAATAAAACTGGTAGCTGGGTTCCTGTGAAATGGAGACGTATGAGTTTAAAACATTCTGCGTCTTCATCGTCTGCAAAGAAAGCCGATGTTGAAGTTGTCCCAGAGTATATGCTAGAAAAAACAACTGAAGCTGTGTCGGAAGCTGTGCCGACGGAGGATGTCCACGAAGGTATGCCTGAAAAAACAACTGAAGATGTGACCGAGGGGGTCGACGGCAGTTGGTCTGCTAATGCCATTGAGTTCTACAACAATGGGGATGCTGTATGTTGCTTCTCCCGTTATTTGGACTTGAACCCCCTTGACAAACATTTTTGGGGGACCCTGTTGGGTTACGAGTCTGATGGGCGTCTTTCAACATTGGTAATTTAATTTTTGTTTCTTTGTGTTTCTTCTCTCTCATGTTTTACCTTGCTCACAATGTATATAATAATATTTAAAATTACAGCATATTGAAGGCTGGGTCAAGCGAATGATGGAATGTAGACTTGACCAAGTAAGGAATAACGGCTCCTTGGGGCTTCAATGGACCATTCTACCACCCCAGTTTCGTAAAGATATAATAGATGAAAAAACCAAGCATGGTGCGATGTACGCTAACGGAAGTAATGAATTATATCCTCCATTCTGGGAGGTTCGGTATGTCTATTTTCCGTTATATGTTACACGTATTGATGAGTGGCTTCTTGCTCGTATCGACTTGTATACGATGGAGATGGTTCAGTATTGGACCAACCATAGATATTCAAATGAATATAGGAAGTTGATTTCGCCAATATTAGAAACAATTCCGATAGGTTTCGAGTGGTTGTTGGAGGAGATACATTACTGGCATCATTATAAGGGACCACCACTGAGTTCTGAAAACAGAAATCTCAACGTGCACGTTGCTAATGAAGAGTATCTTCCTCAGGGTGGTGTTGAACTCGGGGGTGATTCAGGAGTTCTAATGTGTTTGTTAATGCATAATCTGGTTCGCAATAAAACTGTTAATATGCAGGGAGATTTTAAAGACAGGTGCCTGCGATTTCGACGACACATGGCAGATAGAATTTATCAGGGTCGTTTCTTACCTGGTTAGTTGATTTAATAAAAATATGTTATAATTAAATATGCATTTGGATGGCGAAAATAATCTAACCTCTTTTTGTTTGATTGATAGAAAACGCTAAGAGAAACCAAGAAACGAAAAGAATTGAATTCGTGTTAGCAGATGAAATTACATCTTACCTTTGGTCCCCAAATGCCTATGAGTTCTACTTCAATGGTGATGCAGCATACTGTCATTCGATTGTGCTAGAAAAACAAAAACTTAACAAGCGTTTTTGGGGAACTCTCTTGGGTTATGAAAACGATGGCCGTCTATTCAAAACGGTATGAATAATATAATATTTAGTTTCCCATAATATATGTTATTCCAGATTTTTTGATTATAGATTATTGTACGAACAGCATGTTACAGGATGGGTCAGACGAATGATGCGCATGAGACTTGAAAAGATAGCAAAAAAGGGTACGGAGGGGCTGAATTGGACAATGTTACCACCAAGCTTTCAAGCTGAACTCTCAGTTCAAAAATGGGAGGACATGCCAGTGACATATGCTAATGGAAAAGACGAACTTTACCCTCCATTTTGGGAGGTTCGGTATGTTTATTTCCCATTACACATCGAATCCATTGATGACTGGATACTTATGCGAATCGACCTAGATACAATGGAGATGGTTCAGTATTGGACTAACCACGTATACCGTGAGATGTATCAGAAACTGGTGTACACCAAATATATAGCACTCATTCCACATAATATGGATAATTTGTTGCACCGAGTTGGTTACTGGAAGAAAAGGTACTCTGATCCCCTTGTTAGAAAGGCAAATGAAAAGAAACTAACACACGTTGTCTGTGAAGACTATTTGCCTAAGAATGGTGGTGACCTCGGTGCTGAATCGGGAGTTATTGTATGTTTTTTAATGCAACTGCTAGTGCAAGGGAAGACATTACCCATGGATAATCAATTCAAATCCATGTGTGAGAGGTACCGTAACTACATGGCGAATCAGTTTTATAAGTATCGTTATCAAAACTAATGTACTGAACTTTGTTGCTTTCGAAAATCTTGTTGATTTGCTGTTTTGTACCTCTTGTATGTCATCACTCGTACCTCCGTTTAGCATGTATGATATATGAATGAAAAGCTTGTTATAAGTACTCTGTTTCATGTTTGAAATGCAAAAACTAAATACGAGGTATAATGGGTGAAAACGACATGTTAAGATGGCCATCTAAACCTAAAAATGTTGAAAATCTTGTTGATTGGCTGTTTTGTACCTCTTGTATATCATCACTCGTACCTCCGTTTCAGATGTATGATATATGAAATAAAACCTTGTTATAAGTACTATGTTTCATGTTTGAAATGCAAAAACTAAATACGATGTATAATGGGTGAAAACGACAAGTTAAGATGGCCATCTAAACCTAAAAATGTAGAAAATCTTGTTATATTGGCTCCTTTTGCAGGTTGCTTTAGCAGGTTAGCAGGTTACTTTTGCAGGTTGCTTTAGTAGGTTGCTTTAGCAGGTTGCTTTAGCAGGTTGCTAGAAAATAATATAAATTTATTATTGCTAAAAACGCTCAATATAATTTTTTTAGAACAAACAACGATAAATTTTTAAATAAAGGAAACAACAATAATTTTTTAAAACAAACAAAGGACATCTATCAATGATTATGACCATGGGGTCTATACAGTGGACCACCCGATATAGGGCATCTGGTTGGGTTCCTATTCCTTCTACCACGTCCTAGCTGCTCATCCTGGTCTTCTTGTTGAACTTCCGGTGTAGATGAAAAATTCCCACCATAAGGTATTGGTGAAATATTACCCCTTGTCTGCGGTGGGCGATTGTAGTACTGTTGGTTGAAGTTATCCACATCAAATAAGCTAGAAAAAAAAGACCCAGAGAAATCTTGTTGAGTCTGGGTTTGCTCTTCTTGTTGGGGTGTGTAATATTCTTGATGCTCTTGATTGATCATTGGGGAGAATTCCATTGGGGATAAATGTGACGAGGCTCCTTGGTTCGATGATTCTCCGAACCCGTCACCACCAACAGTACTATGGCTGAAGTCTGAATTTTGCCAAGGGGTAAACTGTAAACTAGTCTCATTCATTGAGCCACTATGATGACTCATGAATTCCTGATTCGTTGAACTACTAGCCTCATTCATTGAGCTGCTGGATTCTCCAGTTTCATTATAACTATAATTAGGAACATTTCCTGTATATGGTTCTCGGAACCGAAAATATGTATCCGTATTCCTTTGATCAGCTCTTGTAACCGGACGATCAACATTATAAGGAGGATGTGGGGGAAACTCAAACGGGTTCCATTGACTAGCCAAATGCGACGTTTGGTAGTCAAGGTTATGTTGCGCACCGGCAAGATTTAAATAATGCTGCGCCATTTGTTGAACCCCACCCAGTTGATTGTCAAGACCAAACGGGTTATCTTGACTTGCCATTCTATGCATATCCCCAATGCCCTGAGTCTACAATGTTATCCAACAAGACAAGTTATAATAATTTTTAAAAAGCAAAATATATAAAGTTATGTATTTAAAAAAATCAGTACATACCAACAATTCAAACCTTCCACCAATGTTCACATCCCTCGTGGTGTTTCCAGTTTGTCTAGCTGGATCTTCAACGTAGAAAGCCGTTCTCTCCAAGAACCAATTCATATACATAGGACTAGCCCTATACTCGCCACCACATTCTTGCCCTGTTACAACGTGAGCCATACGATTAATCCAGTGAGCAATGTACATGGCACACTCTTGATTCCAGTTTATTGTAGTAGCTTTTCTCGATAAACCATGTAATGTTGTGTGCTCATCACGAGTTATGAGAAGGTTATTGGGGACTGTTTGAAAAAATCCAAACTGTCTCATAACCCTACTCGGCAGATGGGGCTCAACAACCTCAAAAACTACAAGATACGTGTCACAGTTCCAACACGCTCTTCCTCTCGTATACATTGGGTTTATTAGGTGTGCAACATGCTCATAAGGCCTCCAAGTGAACTATTAAAAAAATAAACTAATTAATATATAGTAAAAATTTAAAAATTCTAAATTGCCAAGTAATTTGAATTTTATAACCTCGTCGGTGTTTAAACACTGAATATGTGATCGAAAGTCCGTCAATGAAGACCTTATTACGCCAGCCCAACTCAAGCTACCACGCCACCTACATACCATTTTTATAATAGTGTTATCAAATAATAATTGATAAATTATTTTAATTAATTATTAGTGAGTACCTTCCACCAAACGGTGTTGAAAAATCGAACCCTTCTCTAATTCTTGGGGCAATTCGGGGTATTCTCTCCCATGCCCACATTTGCAACAACATGGCAGGTCCGGCCAATTCCCAATTGCTGGGCTCTGCAGCTTTGCATAAATTCCTATACAGACATGCAAGCGCAGCACTTCCCCAGCTCAACTTTCCACATTCTCTGAGATCAATCAAGTTTTGCAAGTGGAAGTAATATATTGCAGAACCTGAATGGTCAGGAAGAACAACGGCACCTATAAGATGCATTATAATGCATCTTGCAATTTTCAAGCATTCTTCGTTGCTTGCGTTGGGTCCCGGCCAAGATGCCTTTATTTCTTGAAGAATAGTGGTAAACCTGATTGTGTTGGTGCTGAGGTCTTGTCCCTCCAGACCTGTTATCCCCAAAAATTTTTCACAATTATCTATTTTTTGTTGGTTGTCCCACTTAAAATCGGAACCAGAAACTACCCGGTCACTGAGTGGTAAACCCCATAGCATTTGAACATCCTCAAGGGTAATTGTGGTTTCACCAAAGGGAAAGTGAAACGTGTGAGTTTCAGGCCGCCAACGCTCAACCAGTGAGGTTACAAGGTGATTATCAACCTTGTCGTAGTAACATTGTAGCACGCCGTAAAATCCGGATATCTTCAGATACTCGATCAGCTTCGCCGGGAACAATTCATCCTTCATTTTTTCGACTATAAATTTCCAAAAATGTCGATCTCCCCGTCTGAGTTTAAGAGGTTTATTTCTGTCAAAGGTTGGGGAGTAATACACGTGGTGAGCTCGATGGTTAGCACCCAGCCATAACAAATCGTTATTTCTGGGACCAGGGTAAATTTGTGATCCTCCTTGCATTGTATGGTGATGTGTTTGATGGTAGGGATGAAGAAATTTTGTGTTTGAAGGATGGAGAAGTATATGGTATTTAAAGAAAAGGTGGGTTGGTTTCTTGAAAATGTCCGAAAAATTTGAAAATGTCGGACAAAATTTCGGTCAAAAATCAGAAGAAAGTCACGCATGCATTGTCACATCTATCGCAGTTGGTAATCGCGGGTGGCCCCACTTTTTAACCTAGTCCCGCAGTTGGCAAGTGCAAGTGGGCCCGGTTTTTTGTCGGTTCGCTGCGTCCCGCAGTTGGGAACTGCGTTGGTCCCACCCTGTTTTCCTTCGGAGCTGCAGCCGACACCCGAGCCTGGATCGAGGCTAACCCCCGCACTTGGGAAGTGCGGGATAACCATTTATGAAAGAAAAGAAAAAAGACTAACTATTTTTGTTAAAATATTTTATAATTCTACTATTCTTGAAAAAAATTCGAATATCCCATCCTTGAGAAAGTGTTACCAATAAAATCCAATAGATATTGGTGGCTTTTACAACTGAGGTGAAGGTGTCTGATATGTAATCAATGCCATATGTCTGATAAAAGCCTTTGGCAACAATGTGGATTTTATTAGACTATGTGTAGTGGACGCTAACCAACATTTTTTTTTTGGCATCATAACGCCTCATAGCCCCCCCCCCCCCTCGGGAGGGGGGGGGGGGAGGGCGCTATGGGCTGGAAATATTCTAAGGGGCGTGAGTATTATAGCGTCGTGAAGTGGGGAGATGAGTTTTTGTCTTTTTCTGAAATATATAATTAAATTAAAAAAAAATTTATTTTCGGAAATATAACCAACCTCCCAAGTAGTGCAATGTTAAGAAGTTTGTGTTGTTTATAGAGGTTGTGGGTTCGATCCACATAGTCCTCAACCTTTTATTCTTTTATTTTTAACTTTTTTATCCTATTATAAAAGACAATTGTTGAGAAGTGTTTTTAGGAAGGAATCAAGGATCATAACTAGAGGTGTGCAAAAATAATCGAAATTCGAATAGATCGAGAAATCGAACCGTATCCATGTCCGAAAAAACTGATCCGTATTGTAAATTCGGTTTATTCGGTTCGGTTTACGGCTGTGAATACGGTTTATGGTTCCGTTACGGTTTTGTATTTTTTTTTTTAAATTCGGTTATCCATTAAAACCGAATAAGAATTTTTTTTATTTTAATTTTTATATAAATCATGAATGTTAGCCCATTTAGGATTAAGTTAGCCCATCTACTTATTTACTTATTTGTATTTATATATTTAGCCAACATTTTTTAATTATATTTTCTAGTTTACCACCTAATCTTTTTATTTAGTTGTTTTTGTTTCTTGTAGAGATGACAAGGATAAAGGTCGAGGTCGATTGAAGAATTACATGACATTGGGCACGACAAAGACACTTCTTCATATTTGTTTTTGTTCACGACTTCACGTGTTGGAAGTTCTGTTTTTCATCAAAACTTTGAAGTTCTTATTCTGTTTAAGACTATCGGTATTCAGTTGTATGTCGTATTATATTATGGTTCTAAACTCTTAGGATATGTTAAAATGTTTGTTGTTCTTTTATTTTTTCTTGTTAGCAGAAAGATATGCAAAATATGTTATTCGGTTGAATACGGTTGAATACGGTTTATTTGGTTCTGAACCGAAACCAAAGCCCAACCATATTGAATACGATTTATTCGGTTCGGTCTGAAAGTTTTCCAATATGGTTCGGTTTGGTGACGGATGTGATAAAAAAATTCAAACCGAATAAACCGAACAAATAAACCATAAACCGAACTGATAAACACCCGTAATCATCACATAGATATCCTCGATAATTAGGGTATACCCAATAAAAATAAATATAAGGGATTTAGGTGAAAATGTATTTGAATATTGGTCGACATTCCTAAGTAATGGATAGCAAAGAAAAACTATAAGGGTGGGCGGTGTGGGGGATAAATTCTTTAGGATGAGTAAAATGGGATAAGTTTTTTGGCTAATAGGAGAGTGACACCAGGAGAGAGAAAAAAGTATATGTCTTTTGTGTTTTTTGAATGGTATTAGTGGGATAAGTTGGGTGGGATAAGTTGAATAGTTTTTATTTATTTATTTATTTTATTTTAATTTTTATATATTATATTTAAAGGAAAACTTTATATTTCATAAAACATAAAACTAATTTTTTTATTAAAAATAAAAAACTTACATAGAAATTAAAAAAAACCACTTTCACAAATTTTAAAACCAAATCTAAAAATCACATTCCCAATTATGCAAAGCGGCGATTCGACGTTTCTCGGCGAGAAGGGTCGGTAGTAAGCTCGTAGGGACGTTCTCGGTCGGACTTTGGGTCGAAATTTCTTGGGGGCGGATGTGGAGGCATTCTTTTTCCGAGAATCCATTATTTTTTTAGAGATAATAGATGAGAAAGAATGAAATGTGGGTTAAAAGTTACGAGTTTTTTGGGGTTTATATAGGAGGAAAGCTTGTAAAAAAAACAAAAAAAAAGAAAATTAAATGCTACTAGCCGTTGGCTAGTAGCCAACGTTCAAAAAACGGTCGAAAACCTCCCCCCAACGTCTCGGCAATACTCGGCATTGACTTGCCATTTTTTTCAATTTTTTTGCCGATTTTTATGCTTGTCGAGATGTGGGTATGGTTGCCCAATATTGCCGAAAATCCTCCCATGCCGAAAACCCCTTTGCCGATTTTTTTAACCCTCCATACCACCCACCCTAAAAGAGTATTATATAGTCCATATCGTAAAAATGTCTCATGACGACTGATAATTAAGAGTCGAGGAAGGTAATTGGTTAATACGAAAAGCTATTCTGGCATATACATCATACCAAAATTTTTGAGATAAATGCCCATGAATGAATAAATTAGCTTATGCAATCTTGGACAATGATGATTTTCTGCTCAACAACTCTATTCGATCTCATGGGTATTCGAAAAAGAAGTGGATGCGATAATCAGTAAGGCTCGACATAACATCATATAAGATCTTTCACTAAAGTAATCCGGCCACTTATTCATTTTTTATAACCTTTGGGAGGCCTTTGCTTTAAATTTAATTAGGGCATGTTTGGGTAAGCATTTGAAATTGACTTATTGGCTTATTGGCTTTTGGAAAAGTCAATAAGTTAAAAAAATTGTTTGGGTATTGCAAAAGTAGTTTTTAAAATGACTTTTGAGAAAGTTGTTTTCTTCAATATCTCAAAACCAAGAATTTCTGGTTTTTCAAAACAACTTTAAATTTTGCTCTGGTAATTTGTACCCTCCAAAAAGTAGTAAAATGGCTAGATATATATATAGGATATCCTTTATTGTCATTTTACATAAAAAAAGTTAAGCCAAATATTTTTTAAAAACAACTTATTAACTTATTGACTTTTCTAACTACAAAAACTTATCCAAACATTTTTTTTAAAACTACTTTTGAAAAAGCCAAAAGTCAATAAGTTACTTTTGATAAAAGGTGTTTTTGCACTCAAAAAGCTTATCCAAACATACCCTTAATACCAAGCTACGACCACCTTACCAAGTTTAAGTTTGCACCAAGAGCGATGACGGTTTTTTCTTCACATATACTCAAACATATCAAAAGTACTTAGAGTCTTACACAATAGAACAAAGGTGTTGGAAGATTAATCATTGAATGTAAAATTCTCTGAGTTTTCTTGTCTGTGTTCAAGGTCTGAACCAACATTGGATATCAAAGCAGTTTCTACAAGGGTGAAGACGGAGGTGGGAAGAGGGAAGTCAAAATTAGAAGCATGTTACTAATCAAAGAAAAATAATTTATAGCAGATCAAATTGAAAAAAGAGAGCAAATAGTTGAGGAAAAAAACACAAAGCAATCATACACTCTTTTTTACTTACTATTTCTATTGAATGAAAAAAAGGGAACAAGCCAGCAAGTAGAGCAAACAATTAAGCAAGTTTTTATTTAAACTTTTTTTTGTTGACTGGAATAGCAAGAAGAGGAGTCAATAAAAAGCAAGGTATACTATTGAAGAAGAGGCAAGGAAAGTAGCAACTATGCTACAAAGTGAGCAAGATGAACAACAAGTTGAAGTAAGGAAAGAAATAAAGAAATCATGAATTAAAGCAAGCAAGAATAGAGCAAGAGCAAGAACCTTATCAAGAAGAAAGAGCAAGAGCTAAGTCGGATATATGTGAACGACCAAGGGTAAGAGATCACAAGAACTATGTGTTCTTAAAGAGAGTAGCAAGAACCAATCCTATGTGGTTCAATTAAAAGGGGAGTAGCAAGAATGGAAATCAAGATTAAGATCGAGAGATTAATCTTGATAGGTCAAGTATGAATAAATCCAAACTATTGGTTATGGGTAAACGAGTACGGGTCAGCAGGAGTGTTAATTTAGTCACACGTTTTAATCTTTTAGTAGGTCATGGGTATAGTTAGCAAGTTAGGGCTGTTTGGCAGGATTTGTATTATCAAGTGCTAAATCAGTAAGAGGTCTAATTGTATAAGAGGTACTGAATCAGTTAGTGCTAAACCAGTAAGTGTTGTTTGGTTGGACCATTTTACCCCTATTAATAAAAAAACCATATTAAACATGTAAAACATGTAGAATCTTTTTTTTTTGAAACAGCAACCTTCACATTAAGGGTAAAACAGTAGCAGCTAGCAGGAAGCTAGCTTAAACACAATCAAGGACAAAGACACAAAACAACACAAAAAAAAACAACACACATAAAGACAACTGCCCTATTACAAAGAAACAAGAAAAACCGCCGGTACAGAATCCCCACAAGCATGCCAGGCAGCAACCCGCAACGGACAGAAACCAAAAGACCACTACAACTTCAGCAACGTTTCACCTTAGACCTTCCCTGCCAACTAAAAAAAAACCCGAACCAGAGTATTTCCACCCAGTCCCACATCCATCGCCAATATAGGAAGAAGAGAGCCTACATGGTGACAGGAACCATAAACATCCCAGAAGCATAGAACCACAGATCCACCTCCCACCCAGCACATCATACCAAAACACGGCATCCTCCATTATATCCCCAAGAGACCCATCGTCACAAACACCACAGCCATCGGAATAAAAAACCACACAGAACAATATGTCATATCCGTATATATACTTGAGCATGTATAATCTAACCATTTAAAATCAAGCATGTAAAATCATACGTAAAACAATATCATTCATTGAGCTTCAACAAAAAAAATAAACAACCATTCACATGTAGCATTAATCAAAATGCCAAATTTCAAGTTGGTATATCATATTCACATGTAGCTTCAACCAAAAAATAAATTTCAAGTTTATGAACCAAACCAAATTATTAACCATAAACAACCCCTTAATCGATGGGTAGCTGCTAAAGTGAAGAATACATAATGAAATAATGTTAAACATCAAGAACTGAAATCGGAGCATGAAAATTGAAATCGAACCAAGGGCGAGCAGCAGGGCGAAGGACGAAGGAGGAGGACGGCCGGGGCGATCAGCAGGGCGGAGGACAGTGGTGGAGGCGCCGGCGACTTCTGATGGCGGAGAACAATGGTGGAGGCGGCTGTGAGCGCAGCTAGGGCAGTGATGCGTGAAAGGGCAGTGATGTGTGGGAGGGCAGACCCGTCCTTTTTTCTTTCTATATGATTCAGATAGACTTTAATATCTGAATGATTTTGACCTCGTGCAGACCCCTCTTACCGAATAAGAGGTTAAAAAATGGACAATCAAACACCCTTACATCTGACCGATTCAGATGCTTACCCATTAAGATCTCATTAAGTGCCAACCAAACAGCCCCTTAGTGTGTCTAGATCATGGGTAGTGAGCTACTTGGTAGAGACTATATATTATAAGCCATAGAGTATGAAAGAAGCTGTATAAAGAAAAATTAAGAAGTAAGAAAATGTTCTCTCTATGTGAGTTTTTTTTGTGTGTTTGAGGCTTAAACCAATAAAAATAGTGGGCGTGAATGTTTTAGCTGACCAAAGTCTTTGGCCCGGTTGCTTTGAGGGTCTATTACTATGTTTTCCCTAATATCTAATATGATTTTGAGCAAAAAGAAATAAAATTACATGTTGCAAAGTGGGCACAGATGTGATTAGACCGAACCACTATAAATCTTGTGTCTCTGTTTTCTTCTTGGTTTTCCTTCGGGTGTGCGTGAGTGCAAGAATACGTCTTCCGGTATAGAATAAATTAACTATACCAACATATATATAATCTCAGAATATATCAATGTAACAAATTATGCAAGTCGTTTGTCATGAAAATTGAAGCGACTTTTGGATACTAAAATATAGCAACATAAGTTTAGAACAACGATATGACTATGATTTTAGTTTACACCACTTCTTTTAGTTACTCTCACCTTGAGACCATGCTTCATTTGAAGTACCACTGAATCCACTGGAATCACTAGATGGCCTTCAACCAGCTCAATATGGTAATGATAAATGACCATAGCTGCAACTATCTTCACTTGAGATAGTGAAATATCCTTACCCACACAAGTTCTTGGTCCAGCATTAAATGCAGGGAACTTATAAGACGGTTCATGCTTGATTCCTCCTCGCTTAGCAATCCATCTTTCTGGCTTAAACTCCATGCAATCTTCACCCCAAATTGATTTCATCTTTCCCATGGAATAAAAAGATAGAATGATTTTGGTACTTGGATCAACATGATGGCCACTAGGAAGAATGTCAGATTGTAATGGAGATTTGTGGTTAAATGGAAGAGGAGGGAAAAGCCTCAAGCATTCACTTAAAGCTCCATGAAGGTAAACCATTTCACCTATCTCTGTTGCATTCAATCTTTCACCTAATTTCACCTCCATATGTGAGTGAATCTCTTCCAAAATCTTCACTTCTACCATAGGGTTTTGTGCAAGGATATAAAAGAACCAAGAGAGAATACTGCTAGTGGTATCTTTTCCAGCAAACATCAAACTAAGTAAGGTGTCTCTTATAAATTTGGTGGGATCTCTAAAAGAAACACTATGATTCTTGAATTCTTTTTTGAATGCTCTTATTGCTAAGAACTTTTCCTCTTGGGGGTTACTTTTCATGTTACTTGACTCGTTTAATTTTCGGTTCAAGCAGCTGTATATAAATCGATCAACAGTTTCCCATGCGTCGCTCATTTTCTTCTCATTCCCCACTCCAAGAAGTTTTTGCAATTTCCACAAGCTTGTGGGTGTAACATGCCTATACAATATAGCTTTTTCAGCATGTGAGAAGGCTTTTAGTGATGGGATGCAAGGGAAATCAAGAGACAAGCTTTCTGGATCATGGTCTAAAAGTAACTTGCATATAGTATCAAAAGTGAACCTTTGGAATAGATCCTGCAAATCCATCTCCTTGCCTTGTCTAGAAATAGATTCAAGAATGGGTAGAATCCCTTTTTCCACCTTGTTCCACAATATTGTTTCTAGCAAACTTTGAAATCTTGCTTGCTTGAATACACTCATGGTGACCTTGCGGTGGATCTTCCATAACTCGCCATCAGAATTGAAGATTCCGTCTCCTAACACATCGAAGATCATATGGAAATTGTCACCTTTGGGATAATTGTAAAAGTTTTTGGTTAGAATATGGTGGATGTCTAACGGATTAGTGGTAAAGAGCATGTCCATGTTTGTGAACCTAGGACCTTTGAACATGAATGTTCCACCATTATCGATCAAAATTGTCGTGAGGTAATCATGGAGTCGATGGGAGTTTAAAAGGATCCCCGGTATCATACGAACAATTGGCCAATCTGTAGGGATAGATGTTCCATGCTTTCGAAATTTATATATGAACATTAAGAACAACAAGAGAACTAAAAACAAAGATAGAAAATCCATGGGGAAGACATTTGAGAGATTAAGAGATATGTTTATGTTTTATAGAAAGAGATTAAAGACGATAATGTTGTATAACTGTTATATGTTTCTTGGTCCTTTAATTAGGCATATGAGTTCACCTCATACAACTAGATAAGGATGATTTATGATGACAAACGTATCATCACACCCATAACAGTCATAGCAATTTAAGTCACATTAGTCTTATAGCACACGCACAAATATTAACAGAAATAAATAAAAAGATATAACCTGTAAACTTTTCGCTGTTTATGAATTACACTTTGAGGCACTAAATTCCATTTTCATTAGGGGTGTGAAATTTTGACACGACTCGAAAATACGTCACGAACCAAACACAAAATTCACAGGTTTGGGTTTGGTATAAACGGGTTCGGGTCGAATCCCGCGAACCCGTTTAGCTAAACGGTCGTGTTTGGGTTGAACCCGTTGGGTTGGCAGGTGGACCCATTTAACCTATTTATTATATGTGTTAATGTTATAAATTTAGATGGTATTATAATTATTATCAAAGTTTAAAATTTAGAAAGAGAAATTCACATAAGTTTTTAGGATTAAAATATATTTATTTTACGTATATTTTTAATTTTTGGTATAAATTTATAATTTTATAGCATTAATATGTTTAAAAAAAATCAGGTCAAACGGGTTGTGATCAGGTCAACCTGCTAATATTCGTGTTGTGTTCGGTTTAACGTGTCTCACATAAATTTCGGGTTCGAGTCGTGTTCGGGTTCGTGTCAATTTTTCAGGTTTGGGTTGGCCCGCCAACCCGCAAACACGACCCGTTTAACTCCACTAATTTTCATCTACACTTTCGATCCAAGCAGGAACAAATTAACAGGAACAATTATAAATTTACACAAAATATACACTGCACTATATTGATAATCTAAAACAGGAACAAATAAGTAAGAAACAATCAATCGAACACCAAGAAAAAAAAACCATGTGCTTTAAATACAAAACCGATTTTTAATGATTTGTTAACCAAATGCAAAACTAGACGGAAGAGTTTCAGTTCGTTGTTTTTGTCCGGAATAAGGTGATTTAGATCATGTGCACTTTAAAAATCTGTTGAAGAAAACCCTTAAATACCAGTAAAACTATAATATAATATGAACGGTAGTTTTTACTAGTTTAAAAAGAATGTATAGCTTAATTGCTTAGCAAGGGTGTTGATTCAACAATAATATTTTTAACAATCCATGATTTCGACTGTAAAAGTTTTTGGGCTACTATAAGAGTTGGACAAAAGCAAATTGATGTAATATTTTAACCCAAGCTATTCAACCGTGTTGGACCAGCTGAAGCCCAATGATAAGGGTAGCCCAGTAGAACAAGGCAGGCCCAATCGAGTGATGAAGAAACCCAACAAGCTGCTTGACTAATTCAAGCTTTGGAGCTCAAGCATTTGGAACCCACGTCTAATAAATTGCATATGACTGAATAGTGTGCATGATCTCCATGTTCTTCCCTTTAATTAGCTAGTTTTGTTTTGATGTTTACTTATTTTTAATTTCGGGTAGTATTTAAGTTGGTTTGGATTAATAAAAATTATATTTAACTCTTTAACTCCCGAAACTTCTTAGTAGTGGCTCTCCTTCGTGCCTTCTTTGATAGGGAACCTCAAAGTGGCTCTATTTCATTATATTTCATCCGCGAGCATGAAACCTACACTACACTACACTACACTAAGTCTTTTTAAGATTAGGTTCAAGATGCCAAAGGGCATGAAGATGAAAGTTAGTGCCAAGTAGAATTCCCTCAGGCTTGCGGTCCGTTTGGTGCTTGAATTGATGATCAAGTGAATATGAAGTAGACGTGAAGCAAGACAGTGGCGAAGCTTGAAAGAAAACCTCGAGGGGGCGGAACTCAAAAATTCTACCAATGGGGCGATACTCAATACATATAATTTTTTTACATAAAATCGTGAATATCAGTGTTTCTAGCCGAAAAAACCACAGAGGCGAATCCCCCCCTCCGCCGCGCATGCCTTCAATACTTCGTCAATGAAGCAAGATGAAGATGATGATTACATAATCCTTGAATGCGAAGCTCAAGATTAAAGAAATGAAGCAAGTAGTACATTAAGCGATTAGGGGGGGGGGGGGGTGTTAATTATCGTATTGGTCGTACATTATATTGTGGCTCCGAGGTCATGTATTTCGAGTCATTGGGCTTGTATATAATCGGGAGCCCAACCCATAAATATTTAGAAGTCCAAGTAGTAAACTAAACAGAAGTGGCTAACGGTGTTAGTGCTTATGGCGGTTGGATGGAATTAGGTTAGCATCGTTAAGTCACTAATGGACACGTCTTTTAGATTGTTTAATTAGGGTTAGTACGTAAAGGATGAAGGATTGTCGATTGTATAGTTTCTCTCACTAGTAAAGGAACTTTGCAATCAGTTTTGTTGTTCTTGTTCATCGATCACACACACACTCTCTTTTACGTTGAATCAAGAATGTCAAATAGAAACCATCCAGGCTAGAGAATACTATATATATCATCATATAATCCCAAGTTACATCAATATTTTAAATTATGCAAGGTGTTTCTCAGGATATTTTAAGTAAATTTTAGATTAAAAAAAAATAAGGGAAACTAAATTCACAATAGCCATATATGACTCATATTTAGCTAGTGGCGGTTCTTTTAGTTACTCTCACCTTGAGACCATGTTTCATCTGAAGCACCATTGAATCAGCTGGAAGCACAAGATGACCTTCTACAGGCTCAATATGGTAGTGGTAAATCACCATAATTGCCACCATCTTTACTTGAGATAAAGACATGTCCTTACCTACACATATTCTTGGTCCAGAATTAAATGCAGGCAACTTATAAGATGGTTCATGTTTGATTCCTCCTTGCTTAGAAATCCACCTTTCTGGCTTAAACTCCATGCAATCTTCACCCCATATTGATTTCATCTTTCCCATGGAATAGAAGGACAAGATGATTTTGGTAGTTTGATCAACGCGATGACCGCTAGGAAGAATGTCGGGTTGTAATGGAATTTTGTGGTTAAATGGAAGAGGAGGGAAAAGCCTCAAGCATTCATTTAGAGCTCCATGAAGGTAAACCATTTCACCTAACTCATTTGTTTTCCAACTCTCACCTAATTTCAAATCTAGATGTGTGTGTATCTCTTCCAAAATCTTATCTTCTACTTTAGGGTTTTGTGCAAGGATATAAAAGAACCAAGAGAGAATAGTACTTGTGCTATCTTTTCCTGCAACCATCAAACTAAGTAATGTGTCTCTTAAAAATTTGGTGGTATCTCCAAAAGAAACACCATATTCTTTGAATTTTCTAATGAAAGTTGTTAATACTACAAACTTCTCCTCTTGGTGCTCACATTTCATGTTGTTGTACTCATTTAATTTCTGGTTTAAGCAGTTGTATATAAACTGATCAAGAGTTTTCCATGCATCACTCATCTTTTTCTCATTCCCTACTCTAAGAAGTTGTTGCAATTTCAAAACGCTCGAGGGCTTAACATGCCTATGCAAGATAGCTTCTTCAGCATCTGAGAAGGCTTTCAGATATGGGATGTAAGGAAGATCAAGAGACAAGCTTTTTGGGTCATGATCTAAAAGTAATTTGCATATATTATCGAAAGAAAACCGCTCGAATATATCCTGCAAATCCATCTCCTTGCCTTGTTTAGAAATAGATTCAAGAACCGGCAGAAGCCCCTTTTCCACCTTGTTCCATAGTATTGTTTGCCACAAACTATGAAATCTAGCATGCTTGAGTACACTCGTGGTGACCTTGCGGTGGATCTCCCATAACTCGCCATCAACATTGAAGATTCCATCTCCTAGGATATCAAAGATCTTACGGAAATTGTCACCTTTGGGATAATTGCAAAAGTTTTTAGTTAGAATGTGGTGGATGTCTAAAGGATTGGTGGTAATGAGCATGTCCATTTTGGTGAACCAGGGACCTTTCCACATGAATGTTCCACCACTATCGATCAAAATCGCTGTGACGTATTCGTGGAGTCGATGGGTGTTTAAAAGGACCCCTGGTATCATACCAAGAATGGGCCAATCTGTAGGGATAACACTTCTTTGCCTTTGTGATTTATTGATAAGTATTAAGAACAACATGAGAATTAAATGTAAAGAGAGAATGGCTAGAGACTGGAATAAATCCATGGAGAAGACATGTGATAGAGGAAGAGATGTGTTTATGCTTTATAGAATCAAACTAAAGAAGTACAATAATGTTGTGCTTTCTTTATATGGTTCTTGGTCCTTTAAAGAGTTAAAATAATTTACTTCATACAACCAAAGAAAGACTTTTATGATACTTAACACATCATCAAACCAATTACAATCATAGTAATTTATGTAAAAACTAGTAGAGAATAAGGTTAGTAGCACTTTTTTCTTCGGTTTTATATGTTTCTGGTCATTTAAAATTATTGAACACATATAACTATGGGTAGTTGACACTTTGGTTGTGAATTAGATTTACATGTCTAATAATAGAACATAAAACCATATCGGAAATAAATGACAATCTAATTTCACACCGTTTTCAAATGGAAGTTTGAAAGTTAAGACTTGCTTTATAGTCTCTCATGTTTTTAAACCGTCATTTGCATGTAAGGCTTAAGTTGTGCCCCTCATTTTTTAACGACTATTCCAACTAGTTTTGAATGGCTGTTTGAGTTTGAATTGACATAAGGGTACTGTAAGAATAGATTTGGTAGTATGGGATGACAGATGAATGGTGAGAATAGAGTATTTATTTATATACTCACATAAGTATAGTTTATATGCTATGATCAAAAGAAATTTTTTTTGATATATGAAATGTGTCGAAACTCACTCCATCTCTAATGTGATCCACACCATTTATAAATGGCCGCATGAGTTTGTACACATGACCGTTTTAAGCATAGGGTTTGTATTATAGTATCTCTGGATCGAATGGCCTTTCAAGGTTTAATGGAACGCTTTTTTTTCATCTAAGATAAGACTTTAGATCCCTACTTTTAAATAATTATTCATCTATTTGAGTTTGACTTTACCTAATAGGTAACGTGAAATAATGTGAGATACCAAAGATTATAAAAGTAGGAGGTATTGGGTTTAAGTCCTCCTTGCTGTGACAAAAAAAATAAATGGAGGTCCAGGGAGAGGTTTTCTCACATATGGTGAGTTTCATCCTGATGGAAATAGAGATGATCAGGTGGGTGTAGGGATGCAAATTTTACCCGCGAAAGCGGGTACCCGACCCGAATGGGGCGGGTATTACCCGTCTTAACGGGTAATGGGGGTGGGGATGGGTATTAGTTTTAAAACCCGAAGCGGGGATGGGTCGGGTACGGGTAAGGCACTACCCGCCCCGTTTAAAACCCGAATATATATAATTTATATATATATCTTTTATATATATATATATATATATATATATATATATATATATATATATATATATATATAGTGAAAAGTTCATTGTAGACACCCCCATAAGTGTAGACAGGTAGACACCCTTTTTCACCATTAGATCTCTTGATCTAATGGTTGTGATTAATTTTCATTGCTAGGTGCACATTCAAATAAAGAAAAACATTATGCAAGTTTGAAGTTATAAAAGACGATGAAGCGGGTCTGAGCTTTATAAATTTTGATATTTAGTTTTTTTAAATGAACTTGAGAACGTGGTGATTGTCTTTTTTGCTATCATTATTGTGGGATTGAATTATGAAACTTGAATGTTTTACTTATTATAGTCATATTTTTCCGACTTTTATAAAATTTGACTTTCTTTTTCTTAAATGGGTACCCATCGAGTTCTCCGTATCCGTCGGGTTTTTTTTTACCCGTACCCATCGGGTATTAGGCGGGGCGGGGGCGGGGATGGGTATATGGATTTAATTCGGGTGCGGGTACGAGTAATAAAGTCTCCACTATTACCCGTACCCGTTTGCTTCACTAGGTGGGTGGGTAATGCCCCCGTCAGTGATCCAAATTTTCCGTTAAAAAAAAAGGTAATATGCAATTAAATTTGTGCATGTGAAATTAACATCACCCAATGCATATGAAAGAAGTATGAAACTGTTTTTACAAGAAACAACTATATGTTCAAGAACAATAATATATCTTATAGCACATGCATAGATATTAACAGAAATTAATAGATACAACTGGTTTACATCACTGAACTAAAGTAACTAACCTAAAACAGGAACATATTAACTAAAAGAACAAATTAACCATGAAACAATCAAACAAACCCCTAGAAATATAAACCTGTTGCATTTGATTGAGAACTAATTTTAAAGAATTTGTTAACCAAACGCAAATCCAGGCAAAGAGTTCAGTTCGTTGTTTCAAGTTGAATTGTCAAAAATAAGTTGTATAAGTTGGTTCAAATCACGTGCACACTGAATTTCTGTTGAATAAAACCCTTACATAAGACCACCCACATCAATACCACCTAAATACCACCTTTTTGGTCCAGTCAGCATGCCACATCATGTACTTCCCACATACCACAAAACTCACTTTTTTTCCACATCAAGTACTTCCCCACATACCTCCTTTATTTTCCACATCACCATTTTATTTAATCTTTATTTTAAAAACTAGTTAACAAATTAATTCTTTTATTTAAAACGTATATTATTTTAATTTAAAAAAAAAACTTATCGACATAATTAAAATAATATTTTTTTTATAAAAATATTTATTTAAATTTTTAATCATTATTATTTGAATATTTAATTATTTAAAATAATAATATTTAATAGCCAACGACTAGTTTTTCAAACTTAGATATTTTAGCCAACGGCTAGTTTTCAAAAGGTTATAAATAGAGCTCAGATTCACACATCTATTCTCATTTTACAACCACCAACCAACCTCTACCACCACCATGTCTAGCACACCTCCTGAAGATGTATCAGAGCACTACCGGATGTTGTGGTTAACCCGCTATGAACAACAACTTCCACCACCACCACCACCACCTCAAGCTCAAGTACCCAACCAGTTCAACCACATCCACAATCACCTCCACCAGCACCATCACCACCACCACCATCATCACCAACCACCACCACCTCCACCTTACCAACCACCACCACCTCCACCTTACCAACCACCACCACCTCCACCAATCACCCAAATGAACAACCTCCACTGTGCCGAGTCAAGCAGTGTTGCTGCAAGAAGAGTACGACAACCTCGTGTTGGCCGTACACCATCCCCACCATTTGTTGATGATGACCATGCTGAAGAGTGGGAAGCACTCTTTGAGTTGGAACGGGAAGCAGAAGCTGGGATGAACATTGAAGATGTTCACAACGTTGATGATTTTGAGACTTGGTACTATGGACAAGTACACTATCCAGAGGACTACGTCTCAGATGGATACAACGGCTACTCGTCTGATAACTCGTTTTAATAAGTATCTACGTGTGTGTGTAATGGTTAGGTTGTATGTTTTAATAAGTATTTTAGGTTGTTTCTCAGTTTTAATAAAAGTATCTTTGTTTGCTTTTCAGTTTTAATCTAATTATGTTTTAATTGAGACAAAAAAAACTAGCCGTTATAATAAGACAAAAAATAAAACTAGCCGTTTTTTTTTTAAAAAATATTAAATTTAATGTTTTATTTAATTATGAATTTTAGAAATTTTTTCAGATTTTTTTGAAATTTATTTATATTTTATTTGTATTATTAAATGTTAAAATAAAACAAAATAATTTGAATTTTTAAAAAAATGGCCGTTAAAAGAAAAAAGAAAAAGGAAAAAGGAATTAGTGGGTCCCACTCAGGCTGGTACGTGAAGGTTTGTGGGGACGTACGTACGCGCGTACGTACGTACGCCACATCAGTGACGTACGCCGTACGTACGTACGTACGTGTGCAAATACCTCCGATGCGGAGGGTCTAACAATGGGAACTATGATATAATGCGAATATATAGTACAAGAAACAATGACTTTTAGCAGCGAAACCTATGTCAGACGATATAAATCGCCGCTATAGTTATCTCTATGGCGACAACATGTCGTCGCTATAGTGTTTCCAAAAAATTAAAAAATCTTGGGTTTATACTGATGACAAGTCGCTGCTATAGGCTAGGCAGAAAACAGTAAAGACGTCCATTTGAAATACCACTCTCTTTGACATATCACCGGTATAGGGTATTAGGGTTAATTACCTATATAAACCAAAACAAGATATTGAAAAAATAAATAGCACTATTTTATTGCTAAGTTAATAAAACCTATTATTATTGTATTGTTTTTTTTTGTAATATTTTATTGCCTAATTCAAATATTTTATTGTTTTTTTCATTAATATAATAGTAATTTATTAGTTTACTTTCTTATTTATTTTCTAAATCAGTTTTTTTATCCATATTATTTTTGTAAAGCGGTTGGTGTTTGTTGATGGTGTAATAAAGTTTTTGGTTTTAAGCATTTTGGTCGTTACACGTTCTTTTATTTCCGTATTCTATACATAGTGTGACAACCTGACTAACCTGACAAATCTTGTTTAACTTTATTTTCCATTCTCTTTATTCTCTTAAATAATAAAACAAATAAAATAAAAATTAAAATTTTTTTTTCACGCTATGATGACGACATGTCCTCACAGTAGATTTTAGGGTTTTCAATTTATTTTTTTAATTATGTTCTCATTGAAAACAATTAAATGACATCGTACGAGGTTTACCTATGATGATGACGTGTCTTCATCATAATAGGTTTCCACACCCAACTAATAAAAAACGCAAAACCAGAACCTGCTCTCTCAGTCTTCCCCGCTTGTTTCTCTTTTCCACAACGAACCTGCAACCCCTTGTGGCAATTTTCAGCAAAAAAGGAGCCACCATCCACAATCGTCATCTTCTCGTGCACCATGTAGGATCGTGGTTAACATGTTAACCTAAGACAAGATTTACTTCACTATACTAGCTAGGCGGAAACAAGCTAATATAAACTCTCATTAATTGATATTGTAATATGAACTTCCCACTATAGGCAAAAGAGGTATACCGATAAGCGAACAAAACCATTGGAATTTCAGGTCGGTGATAAAGGCGATGTTAAAGGTCTCACCCTGGAAAAGAGATGGTCCAGTTTGCAAAATGTAGAAAGTTGAATCCTCGTGATATTGGATCATTTGAGATCATTGCACGGGTTGGAACCCTGGCTTACCGACTGAAATTGCTAGTGGAGCTTAGGGAAATCACGATGTATTTCAAGTCTCGAATATGAAAAAATGTTTGGCTGATGAATCACTGGTAGTACCTCTTGATGAAGTTCAAGCTGATGAGAGGCTGGATTTTGTTGACAAACCGTCGGTGATCGTTGAAAGACGGCTAAAGAAATTAAGAAGAAAACGCATCTCGATCCTTAAGATTAAATGGAACGTGTGTCGTGGTCCTGAGTTCACTTGGGAACCCGAAGAGATATTTGGAAGAAATACCCTGAGCTGTTTTGTAAGGGTAACTGAATTTGAGGACGAAGTTCCCAATAAGGTGGGAAGGATGTGCCACCTCGACCCGAACGGTTAAGATGGAACGTTAAGAAGAAGTTAAGAAAACCGACTAAGGCACGATACGACCATATTGTGTATATGTAATACGGTTGTATCGATGTCCGTGGGTCACATGCGTTACCCGTTGGATAGATCCGCGTGTTTTTCTATTGGCGATATCACCTAAAAGCAATACGACTGTATTAGCTGTAAAAGATGGTGTTTTACTTGGTTTTAGGAATTAGATACACTCTATTTCATACTAGTTCTTTATTAAATGTACCGATACGAATTCAAAAGATGGTGTTTT
Organism: Deinandra increscens subsp. villosa; assembly: GCA_039602395.1. Lineage (NCBI taxonomy): Eukaryota > Viridiplantae > Streptophyta > Magnoliopsida > Asterales > Asteraceae > Deinandra > Deinandra increscens. The sequence goes on from JBCNJP010000020.1 coordinate 8,270,173, forward strand.
ACTTGGTTTTAGAAATTAGTAGCATGCTAACAAATTGAGCTTACACGGTATGATTAAGAATGATTAAAATATTTATTTAAATTAAAAATTGAATATAAATGATGATTAAATGATGAAATTATCATGAATTCACTTTAAGTTATATGTGAAAAGTAACTTATTAGTTTTTGCTGAATTAGTGTAGGAATAAATTGTTGCCGTAAGCCCGTAGATAGCAAATCATATATTATGGGCCAGATTCACAATGGATCCAGAAGTATAATGGAGGTCAAGTGGGCTTCAGGGCCCACATTCACTATACAAATAAACACAGCAATTGAGGAGCCCATGTCCCACGTGCAAAGGCATTAAAGGAAATCAAGGGTTTGGACGTGAGACATCAGACGTTAAGAAGGGTTACGGAACATGGGCGAAGCTTGGACCAAAATGAGGATGGGGCCGGATATAGGCGGATAGGGTCGGAATATAGGCGGATAGGGCCGGATTAAGTATATAATTTTTTTCCGGACCGAACGAGTATAAATTTACACTACGGAGCGAAAAAATAGACCAGGCCGGGGGCCCGTCTGGCCCCTTAAAAGCTTCCCCCTTGTTACGAAACATTATTAAGAACAATGAAAAGATGATGTGATACCTTTGTTGGATGTTTACATGCTAAAAGATTGTTTATGAAACTCCATAAGGTAGACTATGGAGTCAACAAGATATTATTGTGACACTTACGTGTAAAATGTTGTATCTTTGTTTGTATTTGTAATTGTAACAAGATAGCGTTGCGGCAAAATAATTGTTGTAAAATGTTGTATCTTGATTTGTATTTGTAATTTTAACAAGATAGCATTGTGACAATACAGTTGTGCAATATTGTATCTTGATCGTACCTAAATTAGTAACGAGGTTGCAATTTAACTTCAGTGAGGTGCAACGTGGAAACTTGAGTATGTTAGACATTAAGAACGACATTTCTCGCGGTACGTGATGGTGATTACTCAAACTGTCATGGCATGCGACCAAAACGATCCGAAATTGTAAAGGCTGTGTTTGCTTTTATAAATGTTGTGTTATGATTTATAAGACATAAACACTAACTGGTTTGGTGTTTATGGTAGGTAATAACCCGATGTAGCAGCCAGATCAAGATCAAGTCCAACCCGATGAACCGAAGACTATCAAGACAACAAATTTCAAGTATTAATCATGTTGCAAAGCATGAATAGTTTTCTTAATGGGTCGGGAAACCCTTTTGTCGTGTTTGGAGTTAACCTCCATGAAATTTTGGTTTTGTTGATCTTTTAACCACATGTTTTGTTTTGGTTAAATAAAATTGGTATAATTATGACATGATTTACACAGGATGTCTTTCGTAAGGATTATTATACTTACAAATAGGCCATGTCAGAATTTTATATAAAAAGTTTTCTCATATTGTTAACTTATGTTAAAGGGTTTAAATGTATTGCCATGTTTTGTCGTAATAATTTAAGATTTTTTTTTAGAATCTCGAATTGAACGTTAGTAAGCGTCATAATTATTTAAAAAAAATGATACGGGCCCTGCACAAACTTAGTATTTCCCCACCAAACTTGAACAAATATTTCCCAGCAAACTTGAATACATTCAAACCAATACTTCCCTAACAAACTTAAATTACTCTATATAATAGAATTAGTGGTTGTCACGTTACTTGATCATTTATTTATTTTTATATTTTGTTAGAATAAAAGAAATTTAGCATAAGAGTTGGTGGTGTAATACATATTGTCATGTAACACAACCATTATGTTCTAGGCTCGTTACTTTAAGTGTTTTATTTATAATTTAAATGTCATTACACGATATTTTGTATTTCTGCTTTACTTAGTTAAAAAAAATTGTCTTAATTTCAAACTCAACGAATTTTGCGCAAGAGTTGATGATGTAACGTATACAGTCGTGTAACATAACTTTTAGGTCATAGGCTAAATACTTTGACCGTCTGGCTTCTGAATTAAACATCGTTATGCAATATTATTGTATTTTTATTTTATTTATGTTTCGTTATAGCAATATAACTTTTTTGTGCACCTATGTTACCTATGTTATCTGACGACAATGCGCGAATAGCAAATCTTGTTTAATAATAATATCAAATTTCTTACTAAATTTCCCCACCAAACATTGTCCAATCGTCTTTGGAATTAGTTATGATAAAAGAGGAATTAACTATCCATCAACTTAGTTACGCAAGTACCTTAACTTAATTACGCAAGTTTGATTACATAATAACGCAAATGTTTTTCTTAATCACACATCAAAAGTTAAATTAACTTAATTTACTACTAAACAAAAACATTAACAATAATTACACATTCATTTCTCAAACAAAATGTTTTTTTTTTTTTTGAACGGCATATTTTTTATTCTCCAATAATTTTTCTCCATGCCCAAGGTTTGAACCTTGGTCTCCACCAAAGAGACTTTGTCTCTTACCATTGGGCTACAACCCCAATGGCTCTCAAACAAAATGTACTTAACCACATAAATATGACTTGACATTTAACAACCCGGTTAAGAACATATAAAAAAACGCGACCGTGTCTTGTAATCATGCAACCTTTGTTTTTAATATAACGCAAATGATTTTCTTAAACACGTAACTCCTATATCATAATCATATATAATCATGCATCTATAGATAAAACACATGTTCATTCATGCAAAACAACATACTACCAATATCTACGGACTTAAATCGTAACATAATCACAATTACATAAAAAAACAAAAAACATAAACGTAAGAATTAGGGTTATGGCATTGTACGTTTTGAAACTAACTATTCTAAACCAAAATCATTTCACTTTAACTTCATATTTGAATTAATCAATAAATATATTTGAATTCATGAATTTTACCACCACAACACCTACCTCATTTATTGATTTAATTAAAGCCATGACACGCAAAAATGCATGTCATAAAGAGATGACACACAAATGTATGTCATTTTCATTTTTTTTATAATTACTTGTCATATGATGCACATTTTTGCGTGTCATAAATGCATGTCATTAGTAGATGACACGTAAAATGTTTATCATCTTTTTTTATTATGGGGGTTTCCTTGACGCGCATCTGCGCATCATTTGACCCCCTTTATAACGTGCATTAATTGCACGTCATCAATGCCAGTTATCTAGTACTGCGCGTTGCATGGGCGGCTCAAATGATTTGAAGGCGCCAAGCGAACTAACATTTTTGGGGTCCTTTCGGTATTATTAAAAGTAATTTTTTATCCGGCTTGAACCGAAAATAATAAGTTATATTGTTCATAACTAGTAGAGTTAATCTTTTTTATTCTTATTGCATGTGGACAAATATAATTAGAATAAATTTATTTTTCTAGCCTTATTCTTATTCGATACAAATTGTTTGATAAAACATTCAAAGTCAATTTATTATAACAAATCTCTTTCAATTATCATTTATATATGTTATTGATATGTAAACTAAAGTATATTAAACTAAAACTAATGAATCCTAAATAAAAAATAAAAGAATGAAAGGAATAAGAAAAAAGAAAAGATAAAAAGTCTAAAAAATAAAAAAAATTATAAAAGAGAAATGAAAGAAATAAATTTAGATGTGATATGAAAGATTTGAACTTGGGACGTTCGGATTGAACTCATGAATTTTACCACCACAACACCTAACCCATGTATTGATTTAATTGCTTCATATGCATACATATAAACTCATTTAAAAAATATACATACATATATATTTTTTTAAATGGGGTCCTTAAAACCTAGCTTAAGTTATTAAAACGCCCTGTCGCGATGCTAGCCGCGCAACACCCCTTCCCCACTTAGACTGAGTGGGCTCCCATTTTCAAGCTTTCCAATCATGGGAAAAATGGTCCCTCGGTATTTATTTTAGGAAAAAGGACCAAAATAGCCGTTTTGATAGTCAACGTCCTCAAAATAGCCGTTTGATTTTTTATGGACTCAAAATAGCCCTCCAAGGACGTTCGTCACGACCGTAGTTACGGTCTTGACGACCGTAGGTCCATCGAGCCAATCAGAGACTGTCACATCACCACATACGGTCTTGACGACCATAGTGATGATCTTGACGATCGTAGATCCATTTCCCCAAAGAGGACCACGTCATACGGTCTTGACGACCGTAGGTCCATTTCCCCCAAAAGGATCGCCGACATGTAGATGAAACCCTTCTCCGGTCATCTCCGTTCCACCCTCTTCCTCCTCACCACCTTGAAAGCAACATCCTCATGGTTCGATTTCCGGAAGCTGCGAGTAAAGGAGGAGGAGCAGATCACATAATAAATGATGAGAAGAATGAGCAGGAGGAATAATAGTAAACCAATTACGCAGATTAGGATAGTGATCCATAAACAACTCGTTAATAAAAGTAATTCATGTGATTTATGCTCCAGCAGTCGTAACCACGGTCGTGACGACCGTCCTTGGAAGCTATTTTGAGTCCATAAAAATTTAAACGGCTATTTTAAAAATGTTGACCGTCAAAACAACTATATTGATCCTTTTCCCTTTATTTTAACACTCCAACTAATTTTTTGATGCTTTAATGTGAATAGTCGTTCTAACGGTTATATAAAGGATCACGGTGATTCTTTTACACATATATCAGTGCCACTTGACACAACTCTCCCTCTTAGTCTTACCATTCCTTTCATGGCTTTCTTTGAAGACCTCACCATTTTCCTTCCATTTATATTTTGCTTTCTAGCAGTCTTACATATATTTCAACGTCGAACGTCTATCATCCCCACAAATTGGCCGGTTCTTGGTTCAATGTGGGGGCTCGTCGTAAATATCCACAGACTACATGAATACACGACGGATGTTCTTGCATGTAATGGTGGTACATGCTTGTTCAAAGGATCTTGGTTCTCCAAAACGGACATGCTTTTAACCTCAAATCCTGCAGACATCCAGCACATTTTGAGCAAAAATTTCCCTAATTATCCGAAAGGCGACAAATTCCGCCAGATCTTTGATATCCTTGGAGATGGAATTTCCAATAGCGATGGAGACATATGGGAGTTCCACCGTAGGACGCTCACGCTCCTCCTAAACCACCCTAGTTTTCATACCCTCCTCAGAAAGATTATTTGGAACAAGGTTGAAAAAGGGTTAGTACCTATGCTCGACAACATTTTGCGACAAGGGGTTGAGACGGATTTGCAGGATATATTTCAAAGGTTTGGGTTTGATATTATATGTGAATTAGTTCTTGATTACGACCCCAAAAGCTTGTCTCTTGATCTTCCTTACGTTCCATGTGAAAAGGCTTTGTCACATGCGGAAGAAGCCATCTTGTGTAGGCATATCATGCCTGAAACACTATTGAAGTGCCAAAGATTGCTTAAAGTTGGAAGTGAAAAAAAGTTAAGTGATGCATGGAAAATATTTGATGAGTTTATATATAAACACTTAGATGAAAAGCAAAAGGGGTTTAGTAACATGAACGATGAGGAAAGTTATAATTTTTCATCACATGTAATGAGAATGTATTTAGACCAAAGTAGCCCATCTAGGGATTCCATTAAGCTTTTGAGAGACACCTTGTTGAATTTTATAGTTGCAGGAAGAGATACCACTAGCAGTACTCTTTCTTGGTTCTTTTATCTTCTTGCCAAAAACCCAATAGCAGAAGATAAGATCCGAGAAGAGCTAGAGAGGCATATAGAAAAGAAAATCGATGGGAAATGTGATGATATCCGAGCATTAGACTTGAGCAAACTGGTTTATCTTCATGGTGGATTATGTGAAGTCTTAAGGCTATTCCCTCCAATTCCATTTGAGCATAAAAATCCTATACAACCGGATATTCTTCCAAGTGGCTATCAAGTAGATCGTAAAACATCAATTATTTTATGTTTTTATAGCATGGGAAGGATGGAATCAATATGGGGAAGAGATTGTTTACAGTTTAAACCTGAAAGGTGGATTACAGTAGTAGAAGGAGGGGTCAAACATCAGCCCTCTTATAAGTTTCCCGCTTTTAATGCGGGGCCAAGAACCTGTTTGGGTAAGCAAATGAGTTTCATTCAGATGAAGATAGTGGCTGTGACAATCATATATCATTATCACGTGCAGCTAGTAGAAGACCACCCGATCTTACCAAGTGGTTCTATCATCCTTGATATGAAGAATGGGTTGAAAGTGAGGTTAACTAAACGAAGTGAAGTTTAAGTTCAATAAAATGTTTTACCTTTTAATTAGCTACTTAATATATAAATATATGTTTTTTTCTCTTAATTTTTTTATGGTGGTTCTTTATGTTATAAACTACTCTTAAATGAAAAAAAATCAAAAAACCGCTTACTAGATTTTTTTAAAAAAAATATCAAAAATGTCTAGGTTACACATGTAACTTTTGCATAACTGCAAATATATGCATAAAAGTTACAGATGTAACTTTTTTCGTAACTGAAAATCTACTAGGCGTTTTTTTGATTTTTTTTCATTTAAGGGTAGTTTATAACATAAAGAACCACTATAAAAAAATTCAGAAAAAAAAACATTTTTTTACCGCGTTTTTGACCGGGTTCTAACGATTCCCCAACTCAAAGTGGGTTCCAATTTATCTTTTCCCTATATATATATATATATAGGGTGAGGTTCATTGTAGACACCCCCATAAGTGTAGACAGGTAGACACCCTATTTCACATGTGAAATTACTTTATTTCACATGTGTTTTCACATGTGAAATTTTTTGAACAATGAGAAAAAGGAAAAAAAAGAAAAAAGAAATTAATCATAACCATTAGATCAAGAGATCTAATGGTGAAAAAATGTGTCTACCTGTCTACACTTATGGGGGTGTCTACAATGAACTTTTCATTATATATATATATATATATATATATATATATATATATATATGGGGAGGGATATAATGAAAACCTCTCCGAGTTTGGAAAACCGTGAAAACCAAGCTAAAAATTTCGATTTTTGTTCCGATTTTTTTATGGTGATTCTGTAAGTTAAAAAGACCCCCTATATGCAAAAAATAAATAAATAAACGCTTAGTGAATTTTTTTTTAAAAAATATTTTATAACCGAGGTTACATATGTAACAGGGTACTGTTACATATGTAACCTCGGTTATAAAATATTTTTTTTAAAAAAATTTACTAGGCGTTTTTTTATTTTTTTTGCATAAAGGGGGTTTTTTAAACTTAGAGAATCACCATAAAAAAAATCGGAACAAAAATCGAATTTTTTAGCTTGGTTTTCACGGTTTTCCAAACTCGGAGAGGTTTTCATTTTATCCTTCCTCTATATATATATATATATATATATATATATATATATATATATATAGGGAGAGGATCGTTTGAGAACTAATTGGTTGAGAGAACTTTTGAAAACCATTTTAAGCCACTAGTTATATTTACATATACCCCCTCCCATGAATTGTAGTGGTCCCCAACTGAAATTAGTGGTGGAGATTTAGTTCTCAAAAGTTCTCAAAACAAAAAGTTCTCATTTGAACCTAACCCTATATATATATATATATATATATATATATATATATATATATATATAGAGGGCGGTTCCTGTGCGGCAATGTGTTTTCCCTAAGTCCGGTGCGGCAGGGGGTAGATAAGTAAATATCCAGATTCCTCCCCCATTTGTATGTTTAGTAATTATTTCATTTCCCCCACAAATTTTAAACGGCCATAACTTTTTTATACGACATTATTTTCAAAAACGAATTTCACCATAATTCTAGTCGTGATTTTATCTTTAATTTGAGACTAGGTTTGCTCGATTTGAAGAAACTTTTTTTTTTGACGTTTTTCCGGGTTTTTTCCAGGTTTTTTTTTTTTTTTTTTTTTTTTTGAGTAGTACTAGGTGCGATTTAGGCCCCTAAAAATTTCCAGATTTTAATTCGAAGCGTAGATATCTTTTTTTTAATTTTTTTTAAAAACATTGACAGTGTACACCAGCATAGACCAGCACAACAGCACAAATCCACCAGCACAGCCAGCACAGACCAGCACAAGAGCACAATTCCACCAGCACAGCCAGCACAGACCAGCATGACCAGCACAGCACTGACCCAGCACTGACCAGCATAGACCAGCACAGTGTGCAAAAAAAGAACTAAAAAATTAAAAAAAAATGCCTACACTTCGAATTAAGGTCTGAAAATTTGCAGGGTCATAAATCGCTACTAGGAGATTCAAAAAAAAAAAAAAAAAAAAAAAAAAAACGTTCTAAAAAACGTCGTAAAAAACGTGAATTTTTTTTTCTCCAAATCGAACAAACCTAGTCTCAAATTAAAGATAAAATCACGACTAGAATTATGGTGAAATTCGTTTTCGAAAATAATGTCGTATGAAAAAGTTATGGTCGTTTAAAAATTGGGGGGAACTTGAATAAATATGTTTTTCCACATTTACCCTTCCAGCTTTAAAGATTCCCTCCACTCTTTCTCTCTCATCTCCTTCAATCTTATCCATCCATCCACTTGATCTAAAGGCCTAGAATGTGCCGCACTGGACTTAGGGAAAACCAAGTGTCGCATTTGATCCGAACTCTATATATATATATATATATATATATATTTAAGGAATGAGTGTGAGTGATTGCTAAAATGTTTTACTTTTTTTCACTTTGTAATTGCAAGGATTTGAACACTTGGTAATAAAATGTTTCCTCTAACACACTTCCTTTACTCTCTCATTTTGTGTCCTCATCGAACCCGTAAAACGTGATCTCAAATCACGTTTTCACCTTTTGTGAAAACACTTTTATATGAATATTATTTTTGTAATTTTTATTTATGAGAACAGTATTATTGAAAAAAATTTATAATTTTATTGATTTGTTTTCTAGAGGATTGCGAATTGATAAATAGCATTGCAATTCTTTCGTCTATCACAATATTGATATCACCGGAGAAAAAAAAAGAATTAATTTCTTTAAATATCCTGTGGGTGATCTCTGTGGATTTAGTCTCATATCAATCTAACCTTTCAGATTGACCGAATTAACGCCAATGGTGAATTGGTTTTTGATCTTCTACGCCATCCCTGCCTCATTTTGTTAGTGATTTTGATATATTAAAATTGTGTTTTCAAGTTTAGGCTTGGGGTTTTATCACTAATTGATACATGCAAGTAACTAGGTTTAAGCCGTAGCTCATTGCGTCAGCCTCGATTTAAAACATTAATGCAAATAATTTGTTTAGGAATTATTAAATCGTAACTGAGAAAAAAATTGAGATTAGGATTATATTATTAGAATATGATATCAATAGGAAGTTCAAAACAATAAAACTAATCCAAATCAGAACTTTTGTGGTCAAACTTTTGTTTTTAATGAAAGTAGAAAACATAACTTATATTAGTAACACTGAAGTCAAGGTAAATAAAAGAGAACTAAATAATAAAAAAATAAAGACTAAAAGTAAAGTAAAAAAACTTTAAACAAAATAGAATTGAATAAAAATGTGCTTCCGTGAGTTGAACCTAGGACATCAACAAAGGTGGACTTCAATACCAAACCAATTAACACTACACTATAACCTCATGTGTTAATTTAGAAAAGAAAACCATCATATATATAAATATAATGCTGGAAATAGGAGAAGGGAAAACAAGGAAAAAACCGCCTTGCCCAGGAATCAAACCCGGGTCACCACTGAAGAGAATTGAATCAAGCGGAACCTCAAATCTCACAGATAACACTCAAATTCTCATAACACTAAATTGACAATCAATTGACACATGATATGAAATCGAAACTGGAATTAGAAGAAAATATCCATGATTACAAGATGAATCGAAATTGAAAACAAAATGGAAAATTGCAAATTGATGAAGGTCTTGATGCGAAACCTTGATCCCTCTTATATACAGCTAATCCAATTGTTAATGGTCATTAACAAAATATTTACACTTGGCCCCTCGAAGTTTCAGCAACTTATCACCCGCTTATATCCCTTACTAACAAAAGTGACAACATTAACCCCTGAACTTCTGAAAGTTCACAACCTGGCCTTAAGAGGATTAACAAACTCTTAACAACTTCTTAATAACTAATCCAGCTTCTTAACAACCTATGACAAAGTCATAAGAGAGTTCCAATTTACCAAATGTTGATCAACTATACCCTCAACACATAATCATTAGCACCGAGTAACATTGATCATAAACTGATTTGAATACCCTGGTGTGATTACATGCATTAGATATAGTCACAACATAAGATAGTCATTAACAGTTTTACCTAACCCACATCCAACTGTTCCAAGCAGAACTTAAACTTGGACAAAGGAACAAACTTGGTTAGCACATCTGCAGCATTTAGCTCAGATTTAACATACTTCACCTTCACTTTATTTGAATTCACTATTTCCCTAATAAAGTGAAGTTTAACATCTATGTGTTTGGTCCTATTATGAAACACTTGGTTTTTGGCTAGCTGAATAGCTCCATTGTTATCACAATACACCAACACCTCTGAGCTCTTCACACCCATTTCAGAACAGAACCCAGTTAACCATATAGCTTCTTTGACTGCCTCAGTCAAAGCTATAAACTCAGATTCGGTTGTAGACAATGCTACAACATGCTGCAAGGTAGATTTCCAGCTTACTACCCCTCCACAGGCCTTAAAACATACCCTGTGATACTTCTTCCCCTGTCAATATCCTTAGCAAAATCAGAATCAACAAATCCCAATACTTGATCCACTGTATCATGACCCTGTCCCAGCATTAATCCTTGACTTTGAGATCCCTTCAAGTACCTTAGAATCCACTTGACAGCCTCCCAATGTTGTTTCCCTGGGTTGCTTAAATACCTGCTAACAATACCTACACTATATGCAAGGTCTGGTCTTGTACAGACCATTAAGAACATTAGAGATCCTACTGCACTAGCATAAGGAGTTTTTGCCATTAGATATTTATCCTCATCAGTCATAGGACAATCCTGTTTTGATAGCTTAAAATGTGCACCTATAGGAGTACTCACAGGTTTGCTAAATTCCATAGAATAACTAGATAAAATTTTCTTTAAATAGCTAACTTGACTTAGCTTAATTATACCTTCTTTTATATATCTGGTAATTTTCATACCTATAATTTTCTTAGCTTTCCCTAACTCCTTCATATCAAAATTTTCCATCAAGATTTTCTTAATCTTGATAATCTGATTCTTACACTTACACATAACCAGCATATCATCTACATATAAAAGCAAATAAATGTATTCATTAGGTTCATATTCCCTATAGTAAACACATGGATCATATTTACTTCTACTATATACTCTATTGACTACATGATCATCAAATTTTTGATACCACATCCTAGGGGATTGTTTCAATCCATATAGAGATTTCTTGAGTAAACACACCTTATCCTCACTACCCTTAACTTCATAACCACATGGCTGATTCATGTATATAGTTTCATATAGATCCCCATGCAAAAATGATGTCTTGACATCTAATTGCTCTATTTCCATGTCTTTTACAGCAGCTAAGGACAACATAACTCTAATGGAGGTGTGTTTAACTACTGGTGAAAATATCTCTGTATAATCAACTCCCTCCTTTTGTGTAAACCCTTTAGCCACTAATCTGGCTTTGAACCTAGGGGGTCAGTTTCACTCATTCCTGCTTTCAACTTAAAGAGCCATTTGCACCTTACTAACTTCTGATTCTTAGGCTTATCAACCAAGACCCAAGTTTTATTTCTAATCAATGAGTCCATCTCCTCATCCATGGCACTTATCCATTCCTTACTTAACTCAGACTCAATAGCTTCCTGATAGTTCAGTGGTTCAGCCACACTTTCTAAAACTGCAACATTAAAAACATAAGCAGCTAAGTCATGATTGTCCCTAAATCTCACTGGTGCCACAATCTCTCTTCTAGGCCTATCTCTAGCTATACTATACTCAGGGCTATTAGCAGTTGTCACACTTTCCTGACCTCCACTATTCTCACCAACAGCCCCAGTAACTTCCTCAACATCAGGTTCACCATTATCCTGACCCTCACTTCCAGGTGACTCCACCTCAATTTGACCAATCCTATCCTCATCGTCCATATTATCTGCAACTTGTAAAACATCCTTATACATTAACTCTTCATTAAAAGTTACATCCCTACTGACTATAACTTTAGGACTTCCACTCCCTAGTCTCCAAAGTCTGTAACCTTTAACTCCTTCAGGATATCCTAACATGACACACTTCTGGGCTCTAGACTCTAACTTTCCACTATTTATATGAGCATAAGCTATAGCACCAAATGTCCTTAGATTACTAAGATCTGGTTTTGAACCAGACCACTTCTCTATGGCTGTCATCATTTCTATAGCAGAAGAGGGATATCTATTGATAAGATATGCAGAGGTATATAGTGCCTCAGCCCAAAACTTCTTTGGCATACCTAATGAGAGTATATTTTTTAACGCTTTTACATATTTAATTCTATATTTTTATTAGTTATAATATATTAATTCTCGTCATATTTTCTACATTGTGTGTTTCATGTGCTTGAAGCTTAAATGTAATAAATCGTGACGTTTAAAGTGGTGTAAAGTGGTGTAAAGTTCATTTTATTTACATATTAATCATCCCCTAAACACACCATGTTGGGTCTAAAAGATATCATTTTATTCGGGTGTTGAATGAGCTTAAATTGTTGTTTTTAAGTTAAACACATGTTATAACAACTAATTAGTTAGCATTTAATTTATTTTTATGAATTATCAAATTAAGTTTATTAATACAAATGAAAGCAGAGAAAAAAATATATACATGATGATGTATGATTTTGTTTTCACGTACAGCAGAAGGAAATCGAAATTCAAATCACAATTATGAGAGGTGCAACTAAGGACTTCACATTCACATGGGCCACAAAGTCCAAACGAAAATTAAAATCGCAGCCCACATCATATTTGGAGGAACTAGGGGATTTAAAAGAGGCATGGGAATTAATTGTTTTTTTTTGGGGGGGGGGGGGGATCATTCGATCAAGGAGAGAGGTTCGCAAAAGCCTCTGACGGCAGCAAGGGGCAGCCGCTGGGCTGCTTGGCTGGTACGAGGAGATTCATCATCAAAGAGTTAAAGATTGTTGGTTATTCAATTGAGGAGAAGGAAGGTTTTAATATTTTATTTTTGCTTTTAGTTAACTACTTTACAAATCTTGAATTATTTAGTTGATTAAATTGTGATGAATCAGATAGTGACAGTATTTGATTTTATTGTTATGATTGTTGGCTAATTTTCTTTAACTGCTTTTGGTGAATGGTTGTGTAAAATCGTTCTTTTCTTAACTGGTTAATTGCTAATTGTTCCGGAATCCTTGCAACCGTTGAGCACCCGCATGCTGAATTTGTTTAACTAAACTAGTAGATTAGGGTTTTAGTGGTCCTCTGACATGATCTAGCACTTTCTTGCGGAATGAACTAATCAGCCCATTAGAAACTTAAGATATTAGGTCAATTAGGCAATTGGGGACTATGTCTATGTAGTATTAGCAATTAATTAGGTTTTGCCCAGATCGGTAGCCAACCAGGATCCAAAATTAGTTCACTTGTCACATAAGTAATCTCAACTTTAGTAATTTACTTAGTTGTTAAGCTAGTTAATTAGTAGTTAATTAATCAAACTTAGCAAAAACAGCCAAGAGGCAATTTAGTGTAATTCCTTAGATTAAATTAGTTTAGTTTAGTTTAGGTCAATCTAGGTTAGTGACAGTAATCTAGGTTTAGGTAGTTAATTTACTTAGGTATTTATTTCTAAATCACTAGTGACCACTAACTCCCCTGGATTGATACCCTACTTACCCTATATATAGGTTTAAGTTTAGGATTATTTGTAGCGGTCTCGACACCCGTTATCAAATTGGCGCCGTTGCCGGGGAGTAAGTGCGCTTATTGGTGATTTTAGGTTTTTTTATTTAATTCGTGTTTTGTTTGTTTTATAAAAAAAAAGAGATTTTTTTTTATTTTCTGCGTTCCAATTTTTATTAGTATAGTCTATTTTTGAGAAAAAATTGAAATAAAAGAGTTCATAATTTTTTTCGGAGTGCCAGTCTTTGATTCCATTGCGTTGTTTTATCATCTCGATCAGTGCTACGCAAGTGGTTTCTTTGTTTTTGATCATTGCAGGGAATTTGAGGATAATCATGGGTAAAGCGGAGAAATGCTATAACTGCGGGAGTTTGTATCATAGAATTAAATTTTGCCCAACACTGCCCACCGAGATCAGAATTGTGGAGGATTCAGATGAGGAGGAGTACGAAGACTCATATTATCCATATCAAGCACCTCGCTCATCCTACAATCAGGGATATGCTCAATCAGGTTACCACGAGAGATATCAAAAAATTTATGCTCAGTCATCATACGGGGTTCCGTATGAGTTTAACCATGGGGCTAGAGATGTGTGCTTCTGTTGAGGCCAAGTCCACATAGATGAGGATTGCACGGTGTTTTGGGAAAACCCAGATTATTGGAAGGAAAAAATGAAGGCCCATAACTATTCAACTATATATCAGGGACACTCTCCATCTACGACATATAATTATTTAGATCATGATGTTTATTCTAATAATAATTATAATTCTAACTTTGAATCATTTGCAGGATATCATGATGGATATGGAAATAGTTACTCTCAACCAGCATATGAGGTTCAACAGGATTTTGACCAAGGGTATCCCGAATACCCCCAATATCAGCCTGAACAAAATTACGATCAAAGGGGTTACGACCAAGACAGATACATTCAGGGATACGACCAAGGTTACTATCAGGATGAATATCAGAGTGACTCGTATGATTATGTGGATCCACGACAGAATCAGGAGGAGAAAAGTAGTGCTCAACTTAGTGCTCAGTTGAGTGCAATGATGGAAATGTTGGATTCCCTCATCGAGGGCCAAAGCGCTTTAAAGAGGATGTTTGATATCCAAGATGAGAGGCAGGAGGCAGTGTCGAAGCAGGTGGCGCAATTGGCGGAGGAAATAGCGACTCAAAAAGATGAATCATGGGAACAATCGCCAACTGAGGAGGTTGAACAAGCAGTGGCGCCTTCAGAAGTCGAGGTTTTTGAGACATTAGTAGTGGAGGTTGAGAGTGATGTGAAACAGGATGACGATGAGCTTATGGTTGAGGAAGTGGTTGAAGATGAGCAAGAGATTGAGATCCCGCAAGGTAATATTGATTCCCCTCCTTCTTTATTTATTGTGCAGGTGATTGAGGAAAAAACGGTAAGGAAGAGGAAGGTGAAAGAAGATGATGTTGGGCAAATACCACCCAAGAAGCTCCGCAGTGATGTCGTGGATGTGCCATGTGTGAAATTGCAAGATTGGATTCAACACATCAATTATCAAGCACACGTGGGCAATTCGGCAGGTAAGTGTTCGATTCATGATGAATTTGTTTTTAATTTTCAATTTAATATTTTTCACATGTCGAGTCTAAAAAGAAAATTTAAGAAACATGTGAATTACCGAGCATGGATTGGTAATGTGATTGGTAAATGTGGGTTGAAAGAAGTGAAGTGGCGAATCAAATACCGAGCATACATTGGTAATTCGGTAGGTAAATGTTCATTGAGACCACCATGAGCGTCATATCAGGTAACAGGTCTGGCTGAAGACCTAAAATTTAGCGCTTCCGGGAGGCAACCCGAGAACTTTGTGGGTGTGTTCACTAGAAACCCTCACGAGACTTCACTCGTCCACCCGGGCTACCGAGGGGTTTAAAAGGCTTGTTGCATACGCTAAATGCAACCGTGATTTCTACGAAATTTGCTTGGCAGAGTTCAAGTGTAGGGAGGAGTTACGGGAGCGCCTGCTATTTCAACAAGTTCAGCTATAATCAGGTCGATGTACTCTTTCCATACTCTTGCGTCTTTACTTTTGCAACTGTGTTTATATTTTTTAGTCTTCTTTATTTTTTGTTGTTTCTTTGTTCACATTGAGGGCAATGTTGAACTCAAGTGTGGGTAGGGGAATAATATGTTTTGTGTTAGAAGCTATGTGACTTAAAAAAAATACAAAATCCAAAAAAAAAAAATTTTGAAAAAATGTCTTTGGAATAACTTGCAAAAATCATGAAAAATGATAGAACAATTGGGAATCGGTTTTCAAAAGATAAAATTAAAATAAGGAAAGAAAGGGAAAAGTGGTAGAAAAGGTGAGAATGGAAAGTATATCTAATTTGTGATGTGTCGATAGACCCAACTGATTTAGTAAAGCTTAATTATCCCTTTGTGTTTATTATTGTATAAATATGTAAGTAAATCGGTCTGCTAGTGGGTTCCCATTTTAGAGGTTAGAGTGAGATTGAAACTGATGATTAGGATGAAAAAGACCTTTTTAAATTAGAAACTTATATATCCTCAGAATACTTGGCACGTTATGATCTTTTTGCGAAAGCAAATCCGAGAAATAATGGCGCCCCATCTTTCCATATTTGAGCATATTAGGTAATAAATTGGATTAATAAATTAGAGTGAAGGGACAGAATACTCACGTACGAACTAAGGACAGTATCCTGTGGTGAGTGCCTCTGATGATGTTCCGGATCTCGCGGGCAAAACACTCACGTATGATTTCGGGGGTAAGACCTTGTGAAAAAGTACCTCTGATGATGTCCGTTGGTAAGTATAGCTAAAATTAACCAATTATGAAAAAATATAAATAATTACAAGAAAAAAGAAAAAAAAAGAAAATGAAAAAGAAAGAAAGTGATAGTAGACGAATAAATGCTCAACAAATTCACTCATCCATGTAAATCCATCATTCTTGGGATATATAAGTATCTGGTTTAAGGAGGGTGGGAAAATTTTAATATTTCATCTTTATTACCCTTTATTTTGACCAAATTTGATTCGGGAGTAGGTTGACCTTGAACTTTCTGAATGTGGGACACATAGGTAGGCTGATACACTTGATTGGTAAATATATAAACACTTTGGTGACTCAAAGGTCAGTGGTTGGGTTTAGTCGGACCGAAATATCGGCAATTACAATTAGCATATGTGATTACATTATGGTTTGTGGAATTGAATCGGTTGACGAATTAAAAAGTTAAATCATTTTGAGATTGATTTCCCAATTATGATTTCATAGCAGTTTTCTTGAGACGGAAAAAGATAAGTGTTGGGATGTAATGAGAGTATATTTTGTAACGCTTTTACATATTTAATTCTATATTTTTATTAGTTATAATATATTAATTCTCGTCATATTTTCTACATTGTGTGTTTCATGTGCTTGGAGCTTAAATGTAATAAATCGTGGCGTTTAAAGTGGTGTAAAGTTCATTTTATTTACATATTAATCATCCCCTAAACACACCAGGTTGGGTCTAAAAGATATCATTTTATTCGGGTGTTGAATGAGCTTAAATTGTTGTTTTTAAGTTAAACACATGTTATAACAACTAATGAGTTAGCATTTAATTTATTTTTATGAATTATCAAATTAAGTTTATTAATACAAATGAAAGCAGAGAAAAAAATATATACATGATGATGTATGATTTTGTTTTCACGTACAACAGAAGGAAATCGAAATTCAAATCACAATTATGAGAGGTGCAACTAAGGACTTCACATTCACATGGGCCACAAAGTCCAAACGAAAATTAAAATCTCAGCCCACATCATATTTGGAGGAACTAGGGGATTTAAAAGAGGCATGGGAATTAATTATTTTTTTTAGGGGGGGGGGGGGATCATTCGATCAAGGAGAGAGGTTCGCAAAAGCCTCTGACGGCAGCAAGGGTAGCCGTTGGGCTGCTTGGCTGGTACGAGGAGATTCATCATCAAAGAGTTAAAGATTGTTGGTTATTCAATTGAGGAGAAGGAAGGTTTTAATATTTTATTTTTGCTTTTAGTTAACTACTTTACAAATCTTGAATTATTTAGTTGATTAAATTGTGATGAATCAGATAGTGACAGTATTTGATATTATTGTTATGATTGTTGGCTAATTTTCTTTAACTGCTTTTGGTGAATGGTTGTGTAAAATCTTTCTTTTCTTAACTGGTTAATTGCTAATTGTTTCGGAATCCCTGCAACCGTTGAGCACCCGCATGCTGAATTTGTTTAACTAAACTAGTAGATTAGGGTTTTAGTGGTCCTCTGACATGATCTAGCACTTTCTTGCGGCAGGAACTAATCAGCCCATTAGAAACTTAAGATATTAGGTCAATTAGGCAATTGGGGACTATGTCTATGTAGTATTAGCAATTGATTAGGTTTTGCCCAGATCGGTAGCCAACCAGGATCCAAAATTAGTTAACTTGTCACATAAGTAATCTCAACTTTAGTAATTTACTTAGTTGTTAAGCTAGTTAATTAGTAGTTAATTAATCAAACTCAGCAAAAACAGCCAAGAGGCAATTTAGTGTAATTCCTTAGATTAAATTAGTTTAGTTTAGTTTAGGTCAATCTAGGTTAGTGACAGTAATCTAGATTTAGGTAGTTAATTTAGTTAGGTATTTAATTCTAAATCACTAGTGACCACTAACTCCCCTGGATTGATACCCTACTTACCGTATCTATAGGTTTAAGTTTAGGATTATTTGTAGCGGTCTCGACACCCGTTATCAATACCAGAACAAGACAACATGCACCTAACCTTATTGAGTAAAGTCCTATTCATCCTCTCAACTAACCCATTCTGCTGAGGTGTATAGGTCACAGTTTTATGTCTTCCTATTCCATTTTCTTTACAAAACTGAGTGAACAAGCTGTTACAGAACTCCATACCATTATCAGTTCTTAATTTTGTTCACTTTCCTATCAGTTTGAGTTTCTACCTAAACCTTCCACTCTTTAAACTTAGCAAATGTCTCATCCTTAGACTTAAGAGCATATACCCACAACCTTCTAGAATAATCATCAATTATAGCCTGGAAAATATAAAGCACCTCCAATAGATTGGGTTCTTACTGGCCCCCATAAATCAGCATGAACATAATCCAATATCCCTTGAGTAACATGTGTTCTTCTCCCAAATTTTACTCTATGAGACTTTCCTATCACACAGTGCTCACAAAAACCTGGGTCACAGTTACTAAAATGTGTCTTGTTTCAATAGCTTTAGAATTTCATTCATATTAATGTTTGCCTGCCATGTCTGTTCCAAACTTGAACTGGGTATGCAAATCCAATACAACGCCATCTGTTCTCCTCGGATCTGGAAATTTTGAGTTGTTACCCGATACTCATCCCTGCACAAAACTAAAAAGGCTTGTTTGTTTCAATAGCCAGAAAATTTCCTTGTTGATAGTACCACTCGCAATTCATCACGTAAACATGCGAAATCATCGACAAAATCATTAGATTCATAAAAAAATTTAACAAATGAACATGTGTTTTAGGGATGTTCTATGATCTATTTGTATTTCTACCGTGATTAACCTTAAAATTCTATATTTGCATTAAAAAATACTTATTTTATTGGTGTAGAAAAGAAAATTGAAAAAAAAAAACAAAAGAGGGCAAATTCGTCATTTCAAAATTAAAGCACTTAATCAAACAAAATTGTGAAACCGAAATCATGGACTGGTTCCTCAACATATGTTCTAAGTTGGAGTAAACTAAATGACGGTTAAAAAAATGCTAACGATATAGTAAAAAAGTTGTAAATTGTATATTGGTAGAGTAATAAGAAAGTGTGTTGCTTTTATGGTAAAAACCTTAATACAAACATGCTCTATTTCATTGAATTCTGATTCATATTGAATATTTCTCAACTTAAAAATCAAGAGATAATGAATTTAAATAAAAGATAATGATAATAACCTTGTCACTCTTAATGGGTTTGATGGTGGAAGAAGATGCACGCTACTTTAGATCATTTAAATAAAATAAATTTCCATTAGAGAGTGAAACCAAATACTGGATCACAAATTAGAAGCATAAATAAGAGAAAAGCGAACTTTAATAATAACACCGATGAACTCTAAACACGGATCTTTGTTGGTACCTCAATCGATGTTCACTGGGGCAAAAATTCGATCTTCGCCGAACACCCTGTTATAACATCGATCTTTGCTTGAACAAAAATCAATCTTCTGTTGAAACCAAAGTCGAGCTTCGTTAAACACCAATGGAGACCCAAAGTCCAAACCTAGATCTCGCATGAACCATCGAAACCTAATAATAGATTTTGTTTGATTAACCAAAATACCCAGAACTTCAAACAAACATCATAACAAACAAAACACAATTTAAATCCGCAAAGTGAGTAACGAAAAAACGAAGTCAAAGAGATAAACATGAAAATGACGGAGAGTTTTCGAGGCGCTTACCTCTTAGACTTCCAAACCTGCAAAATCGTGTAACGAAAAAACCAAACCAATAAAATTAGAAATTGAAACAAAATCCAACTAAATTGTCAAAGATCGAGTGGCTGTGGCTTTGTGGAAGAGATCAGATGGAACCTTCAAATTTAGAAATGGAAGCAAAATCCAAATGATTGTAAAAGATGGAGTGGTTGTGGCTTTGTGGAGGAGATAAGATAAGAGAGAAGGTTTCAACTACTATAATTTCTCACCACATAACACAAAGGCAAAGATAAGTTGTATCCAAAAAGTTTTTAGCATGTATCATATGCTATTGAAATTGTACATCATTCTTTAAGAATTGTACAATCAAGTTGTATTTTGTATATATAGGTTAATACAATGTAATTTTTGTATTGCATGAAAGTTTGGGAAGATTTGCATTTGTAGGTTTTGAAAAGAGTGTTTAAAGAGCATGTTATAAGGGTTTCATAAGTGATGTCTAGATATAGATAGACTCTGTTGGATATTATTATTTTTGAAAAATACACTAATAAGAGTAAAAAATACATTGTTTTAACCGGTTGTTGCAATTTGTGTGTTAGAAAGAGAATGAGGCTAAATTGTTACTATTACGTCAAACCCAAACTATAATGTGTCATGGGTCAAGCTTTATAATCATTTCTTATAAATTATTTTGATTCATCTTCAACATTTAAATTAGAGTCATTTCATTAAAAACAAATTACAAAGAAGTGGCGGGTAAGCGGGCAACAAGCTGCGTTGCAAGCCCTTTTTGGATAGCAAACTCAATTCTACTAAATACAAAGTTATGCACCCTAGGGGATGACGAATTGTTGTGCACGACCCGTTGAACCCGTCGCAGGAAATCAACCTCCTCCGGCGCAAGAAAACCAAAAGTATCAAAGGCAAAGGGGATAAACACGTGTTGATTTTCAAGACAGGCTCCCTCGTGTTTAGCGACCTTGCCAGCCTCGAAAATATTAGTTTTTAATTGTTATAAAATGGAAATATGATAAATAAAGAAAAATGATTTTGATTGTGAATTATATTATACATACTAGGATGAAACCCGTATGTTATACGGGTTGAATCATTAAAAATATATATAGCTGATAATTCATGCATACTCTTATTATCGAATAATGTATTACAATAAGAAGTTAAATTTATAATTCATAATATGGTATTGTTAACTTTACCCTTTGTATCAAAAAACAATCTTTAGATCATATCTCTACTTGTATATTTGAAAAAAATGCAATATAAACGTTTATTGTTAAATAAGTGTTTATTGATATTTATAAGTTTTTTTAATATTTATTAAAATGAAAACAATAATAGTTTAAAGAATAACTTTAAATAAAAATAAGATGCAAATTAATATGTGATTGTCATAATTCCATAAATATAAATAAATAAAAAAGTAACATGATTATATAATAGGATATAATTTCCAATAAAAAAGAATTTATTATGGAGTAAATTTGGGAGGGAAAACTTTTATGAAATTGAATGTAGTGTTGACATGTGTCAAGAGTTGTAATTGTTTATTAAAGTAGGAAGATATTGAAACATAAGTTCGATATACAGTGTTAACGTCTCTTCAACGCATTTCCTCTTCTCCGTTTTATATTCTCCCCTTCAAAAGTAAGTAAGTGATCTTAGATTTCTTGATTAATTCTGATGCTTTCGTTTACTCTATTTTGTAATTGAATTATGTTTGTTAGATCAACCTCCTTATTTACCCTAGATTGCTCTTGTATTATATGAATTAGGTAATTCTTTATTTACCCTCCTTATTAACTACTTTTTGTTTTAGTTTCTTATCCAAACGCAACAACTTTGATATATTATTTGGTAATCATTCTCTTAAAGCGTTTTCGTTGATTTTAGTTTTAGTTTACACCATTACTTTTAGGGGTTTAATTCTGTATAGTTCGCATGAAAATCTTTATTATTATTTTTCATATTATTTTTTAAAGCATTTAATTAGTTTCGGTTTTACATTGTTGCCTTTAGGTATATATTGTCTTTTTCTGTTATATTTAAATATGCTTTTAATTTTAACGTCATTACGTACCTTTTCTTCCATTTTTCGTTGTGTTTTAGCAAAACTATGTTTTATATACCGCCATTACCCCTGAGTAATGCACCGATAGTAAAATCTTTGAATGCGGTTGCCTATGTCACACAGGTAAGGACCTTTATTTGCACAATACATCGTCATGTGTAACATTTATTAAAATTGATTTTTTTACAATTTAAAAAAAATCACACAACACACGTAATAGTTGATAAAGTATTGTTAAAGAGAAAATGGCATATAATACAGACGTTTACAAGTCAAATGGCCGTTAGGAGATAAGGTAACGGTCGTGTGAGAATGAATACGCATAATAAATAATAACTTAACAATAAATAATTTCAAAACACACACAATTAATAGTCTTTCTAAAACATTTATAAAAGAGAGTTTATATAATTATAAAAAAATAAATTATTTATAGTTGTACTAATAAACACTAGCCAACCATGAAGCGCATGTGCGCGATCATACAATTGGCGTTTTAGGTGGTCCTTTACGGAGTTTATTTCCAAAAGTATGTAGTTTATAAAATTATTTATTAAATAGGTGTTGTGCAAAAAATATTTACCAAAATTAGTATTTTCTTTTCTTTATTAGTTTCTCTCTTCTAAATTTATAGGGTAACTATAATTTACATTTCTTTATTTCTTATCTTCTAAAAACATTTAAAAACATTTAAAAACAAAAACACATATAAAGCATTTTCTTTTAATTAATTGGAATTAAATAATCCAAGTTATTGGGTATCGGCGGATAATAATCCGAGTTCCAATATTGGCCTACAATAATCCCAATTATTTGGGTCTTGGAATTCATTGGGCCGCCGTTAATTTTTCACTAACTCCGCTAGTACTTGCTGATGTGGCAGGTGATGTGGCATCATTTTTGCTGATGTGGCAGGTGATGTGGCATCATACTTGTTGATGTGGCATGTGCCACGTCAGCACACAACTAACAAACTTAGTGAAAAATTAACGGCGGCCCAATGAATTCCAAAACCCAAATAATTGGGATTATTGTAGGCCAATATTGGAACTCGGATTATTATCCGCCAATACCCAATAACTTGGATTATTTAATTCCAATTTTCCTTTTTTTTAATTATAAAACATTTTGTTTGATTATTTGTACTATTGGAACAGGGTTGTTACTATTCATACCCCTTTCTAATTAATTTTTACTAGTTACACACCCTTCAATATACAAATAATTACCATTCAAACCTTTTGATTTTATTTTTGTATATTTTAATCAATCATTTTTTAAATAAAATTACAAAATGTTTTACAAAAAATAAAACTGTTTAGAAAACATTTTTAAAAAATTGTTAAAAATGTTTTTTTTTTATAAAAAAACTAATAAAAACCGTTTTTATAAAAAAACTAATAAAAAACGTTTTTATAAAAAAACTGAAAAAACTGTTTAAAGACCGTTTTTAAAAAAATGTTTTTGAAACTGTTTTTTTTAAGATAAACTGTTAAAAAACGTTTAAAAACACTGTTAAAAACCTTCTAAAAAATAATTTTAAAAAATTATTATCATTTTTTAGTTTAGAAAACTAAAACTGTTTAAAAAAACTTTTAAAGGGAACAATTTAAAAAAATGAATATCGTTTCATAATTTAGAAAAATAAAACTGTTTAAATAAACTTTTAATAAAAAAACTTCTAAAAATGTTTAACAAACATTTTAAAAAACTTTTTTTATAAAAGAAATTGTTAAAAAAGCATTTAAAAAACTTGGTTTAATAAAAAAACCGTTGGAATTTTTGTATGCATGCCCTTTTTACCTGTTCTTCAATTAGAAAAAAAAATTGTTTAAAAGAAATTGTATATCTGTGTTTTGTATTCAAGAGTGTGGTTATTGTGAGAAGTTTAGTTTGGATAAGAAGGATAAGAAGGAATCATAGATCTTAGATCTTCAATTAAATAAAGATATATGGCCGAGGGCATTTTCCTATGTAAAATTAGAGAGAAAACTTAAAAGAAATAATAGATGTAAGGGCATTTTTGACTTTTTATCAATATCCCCTCATTTTTATACCTTCATAACTGTTAGATACAACATATTTTTTTTTAAATTACACCATAAAAACGAGCGTTTTTTTTCTTTAAAACGCGTATAGTGTTGCTATATAGAAAATTATTTTTTTACTATTTCGATTGTATCAAATGTTCAGATCATTGTGTCGTTGTGTCATTATGTCAAAATATTAAGATCATTGTGTCATATTGTGTCAAAAATACTCAGAGCATTGTGTCATATTGTGTCAAAAACCGAAAGAGTATTTTATTTTATACATATCAACACTATATATAGTTTTGACACGATAACACAATGATCTGAACATGTTGACACAATAACCTAAACATTGTGTCAAAAAATGAAAGAGTAATTTTTAATTTTTTTTTATATAGCAACACTATACGCGTTTTAAAGATAAAAAATGATTGTTTTTATGGTGTAATTTTTTTTTAAATAATGTCGTATATGAAAGTTATGAATGTTTTAAAAAAATGGGGGAAGTGGGTAAAAAGTCAACAAAGATGGCTAAGACTAAATTACCCCTCCTTTCCTTTTTTATTAGATAAAGATCCAATGACTAATGACATTCTTATCCTTTTTATTAAAATCAAAATTCTCAATTGAACCTCTCGCTTGTATTCAAATGTTTTAAAAGAAAGTAAATAAACAAAAATAAATTTAAATTATCCAATGAAAGTAGGAGTGAGAAACTAATAAAAAAAGAAATTACCTATTTTGATAAATATTTTTTTAAGTATACCTATTTGGTAAATAATTATTCAAACTACACCATTTTAGGTAAAAACTCGTCCTTTACATATAAGGGCTGATGTCATCCTTGTCTATTCGACTTTGAAAATGTTTCAAAACTTAGATAGTCGTGTGTAAACATTATTGTATATGTCTAGGGTTCACGTGTTAGCCGGCCATCAAAACATGCAGACTATCATTCATAGAAACTAGCAGATAATCATCCTTGTCTGATATTAAAATAAAGACGGTGTGAGAATTGAAAACGTGTGTTAATATATAGCGAAACTTATTTTAAATTCACAGACAATAAGCTTAAATATGCATTAAGTTGAGCAATTGTCTCAATGGTATCTGTGGAGGATTTTGTTTCTGACTGAGAGGTTAGGGGTTCAATATATCCTCATAGGGGGTTTTTCTGGCAGTGAACCAGTTTCCCCCTGAACTGGTACCTTGGTTGAGTGCAAGGCTGATGTACGAGCTTCCCCATAAGGGACGTGCCAGTCACTGTCACCCCAGGAGTGAAGATGATCAGGTAGGTGGGTAATGCCCCCGTCAATGATGTGAAATCGCCGTTAAAAAAATGCATTAAGCATTTATATCAGCTGAAGATATTTGTGTACGCACATATTTAAGGCATTTTAAATCTATAAAATTTTGTATTCTGCTTATTTCGTCTTGTAAGTATCAATAAAAGTTAATTCTTTCATTAAGTTTATTTTTACATAAGTCACTCACACACATGATCAAGCAGAGTTGGTGTAGTGGTTAAATTCTAAGCTTGTGATTGAAGAGATCCAGGTTCAACTTTCACTTACACCACTTTGTGAGATACTGGTGGGCAATGACGGATTGAGCTTGCTTGATCCTGATTCACAAATGAGGGTTTGCGGGCTTGCCCGGTTCCCGCCCGATGGTGCAAATGGGGGGCGCTTCCGGGTTCCCTAGCTCGCTATAAGGTCCAGACTCAAGACAGTGGATAGATTCACGGTAACCAGTCTCGATACATCGCTGAGCCAAATTGCCATTGAAAAAAAAAAGTCACTCACACACACACACACACACACCGTATGAGGCTGTATTTAGAACATATTAAGTTTATCATTATTTAGAAGTAAAACAATCCATGATATTAAGCCTAACCTACAATTAAACTTCACTTCTTTTAGTTAACTTCACTATTAAACCATTCTTCATCTCGAGGACAATAGAATCACTTGGTAAGACAGGGTAACCTTCAACCAGCTCTATACGGTAATGGTATATGATTGTAGCAGCCACTATCTTCATTTGAGTGAAACTCATTTGCTTACCCAAACAAGATCTTGGCCCACCACCAAAGGCAGGGAACTTGTATGACGGTTGATGTTTGATCCCACCTCCGGCTGCAAACCACCTTTCTGGTTTAAATTCTAGGCAATCCTTTCCCCATATTGATTCCATCCTTCCCATGGTATGAAAACATAATATAATTGATGTGTTACGACCTACTTTATTCCCGCTTGGAAGCATATCTGCTTGGACTGGACTTTTGTGCTGAAAAGGAACTGATGGGGTAAGCCTTAAGGCTTCACACAATCCACCATGAAGATAAACTAGTTTACTAAAATCTAGTTCTTGCATATCATTAAATTTCCCACTGATTTCCTTATCTAATTGTGTCTCGATCTCTTCGCGGATCTTATCTTCTGCAATTGAGTTTTTGGCAAGATAATAAAAAAACCAAGAGAGAGTGCTGCTAGTGGTACTTCTTCCTGCAAAAATCAAACTCAACAAGATATCTCTCAAAAATTTATCTAGATCACTAGATGTGACAATTTGGTGTTTAACCTCTCTAGTTAGAGCGGTTAAAAAATCAAAGTTTTCGTCAAGAGATTCATAATTTATGTTACTAGAATCCTTTTGTTTTTCAGCTATGCATTTGTATATGAATTGATCAACGATTTTACATGCATTACTTAACTTCTTCTCACTTTTCATTCCAAGTAATTGTTGCCATTTCCATAATCTTGCGGGCATGATATGCCTAACCAAGACGGCTTCTTCCACATGTGACAAAACCTTTTCACATGGAATATAAGGAAAATCAAGAGACATGCTTTTAGGGTCATAACCAAAAATTGATTCACATATAATATCAAACGCGAATCGCTGGAATATATCCTGCAAATCCGTCTCCACCCCCTGCCTAGAATTTTTGTCAAGTACAGGTAGTAACCCTTTTTCAACCTTGTTCCAAATATTCTTTTTTAGGAGGCTATGAAAGGTAGGGTGGTTTAGGAGGGACTTGAGCGTTCTATGCTGGAACTCCCATATTTCTCCATCAGCATTGAACACCCCATCTCCAAGGATATCAAAGATCTTACGGAATTTGTGACCTTTCGGATAATTGGAGAAGTTTTTGCTCAAAATGTAATGAATGTCTGCAGGACTAGAGGTGCAAATGCAATCCATATTAGCAAAACTAGGTCCTTTTAAAAAGACCGTACCACCGGTACATGATAGCAGCTCCGTGACCCATTCAAGGAGTCTATGAGCATTTACAACGACCGACGGTATTATCCCAAGAACTGGCCAGTTTGTAGGAATGATAGATTTATGGCATTTATGTGTATATGAGATGACGATTAGAAAGAAAATTACAATTGAAAAGAAAATGGCAAAGTGTTCAAGGAAAGCCATGGAATAAAAAGCAAGTTAAAGGCAAAGAGCAAGATGCTATTTCTTTAAGAGGCATGATCCTTTAAATACACGTAACAAATATATGACCCAGTGGCGGATTCAGGAAAAAATATCAGGGGTAGCGGGGATTAACGGGTTCGGGGCAGCGCCCCCGGAAAAAAACTTTTAGGTAGTTAACGGGCTTTTAATCATATTTTTAAGGGGCTTTTGATCATATTTTTAAGTAAAAGCCATAAAATTTCTTCCAGGGGTCGCGGAAAATTCGTTTCAGGGGTCGCAAAATACCAAAAACGTAAAACCCCGAAAAAAATTCCTTCTTCGCGTTAACGGTTCAGGGGTCGCGGGGGCTACCCCTACCCATAGGGTAGGTCCGCCCCTGATATGACCTAATGGTATGTGATGGTTAGAGCTTAGAATTCTTGAAGTCTTAAGTTCAAATCTGACTCAAGGAGGGGTTTTCCAAGTGGTGAGTTTCCTCCTTAAAGGTATTCCTGGATGAGTCAAACCTAAAGTGTCAAATCCAGTATGAGCAGTTCAATCCTGTCTAAGGAAGATTAATTCACTCGGGTATTGGAAATTGGGGATAATTCCAAACGCCGTTTAAAAAGAAAAAAATTAAAAAAGCAACAAATGTAACTTGTTATCTTGCAACTTGTTATATTATATTGTAAATTCATGTCGAGCTCACACATTTAAAGTTATCAACAAAACAAACTGCTTAAATAATTAGTAACTATAATAGTATTAACCCAACTATTAAATTTATTAAATAAAAACTCACTTCCTCAAATACCCGATAATTATTTAAAATTTTACGCCCACATTTAGATTAGAAAAATTGGATTTTAATAATCCAAGTTATTATCAATTGGCCAATATTAATCACAATTTCAAAATTGACCTACATTAATCCCAATTATTAGGGAAAATGGATTTAAATAATCCCAACTATTGTCTGTTGGCCGATAATAATCCTAACTATTCTTTTGTACAAGAACAGTCTTATAAATATACCTTATTTTTTCTAATAATCTTTCCGTTAAGTTGGTTAACTCCGTTAGTTTGTGATGACGTGACGCTGACATGGTGTTGACGTGGCGTCCTAGTCAGATGCCATGTCAGCGCCACGTCATAACAAACTGCTGACTAGGGCACCACATCATCTGCCACGTCAGCGCCACGTCATCATAAACTAACGGAGTTAACCAACTTAACAAAAAGATTATTAGAAAAAATATGGTATATTTATAAGTTTGTTCTTGTACAATAAAATAGTTAGGATTATTATCGGGCAATAGACAATAGTTAGGATTATTTAAATACATTTTTCCCAATTATTAAGGTGTTTGATTTCATTGGACCCCCGTTAAGTTTTCCTTAACTCCGTTAGTTTTTTGCTGATGTGGCATTGATTAATAAAAGCCACGTGGCTGCCACATCAGCAAAAAACTAACGGAGTTAAGGAAAACTTAACGGGGGTCCAATGAAATCCAACACCTTAATAATTGGGATTAATGTATGCCAATTTTGAAATTGGGATTAATATTGGCCAATTGGTAATAACTTGGATTATTAAAATCCAATTTTCCTTTAGATTTTAGCCTCATTATTTTTTTTTTTAATTTTAAGCTCACATCAATTAATTACTTATTTGGGTTTAAATTTGTTAATGTAACTCAACTCGATCTGAAACATACGAAAAAGAAAAAAAAATTAGTGATAAATAATCGATACTCGAAAATTTCTGAACTCAATATATATATATATATATTTTTACTAAATTCGCCATGAAAGATATATTTATAAGGGTTGGTTTAATGGTTCCTCAAAATGAATTTTGTGTAGCGGCCGGGGCCCGGGGGTACTAGCGGTCTTCCGACAGAAGCAAATGTCAACTCACAAGACCAATCACTCTTAGTGATATAATGTTATACAAGATAAGAGTATTAATGTTATACAAGATAAGAGGTGCAATGTTAAAATTACTCTTATGATAGAGTTAATTAAGATTTGCGTCCCTGAGGTTTGGTAGCTTTTACTAGTAGCTTTTGCTATTTTAGTCCAAATGTTTAGAAATTTTTATATCTGGGTTTGACGTTAACATTTTGTAACCATTTGAGTCCTCATGACTAACATAGTTAAAATTTTCTGTTAACTTAAGGGGCATTTAAGTCATTTTACACATCAAGGGCTGTTTATGTAAATTTATAACGTTAATTAATATCGAGAAACTGCTTGTGTAATTAAACTAAACTTTAGGGGCTATTTATTATAACTTGAAATCGAGACATTTAAGACTGAAACGATTAAATCAAGTGGGTCTTTTTGTTCCATCTGAAACTTGCTCAAGAATACAACCCCATTCACCATATCAACTCATCAAGTGACATAATCAAGGAGTTGATTCTTCAAATCATTGGCACTCTCGATTTCTACTCCATTCTTCGATCAGATTCTCCGACCACCACTCACTTATATATACACAAATCCATTTCATTCCACAAATCTCTCAGTTCATCGTTCATCCTTCATCTTTGTTCTTCTCATTTCATCGTTCAAGCGACATCTCCGGTTCACAACGGCACCATCGCGTTTTCAGATTGGTTCATCCCCGCCACAGTTCATCTCACAAAGTTGCTCATCTCCGACAAGTTAGGGTTGGTTAAAAGCGAATTGCATAAACATTTATTTTTTAATATATTTTTATAATTTTAGTTTATAATTAGTTAAAGGTAATTACATAAATAGTCCTATTTTTAATTACTATATTTGTGAACCTAAGGTTTGCTTTTTTTTTTTGAACGGCAGATTTATTGAACACCAAAAGGGTACCACCCGGCAAAAAACGCACGAGCGGACCACACCAAAAACACCAAATTACATCATGGACATGGAGTTCCAATCTATTCTACTTTTACACCGGTTGTTTATCCAAAGTTTTCCCCAACATCTAATATTTTTATAAACGTTGTTCACTGAAGGATGCTTTTCCTCAAAGACCGCTTTGTTCCTTTCAACCCATATACACCAAAAGGTCGTAAGAGCAATGGCATAAATCACCTCCTTCCTCTTATCACCAATGCCCGGATCCGTATGAGTGTTGAGATAGTCATCCATGGAGTTAAACGTAATCACCGGGAGATGACACCAAGTGAAGACCCAAGACCATACAATGAGAGCGAACGGACAATGACAGAAGATATGATCCGTCGATTCGCCAATGTTCCCACACATCCTGCAATCGGATCTATCAACAGGAATATTCCGATGAAGAAGAGCATCGGCGGTAGGAATCCTACGGCGTCTGACCCGCCAAGCGTGAAGATTGACCTTGGCCGGCACCAAAGGGGACCACTGATGGACCACCGACGGGTCCACGATCTCTGAATCATCCGCCATCATCGCTTTCAGACCTTTAACAGTGAAGGTCGGCCCATCAATTCCGTTCCAAACCCAACCTCCATTTCTCAGTTCCATTAGAGACTGCAGCCCCAAATTGCGCCTAGAAAGCTCCTGATTAGCTTTAATAATAGAGTTCCAAACTCCAGTGATACTCGATTTGAAGGGAAAGAAAGCCTCCCTCCCTCTTCTCCTGTGAATGCAATCAACCACCTGTTTCCAGATTCTGTTTTCACCATTCTTGAAATTCCAAAGCCATTTACAAAGAGAGCTCGTATTAATGTCCGCGAGCTTCACCAAGCCGAGCCCGCCACGATCCTTTGGTTTACAGACATCTTCCTTTTTAACCCAATGAATAGGCCTCTTGTCGTCCGAGCCGCCCCATAGGAACTTAAATCTAATCCTTTCGAGCGTATCGATGATCCTTTTGGGCGCCTTGTAAAGAGAGAAGTAGTACGATGGGAGACTTTCCATCACACTTTTAACAAGAACCAGCCTCCCCCCGAAAGAAAGCAATTTTGCCTTCCATCTAGAGAGTCTCGTAGCAAAGATTTCAACAATTTCATTCCAATTAGCAATCCGATTCATATTAGCACCAACTTTCATTCCCAAGTATGGCATGGGAAACTCCCCGGCCTTGAAACCGATCAAGTCGGCCTTCTCTTGGATATCCTCATTCTCCACATTAACCCCGTAAAGAGCACACTTGCTTAAATTGAGCCTGAGACCTGAAACAAGAAAAAAACAACGAAAAAGACGTAAAAGATTAGCATGATTAGCGGCCGACCATCTCCCCATAATTATTGCGTCATCCGCAAAGAATAGGTGAGACACCACCGGACCCCCCACCGGGAGCTTGATGCCTTCGAAGATGCCGACACTTTTCGCTTTATCCATCATCCAATCCAGCGCTTGCATTGCTATTAGGAAAAGGTAGGGAGAGAGCGGATCCCCTTGTCTAACTCCCGAGTAACATTGGAATTCTTTCGTGGGCGATCCGTTTATCAATATGGAAGCACGCCGACGAGAGAATCCCATTTATCCAGCTTCTCCAAGAACATGGGAAATTCATCAACCTAAGGACATCATCAATAAAAAGCCAGTCAACAGAATCGAAAGCTTTAGAAAAATCAACTTTAAAAAACATCCCATCTTTTTTGGAGGCTTTAAGCCACAAAAATATTTCGTTGACAATTAACGGCCCCTCCACAATGTTCCTCCCCGAAATATAAGCCATTTGGGACTCGGAGATAATAGAATTGAGAACCCCCTTCAGTCTTTTGGCAAGAACTTTAGATATCACCTTAGAAACACAACCAATGAGACTGATCGGTCTATAATCCCCTAATTTCTGAGCATCACACTTCTTCGGGATAAGCTGAATAAAAGATGAAGCACAACCCCTCGAAATGGAAGCCGAGGTGTGAAAAGTCGTCAACACCCGAAAGAAAATGGGCTCAAGATCCTCCCAGAAGAATTTAATGAAGTCAAAGTTAAATCCGTCCGGCCCCGGAGCTTTATCCCCATCACACAACCAAACCGCATTTTTGATCTCCTCTTTGGAGAAAGATCGCACCAGGATCTCCCCTTGTTCCGGAGATATACCATTGATTCCACGACAATCAAGACTAGGTCTTCTCAACCTTTTCCTGCAGAAAATATTTTTGAAAAAAGACCAGGCCTCATTCTTAATTTTATCCGGATCATCCTCCCACACACCGTTGATGTATAAACCGTTTATCCTGTTGCTCGCCCTATTAGCATTGATGTATCTATGAAAGTAAGCAGAATTGTCATCCCCATCCTTGGCCCACTTGATTCTAGCTTTCTGTCTCAAATCCGATTGCCTAAGATCAGAGAGATCAATGAGCTTGGCTTTTTTCTCCATCCAATCCTCCAAGACCGCCTCAGGAAGGGAGTGGTCCTCGCTCTCCTTATCCATCTGCTGACAGAACAAACCAAGGTCCCTTTCCTCCTTATTAACCCCTTCCTTATATATGTACATCCAATCTTTTATCAAGGCCTTAACATCCTTAAGTCTCCCCATCAGAGCCAAATCAGGAGGAAGAATCTGAGGGTAAGGTTCCTGTAATTTGCATTTAATCAGATTCACAAGTTCTCCATGTTTGAGCCACGAGGAATAGAACTTGAAAGGCGTCGGACCAAAATCTTTCGAAAAACTTTTGAAGATGAGGGGCGAATGATCCGACCATAGACGGGAGATAGCAGTGAGAGTGGCATGAGGCCACTGGATAAAAAAATTCTCACTGACCAATAGTCCCTAATGTGTAAAATAACTAAAATGCCCTTTAAGTTAACAAAATTTTTTAACTTCGTTAGCCAAAAGGACTCAAATGGTTGCAAAATGTAAAAGTCAGACCCGGATATGAAAGTTTCTGAATATTTGGACTCAAGTAGCAAAAGCCACCAGACCTCAAGGACGCAAATCGTAATTAACTCCTTATGATAACTAAACTTAATCTCAAAACCTAACGTTTGTTAAGAAAACGACGTTATGTTTTATAAATTTTGAAAAATATAACGATTCTTAAGAATTATTAAAATTTTTAACAAAACAAAACTAGAAATTAATATAAACATCCAGAATGGAAAATATAATTTACTCAATTACTCCATACAAATTAAATCTTGTAAGTTCACATCTTTTAATTAGACGTACTTATATAATGAAAAAAGTGATTTATGTGATAAAAATATAATCACCCCTTTATGTACTACGTACTTATTCATATAAAACCACACCTTTATGCATGTAAATGTGTTACGATCTAAATAGGGAGAACTCATTTCAAAAGACAAGTTTGTTGCTCACGTAATTGATATAATATATGTCTCATACTTTGCAATGTTTTTAGTTCGTAAAATCACACTAACGAGAACCATCGTTCTCTTTCGTCACGACCATGTTGGAGTTGGGTTTGGTGAATCCTTAATTTGGATTATAACTTGAAGATATAGGAGTTAGCCTATTTTAAGCCCAATATTATTTTCTTGTTTATTTTGTAGTTTCTAATGAGTAAGCCTACATATGCAATAACACACACAAATAGAGGTCAAAACCAAAATCAATTCCGGGTTTGGAATATATCGATTCTGGGTTTAGAATCGGTTTCGAACAGATAATTGAATTGATAAGAATCGCTTTGGCCGAATCGATTTCCGAATTGGTACGAATGTTTCAGCACATGAATTGATTCTCAAATCGATTTGAACCGAATCGATTCCAAATCGGTGCCTCCCAAATCAATTCCGAATCGATTTCCTCACATATTAATAGAGGCGTTGATATAGCCGTTGCAAACGGCTATATACCCGTTAGAGAGCCGTTTGGAGGTTTTTTTTTAAACCATTTTGACCAATAACTTTGTATATATACCTCCATTTTCAATCACAAACATCACCCCACTTCTCTAACTCTATAAAACACTCAAACACACAAAATTTATCACAAGAAATCACAAAATGGAAGGAGGTTCTAGTCACAATAGTAATGCCAACTTTGATGGAAGTGGTGACGATGATTACTCCGTTGTGAAGATCCTACCAATGAAGAGAGACCCGACGTTGTTCGGTGTAGGTATTGTGCAACGTTTTTTCCGGGGAGATACCAATGCAGTGCTAAGAAACCATCTCAACTTATTTTGCAAAAAGAAGAAGAATAACCCGAGTTTGGATCTGTGACACCTCGTCTAAAAACCAGGTCAAACCTCTTACTTTGACTTTTTAATTAAAAGTTTACGTGCTTTAATTGAAAGATTTAACTGTTAGATCCTAAGTTTTAACTGATAATTAGTAACTGATAACTGATGACGTAATCCCACGTTTGTATCGAAAACTGAATTTCA
This sequence comes from Deinandra increscens subsp. villosa, assembly GCA_039602395.1. Classification (NCBI taxonomy): domain Eukaryota; kingdom Viridiplantae; phylum Streptophyta; class Magnoliopsida; order Asterales; family Asteraceae; genus Deinandra; species Deinandra increscens. Next base: position 8,305,319 of record JBCNJP010000020.1, read on the forward strand.
TAAATTGTGAGTAATTTTACATAATAAATATGGAATTTCAATAACAAGAAATAAATATAAAAATTGACTTTTATATTTTATCAAACCGGTACAACTTGTTAAAACATTTTATGAACTTAAAATGTGACGAAAAATGTTTCGTTGTTAAGACTTAACCAAACGAGAAACCGATGAACCTATTGGTCTCGGTTAGGCTCAATAAGCCCAAAGTGATCCGGATAAACCCGCAACTCGACCCGATGACTCGACTCGACCAACCGACTAACCGACCCAACCCGGAGGCCCGACCCGCGGCCCAATGGCCTTGGGCCAAACCCGATATCCCCCTCTCACTCGACCCACTCGGAAAACCCAACCCGGCCCGATCCATTTACTTTCGCGGCCTAACCCAACCAATCCTCGGCCCATTCTCCTTCCTGAATTTAATTGGGCTTCGGCCCGACTCCCCTCCTCATTTCGTTTGGGCTTCGGCCCAACCGTGAAACAATTTAAATAAATAGTTTGGGCCCACGAAATTTTATAAAGATTAGCCACTAGTCTTTTATAAAATTTAGCCCAACAATTTACTAAAACCACCACCTTACTAGATTAATTATACTAGGAGTTAATTTATAAAAGTTATGATTTTTATAAGCACCTAACCCTTTCATATTTTATAAAAGCTTCTAAACTGTTATAAAATACATGAAAGTTTATAAAAATTTAATCTCCTACACATGGTTAAAAGTGGGTGAATAAGAGCTTGACAACAAGCCTAGTCTAGAGATGATTAGAGGTAATAACTAATGGTCATTAACCATAAACCATCCTATAAGTACAAGCCCTCACTTCACCATCCATCCACATCTCCACCACTCAAACTCTTTCCTCCCTCCCTTTAACACTCACGACCGACCACCACCTCAGCCCGCCGACCTCCGCCAGCCTCCACTCGCCGGACCTCCCTACACCGCCGCTGTGGACCGCCGAGAAGCCGCCGGACCCCACCGAACCACCCTCCTTTTTCTCTCGGTTCCACTTTTCTTTCCCCATTGTGAGTTTTTCTAACTCATTTCTCTTACACTTTTACACCCAAATAATACCTACAAGTCTTGACAACTACACTAAACAAACACTTACATTCTTGTTTAACCATCTAAATCTCTCTTCTTTAATCCCCATTCTTCTATGATCCAAGCATTTCCTTTGGTGTTCTTGGAACTTAAAATAGCCATGGAGATGGGTGAAACACATGGAGAAATCAAAAGAAAGTATCTATGTGCACCTAAAGATCATCATGTTTAAATCTAATTAATTTGTCCTAACACAAAGTGTTAGTGATTGTTATTTCATTACTTGTCCTAACACTAATGTGTTAGTTGATTGTTTCATATTTATGTCCTAACACAAAGTGTTAGTTGATTTTATTTATCCTGTCCTAACATTAAAAATGTTAGTTGATTGTCTTTTATTTAATAAAGTCCTAACACAAAGTGTTAGTTGATTGTTTTATATTATGTCCTAACACAAAATGTGTTAGTTGATTTAATCATAAACCATATTATGTTAAATGAACATACCACATGTTAATACTTATGATAAGTTAATGGACAAAATAACTAGAATGTTACATATGTAATTTATGGCATAAATGACTAAAACAAATAAAATGGAACAAAGAGAATAATTCTTGTTTTAGTAAAATATAACACATTAAATATGTTATAAAAGCTTCAAGACAAAAGGAATTTTATAGATTTTCTTTACTAAAAATGGAAAGAATAAATTTATGTCAAATGATTAGTTAAACATAAATTCTTGGATTTATTACAAGTTTTTAAACAATTAAAAACATGATATAAAAATGAAAGTTTTCTATAAAAAGACCACTTGTAAAATGAAAATGTTTCATAAAAGACTTTTATAAAAATAATCAAGCAAGTAATTATTTTTATAAACCTTTATTATTACTTTGATAAATCGAAGTAATCGAAATAAGGACACGTTGCGTAGTAATAAAACCGGGACCATACGGCAATATACGCGAAAACTTAAATGTTTAAAATCTCCAAACAATTACCTATCATGTTTTATTAAAACGATCACAAGTTTATGACACATAAAATCCAAGCGCCGCAAACTAATATTTTTAGAACAATGTTTTAAAAAGAAATAAATATTTCATGCAAATGAAATATTAAACGATTTCGAAATATTAAATGATTAAATGTTGTAATATAAAAATATGACTTTCTAATGATTCATGTTTTAACATAAAATGAAACTTTAAATAATTATTCTTTTGACTAATAATTATTTATAAAAGTTTGAACTATGATATAAAGAAATGTTAATCATAATTATTTAAAAATAATTATAACTTGGAAGATTAACAAATCAAACACGTAATTATTTAATTAAAAATAATTATACGAACTCATGAAAATAATAATAAACATTATTATTTTAACTCGATGTTCAATACTTGATTTAGTTATTAAATGATAAATCTGTGTTTATATTTATTGAACATAAATATAAATAATCATGAAAGTATTTATTTAATAAATACATGCTAACGGGTTTTTCAAACGAATACAAACGGGATTAGAACGTCAAGACTTGACCAGGTATCACTTGGGTGACTTATGTTACTCAAATGATTGTAGACCTTATGCATGTGCCTATTTATTTATCTAGGACGTTACGTGCTACCGATTCCTACACTGTTTATTTACTGCCTTCCTGCTGATCCAGTAAGTTTCACGGCCCTTTTTCTTTTAACTGTTTTATACTTTGGGGGAGAAATCATGAAATCTGATAAATGCTTTTTACTTAATATTATGGTTTATCTGTTAGCCGTATGACTGCTTGTTCTCTTACTGATTGCCCAATTATGGTACATTATCGTTATAAACGTTTGTACAACTGTATCCCACCATTAATTGATTTCAATTAGTTCTGTACGAAACGATAGCTAGTGAATAGATCTATTTGGGTTGACAACCCTGCCCTAACTGGTAGCTCCAGTTCTGACGCCGGATTGTCTGGGGGTACACGTCAGTTATTCTGCTCTGTTTAACATCTCTGGGCAAGAGATGCTTGGGTGGGTAAACCGTTAGTATTTGAAATCAAGGTTCAGGTGAGCTCATACATCCACAACAATAAACCCATCTAATATTTAAGTATACTGAAAACTGTTTTACAAATGTCTTATGATAAATCATAAACCTGTGAACCTCACCAACTTTATGTTGACCTTTTAAACTCATGATTTCTTAGGTAATTGATGCAACCTTTTGAAGACGTGCAAATGGGGCTTATCTATGCTATCGGACCTGCTTATGGAGTCATAGTCTCAACTATCTTATTAAACCGTTCAATGCTTTTATTATTAATTTAAGACTTGTTTTCAAATGTAAGACATTATCATTGTCCACTATCACTTTCTGATGCAATTCAATTTCTTAATGTTTTATGAAGTTTTAAATATATTAGATGTTGTTCTATGTATCATCGACTATGATTCCATTCTCGCTCACACCCAATACCGTTGACCGGGGTGTGACAGGATCAAACACAACTTGGACCCGATGGTGGCATATGGAATTTCGATGCGGAGATGGTTCGGGAACAAATGGCAAACTTTGTGATTCAAGAAGGCTTACCATTTGATCACTTTGACAAACCACGCTTGCCACGCTTGATTCAACAAACGCTTCAACCACGTTATCATCACGTAAGTCGTACAACACTTAGAAACGATTGTGTAAAAAGATGGAAGCAAGCAAAAAAAAAAAACAATTAGTTTTGGGTTTTGAAAATTTAAATACCGGAGTCAACTTAACTATCGATGTTTGGTCGGCTCCGCATGGTTTACCCAATTCGTACCTTTGCGTTACCGCACATTGGGTTATTCCCGATACGTGGCAAATGATGAAACGAACCATAGCTTTTGAAAAATTTGACTATCCGCACGACGATGACAACTTGTTTTATATTTTGGATAGTGTTATTCAATATTTTAAACTAGAAGGAAAAGTATTCTCAATTTTTTTTGATAACGCTTCAAACAACACGAGTGTGGTTCAAAATACTAAAACTAAAATATTCACCGATTTGTAATGGTGCCTTTTCCAATATCCTTTGTGTCGCACATATCCATTAACTTGGTTATGCAAGACGGGTTAAACGTTAACGGTAATAAGCAAATAAAAGATGATTTTAGACAAATGTTAAAATATGTTTTTCATAGTGGAAAGAAAAGATATACCGAATATCGTCGTTTTTGATGAAGAAGAACAAGGGTTAAACGTTAACGGTATTAATTCTACGTTAACGGGGGATTCTATTCCACTTTCGATGAAGAAGAAGAAGCCGACTTACGACAAGCAAAAGATCGAGCTACGGCGGCGGCGACAATGGAATAAACTCGAGCATAAACGTTTAGTCGAATTATCATAAGTTGCATTTTCCGTTCAAAATCATCTATCTTTGTATTGGTTTAAGTTTGAGAACATTGTGATTGTAATGTTTTATTTAGTAAAAAAAATTAAGCGTACGAATTGATAGGAATCGATTATGGTCAGGAATCGATTTTGATTCCTATCAATTCGGGAATTTAAGCCAGAAATTGATTTGGGAATTGAATCGATTCGGTCAAGAATCAATTTTGACAAGAAGCGATAGGGTCAAGAATCGGTTCTCGAATCGAATCGATTCGTGTTTAGAACCGATTTTTGCACCTCTACACACAAACACAAAAGTTAAACCACAATGAAGACCTGATTCACCGAACTAGGTAAACTTAACTTCAAAATAGAAAACCCAGATTCCAAAATCAAAACTCAAGAGAGGAACTCACCGAACTGAAATGTTGAATTGGAGCGTAGCGAATCTGCAAGAATTTTTTTGAAGAAAGATATTACCATACAAATCGATTACGAAGAAGAAAATTAACAGCTTTTGGAGAATCTGGGCCTGTAAATCCTTTTTCGGTAGGCGGGTCGTTTTATTCTCATTTCGCTATGTACCTATAGAAGAAGATGAAGGGATGAAGATCATAGATCGTGGATTGGAGGCCGGTGAAAGACGAAGATGAATCATTGTGAATCGCACTGAATCAGAATGAAGTGAGGCTGCTAGATAGAATGGTTCTGCTTGAAATCTTCATCGGTGAAAGAGAGTGAACTTGGAAACCCTAGATGTGTGAGTGAAGAATGAGCCGAGGATATCTTTTTGGAAGCTTTTATATTATCCGGTTATAAAAGAAAATGGTTCGAGTCGGATCTAATGGGATCCACGAGTTTTTCAAGAAATAAAGTAATTTTTATTGTAAATGTTAAGAAATTGACACATTAGCTTTTGCATAGGTAGCAGCACCGAGAGGGTGTCAAATAAACCGAGAAAAACTGTGTTTAATAGATTAGGAGGATGGCCTTTAGGAGCATATAAGGTAACAGTCGTGTGAGGATGAATACGCAACAATAAATAATTAAAGAAAATACACAATTAGTAGCCTTTCTATAACATTTATTAAAGAGAGTTTCTATAATTATTAGATAATAGATTTTATATTGTTGTACTAATAAACACTGGCCTCCCATGTAGCGCGCACATGCGACCATTCAACTTTTGGACAGTCATCATCTTGCGCTTTTTGTGGTCCTTTACGGATAAGGGTTGATCACCATCCTTGTCTATTCGACTCTAATTTTTTTTGAAAACTTGATGGTCATGTGTGGTAAATATTACACGACTAGCTATTTATGTCTAGGGTCCACGTGTTAGCCACCAGAACATGATGGAAACGGATCGATAGAAACTATCAGATGAATGATGATCGTTCTTGTTTGATTTTTTACAATAAAGATGTTGTGAGAATAGAAAACGTGTTGTGTTAATATATAGCAAGACCTATTTTGAACTCAGAGACAATAAGCTTAAACATGCATTAAGCATTTATATCAGCTGATCTTAAGAAAAAGTACTAGAAGCGGGAAGAGATTTGTGTAGGCACATATTAGAGGCATTTTAAGTCTGTAAATTTTTGTATTCTGCTTATCAAGAATATCCTTGTATAATATCAGCAAATCAAACGACATAGATTCACGTTTATTACATCTAAAGTTTTCTTGTTTCACTGGTTCCAAACTAACCACATGACCACTCTAATAATTGTCTCAAACAGTTTGCTCCACAACGCCGTACAATCAACTCAATTGAATAGTTTGCATTTAGAACGTACATATATTAAGTTAGATAATCATAATTCTAACTTCGAATGACAATCGACATCAACTTAGATAATCAAACTTTTTTTGCCATTACAAGGAGCTAGCATAATTTATTTTTACACAAGTCACTCACACACACGCCATAAAAGGCTGTATTAATTTAGAACATACGTCAAGTTAAACATTATTTAGAAGTAAAACAATCCATGGCGTTAAACCTTATTCCTATGTTGACTTGCCTAATAATATATAGGTAATATATATTCAATTATAATAATTATATTTTAAAACGAATTAAACTAAATACTCAATATATATATATTACCTATTACCTATTACCTAATACCTATGAGGGCATGCTTGATAAAACTCAATATTAATCATACTAGTTTTTTTATCCCCGTGTGTTACACGGGTTAATTCAAAATTTTGTGGTGATGTCAAGTTTCTTTTTTTATTAATTAAACTATGACCAAACTTTTTGTTTATTATATAGTATAGAGTATAGATAGATATAGATAGATGTAACTTAATAAACTATATTATATATTAAATTAAGTAATTAAATAATTGGTTATTAAATAATTTAGAAGACAATAAATAAATAGTGGATATATATATCCAAAATTAGAAGATCCGCTATAATAAATAAATAGTGGATATATATATCCAAAATTAGAAGATCCGCTTGTGAATGTTTATTGGCGGAAAAAATTGTTGAGGATGCATGTGGTGGTGTCACATGGCAAATTGTGGTGCCAAAAACTTTTCTTTTATTATAGATATAGATATAGATTCTTAATTAGCAAATCAGAAACACTTAAGATTGAATCATGTTACGAAATCTAGCTAACAGTTTGATAGAGACAATTTGAGTTTATTCAATGAATGATCGTTACAACAACCAAATCAGAATCTTATATCAAGAACCCTCACTATTCCAAATGTACACTTTCTACCCTCAGGTTTGCCAACGATGCAAACAAAACATTTAAACTTCTACACTCCAGTTTAATAAACACTACTAACAGACATTTAACACAACATAGCTCATTTATTACACATCAATACCCCCCCCCCCCCCCGGTTGAGAAAATCCTTGATCCCAAGGATCGAATTCCGGGAACCACTCCATGATCAAACTAGCTTTCGTCCCATGTTGCATCTTCATGCAAAGTACCCTGCCACTGAACTAACCATTCAACAACAACTTTATTGGCTCTCTTCAACACCTTTTTTATAACTAGATGATGTAGCTGAAACAGTCATATCAACAGGTGGTATAGGACCAAAATAAGCTTTTAACATGGACACATGAACTGTGGAATGAATGGCAACATCAGCAGGTAGCTTCAAAGTATATGCCACTACACCCACCTTAACAATAATAGGATAAGGGCCAAAAAATTTAGCTGCCAACTTGTGATTAGGCCTTAGTGCAAGAGAATGCTGCTATATTGGAATCAGTTTTAAGTAAACCCAGTCTCCAACCTTAAAATTCCTGTCTGATCTATGAACATCAGCCAATTGTTTTATTCTGTTCTGGGCAACCCTCAAATGAGACTTAAGAATATTAATGACTTCTTCTCTAGCAGTGAGACTCCTGTCTACAGCCTCTACATTGCTTTCTCCAGGAAAATTAGGTAAATGTAAAGGGGGTGGCTGACCATAAATGACTTTAAAAGGGGTGCTTTTTATTGCTAAATGATAGGAAGTATTGTACTAATACTTTGTCAATGGTAACCATTTAGCCCAATCAGTTGGTTTAGTAAAACACATACACATCAAATAGTTTTCAAGATACCGGTTAAGTACTTTAGTTTGTCCATGTGTTTGAGGATGGTAAGAAGTAGACATCTTTTGATCAATACCTTGCATAGCTAAAAACTCACTCCAAAACTGACTTATAAAAATCTTATCTCTATCTGATACAATGAACTTAGGAGATCCATGTAATTTGAAAATATTATTCATAAAAGCTTGTGCCACCTGAATAGTAGAGAAAGGATGTTTAAGGCCTATAAAGTGAGCTCATTTGCTAAGTCTGTCAACTACCACATAAGTAACATCTTTATTCTTTGAAATAGCCATGGCTCGCGGTCCGCGAGCCCTCCACAGCTACCAAATTTTCATTTTAAGACCCTCTGATTTGGATTAAGGCACAACTTCCCCTAGGCTTTTCTATACTTATCATTTTATGTCCTAAATTAATATTGGATGATTCCTCATGGATTTATAAGGTTCGAGATACGTATAATAAGAAATATAAACACGTATATATACATATAAATCCCGTATTTATCCATTTTCCTTCCCGTTAACCATTGAACACGTATTTTTCACACAAGTATCTATATACACACATATATACATAATGTAATATCAAACTTTATATTTTTGGGATGTTACACAAATATACAAATAGGAGAGACGCGTCGGTCTTTGGGTGAACCAACTAAGCTGTTCACAAATCGCATATACAAAACACATTTACAAGACACACACTTATTAACTATTGACACTTTAGACATAGACTTTAACTTTGAGATATTAACGAGATTAGTCCAACATTTTCTTGTTCCAGTAGTTCCAAATTAACTAGATCCAAATTAACTATATGACAAGTCTAACGATTGTCTCAAAATAGTTTACTTAACAATGTGGTAGATGCTTTGTCCTCTTAGTTGTAGATCTTGGGTTCAAACCCAGGCAATGATGTATTTGGTGTAAATATATATTTGTCGTTCTAAAAAAAATAAAAAATAAAGAAGAGAACAATTAACTTAATTGATGTATATTTTGTATTCAGGTTATCTAAATAAATGCAGCTAGGCTACTTTTGACAAATGGGAAGTATCAATCATAATGAAGACATCAACTTAGATATTCTTACATTATTTTCCTATTACAAGGAGCACGGTTTATTTTTACACAAGTCACACACACGCCCTAACGGGCTGTAATTAAGAATATATATGAAATTAAACATAACTCACAAGTAAACCTATAACTCAAACTCCATTTCTTTTAGTTAGCCTTACTATCAAACCATTCTTCATCTCAAGGATAACAGAATCACTTGGTATGACCTGATGGCCTTCGACGAGCTCAACATGGTAATAGTATATGATTGTAGCAGCCACTATCTTCATCTGAGTGAAACTCATTTGCTTACCCAAACAAGATCTTGGCCCAGCATTAAAAGCCGGGAACTTATAGGATGGTTGATGTTCGATCCCACCCCCTGTTGCAAACCACCTTTCTGGTTTAAATTCTAGGCAATCCTTTCCCCATATTGATTCCATCCTTCCCATGGTATAAAAACATAGAATAATTGATGTTTTACAATCTACTTGATACCCGCTTGGAAGCATATCCGGTTGGACTGGACTTTTGTGCTGAAATGGAACTGCTGGGAAAAGCCTTAAGGCTTCACATAAGCCACCATGAAGATAAACTAGTTTGCTCAAATCTAGTGCTTGCATATCATTAAATTTCCCATCGACTTCCTTATTTAGTTGTGTCTCGATCTCTTCTCGGATTTTATCTTCTACGATTGGGTTTTTGGCAAGAATATAAAAAAACCAAGAGAGAGTGCTGCTAGTGGTATCTCTTCCCGCAACAATCAAATTCAACAAGATGTCTCTTAAAAACTTATCTGGTTCCCTAGATGTGACACTTTGGTCTTTAACCTCTCTAATTAGAGCTGTTAAAAAAACAAAATTTTCCTTAAGGGGTTCACAATTCATGTTACTAGAATCCTTTTGTTTCTTAACTATGTGTTGGTATATGAATTGATCAATGCTATTCCATGCATCGATTAACTTCTTCTCACTTCCAATTCCAAGTAATCGTTGCAATTTCCATAATCTTGCAGGCATGATATGCCTAGAAAAGATGGCTTCTTCAGCATGTGACAAAGCCTTTTCACATGGAATGTACGGTAAACCATGAGACATGCTTTCAGGGTCATCACCAAAAACTGATTCACATATAATATCAAACGCGAATCGATGGAATATATCTTGCAAATCCGTCTCCACCCTGTGTCTGCAATTGTTGTCAAGCACCGGTAGTAACCCTTTTTCAACCTTGTTCCATATATTCTTTTTGAGGATACTGTGAAAGCTAGGGTGGTTTAGGAGAGGCTTGAGGGTTCTACGGTGGAACTCCCATATTTCTCCGTCGGCATTTGACACTCCCTCCCCAAGGATATCAAAAATTTGACGGAATTTTTTGCCTTTTGGATAATTAGAGAAATTTTTGCTCAAAATGTATTGAATATCTGCAGGACTTGCGGTGCAAAGCATGTCCATATTGGCAAAACTAGGTCCATTTATCAGGAACGCACCACCGGTACATGCTAGCAGATCTGTGCCATATTCATGGAGTCTGTGGGCGTTTACAATAATCGCGGGTATTCTACCAAGAACTGGCCAGTTTGTAGGGATGATAGGGTTATGGCGTTTACGTATGTATGAGATGACAATTAGAAAAGAAATAACAATTGGAAGGAGAATGGTTAAGTGTTCAAGGAAAGCCATGGAATAAAAGGTAAATGAAATGCAAAGAGCAGGAGGCATGCATTTTCTTTAATAGTCATGTTCCTTTATACACGTTATAATGTACTTGTTTGTCTAGCAACTTTTTATGTTGTAGGACAATGTAGGTTCTTGTCGATCTCACACATTTACAAAATATCAATACATCATAACCATATGCTTTACTTTGTCAATACGGTAACATTAATTTATGTTCGACTACAATTCATAATTAAATGTGGAGAAAATTACCAAAATGAACGTTTTAAATAAGGAAACTTAAAAAGTACACTGAGGGAAAAATACCAATTGTTCAGAGATTAAGTTTTCTGCCCAAAGACCCGATTTCGACTGATGTCAGGAGCATTTTTTTATAACGTTTCCGAAAAAAAAAAATTATTAAAAAAATTTTGCAGCCAAAAGATTAACTAATTACATTCTAGCATAGTATTTGATGTTGTTTGTTTGATGCGAATCTATCCCACTACGATTCCTGTAATGCCAATATATTCAGATTTTTTAGTTTTTTTTAACCTCAGATGCGTTTTATGTTAAATATATTTATGAGTTTAAAGTATAAATGTTGGTGTTAACTCCTCCCAGACATTTATTTTTGTGTTTTTTGGTTTCTTTATTATTTTTTTTGTTGCTTTCTTCTTCTTTATTTTTTTAATGGCAATGTTTTTCTTGCCGAACGATATTGTGAGGTACATTTTCTTTGTAGTTTTTTTTACGTTTGATTTAAACTAATATTATTTTTACATAGTTTCGATTCGAGGATTTAAGATTATGTGCTAAGTGTTAGTGCTTTTGGGTGGGCGTAGGGGTTATCTTTTAAATGTTGCATAAAAGATTTAGCTACGTGTTGGAATACATTACTTAATATTTTTGTGTACCTATAGTATTGCCGATGCAACGTGCAATCGAGTAACAACTAGTTAAAATTAGAAATGCATGCGTATAACATAGACTGAAATCTAGATGACAAATTAAAAAGCAATAGCTAAACCTTAACCGGTTGGCTGAATTATAGCCGTGAATCAAAAGAAGGGTTAAGTCCTAACCGTCATAGTATTAAAAGGTTAAGGGGGCGTTTGTTCGTAGAATGTAATGAAATTGGACTTGCAAAGTTTTCTTTTTAAAGTTGTGCTTAGTTGGGTTATGGGCATATTTAAATTGGAATGAATTCTTTAATCAATGGAATTTGAGACCATGTAACTTTCATTTATTAAAGTGAAAGATTTGTAAGTATTAGAATGATTTAGATCATACTTTTTATTTGTACTCTGTTTGTAAATTTATCATTCTTGTGTACCACATTTGTAAATACCCTTTCTATATAGTTGCCCTCTCTCCCTATGGGATGTAGAGCGATTCATTCTCTGCCTCTTCATATGGTATCGGCCATTTGATCCATCCTTCACCTCTCGATCGTCTTCCTTCTGCCTCTCCCTTCTCGTTCTTTCCTCTTCTCATGTCGACATCCTCCTCTGATCCTTCTCACACTATGCACTCCGCTGCCCACCTGCTCAAACTAAGCCCTAACAATTACCTTATCTGGCGGTGCCAAATTACTCCGGTCCTCACCCTCCAGAACCTAATTTCTCACGTCGATGGTTCGCCTCTTCCGCCGGAAACCACAATTTTACAGGATGACAAATCTGTTACAAATCCCGCTTATACAGCGTGGTATAATGAAGATCAGAAGGCAATTGTTCTCCTCACCACTTCTCTCTTTGGAGAATCCATGGCCGAAGTCCTGAATTTTACCACTGCTCGTGATATTTGGGTTGCCCTTGAAGAGGCGTACGACACTTTCTCTGTGGATCGCCTTCATAATCTCAAAGATCAGGCCCGTCTAATGGTCAAAGGCACCGCCTTTGTCGGCGACTTTGCTCGGCGCCTGAAAGCAACCTATGACCAGTTAGCCGTTGCTAGTCATCCGGTTGATGAATCTGATAAGTGCCATTGGTTTTTGTGTGGTTTAGGTGCCAGTTTTAAACATTTCTCTGGTCCTATCAAAGCCTCCGACTCCTCTCCTGTGTTTCGATCGCTGGTCTCCAAGGCTGAAACTTATGAGAGTTTCAACAAGCTTATTCACGGTAATGTTTCCTCCCATGTTGCCTTCACTGCCGAGGTTAATCACCCATCTCGCAACGGTAATCGAAATTGCCGCCAATCCCGTAATAATAATCGTGATAAAGGGAAGCATCCCAATCCCGTTGAATGTCAATACTGCAAGAAAATTGGGCATGAGGCCCCTAAATGCTTTAAGCTTCTCAAAGAACTCAAACAGAAGAATAAAGGCACCAAATATGAAGCCAATCTTGCAGATGCATTTAATTCCAAATGCCATGTTAACACTCCTCGAGCGAACTGGTTTGTTGATACCTGTGCTTCTGATCACATGACAAATGATTCCAAAAGGATAATCATCAAGCCTTTGTTGCTGTTTCTCGTTCAACACCCAAAGCCTCTTTTGAACTTTGGCACTCCCGTTTAGGGCATGTGTCTTATGATATTATTATGTTATTAAATAAATTGGGTTGTTTGAATGTGACTTCACTTTTGCCTAAACCCCTTGTATGCAGTCCCTGTCAAATGTCAAAAAGCAAGAAGCTTGTGTTTGAATCCAATGACAAAAGTGCTCTGCACCCTCTTAACCTTGTGCACTGCGACTTATGGGGACCCTCCCCTATTACCTCCTTAAATGGATATCGTTACTATGTTGTATTTGTTGATGATTACTCTCGCTTTAGTTGGTTCTATCCGCTCAAAGCAAAATCTGAGTTTCATGGGATCTTATCTAAATTTATTGCATTGGTGCAAACTCAATTTTCTACTAAAATAAAAGTGTTTCAAAGTGATGGGGGGACTGAATTTGTCAATCATCATGTGAAAAGTATCTTTGAAAACAACGGTACTCTACATCGATTATCATGCCCTTATACACCTCAGCAAAATGGGAGAGCCGAACGCAAACACCGACACATTATTGAAACTGGACTCTCTATGCTTTTTGGTGGCAGTGTACCCACTTCGTATTGGGTTGAAGCATTTAGCTCCGCGGTCTATGTAATAAACCGCCTACCGTTAAAAACTACAACTAGCAAATCTCCATTTGAAATATTGTTCGGACACTCTCCAACATATGCAAATTTCAAGCCATTTGGGTGTCGTGTGTATCCGTATCTATGTGATTATGCTGAACACAAACTATCCCCACGAAGCCTCCCATGCATATTCCTTGGGTACAACTCTCAATATAAAGGGTTTCGTTGTTTAGAACTCACCTCAAATCGACACTACATCACAAGGCATGCGCAGTTCGATGAGAGCTCTTTTCCATTCTCATTGGCTAATCAACAAAGTAATAAATTAAATCTCTTACTCTCCACTTTTGTGTCTGATGGAGAAAAATCTACTTCTTCATTGCCACCTGTTGACAAAAATCATGACTCACCCAAATCTCCTACACAACACAATCATGAAACCCCATCCAAACAAAACATACCTTGCCCAATATGCCCCTCATCCATCCCATCCCCTACTCCCAACCTTGACTGTCCAAACTCCAATCCTCCCATAAATACCTGATAACGGTTTGTCAGGCCGTTTCAAATCCCCAACTTAGATTGATTTTGTAGTAGTGGAAGCTAGGGTTATCGAACCTAGGGAATATGTGGAAATTGACCAATTGATTAAACTAAATTAACTAAAATTACCAATTACCTAAAATTACCTACTTTGCCACTTAGCTGTTTTGAATGATTGAGGTGAATTAACTACTAAAGTAACTAACTTTAAGCTAATGAAATACTTGAACTATCAATTAAACGAAGCTAACCACTTTTGGATCCTGGTTGGCTACCGATCTAGGCAAAACCTAATTACTTAACTGTGACACATAGACATGCCCCCCAATTTCCTCCTTGACCTAATAACCTAAGTTCCTAAATGGGCTGATTAGTCCTGCCGCAAGAAAGTGCTAGATCATGTCAGGGGACCACTAAAACCCTAGGTTACTAGTTAGATTAAACAGTTTAGCATGCGGGTGTTCAACGGTTGCAAGGATTCCGGAACAACTAGTTAAGTAATCGATTAGGAATAGAACGATTTTACCAACCAATCACCAAAAGCAGTTAGTGGTGATTAGCCGGACATAGCTAACTTAACAAACAAAGGCATAATGAAAAATTGCATTGAATAACTGTACCGAATGATTGAAATCTCTCAAAAAGCTCCAAAACAATGCTCAAAATCGTAACCCTAAGCCTCTGGTCGTCTGGAATGAAGAAGATAATCTCTAAAAACTTAACAAACAAGTTTAAATATCAAAACCCTAAAAAAATCTTCTGTCGGCCAATTTGGGGCGTACCGCCCCAAAATATGAAATTCTGGGCGTACCGCCCGGATTGGTAATCTCGGCTGCTTCTCTAAACTTTAGGGCGTACCGCCCTGATTTCTGCTTCACTGGGCGTACCGCCCCGATTTGGATCTCAGGAACTTTTCTTGATTTCTTCTAAGTCTTCACTCGTTCCGGTTCATTTCTTGATCCTTGTACCAGCCAGCTTCTATTTCTTCATAAAACTCCACTTTTAGCACATTAAGCTCACGGTACCTCAAAACACAAAACTCGTGTAAATGTAATGTGATCCAACCGTTATTATAACTAAATATGACAAAATACGAACAATAACGACGACACATTGGACTAACATCAATACCTCAACCCAAAATAATCCCACTCTACCATCCTCCACTACCCCATCTGAAAGCACGACCACTTCTGCCCCTTCTACTCAACCAACTCTTCAACCAACTCCTCAATCAAATCATCCTATGGTCACCCGTTCCAAAGCCAGAATATTTAAACCTAAACATCGTGCTTACATCGCCACTACCAATTTACATCACGCCTTGTTTGCAAATTCTGATCCAAAAGGCTATAAATCTGCTTCTAAACACCCTTAGTGGATTGATGCTATAAACAAAGAATTAGCAGCCCTCCGAAGAAACAACACATGGTCCCTTGTACCCAGACCAAAAAACCATAATGTCGTGGGTTCAAAATGGCTATTCAGGACCAAATACCTGTCTGATGGGTCCATCAATAGACATAAAGCGCGCCTGGTTGCTCAAGGTTTCAGTCAAATTCCGGGACTTGACTTCCCCCACACATTTAGCCCTGTAGTCAAGGCATCCACTATTCGGGTTGTTCTTTCTCTTGTTGTTCTTAATAAATGGAGCTTACACCAACTAGATGTCAACAATGCCTTATTACACGGACATCTCTCCGAACAAGTTTTTATGGAACAACCTCCTGGATTTGTTGATCCCCACTTTCCAAATCACGTATGTCGTTTAAACAAAGCTCTTTATGGCTTAAAACAAGCCCCTCGTGCATGGTTCCAACGGCTAAGCTCCCTTCTTCTAAAAAACGGATTTGAATGTAGTCGTGTTGACACATCATTGTTCATTTTCAAACGCGACTGTTGTGTTATGTATCTACTCGTGTATGTTGATGACTTGATACTTACCGAAAATCAACCCAAGGTTCTTTCATCATTCTTGTTCGGGCTAATCTCGTTGATGCGAAACCAGTCTCAACACTATATCCTCCAATGTTGTCTTGACAAAAGAAGGTGATCTGTTCCATGATCCCACGCTTTATCGTTCTCTTGTGGGTGCTTTACAATACCTCACCATCACTCGTCCGGATCTCTCTTATGCCGTAAACCAGGTGAGCCAGTTTCTTCAATCACCCACGGTTGATCACTTTTCTCATGTGAAACGGATCCTTCGCTATGTCAAAGGCACAATGGCTTTTGGTCTCCACTTTAGTCGTAATAACAGTCATGCCATTCTTGGTTATTCGGATGCTGACTGGGCTCGTTGCATTGAAACTAGAAGGTCCACGTTTGGCTACTCAATTTTTCTGGGTGGCAATCTAGTCTCCTGGAGTGCCAAGAAGCAGCCAATTGTTTCCCGCTCGAGTTGTGAATCTGAGTACAAGGCCATGGCGTCTACTACTGCTGAAATTATTTTGATCAGCCACCTTCTAAAGGAGCTTAATGCTCTTCCTCCCGACCGCCCAACCATTCTTTGTGACAATCAAAGCGCTATTTTTCTCACACAGAATCCAGTTGCTCATAAACGTGCTAAGCACATTGACCTAGATTACCACTTCATTCGTGAGCTCGTGGCTTCCGGAAAACTGCACACAAAGTTTGTTCCAACCAAGCTCCAAGTTGCTGACATATTCACCAAAAGTCTTCCGCGACCTCAGTTTGAGTTCTTCCGCAATCAACTTCGGATCGGGTCACCACCATCTCGCTTGAGGGGGGGTATTAGAATGATTTAAATCATACTTTTTATTTGTACTCTGTTTGTAAATTTGTCATTCTTGTGTATCACATTTGTAAATACCCTTTCTATATAGTTGCCCTCTCTCCCTATGGGATGTAGAGTGATTCATTCTCTTCCTCTTCATGGTAAGGATTGTTGAAATAGTGCTAAATTATATTGATTAAAAGATTTCATTGCATTTTTGTTACCCAACTAAGCACAACTTTAGATGGAAACTTTGCAATTCCAGTTCCATTAAATTCCACGAACCAAACACCCCCATAAATCTTAACCGGCAACTAAGTGTATGAAAATTAGAAATGCAATTAGCGGTTCCTATCGTGCACTACATTTGTCAATAAAGGAAGGAAACATGGACTGCTTCTATATTCCTGCTTCTAAACAAGTGTAGTTCGATCATGATACAAATGATAGCTCAAATCAGTACACTCAACAACAATTGACGCAATTGAATGTTTTGTATTAAGGTTTCTAATATAAATGCAGCCAGGCTGTTTCTTTAAGGTTATCAAAATAAATGCAAGTTTCTTTAAGGTTATCAAAATAAATGCAAGTTTCTTTAAGGTTATCAAAATAAATGCAGCCAGGCTGTTTCTTCGACAAGACGAACGAGAAGGATGAATCAAAATTAATGAGGATGGACATCACCTTAGATATTTTTTTTTAATTTTTTTTACTGCGTTTGGGACTATCTTAATATCCGGGTGAGTCTTTCTGAGATTCGATTAAACCATCTATACTAGATTTAGAGCCGGCTCAAGCTTTTTGGAGGTCTCAAGCTAGCGAACTTTAAAAATGAGGCCCTGTTGCTCTTACTTTTCTTTTGAATATTCCAGATAACTTAATTCATAACCTTTAATTCCGAACTAAAATGATATTATTGTGTAATAAATATACAACAATCAACAAATTTAACAGGGGCGTCTTTGAGATTTCGGATGCCCGGGGCGAGTTTAAAAAATATGCTCTTATATATAATTTTTTTTTATAAATCGATGATAATTGTTATAAAAATATGTCACATCCCTTCTTATTTATTGGACTTAGTGAATTTTTTTTACATAATTGCTCATTTAATTACTTTAAATACGAGTTTGAACTTAAAAAACTAAAAATAAATTTTGAATGACACGTGATATATAAAGAAGAAATTTTTTTCTAATTATGCCCCCTCTAAAACATATGCCCTGTGCGGTCGCCCACCCTACACACCCTCAAAGTCACCCTTGAAATTAAACTATTAAAAAAATGAAAAACCAAATTTTGATTCGTAATTCTTTTTTACATAGAATTGATTGTTGTTAGAAATATATAGAAAAGAAATAGAAAGACGAAGGATATATATGTGAAAAGTAAATTGTTCATACAGTTCTTAATATTTGAAAATCAAACAAAAAATAAAATAAAATACACCATGATGATTTCCGATGATAAAAAGTATGTTAAAAGGATTCGAAACCTGACTTTTGGCTTTATGAAAGTTTGCTAAAGAGAAATAACATAATAATTAACATTCTCCAACAAAGTTTTTAACATATATAGAGGAAAAAAAGTTTTGGCTTTGCGAAAGTTTGCTAAAAGTTTTTAACAATTGAGCTTAAAAGAAATTTAAGAGAATCAAATTCTTTTTATTGGAGTTCACATGGAAATTAAAATTAAAAAAAAAAAGATTCATGATTAACGGTGGATTTGTAGGTGTAGGCAAGCAACAACACATCTGACATGTGATCTTGGACTTGCGCAATTAGAAGGGAAGCATATATCTTTATTTTGGGCCTGCGAATTCAAAAGTAAGGATAGATGGACTGAAAATCAATAATGCATTTTAGGCAGAACTTGGTTGCGCAAAGAGGAAAACAAAGAAAACATGAATTAGGTCGGTTAATTAGCAGGGTATGATAGCAGAAAGAATTAAAGGGATATCATTCTGTCTTTTTGACTTCGAGAGAGAGTTTGACGGCTGAAGCATACAACGGAAGAAAAGCAAAGGGTGGAATTGGGAGGTTGGATTGTTTTGATTCTTGAACATTTTTTTTTTCTAGTTATAATATATAGGAAAAATGGACACTATTAATTCCAACTATTCGGTATTGGACAAAAATAATCCCACCTATTTTTTTGGACAAAAATAGACTTATAAATCGACCTTGTTTTTCCCAATAGACCTTCCGTCTATTTTTTAACCACCTTTAACGATGCTGGCGTGGACGACTACGTGGACTCTTTTTTTTACCTCGTCACCTGCTGATTTGGACCAGACCATTAAAAAACCCCCAAATTCTTCGATCAATCGCTTAGTTAAACAATTGTAGAAGAACACAAACCCTAATTTACTCCCGACGCCCAAAATTGACGCAATGATCGGTTGATTTTTCTTCAACCTGCACTATGCCGGTGAAATCAAGTTCAAACCTGGCCTATGGTATTGCGGAGGACTATCAGTTGGGATATTGATTGTTGCGGACAAGATGTCTTTCTTTGAGCTTTGCGACTATGCTGAGGAGTATGGCAAGTACCAGAAAGGTTGCTTTTCTCTCCATTGGGTTGTTCCAGGTATGTGTTTTGATGGTGGGTTATTGCCGTTGAATGATGATAATGATGTTGCTAGTATGATAGACATTTTAGGGGATGAATTTGATGGTGTAGTCAGTTTGTATGTGAACCCCATAACACCCGACTCAGATGAGCCCATAACCCAAGGAACAATAGTTCCAGCCCATTCAACCCAAAAAGCCCAACCCAACAGTGAAGCCCATTCAAGCCCAAGTGAAACAGGTTCAGGTTCAGGTTCAGATTCAGAGGATGTTGACTATATTGGTGGAGATGAGTCACATGGGAGTGAGGCTGAGGGTACAGGATCTGAGTTAGAAGAAGAAGACATATCTGTTAGGTTGGATAAGGAGGTAATTGGATCTGGAGATGATACGGATGATGAGGAGTGGCAGTCATCAGTTAAAGCTACAATCAAGGTAAACAAAGTTTGTAAATTATCTCAACAGCACCTGGTTGAAAACATAGTCAGGAAAAAAGTTCATATTTTTGAAGGAGAAGAAAGTTTTGTCAACTGAGATTGAGATTTGTAGAAGCCAAACATAATGTGATTTCATTTCCTTCCAAAATACAAATACATTCAATACAATGGATCATTCAAATTACAAAATACACTAAACAAAGTACCACCATAGCAAATACTACAACCTTCATACAACTGTTTTTTCTAAGTTCAAACTTCAATTTTTTTGTTCTCAACATCCAAATCCTTGTTTACATCTTCAAGGTCAGCATTAAGAAGTTGCAAAGCACTGTTTTTTTCTTCTAGCATTCTGCATTTATCTTCATCTTCGAATACTTTGTCAATATCATCTTTCCACACAAAAAAATTGCATCCATTCCTCTACAAAACAGAAATAAAGTTAAAAAATTGGATGACTTTAACAAGAAACAGTTAATGGAACTACATACATGTGACAACCGTCACTTCCCGAGTTAACTCCGTTAACTTTTACCGTTAGTGCCGTTAGTTCCGTTAGCAAAACCGAGACCCGTTATGTGATTTACTGTCTGTTATATATGTTTACGTGCTAAGAGATGTAAATAACGTGTTTCGTGTTTTCGTTTCGTGTTATGGCGTGTTATTTGAAAATTTTGCGTTTTCGGGTCAAAGCGGGACTTCGCGCGAAATTTAAATATTTTGCGTAAATATTAACTTTATCTTATCCCGACTATATCTTATATGTTAAATATGTTGAAAGCAAATAAAAACGTTTTTAGAAAACTTTATTTTACAAGACTAAGTTAAAAATCCATTTTTACTAAGCTTTGTGCTTGTTATGTTAAGAATTAAGTCATGAGGGGCCAATTATGTAAAATTCCTTTAAAGAAATCTGCCCTACCTCCCTTCCCCCACCTCATTCACGCTTCTATCTTCTTCCCCCTCTCCCTTGCATACGATTTCACACACACAACACACACAATTCGGTTTTGGTGAGAAATCAAGCATCAAGAGTTGAAATTTCAAGGATTCAAGCTACTTCAAGCTCCCTCAACCTCCTGGACCAGCTTCTTCTCCCTCTCTTCCTCCCCAAACCTGCGATTCCCTCTTAACATTGTAAGCCCTAATTTCTTGAACTTTGAAATTTTGAGTTGCATGTGTGTAGGATGTGTTTATATGCTTAATGTGTTGTGGGTATGTCTTTAAAACTCATTTTAGCTCAAGATTTGTGGGTTTTTAATTTCGGGTCAGATTTGAAAAGGGTTTCAAACCTGGAAATTTGCATCATTATCATGTGTTATGTGTTCTTGAGATGTAAGTTGTGTTTGGTTATGGGTTTTGGGTGTAGTGTGCCAAGTATGCTAGTAATTGATGAGAAATTGCTATGATTTTGGTGTGCTTATGCTATGAACGTGTAGGGACCAGAATTCATGTGCTATGGTGCTTATAATTGTGTTAGTGTGTGATTTGTAGTCATGTGGTAGCATAGGAATTGAGTTTTGAGGTTTTGGTAAACATCAAAATCCTAACAGCTTTGACCAGAATTTTTGGTCAACTTTCAGCTGTCATAACTTGCTCAATTTTCATCGAAATCAGTTGATTCTTTTTTCCTAGCAAAGTATTATGTCTTAGCTTTACAACGGCTATTCGCACACTTTCTAAAACCCCCGTTTGGTTAGTCAAAACACAGCTGCAAGTCGGGTACTCAAAGCTGTCATTTTCTGTGAGAAGTGGACTTTGCAAATTGGTTGGGCATGTAAACCTTGTTTTAATGGTGCGTTTGCAACTTGAAATTGATGTTTATATATTAAAACTAAGATCTGGAGGTTTTGGCAAACAAACTCCAAGCTTTGATCAAATTATGGATTAATCAAATTCAATTTGCCTACTTTGACCTTCTACAACAAAACTGATTTTTGGTCAACTTTCAATAGCCATAACTTGCTCATTTTTGATCGAACATGATTGATTCTTGTTGGGTGATAAACTAGGATGTCTTAGCTTTAAAACGGCTATTTATGCGCCTTCTAAAACCTTCGTTTGGTCACCCAAACTGCTGCTGCAAAACAGGTACCCAAAGCTGTTTGGAATTTTAAAAAGTAGACTTTTCTAACGGGTCGGACATGTAAACCTTAGTATATTGGGGCGTTTGCTATTTGGAATTGTTGGTTAGATATAAAATGTAGGATCTGGAGCGTTTGAAGTCTTAAACCCAAAAATTGAGTGAGTTATGCTCATTTCAAATTTTCATAAACTAGTTAACTATATGCTAAATGGGTCAACTTGCAATGTGCATAACTTCTTCGTTATTTGATGTTTTCGATTGATTCTTTTTGCAACAAGTCATGTTTAACAAGTAGTTTAAGCCTGCAAAATTTAAGATCCTAACTCCTAAGTATGTAGATTTTTGTCTATGCCACTAGATTGAGTGTTGAAGTTGACTTTCTGAGTCAACTTTGACCAAAATGGCAATTCTTTGAATTTCTCTCAGTCTGAAACTTTTGTATGCATTGTATGACTTGTGTGACTACATGAAACATGTTTAGGTGCTAAGATTGCTATTTTCGTCCTCGCTACACCTCCTAACCCGTTTAGGCCATATTTACCCAAACAGGTTGATTGTGACCGACTTGTTGAATCTTTTGCTGTGTACCAGTGCCCCCTAAGGTGAGTTTCACTTACTGTTTTAGTTGCATCCGGTAAGGGATGGCAACGCACGGTAAAGGTATTTCTTTACTTGAGTATTTATCCCACTATATCACATGTTCACTGAATTGCTTTATAAACAAAAGTCCTTACTTATCGGGCCATTAGTATTGAATAGCGAGGTAATGTTGAGTAGATCTACTGGGGATTGACACCCCCGCTCAGCGGTGCACAGGATGCACCCTCCCGACTGGCGGTCGGACTGAGACCAATATTAGCCTAAGAATACCGTGATCGGGAAAGACACGGGGAAGGCAAATTACATAGGTGAATACCTATCAAATACAATGTCAGCTTTGGTTGCGAACAATTCAGGAGGAGCATAAGCATAGGCTAGCTACCTAACGATACGGATAATACTTACATTTCTAGATTACGAATTTATTGCTTTACGATTCGTATGCATTTTTGGTCTACATGGTGTTGTGTAGACTGATTTAGTGAACTCACCAGCCTTTTTAGCTGACACTTGATCGTTGTTTACTTTTCAGGTCGTTAGGTGGATCCATGGATGGCACGGATGGCGGCAGTACTCTCTTTTGCAAACTTTTGGGAAATTTATAATTCCAAACTTTATGAACATGTCTTTTGTACATCAAACTTGTAATCACCAATATGCTTCCGCTGATCCTTTTAAACTAACTTATGTATTCGTAAAACAAACTTTCCACTACTTTATATTGAAGCCCCTTATCTTTTATCTATTTACTGTTATGGCTTGGTTGTAACTAAAGTCTTGGATCCTGGTCTGGTTCACACCCCACACGGTTATACTCCGTTAGTGGAATTTGGGGGTGTGACAGATTGGTATCAGAGCCATTGGTTACAGCGAACCAGAAAATTTTTAGAAAAGTAAAAATTTCTGAACTGTAACTGTTTTGAAAACTTTGATTACAACACTTCCCGAAAGTACTGCTCCGCGTGCCAAAGGTGATCCACATTTAAAATTCCTATCCTGTGTTGGTATAGGAACCCAATTGAGGTAGAAAATTTTCATTCCCAAGACTTAGGCATTTTGGAAAATTTTTGAGTTAGAAAATTTTTACTAAGTATAAAGCTTAGCGTACTTGTTACATTTCTTCTTAGCGAACTCCATTTTGCCTTTAGCGGACCTGAACTCTTCTTAGCGAACTTCTGTTAGCGAACCTGAAGCTTTTACTCTTAGCGAACTTGTGTTGGTCTTAGCGGACTTCTATCTAGCGAACTTGATTTTGTTCCTAGCGCACTTGTTAGCCTTAGCGAACTTTATGATGCATTTAGCGTACTTGTTTTATGCTTAGCGAACTTGATATATCCTTAACGGACTTGTTTAACCCTTAGCAACATTGTTTATTCTTATCAACCTTGGTAGGATTACTTTCAGGCCTAGATCATGGTAATCTAGACTCTAAGACAATGATCCAACATATTCTCAGCTTAGCTGGTCATACTCTCTTATAACATAAACAGGAGTCGTAGTAGACCCTCTTCGGTTAAGCCACCCAATTTCACAAACCGAGGGCAACCTTATCGAAATACATTAGTAAGAATGCTGTTTAGCCTTGTTTAGGGCAACCTAGTATAGAACCAGATGATCCCTCATGGGATGCTTGTAACTGTGATTGTTACCCTAGAATACCGACACCCTTTTTTTTTTTTTTTTTCTTTTCTCCTTGGTCGGTTTAGACCTTGCATATTAATCGCATGGCTGTTGTGTGATAACTTCGTGTGAATGTGATATTCTCCCTCTTTGTATATATATACCTGTATATGTGTGAATACTCTAACTTAAGTTGGGACATTGTAGCGTGCCCTATCCAAACTCCTGCAAAACCATTTGCTTATCCAATCGTACCAATCGTAAATTTCAGAATTGAGTGAGCTGTTTATCCTCGCAACCTGTCTCCTTGGAAAATCCTTGTCGGATTACTTTTGATTTAACGACCACATTCTTAATGCTTACCCTTTGAAACCATGTACTACCCCATCGAACCTGGTAGCTAAAGTAATAGGAACCAGCGTGACCATACAAGGTAAATTACCGTTACGGGTGCACACGTAAATGTAATTTGCAGTGTATGGAAGCCCTGGGGAATTCTACTCGGCAACCTTTCATTCCAAAATTCTATTATATCAACTTCCAAGCTTATGGTCCTCAACCATATTCGTTACGTTATCACACCTGTTCTTATCCTTCCTAGATATGGCTTCCACCCTATCTGAGCTCCTCTATAAATGCTGGTGCAAGGGCAACCGTAGTAAGACACCTTACCACTCACCTTATCCGACGACGAGATCTCCCCTCGCTGCGAGCGATCCTAACTCACAACTGAGCCTGATCCATCAGTAGCCCTAATCCTACCCCCATGACGTTAAATGCCATAACCATTCTCCAAGCTCCCCACGGTTGCGCAACAACTTCATAAATGCAAACCCGATGAAACCCGACGATTATGCTTTGAACATTGGAACCAACCTTTCTGCAGGAAAATCTTGTGGAGTTTCCCTCTCTCGACTAGTAACCCCTGATACGTCCGAATGAGTCAAATTCGCTGTCCATAGCCTCGTCGCGACCTCACGCACTTTATGCCCCGCTACAAATACGATCTCACTCGACGGAGCAGCATTGGTCAACAACTTCCTGAACCCGTACGATCTGCTTCATTTTCACCACCCGATTTATTTGTGAACTTGATTTTCAGCGAACCTCTTTCTCTTATACCTTCATTGAATGCCAGCTAGTATTTTAGAATTTCGTCAACACTTGATGTTTCGGAAACCCGCTCTTAACACACGTTTGCACCCTTACTCCCCCATGACGACCGATATAAACTGATGACCTTACGCGACGTCTATCCTTCTGAACGGTAGCACCACTGACGCATTCACATTGATATTGATCGCCCCAAATCGTCCTTCTCCAGATTCGCGACAAATGTACTGGGAGACTCCCTTAGAGGTGACCAGTTGCAACTACCCTACACTAGCCACCCCATTCTTCATGGCTGAATCGGCAACCACATACTTTATATTATTCATGCTTTCGCAAATAACCCTTCCGTCGTGAAACGTCACCCTTATTTTGGACCTTACCGGAGAGCGATACGCGTAACGACATATCCCATGTTGGCGAGCCCCATCTTCAACGTATCTTTTGAATCTAATTCAGAAACTCCTATAGTATCGATTGCCCGCGTTGCGTATGTTAAACTCTAAATGGAAAAACCTTTTTGTCGCAACCATCAAAGTTTTCACATGATGCACGATTTCAAACCTTCACTCTTATTAAATTCAGGGACATTGAAGAAAAACGTAACATTTTCTGTTTCCAAGAAACCATTTAACAAAATTCGTCAAGTGGCCAGAAATGGCAAGATAACTGGTGCACCCTCAACGTGTTGACAGTGTGGTGGGTTAGCTGCGGTACACCCTATATATAAGCACTCTCGGCATGAAGAGGGTGGGATCAGTGCCGAACCGCATATTTACCTTAAAATCATAGACAAAAACCTTATTTTTTTTAAGATTTCTATTGCTTCCGTCATGAGTTTGCATGTCCCTCATACATATGTTTTAACAACGCAAGTTTTGTATCATAAAGGACAGTATCACATGTCCACTCTGAGCAACCACGTGACCTTTTCCAAAACTTTTGCCGACGCTTACCTGTCCGAGAATTCGTATCTGTCTTGGTTCAGCCTGGAAATTGGTGAAGTACTTCGATTTGTCCACCCTTACTGTACTTCTGACAAACCATTGTCTATTGACCTCGCGTGAGCCTAAATTTCAGCTAGTCACCGACTTGGTGAAGCAGAGCGCCTCTTCATAAAGATTTCCACATTTACCCATCGTGCTATTGGTGCTATGATGCCATGTGGCATCGTCAGTCTATTCCCCTCTTACGAACGATATAAACCATCCGATCTTAGACAGGTTCAAGGGTGCGTACCCACCCTACCTATACGTTAACATTCGAACTTTTCGTAGCCTTCCTATCTCTGCCGTGTCACTTGACACGATACATTCTATTATCATATTGGGCCTTACCGCCAAAGGCTACTCGACCGTGTGGCCATTTTGTCGCATTAAATATTTCGATTTCGGATACGGTGTCATCGTGACGCTTGTCAAACCTAACCATGCGATGCGATTCGATTTACTCCTGGAAACGTTTGTTATAGAAAAATCACTCTTTACACGCATATGCGCAATGTTCACTCGACGCCTTTTAAATCTTATATTGTCCATCACTCCCCTTAGAACGAAGAACTTAGATTTTCCCTTAACGATCCGCGAAATAGTTAGCACTGAAGCAAAATGCGAGATGGAAAATCCTTTCAACTTGGGGATAACGCGCCAACCGAAAGTTCCCTGTTTTCGTTCTCCTCCACCCCTTTCATTCGGCTCGAACTCCTTGTGCACCATGTCAATTTTCGGGACGAAAATTCCTTCAACTTGGGGATGCTGTGACAACCGTCACTTCCCGAGTTAACTCCGTTAACTTTTACCGTTAGTGCCGTTAGTTCCGTTAGCAAAACCGAGACCCGTTATGTGATTTACTGTCTGTTATATATGTTTACGTGCTAAGAGATGTAAATAACGTGTTTCGTGTTTTCGTTTCGTGTTATGGCGTGTTATTTGAAAATTTTGCGTTTTCGGGTCAAAGCGGGACTTCGCGCGAAATTTAAATATTTTGCGTAAATATTAACTTTATCTTATCCCGACTATATCTTATATGTTAAATATGTTGAAAGCAAATAAAAACGTTTTTAGAAAACTTTATTTTACAAGACTAAGTTAAAAATCCATTTTTACTAAGCTTTGTGCTTGTTATGTTAAGAATTAAGTCATGAGGGGCCAATTATGTAAAATTCCTTTAAAGAAATCTGCCCTACCTCCCTTCCCCCACCTCATTCACGCTTCTATCTTCTTCCCCCTCTCCCTTGCATACGATTTCACACACACAACACACACAATTCGATTTTGGTGAGAAATCAAGCATCAAGAGTTGAAATTTCAAGGATTCAAGCTACTTCAAGCTCCCTCAACCTCCTGGACCAGCTTCTTCTCCCTCTCTTCCTCCCCAAACCTGCGATTCCCTCTTAACATTGTAAGCCCTAATTTCTTGAACTTTGAAATTTTGAGTTGCATGTGTGTAGGATGTGTTTATATGCTTAATGTGTTGTGGGTATGTCTTTAAAACTCATTTTAGCTCAAGATTTGTGGGTTTTTAATTTCGGGTCAGATTTGAAAAGGGTTTCAAATCTGGAAATTTGCATCATTATCATGTGTTATGTGTTCTTGAGATGTAAGTTGTGTTTGGTTATGGGTTTTGGGTGTAGTGTGCCAAGTATGCTAGTAATTGATGAGAAATTGCTATGATTTTGGTGTGCTTATGCTATGAACGTGTAGGGACCAGAATTCATGTGCTATGGTGCTTATAATTGTGTTAGTGTGTGATTTGTAGTCATGTGGTAGCATAGGAATTGAGTTTTGAGGTTTTGGTAAACATCAAAATCCTAACAGCTTTGACCAGAATTTTTGGTCAACTTTCAGCTGTCATAACTTGCTCAATTTTCATCGAAATCAGTTGATTCTTTTTTCCTAGCAAAGTATTATGTCTTAGCTTTACAACGGCTATTCGCACACTTTCTAAAACCCCCGTTTGGTTAGTCAAAACACAGCTGCAAGTCGGGTACTCAAAGCTGTCATTTTCTGTGAGAAGTGGACTTTGCAAATTGGTTGGGCATGTAAACCTTGTTTTAATGGTGCGTTTGCAACTTGAAATTGATGTTTATATATTAAAACTAAGATCTGGAGGTTTTGGCAAACAAACTCCAAGCTTTGATCAAATTATGGATTAATCAAATTCAATTTGCCTACTTTGACCTTCTACAACAAAACTGATTTTTGGTCAACTTTCAATAGCCATAACTTGCTCATTTTTGATCGAACATGATTGATTCTTGTTGGGTGATAAACTAGGATGTCTTAGCTTTAAAACGGCTATTTATGCGCCTTCTAAAACCTTCGTTTGGTCACCCAAACTGCTGCTGCAAAACAGGTACCCAAAGCTGTTTGGAATTTTAAAAAGTAGACTTTTCTAACGGGTCGGACATGTAAACCTTAGTATATTGGGGCGTTTGCTATTTGGAATTGTTGGTTAGATATAAAATGTAGGATCTGGAGCGTTTGAAGTCTTAAACCCAAAAATTGAGTGAGTTATGCTCATTTCAAATTTTCATAAACTAGTTAACTATATGCTAAATGGGTCAACTTGCAATGTGCATAACTTCTTCGTTATTTGATGTTTTCGATTGATTCTTTTTGCAACAAGTCATGTTTAACAAGTAGTTTAAGCCTGCAAAATTTAAGATCCTAACTCCTAAGTATGTAGATTTTTGTCTATGCCACTAGATTGAGTGTTGAAGTTGACTTTCTGAGTCAACTTTGACCAAAATGGCAATTCTTTGAATTTCTCTCAGTCTGAAACTTTTGTATGCATTGTATGACTTGTGTGACTACATGAAACATGTTTAGGTGCTAAGATTGCTATTTTCGTCCTCGCTACACCTCCTAACCCGTTTAGGCCATATTTACCCAAACAGGTTGATTGTGACCGACTTGTTGAATCTTTTGCTGTGTACCAGTGCCCCCTAAGGTGAGTTTCACTTACTGTTTTAGTTGCATCCGGTAAGGGATGGCAACGCACGGTAAAGGTATTTCTTTACTTGAGTATTTATCCCACTATATCACATGTTCACTGAATTGCTTTATAAACAAAAGTCCTTACTTATCGGGCCATTAGTATTGAATAGCGAGGTAATGTTGAGTAGATCTACTGGGGATTGACACCCCCGCTCAGCGGTGCACAGGATGCACCCTCCCGACTGGCGGTCGGACTGAGACCAATATTAGCCTAAGAATACCGTGATCGGGAAAGACACGGGGAAGGCAAATTACATAGGTGAATACCTATCAAATACAATGTCAGCTTTGGTTGCGAATAATTCAGGAGGAGCATAAGCATAGGCTAGCTACCTAACGATACGGATAATACTTACATTTCTAGATTACGAATTTATTGCTTTACGATTCGTATGCATTTTTGGTCTACATGGTGTTGTGTAGACTGATTTAGTGAACTCACCAGCCTTTTTAGCTGACACTTGATCGTTGTTTACTTTTCAGGTCGTTAGGTGGATCCATGGATGGCACGGATGGCGGCAGTACTCTCTTTTGCAAACTTTTGGGAAATTTATAATTCCAAACTTTATGAACATGTCTTTTGTACATCAAACTTGTAATCACCAATATGCTTCCGCTGATCCTTTTAAACTAACTTATGTATTCGTAAAACAAACTTTCCACTACTTTATATTGAAGCCCCTTATCTTTTATCTATTTACTGTTATGGCTTGGTTGTAACTAAAGTCTTGGATCCTGGTCTGGTTCACACCCCACACGGTTATACTCCGTTAGTGGAATTTGGGGGTGTGACAATACCGGCCATAAGCAACAACCAAGGAACTCTTTTCCAGGTCTTGTAGTGTTCTCTCCAGCAACTCGTGAAACTGCCAAAATTTCATGATAGCAATACAATTTCCGATCCAATCCAACATACAGATTTAGTATTTTCGGCCTCCTGGTAGATGATGAAGTTGAAGACGACGAGGACGATGCCATGATTCGGGGGGAAATCGATTTGGGGGAGACCCGAATTTGGTGTCGATGAACATTTGGGGGAGATATAATCTCCGATTAGGGTTTTAAACAGCGAGGGATGAAAAAAGAGCCACGTCAGCAGTCTATTAAGAGTCCACATAGTCGTCCACGTCAGCATCGTTAACGGTGGTTAAAAAAATAGACAGAAGGTCTATTGGGAAAAACAAGGTCGATTTATAAGTCTATTTTTGTTTAAAAAAATAGGTGGGATTATTTTTGTCCAATACCGAATAGTTGGGATTAATAGTGTCCATTTTTCCTAATATATATCATGTTTATAATTTGGAAATAGTTTTCTTAGATAATACCACTATGCTTGGCTAACCGATACGTATCGCTTGGGCAAGACGAATCTTGTAATGGTTTGACCTATTGTTTAATTGATTGACGATTATATGACATAGTTTGAGTTAAAATGTTGTGATTGTTGTTTGGTTAATGATTATGGGTTTCTTATTGAGCTTTGAGTCATGTCTGGTAGTGTGGAAACCCTAGCCATCAATATGCAGGTCAACTAGGTTAGATGTTCTATTGTATAGCCCAATAATAGTTACCGCGACTTAGGTATGACACTTGAGATAGTGTCCGATTATTAGATCATCCTTGTTCAATTAGAAATCCACCCTTAGGGGTTGCATGAAAGATTACCAGACACTCTACTAGTAGCAAACCTAATCATTGTCTCGTAGCTAGAATTCCTTGATAGCTCAGGTCTGCCTTACTCCGTCGTGTTTAGGACCTCCTAGGTTATTCGTCCAATCAATTACAACAACTTCACAACTCTAGGATGGTAGAGGACTGTATATCTTTGATACTTTCTAACCAATTGTAGCCAGGCTACCAGTAACTAGGGACCAGGCCGCAGGCCTTAGGCCTTGTGAATGCCAAAAAAAGCTAGACCATGTCTAAAACTTCATCATGGAATGGATGTAACCATTAAGGCGTGTCTATAAACCTAATTGTGAACCTACCCATACGGAATAGATAGCATTGTATTAGGAGCCTTATCCATATTAGTGACAAGTCATAAGTACTCAATCGTTTGTTCAAACCATGCAAGAGGAGTCGAAACAAAGTGATACTCCATCTCGATCTGCTTTTAACTCGAAGTTGTTAATTTGCTTTCGTTCACTTTAATCTGTAAACCAATTTTCAAAATTAAAACCAAAATTCTAAGCTATTAAACAACAACTATAAATAATAATGTCATTCTTGGTTGTAAGGGCGCCAAATCATTCTTATAGAGAGACTTAGTACATTCTTTAAACCCTATTCTTTAAACCCTCTTATCATTTTCTTCTTTAAAGAGTCTTAGTAAACTCTTCAAAGTTCTCATTTTCATGTAATTATTTAGAAAGACTCTCCACAGATGGCACGCGGCATAGATTCATGGCCGTGACCCGTGACAGGCTTGTCACTAGTCGATCGTGGCATTTGACCAGAATTCCTATAAAAGACTCCTATTCTTTAGCTAGGCACAACTATATTTTGTAATTTTCAATAGTTTAGGTTAGTTTTCTCACTTTGTATTTGTAGTTCATAACCAAGTGTTTGAGAAGGCTTTACAATATCGATGTATTTTATTCTAAGTATGATTGTTGGCACTCATTTGGCCGTGTTTGGCTAGAGCCCTCATATCAATTAGATGAGATCAAACTTCTAAGTACTTCAATTATATAAAAAGTTTTTATTGTTTATGTCAATGTTTTCAAACTAGGATCATTCACCATTAAATATGAACTTATTATTTCTTAACTTCAAGGTTTATCAGCTCGTGGATGTTGTGAATAAGAAGGTTAATTCCGTTTTCTGAAATTTGCATTCATGTTTATACATGAAACATCGAATCTGTTGCTTCTTAACCTATATAGCTCAATCCCCCCCCCTCCAAAAAAAAAATGTATTTCTATGTTTTTTTTTAATTTGTAATTTTTTTATGGAAATGCATTTTATTAAATATAATTATATTTCATTATCTAAAAAAACGTGTATGGAAGTTAGGCTTGTGTACCACTACTAGAGGGGGGCGAAGTTAGCGGAAAATGATGTAAAGCTCATGTGAATGAGAATGAGTGTGTGGGGAGTGAGACTTGTACTACCTCACCCCAATGGGTGATCAACCCTCACTTGAAGATTTTCTTGTTCCATTAGTTCCAAATTAACTAGATGATCACAAGTCTAACGATTGTCTCAAAACAGTTTACTCGACAACAATTGACTCAATTACGTATATATTTTGTATTCAGGTTATCTAAATAAATGAGGCCAAGCTACTTCTTTGACAAATGGGAAATACCAATAATAATGACAATGGACATCAACTTAGATAATCATACATCATTTTTCCATTACAAGGAGCACGATATATTTTCACACAAGTCACACACTTGCCCTAAGGCGTATTATTTAGAATATATATGAACTTAAACATAATTCAGAAGTAAAACAATCAATGACAATGAACTTATAACTCAAACTCCAGTTCTTTTACTTAACCTCACTATTAAACCATTCTTCATCTCGAGGATAACATAATCACTTGGTAAGACAGGGTGGCCTTCGACAAGCTCTACGTCATAATGATATATGATAGCAGCAGCTACTATCTTCATCTGAGTGAAACTCATTTGCTTACCTAAACAAGATCTTGGCCCAGCATTAAAAGCAGGGAACTTGTATGACGGTTGATGTTCAATCCCACCTCCGGTTGCAAACCACCTTTCTGGTTTAAATTCTAGGCAATCCTTTCCCCATATCGATTCCATCCTTTCCATGGTATAAAAACATAGAATAATTGATGTGTTACCATCTACTTGATGCCCGCTTGGAAGCATATCTGGTTGGACTGGACTTTTGTGCTGAAATGGAAGTGGCGGGGTAAGCCTTAAGGCTTCACATAATCCACCATGAAGATAAACTAGTTTGCTCAAATCTAGTTCTTGCATATCATTAAATTTTTCACCGGTTTCCTTATCTAGTTGTGACTCGATCTCTTCTCTGATCTTATCTACAGCGATTGGATTTTGGGCAAGATGATAAAAAAACCAAGAAAGACTGCTGCTAGTGGTACTTCTTCCTGCAACAATCAAACTCAACAAGATATCTCTTAGAAACTTATTTGGATCACTAGACGTGACACTTTGATCTTTAACCTCTCTAGTTAGAGCGGTGAAAAAATCAAACTTTTCATCAAGGGGTTCATAATTCATGTTACTAGAATCGTTTTGTTTTTCGGCTATGTGTTTGTATACGAATTGATCAACAATTTTGCATGCATCGCTTAACTTCTTCTCACTTTCCATTCCAAGTAATCGTTGCCATTTCCATAATCTTGCGGGCATGATATGCCTAACCAAGATGGCTTCTTCCGCATGTGATAAAGCCTTTTCACATGGAATGTAAGGAAAATCAAGAGACATGCTTTCAGGGTCGTAACCCAAAACCGATTCACATATAATATCAAATGCAAACCGTTGGAATATATCCTGCAAATCCATCTCCACTCCTTGTCTAAAATTTTTGTCAAGTAGCGGTAGTAACCCTTTTTCAACCTTGTTCCAAATATTCTTTTTGAGGAGGCTGTTAAAGGTAGGATGGTTTAGGAGGGGCTTGAGCGTTCTATGATGGAACTCCCATATTTCTCCATCAGCATTAAACACCCCATCTCCAAGGATATCAAAGATCTTACGAAATTTGTCGCCTTTCGGATAATTAGGAAAGTTTTTGCTTAAAATGTAATGAATGTCTGCAGGACTTGAGGTGCAAAGCATGTCCATATTGGCAAAACTAGGTCCTTTTAACAATATCGTACCACCTGTAAATGCTAGAAGATCCGTTGCCCATTCAATGAGTCTGTGAGCATTTACAAGGATCGCCGGTATTGTACCAAGAACTGGCCAGTTTGTAGGGATGATAGAGTTATGGCGTTTATGTATGTATGAGATGAGAATTAGAAAGCAAAATACAATAGGAAAGAGAATGACAAAGTGTTCAAGGAAAGCCATGAAAAAGGAAAGTGAAAGGCAAAGAGGATGATTTTCTTTAAGAGGTTTGATCCTTTAAATACATGTATAATGTAACATGTTATTTTAGCAACTTGTTATATTGTAAGTCATGTCAAGCTCACACATTTTAAAAATATCAACACATCTTTACAATATACTTTACTTTGTCGATACACAATGTTCGACTACATTTTGTAATTAAATGTGACGAAAATTAGCAAAATGAACGCTTTTGTTGGGAATGTTTTGCTAGGCAGAAATTCTCTAAGTCAGAGTTCCGAAGGAAGTTAGTCCGGAACTTCCTTCATACTGAGAAGTTCCTACGGAACTTCTCCTAGTGTTACTCCGGAACTTTGACTTATCCCCTGGTTGCAAGTTCCAATGCATAAAGCTGTCAGAAAGCAGTTTTACTTTTCACCATGTTGTACACTATTCACCGATAGGTCTGCTCAACTGTTCACAGAAGCATGCTTGTACTACAACAACTCTGGAGTAGATATCATTTGTTTATTTAGCCTAGGAGCTAAAAGGAAATAAAAGAATATCTTTTATTTTCTCCTTGCACTATATATATTAGTTGTATTTCCTTTGTTTCCGTAGATCGAATATCTCTCTTGTTCATCAGCTGTAACTCTTTGTAAACATTGTGAAGTATAAATATAGTAGTGCTTGGAATTGATATCTTGTGTTCTATCTACTTTACTTCTTGTTTACCAGTTATTGTTTCGATCAAACCACTTCAAACTTTAACACAAACAAGTCTGATTCCGCCTTTCTTGTTTGACACCTTTGGTAACTTGTCTGGTTGGTTGATTCTAACCACGATCCTACAGCTTTGATTCACGAAACTGATAAAATAAATATATAGATATACCTCGACAAAAATATACATGTTCAAACCCACCTATAACGATTTGACAAATTAGCAATGTCGGCTATGAAGGCTAGAACTTATCCTACCCAAAAACCTTAAAAAGTACAATGAGGTAAAAAAACATATAAACCAATCAAATGATATATCTATAAAAGCATGTATAGGCCGAATCCTAACCGATGAATTATAACTAAGGGTTGAATCCTAGCCACGAACTAAAGGAAATGGTTGAATCTTAGCCGTCGAGATAAACGAAATGGTAAAAACCTAACTAGCGAGAAGAAGTGCATTAAACAAAATGCAACTAGTGGACTAGTGGTTTCTACTTCCTAACACGCATTGATGGAAGTAAATATATGACTACATAAAAGTTGGTCCACTCCAAGATTTCATGTTCATCCGTCTGGATCGATGAATCTGCAAGTTGACATATGAGTACATATTCAGCCGATTCTTAAATAAATGCAGTTCATGCATGACACCACCGACGATTTGGGGTTTTTACCATAGTGGTTGGGTTTCTTTCAGAACTAGAACTTGTGATTTTAGATGGTAACTTCTCTTTAAACTCAAAATTCCACTGATTTCAAGTTATAAAAAAATTTAATGCAGCCAGGCTGTTTCAATAATTCACGAATGGGATGGATGAATGAATCATAATAACCGTGGACACGGGCGAATATGATGCACTATTCTTATTGGGTCAGTCCACACTCGACACTTATGAAAAAATTTGATAACAACCACAGCCTTTAAATATTAATTCAATTTTTAAAGTTAAAATTCTATAAATATAAACCTACTATGAACTAATTAATTTATAATAAAATATTTTAAAATTAATTAAACTAATACCCAATATATATATTACCGATGAGTGCATGAAAGATAAACTTCAATATGTGAATCAACCATCTGCGGTTGCGTGACGAGTGAGCCGTCCTCCACCGTTCGGAAAATTGAGATTTTTTCAAATTCTTAACTTTGTTTCTCATCTTGTGACCATTCTTCATCCTGGTAATTTTCTAAACTTTTTTTTATTGGATTTTAATTACTTAGTTATTTTATCATTTAGTTATTTGTAACTTTTATTTGATTATTTTGTTATTCATGAATCTTGTTTTTTTTGAACTGCAATTTTATTAACTACCAAAAGCTCTTAGCAAGGAGCTAAGAGGCTAAACACCAAAAGCAGGAGATACACCACAAAAAGGAAGATTACATGATACAAAATCTATTCCAATCCACTATTTTCCTGCTCCTATTCTCCACCCAAATTTGGCTCCAAGTCTTGATGTCTTTGATCACTTTGCTCACTGAGGGAGACTTTCCGTTGAAAATCACATCATTTCTTTCTCTCCAAATCCACCAACAAGACGTAAGAATGACCGCGTGCACCATCTCTTTCTTATTGGTCTCAATATTACCATCCAAATATATCTTGAGCAAATCCTCAATTGAAAAAGCCCACGGGAAGGGGATGCCGCACCAAGCCGCGATACCTTGCCAAACCCCAACCACAAAACTACAACCCGTGAAAATATGTGTGACCGTTTCCGGACCTTCCCCACACAACTTACACAAATCCGAAGGACAATTAATATTCCTTTTACTTAACGCATCCATCGTGGCAATCCTATTACGTTGAGCTCTCCAAACAAAAGAATTAATCTTTAAAGGCACAAGCTTACTCCAATGAAGAACAAAATCAGGCCTTGGATTGCTTTGAGAATGAAGCAGGTCCCTCACGCATTTGGAGGAAAAAATATTGCTACTGTTTCCTTTCCACGTCCAAATTCCTCCCACTATCTCCATTAAGTCTTGCAAAATAACATTGCTTCTAACCAAAACGTCATTGCAAGAAATAATCGATCTCCAAACCCCGCTCACCCCAACACGACAAGGGAAAAAATCCGGGCGCCCCTGCACCTGATGAATACTACCGACCACCCTCGCCCACAGGTGGTTCTCTTCCGCCTTCAACCGCCAAAGCCACTTACTAAGAAGACTGATATTGAACTCCGATAGGTTCGCCAATCCCAAACCACCATCTCTTTTATTCTTGCACACATCGTCCTTCTTAACCCAATGTATTTTTTTTCTATCCTCCGAGCCCCCCCAAAGGAATCTAAATCTGATTTTATCCAAAATCTTGATGACAGTCTTAGGCGCCTTATACAACGAAAAGTAATAAGTCGGAAGGCTTTCCAAGACACTTTTAATTAACACCAACCGGCCACCGAAAGATAACGCCTTAGCTTTCCACTTGGACAACCGCTTTTGAAAAACATCAATAACCTTCTGCCAACTCTCCCTCCTATTCATTTTGGCCCCAACCATCATCCCCAAATACACAAAGGGAAATTCACCCCCTTCGCACCTAATAACGGCAGCCATGCTCTGAGCCTCTTCCAAATCCACATTAGTACCATACAAGGCACACTTTTTAAAATTCACTCTAAGCCCGGACACGAGGTAGAAACATCGAAACAACCTCCGGATATTGACCACATTAGAATGAGACCACTTCCCAATGATGATAGCATCGTCGGCGTAAAATAAATGTGACAAAACCGGACCACCATTCGGAAGAGACACTCCTTCAAAAATACCCATATCAACCGCCTTACTAAGCATCCAATCCAAAGCCTCCATTACCACAACGAACAAGTAGGGAGACAACGGGTCCCCTTGTCTAACGCCTCTATAGCACTTGAACTCTTTGGTAGGCGACCCATTAACAAGCACCGAGGACCACGCACAACTCAATATACCCCTTATCCATCGCCTCCACCTATCCGGGAACCTCATTTGCAACAAGGTCGAATCAATAAAATCCCAATGGATTGTGTCGTAGGCTTTGAAAAAATCAACTTTGAAGAACATGCACTTCTGCTTGATAACCTTCAACCATGAATGGACCTCATTAAGGATCAGAGGCCCATCCACGATGCTCCTACCAGCCACAAAACCCATCTGCGTCCCAGAAATAACGGTGTCCAGAACTTCCTTCATTCTGCTGGCCAATATCTTGGATATAACTTTCTGAACACACCCAATCAAGCTAATAGGACGGAAATTCATTTAGAGTTTAGGATCTATTAGATTATTTAGTTATTTGTTAAATTTAGTTTGTTAGATGTCAATTTGAATAGTCTCCCACTCAATCCTTTTAAATGAAAACCAATTTTCTCATATAACCCTAATCAACGAGACGAAATTTGAAGATATTACTTATAAAAATGACCATAACAATTAAGAGGACATAATATCGATTGGTAATGTGCCAAGACGTTTTCAATCTACTTGGTTTGATACTTATAAAATTTGTTAGAGTTTAGTATACAAAAGGACAGTGCATATTTTTTGTGTAGCTACTTGTTTAAGGATTACATTAAAATTCATAAGGAAGTATTTGTAACCGAGTGGTTTCGTAGTTGGAATAAGAGGGTTGGTTTGATCGTCATGTGAGATGATGTGAAACAAATCATTAAAAAATGTGAAGTTTTGCTTAGAGAATATTGATTTAGATTAAGTGCATCAACTTCTCTTTCCCAAACATTATTGAACTAGTGATTAACTTTTGTGTCCATGATGAATCAAAAAAAATTTTTAAAAAGAGGAAATTTGAAATTGTTAAATTAACGGGAAGATAAAATGAAGCCCTTGGTAAGATTATTTTTAGGGAATAGTCAAATGATATCTCGAAAATTAACAAGACTTTAAACATTGTTCACACAAGTGAATACTAAAACAAAAATTTTAATATGCAGGGGATGATGTGTTTATTTTAACTAGTTGATGAATCAAGTGTAGTGT
Source organism: Deinandra increscens subsp. villosa (assembly GCA_039602395.1). Taxonomy (NCBI): domain Eukaryota; kingdom Viridiplantae; phylum Streptophyta; class Magnoliopsida; order Asterales; family Asteraceae; genus Deinandra; species Deinandra increscens. Next base: position 8,344,543 of record JBCNJP010000020.1, read on the forward strand.
ATAAAAGAACAAATGGTTGTGATTATTCAACTTGTTGATAAATGTGAACAATTAGTGTTTGGCTAGTGCGCGTTACCGCGCGGCTCAGACGTGGGATTTTTTTGCACGTGGAAAAGACGCAAATAGATACGATTTATGTCGTGTTAGAATGTGGACGTTGAACAATGCATACACCCGGGATTAGCATACAACCATTAAGAGATGGAAGAGATGGAAGTGAAGTTTGACATGACCGTAAGACAAAAAGCCGTGTTTGGATGCTTACAAGCGCCACATGCCCAAGATTTCCTCCGGGTTATCCCTATCGAGGGGTTGGGCCAGCACATGTCTCCGGTGGAATATCGGGCCATTCTTAAATACCACCTCATGATTCCCATCTTCCCGTCAGATGAGAGATGCCCCGTTTGTCGCAAGGCGTGTTTGGATTCGTTTGGGGAACATGTTGTCCATTGCAAAGAACTCCCGGAGTTTAAATATCGACATGATTTGGTTAGGGATGTTCTATTTGACATATTCAAGCGCGCGGGGATTTCAGCGAAGAAGGAAGCTCCGGTCAACTTCCTGACCGACCCGGCTGATGGGCGATCGACTCTTAGACCGGCAAACATCTTGGTCTTTGGGTGGATAGGGGGGAAGCATGCATGCCAGGATCTCACCGGGGTCTCCCCTCTGGTGGGCTTGGGGCTTGGGGAGTTCAAAGTGGGACAGGCGGCTTCTAAGGCTACGATGGGGAAAGTGAACAAACATGAAAAAGCGTGCATTGAAAATCAACACGTGTTTGTTCCTTTTGCCTTTGACACTTTTGGGGTTCTCGCCTCTGAGGCCGTGGAAACTCTGAGTAGAGTTCAACGGGTCATGCATTGTAATGTGGTGACCTCTGGTGCTAGGGATGTTTTCACGAGGCTTAGTTTTGCTATTCAGAAAGGCTTGGCGGCGCAGCTTGTTGCCCGCCTCCCTTGCCCGTCGGGATGATTGTCCACTTGTATTTCAACCATTAATTGATCAAGTTGAAATGACAATGTTAGTCTCATTTGTATTATACAATGGCAACACTTTGACTCCATGTAACATAGGTGTTGTAGCGTTTCACATAAGAAACACCTTAATTAATGATGTTTAGTTTGTGTTTGAGCATTTAGCATAGGAAACCTCTTCATGATGTTCACTTATTTAATTGAAGCTGCTGCTTTAGAGCTTCTAAAAGGTCAATTACGCAAAGAAATGTGATTATATAATAGTAACAGAAACTTGACTTATGTATCAATAAAAAATAAAAAAGCAGCGTGCTTGCAACCTATATAATGAAATCGCAGCTTCATAGTTATATTGGATAAACATAGTTTGTTTCCACATAAACAAACATGCTATTGATAAAGTAGTGAATCCTTGATAATTACAAACTACAACCCTACATACTAAGATAAAGAGCTACAAAAGGCTTGGTTGCATTTGGTTATACACTCCAAAATAGCGCTCGCTATTGCAGCACACATGAAGGCGGTTGCCCGCATACTACTTGTTCCAAAAGCATTGGTCAGTCCCCAACCAACTTTTTCAAAGGCATGTTTCCTTGTTACAAAAGATATAGCTGCTAGTATTTTACATACCGAAAAGACGTGGTACCACTACCAAGCTAATCCGCCTCATCCTCGACTTCACAGTCCACTGGTTTCTTCTTGCGCGGGTTACTCCCTTCAGCATCATCCTCCCCATCTGCACATAAAAACAGTGTTAAAATATTAGCACATGGCCATAACCAAGATGACTACCTAGAAACTGCCCATCCAAGGTAAATAAACAGCAGCAGGCTTATTCCCAAAAGGATATACTATAACTTGTTTAGATGTCTTTCGGCGCAGTATTCAGTCACCGATTAGCTAGACCCGTTTTCATTTGTGCGTCACAATATGTTTCTCATACCACAGATTATTTATTCCATTGTTATGCTACTTTAACATGAATAAAGATGCATAAATGAAAATAGATCCCTTTAACCAGCTAATTACCAACTAAAGAAAGATGCCTCTTTAATAGCCTCATTTTATACTTAAATCACAAGAAAGAAAGTCATGTATGAAACATCACAGCAAAGCCATTCCATGTTTATGCTAGTTTAAGACGATTAAACATGTATCAATATGAACATACTGAATTTTAGAAAGCAACACAAAGCATCAAAGTTTATAAATCAGATGCACCCAGCAAGTAAAATTCGATATTTGTGATGTGTAAAAATGTAATTTAACGTGACTGGCCGTCAAGAAGCACCAGCCTTCTCCTGGTTCTTTTGGCAATGGGATTTTTGCTTGAGGAAGCCTCTTGGGCATCCTTCTCAACAGTTTGCAATGGCAACAGACCTAAAAATACAATCCCAAGGTCAAAATAATTGAAAAAACAACAATTTACATGACACGAGGCAACAAAAACAAAGGTAAGATGTGTGTCTGATGACAAAATCCCAATTTAAATAAAGCTACAAAATGAACTTACATAACAACCTGCTACATCAACAAACAGAGATCGTGACCACACCAGCAAAAAGCTGCAAAAATAGGAGATATTAGCATAGGTTTGAGTAAAAGGAAAGCATGTAAACAACATATAAATAACAATCCAGCCAAGGTAAAACGCAAAAGACCCCTATGCAAGTCTAAACCAACAATAATATGCATCAAAACATCAAAAGACCACCAAAACACACATCAAAACAGAAACACATGTTGGTTGAATACAACCAAAACATGTACTAATCTATGCCAAAAAAACAACAATACTTATATCATGTACTATCCTATGCAAAAAAAACACAACATTTATATCATAACAGAAATAGACGTTGGTCTAATAACAGCTAAACATGTATAAAAGAAGCAAAGGATCCCCTACTTTAGCTTAACCAAAGCACATACCAAAACACCAAGATATCCTTATAACCCAATCCATGTAGATAGTTGTTTATTTAACATCAAAAAACATGTATGAGAGTAAGAAACAAAAATTAGCTCTTGGTACACCCTAATATAAATTACGAAATCAGGGTATGTTTTATAGCATCAATTAAAAGGTACATCCCCCAAAAAATACACAAACAGATGTTGGTTAACCTTTATTTCCATTCGGATCATGTAGTATGTTGTCCAAGATATATTTTGCATGATAATGTAACAAAGCATCCTGTTTTTGAACATGATGTATAAAAGGTGAAAGATGACCCAGGTTCACTAAAATCCAGGAAGTCATCGAGTAACTTTGGTGGGTTGTTTTAAAGGTGGAATCAAAACCACTCAAAGGAAAAATTAAAAAACCCAGGGACTCCCTATTTTATGAGAATGATAACAGCTCCACATCAGAACAAACAAACAATGAAATTGCATTTGGTGGGTTGTTTTAAGGGTAAAATCAAAACTTCTAAAAGGAAAAATAAAGAAAGCCAAAGATCCCCTATTCTAGGTTAACCAAAACATGTACCAAAACACCAAGATATCCCTATAACCGAATGCGTGTGGACAGTTGTTTATTTACCATAAAAAGCATGTATCAGAGATGTAAACAATGAAAACCCTAACTGTTCCACATCAGAACAAACAAACAACGAAATTACATCTCTAAACTGTGTCAATTATAACTCTTAAACATCAAAATAGGCGATGTAAATTAAACCTTCCTAAACAGGACCACAAAATCTAAAATTAAACGAAACGTACACAAAACACCAGCGAATCAAAAAATATAAACTGCGGAATCATCAAATCGAGGCTGTCAAACCGATTGCAAGCCACAAACACGACATAGAAATCCAAAATCTATCCCTTAAACATGCATTATACGATTCAAAAATAAACAAAACAAATACAAACGATAAGGAAAAACCACTGAACAAACTATAGAATCACCAATTTTGAACTGCGACAACTCCAAATTAAAGGTGTTTTAGCGAACATAAAACACGAAAATCACACACCTTGAGGAGAATGCTGAAGGATGAGAAAGCAAAGCGAGCCTGGTAGAACATATGGGAGGCCATGTCTATGTATAGGGGCAAGAGATTCAGCGCACAGTCGATCGCTGTACACTGAGTAGATGGGAAGTATGGAGGAGGAGGAGAAGGACGGTGAGGGCGTCGTCTGAATTGAACGACTAAGTGTACCTTTGCGTGTTAAAGTTTGCAAATGAGAATAGCTGAAAAGTGAACTTAGACCACAGCCTTATAAACTTGTACATAGCTTGTGTTATAAAGGATGCTTGAACGGCTTGTAATTTATGTTTGGGGGAAGTAAATAACTCGTGTACTGTTCATTCTAGTTTCCAATTGTATATTGGTTAATATATGGGTATAAATTTGCAAATCCAAGTATTACACTATTTGAGTTTTTTTGCATGCCTTTAAATGCAAAATTAATAATTAAACATTCAAAAAATAATTATAGACTCAACTAGGAGTATGTAACATGCTAATCAACCGTACAACCACACCAATGACATGTAAAATCAAACTATTCTATATATACAATCATAACAATCAACTGAAAGAGAGTTTTAAAAAGAACTCAACATTGTCTTAGTAAAAAGTCAAACATATGAAGTCAAAAGGTGTCAAAGATCTTCTAAAGTTCTAAACCTAGATGCTTACAAAAGTTTAGCCAATTATATTCATACTACCCAATAGCATTAAATATTAAATTCAGAATTAATTAAACCCAAAAACTTGGTGTAAACAAAAATCAACAATGAATATATGAATGTTCAATAATAAAAAAAACCGATCAAACCGAATGGCAAGCTTTGGACGTAAGAATATGTTGACAAGTTCTCTGGTTGCTTCCATGACAAGTTCTCTGGTTTTGGAACCAAAGAATGCCCGAAAGGTGGAACTACGCCAACTTAATAACAACAACAAACAACATGGCCAATTAAACGGGTACCCCGAGCAATATTCCAGGAAGGAACAAACGCCTCCTCATCACCAGAATGAAACACCATCTCTCCTGGTATAACACCAGCCTTCATAAAAAAAATATCGACCTTTCCGGTCCTTGTGCCTACAACTTGACAGAATCTTAGGAATAAAATGTTTAGATTTGTGACGCTTGTTAAAGGTATAACAAGAGCCACTTTTTGATGGTTTGAAGAAAGCTTTGAACAAAGAGATTGTAGGAGCTCGACGAAGACCTAGAATGACAAATTCAAAACAAAAAACCCTAACCAGACTCAAAGGGTGCACTTGTGAGATATGGAACTGGTAAGTCTCAAGAACTCCAAGGACAAAGGCACTAAAAGGTATCCTTACATGCAGTGGCTGGCTGATCCAGGAATTTTTGTGAGCGGGGGCAAAAAGTAGGTAGCGTCAAAGTGAGTTGGGTCAATTCAGTTTAAATAGGTCATTCAAAACGGGTCGGGTTAAACCGAGTCAGTTAAAAAGGATGGGTTAAAAAAATACTATTCTTTACTTAACGATAATATAAATTATTGATACTTATTTACTTTAACGATATAAAAATGATGTATTTCAATTAAGCCTGTAATTAGTGATTGAAGAGTGGACCTTGAAGCAAATAATAAGGTTAGTAAGGCTGTTACTTTCAAATGAGCAAATAAAAGATTTAAAAAATAAAAACACTTACAAATCAATTAACCTATCCAATAAGAGAATATGTATTTGTTATCTTATAAAATTTTAATTATATATATATACAATAAAATTTAAAAGATGAATAGTAACTTTTTCAATTTTCATAGTTTAGCCATTAGAGTTTGAGAGTTTGACATTTTCTTCCCTTAACTTTAATACTTTGTTCTTTTCTTTTTAACAAAGTTTGGCATATTGACATTTTCTACCCTAAACTGCTTTAACACTTTATTTTTTTCTTTAACGGAGTTTGGCATATTGATATTTTCTACCCTAAACTTTAACACTTTGTTTTTTTCTTTAACGAAATAGTAAACTTTAGGTTTTCATAGTTTAGCCACATATGTTTCATATTTTACGTTTTTTACCCTCTAACTTTTAAAGTTTTTTTTTTGTTTTAAGTTTTATGGTCTTCTACTTTAGCCACAAAACTTTTAACTTTCTACTTTCGTTTTTAGTATACTTTTATAGTTATATACTTTCACAACGAGACTATTAGAATTTTACGCTTTATACCCCTTAACTTTTTAAGTTTCGTTTTTATTACGTTTTTTACTTGAACATTTTGTTGTCTTCTACTTTGACCACAAAACTTTTAACTTTTCTACTTTTGTTTTTAGTATACTTTTATAGTTTTATATTTTCACCATGGGATTTTTAGACTTTTACGTTTTATACCTTTTAACCTTTTTAACTTTCGTTCAGCATACTAATTCAACCCCGCAGCAACGCGCGGGGTGGTAAACATCTCGTTAGTTACAAGAGTAAAGTGTCATTGTAGTCTCTATGGTTTAACTTACATGTCATTCTAATCCACCAATATAAATTTTGCATGAGATATTAATGTCTTTTTAAAACCAAGCCTAAAGTAAATTAATATCAATCTTTTTTGTTTATGAACATAAAAAATATATGTATATCTACTTTCTCCTAATCAATCATTCATAAATAAAACAATTTCCATCCATAATCATCCCTATACCTTCCACACTTTCAATAGAAAAAGTCAAAAAACCATAATCATTCCTTCTTCTCTCATGTTTATGCCGTTTTCAACAATTTATAGCATTTTGAAATTAAAATCAAACTAAAAGGTCAAGTTTGTAATTTTAGTGAAACTAAAAGGTTTAATAGGAAACTTGACAAACTTTTAGACTAACAACGATTGGATTCCCAGTTTCCCACATTTCTCACTATCTTCTCTCACCTACTTTATACTTTTTTTTTGAACGACAAATTTGGATTACTGACAAGGGCATTACACCATCCATCCGATCATCTCCAATGCTCATCAAGAGGAAACTCACCACTTATGAGAAAACCCCCTGGCCCAACTTGTAACCCCTATTTTTAATTTTTTTGTTACAAGTGGGACTTGAACCCAAGACCCCATGATTAGAGGCCATATACTCCTTCTTCTTAATGATCTCCATACCAGTTTGAAGTTTAAACTCTTCCATGGCTTCCATGCTTGAAAAACACTAAATATTGTAATCATCTTTGATTTTTGTTCGCTCTAGGGGCCTCTTCATATGTTTAGACAGGGGCCTTCTATAAATGTATCAAAGATTTCTTAATAATAAGATGAATCTCAGCGGGGGCGCCGCCCTCCGCTCAAGCCTTCTTAAATCCGCCCCTGCTTACATGGTTTGTTTAAAAAAAAAAGCAGCATAAAAGGTAATCATACCCTCCGGAGGATACGGGCTTGATGATTGCCAAAAGTCTTTTTGGTGAGTAAACTGGAATCAGGTTTTTATTCTCTGTATCCAGATTAATAGCAACACTCTTCTTCGTATCAGGGTTAACGGAATCTGCTTCTATCTGCTCCAAATTAGTATCATCTCGAAGACGCTTATCATCATTCTCTTTGAGAACAGAATAATCAGTACAATCATTTGTATTAGCATCAGCAAATTTTTATGTAACCAGGCTAGAAAAAAAACTAGTACGTTGCAGGGGCGGAAGTGGATTTTTTTTAAGGGGTAGCATAAATTTTTAAAAGGATTTGGAGACACAAAACTAAATTAGTATATAAACTATAGTCTTGTTAGCCATGAAACTAATAAAAAGAACAAAAAATCTTATAGAAAGGATTTAGAGACACAAAACTAAATCAGTATATAAATTATAGTCTTGTTAATGAAACTAATAAAAAACCCAAATGGTAGACATCTTTAGTTAGCCTAGTGGTGTTTGTCCATAGTTACTTAATTAAGGTCCTAAGTTCGATTCGCTTTTCTATCAACATATAACATTTTTAAAGGCAGATGCTGGAAAAAAAATACAATCAGAAGCTAAGGGGTCGAACATGAGAGTTACCATAAAAAGGGTAGCACAAGATTCTCATTTGATTATACTAGTGGGTGACCCGCCGCGCGTTGCGGCGGCCTCACCGTTTTTCTCACCATGCGGCGGCAATCTAGGACAGCGACAATCTGTTTGGGAGGTGCTCTTTACAATTTCATGTATGTTTGTCTAAACAGGCTTAAGGCCAAGGCTGCTGTAAATAAGAATGGCCATCCATATACAACCAAAGTTTTAAGTCTTTTCTCACAAAGTACAAAGCATGTAAACTAATTTATGACCCAAGCTCTAAACAGATAACTGTCGGAACAAAATTAGATGCTTACATGAAAATGTAAAAGAAATCAGTAAAGCTACGAAGTAGCAGAAGCAACTACAAACAAAAACTCACCTTCTTCAACAAAGGCCCCACACATTCAAGAGAGAAAAACGCAAGATTAACCAGAAGAGGAGGAAAAACAATAGATAAATAGATGAGACAGATATAAGCAAAAGTATATAAGTTTCTTTGTTGAACTAAGATTAATATAAAAACAACTACATATTAATTTAAAAAATTAACAAACTCCATATATATTAATATAAAAAATGAAGTAACATGAAGATAATTTGAACTAAGTATGTTCTATACCACCAGACTGCAATATGTGTTTCAACTTCTTACATACTTGTGTTTTAGCTAATCTCTTGCCTCATGCAAGTAGTTCACAAACCAAGCAACTTAATAAAACCGAAATAAGTCTCAATGGTAGAAACTTACCTCCCATAGCTGGTGTCGCACTTGCAACAGGAGCGATGTAACAAATGAGGAAGACTAATCCACAAAAAAAATGAAAACCAAACAGTTGTTCAACACCAGAAGAGTAGTTTAATACCAGAACATGATTATTATCTCAACAAAGCATTAGGTAGAGTAGAGTAGCTTGACTTCCTGAACGTCAAACAAATGATGGTAGACAAAATAAATATTCATGGTTAGTAAATAGTACATGCACATGTAAGTAAACATCTATATTTTTAAATGAATGTTTGTCACTATGAATTTACATAACTAAATACAACTAAATGTATGAAAACGTAACATACTGACCTTAGCAGTTGCAACAATGATTCTTGTTTTCTTGATTAAAGTTACACTTGTATTCACTCATTGTTCACTTTTACATATCATGCAAAAGCCTGGGATACGTAGTTAGTCGTTAGTTCACGTAGTTCTCTTTAATCATCTTATGTGTAATATGCCAAAACAATATAATTTTGGCCATTTTTATATAAAAATATGTATACTTTCACATCTCTTATATCCAATATATATACCATTTAAATGATTACCTTAACGTAGGATGATAATTCTTCTCACGAAGAAGGAGATATCATTGATTGGAACACCAAAGATGAATTTGAAATAACTAACACCAAAGATGAATTTGATATAGCTAATATATAATCACCTTTTTTGGTTTTCTTGAGCACTGCTACCAATGCAAATGTTACAACTGATAATGGGAATGTAGTTATATAAAAAATTAAATATAATTCCACACAAATTGTATCACATTGGTCCACAAAGACCTTCTTTGGTTTTCTTGAGCACTGCCACCAATGCAAATGTTACAACTGATAATGGGAATGTAGTTATATAAAAAATTAAATATAATTCCACACAAATTGTATCACATTGGTCCACAAAGGCTATTATAAAATTTTAGGCTTTATCTGAGAATTTGAATTACATGCATGCGTAGGTAACAATATAATATATAATATGAACATGAAATGAAATAACAATGTAGGAACCTGGTTAATTAGTGACCTGGAGTTATTGTGCTTAATGTATTACCAAACTTTCTTCATAGCATCGACAAACTTTAGACACCCCTTGGATCTCTCATAAGAGATGGAGACACAGAAGCCATTTTCAGAATACTGACAGTTATGAAATTTAAAAAAGTAGCTGAAATTCAAATTAAATGTCCCCTATCATACCAAATATGAATAAAGTAAACTGATTTTATAAATAAATGCAATTGTTGTACTTGATTTGAGCATCAATGATGTGATAAATTAAATAGTTACAGACTTAGAGAATAGATTTTCGCATAGTAGAAAGTCTGCAACATTGATGAGTGTTATTTTATAAAAAAATTAATAAATTTTCGCATAAAAGGTTTAAAGATTATAGTAGAGACTTGTGTACCAAAAGGAAAAGGGGAAAGTTACTATAAACCATAAAATAGGCAGCAAAGCAGATCCATTCTCATCCTTTCCTTTCGCAGCCCTAGCTTGTAGGCAGCAAAGCGCTCTTAGCATTCCATTAGCATACTATAAATTAAAAAGAACCATAATGCAAGGTATTCCATTAGAATACTATAAATTAAAAAGAACCATAAGACAAATATCAAGGACAACAACAAATAAGCAATAAATAAACAGGCCATATAACCTGGTTTCCAAACTTTAGCTCACACACAATGTTACCCAAATGAGTAGTTGGTAGCCGGTTAACCCAACCTTCAGAACCTAAGAGGTATTAACCTCCAGAACAACTTTCTTCATACTATGTACAACGATTCTTGATGCCTATAAACTGACTCACAATCTTCATCTGCATCACTAAACATAAATAGCAGGAACACATAAATAGCAGGAACAAAAAATGAACACGTTTGCAATGACAAACACGTGGAAACAAAAATAGAAGTGTAAAACACAGTAGATAATTGTTCATCAATCCCTTTTGTTAATAGGAGAATTACGGCATATCACCGCAAATTTAACATCCATAGGCATAAGCATATCAATTGCAATTACCCATTCTTTTTCTGATCATAGTTTTTCAAGAGCATATGCAACTACTTACTACCTAACAAAATTCACTATAAGTTCACATGGACCTAGGTCGCTTAACATCATAGAATTGTGGGTCTATTTTCCTTTCGCCTTTTGATAAAAAAATCTACATATCAATACTTAAATTGAAATTAAATCAAACCTTTTAGGGAAGTTTAAAATCCTTATGAACACGGTTCACGTCTGAAACCTACAACCTAAAGTCAATAATCAGCAACCTGCATAATCAAAATTATTAGAAATTAAAAAGTGTATACTCGCATCAAATTTGGCGTCTAGATCTGCTTTGCTTCCAATAACTTCAATAAACTTCATCTTCAAATACATTCAAACTCTTAAAGAAACCCATAAATTTTTTTAACTCCACATCATTTACATCTTGAAAGTTCTGCAAAGCAATAGCATGGAAGTATGCATATGCTATAGTTGTATAACCAACTAAAGAAATATCCAAAAAAATATCACGATGCCCCATTACCCCAGTACAAAACAAAAAAAAGGCTTTTTGTTTGAGTAGCTATAAAATTCCACTGATCTGGGTGCAAAAATAAACAAACCAATGTTTAGTTCAATGATAATGGCATCACTCGCAATTCAGCACTTAAACATGCGAAATCATCTATAAAATCATGAGATTAATAAAAAGTGATGTATGTAAATTCAAACTAATAAGGTTTCCATACAATTCAAATGCATAACTACACATATGTACGTTTCAGTCGCATAATTCCAAGGGTTGGTTTAGGAGCTTACTAAGTTTTTGCGGAACAGACATTAGATTAGCAAGAAATATGTTCAATAAAGCGGTAAACCGAGGACCATAATATATTTACAGCACATCCAATCTTGTTAGCAACCCATTAGCAAGAAGAACCTGCAATTAAAACATAATTTTTCAAAACCAAGAGCCAAAATTCATTTACAGAGAGTAAAATAAGGAACCACATATAGGGTCTTTCTTAACCATCACCAGAGTATTTCTAAACCCTAGCACCAAAGGAACACTTCTTAAAATCAATAGATGAGTATAACATGACCGTTACATCTAAACAGAAATAGGAGATTAAAAACGAAATAGAAGACAACATCGTTCATTTATACCGAATTTTTCCGATCAAAACTTTTTTTTTTAGAAAACATCACTGATCGACCCTCATAACCAAAAATTTAGCAAAGTTAGGGTTTACCTCCTACAAAGAAGAGCCCGCTAGTCAGCATATTACACAATTGACATCTTCAATCTCGAGCTTGAGGGGAAGAACAGCAAAACTTGGTAAGTTGGGTAGGATTCGTGTTGAAGATCCATAGATGATGGTTATCATCGCCGGAAACTGAAGGAAACAGTAATGTCACCGCCGCCTGTGGAGGAACCCTAGATGGGTTTGAGGCTGCCGCCACTAAAAGTCTGTCCTTCGGTTGCTATTCCGACCGATCTACACAACCTTGAAACTGAGCAGGGTGGCGGCAACAAAAGAGATCGATTTGGCGACCTTGAAAAGAGAGAAGAGGGAGACATCAGACATGGAGGTAAAGCAGAAAAGGATGCGTATGAGTATATACAAAGCTTGATTGTACATAAAGCTTGATTGAACGTGAGGTAAGGCAGATAGAGAAAAGAGACACTACTTGTACAAAATGCATAATCAGTAGTACCCAAAAGTTAGAACCATGTTTTACTTACTTATACCATAGCGTGTGAGAGTGAGAACGGTGTTCTCATGAGGGGGTGTAATGTAAAATTTGCAAGTGTCAAAATGCAAAAAAGTAAAACTGCACTATTTAAAACATGATATATTATATATAGGTAATTTCTAACAATAACCTTTTTAAAAGGGTGGCACAAATACATAAAAATATAAAAAACACAAAAATTCAAAAAAAAATCTACTTCGTATACGAGTTTAAGGGGGTGCACGCCCTACCCCCTAGACCTTACTAAGGTCCACCTCTGGTACGTTGTACAAGGAATGATAACAAAGTATTTGTAGTTAAATCGTAGTGCACAATGCTCTTAAGTCACGATGGTTAAAATGCAAATTTTTATGTGATTAAGAAGCTTTAAATGCAATTTGATAAACAACAAAGTGATTGAAAAGTTTCAAACAATCTAGCCCCTAGCTCAACAAAGGAGATGATGGTACCTCTTAGAGCATTTACAACATATTCACTATCCTTATCCCTATAATTTATATATTTATCATTATTTTTTATCTCTCTTCCACTCACAACCACAATTAAATAATATTGTTTTATACCTATATCATTACGTTTTCTCTCTTTTCAAACCTTAAATTTTAAAGATTCACCATATTTTTCCTTAAATACTTCTCCCTCCTCTACTCACAACCACTCAAAACTACACATTAAATTTTTAAGGTTTATCCTCACAACCATTATAGGGAATGAGATGTGAATGCTCTTAGTATGAGAGATGTCAATAACCATTCAAAGAACACAAAGAATATAAAGGCACAAGCAGAATCAGCCAAATTCAAGATATATGCAGGTATGCATATTTCATTATTTACTCTTTCTATTCAGGGTGATTTTGGTGGGTTAAAATGAGTGCATGTTTGGATAACTATTTGGGATCAACTTATTGACTTATTGGCTTTTCAAAAAGTTATAATAAGTTAAAATTTATGTTTGGATTGTGCAAAAGGACTTTTTAAAATGACTTTTGGAAAAGGAGGAGAAAGCCTAGTTTCAAAAGTCAAGAAAACTTGGCTTTTCAACCTCCTTTTAACTTTTTAAAAAGAAAATTACTAATATACCCCCATTTAACTTTATATGTTCAAAATTTTCAATTGTAACAATATTTTCCTTGTGGTTTTTAATTTGTCCCAAAAAAGTCCAAAAACTTAACACCATTAAAGTTTTCTGTTAAATATTTATGAAATGACTAAAATACCCTTAACCTTTAATTCTTCTTTAAATTAGAAAAAAAAACCCAATAAAAAACCTAAATACCTAAAAACCTAACACCTTTAATTTCGTCTATGTGGTTTGACAACCACCATCATTTCCCACCCGGCCTCTATCACCCAGCTCCTGGAACTTACGTCCATCACCATTCCGCCACCAGTCACCGCTAACACCTCTGGTCAGCACATCACCCCACCCCCATTGAACACATAGTTTTAATCCTTATTTGAAGAGCTTAAATTTTTGCAAACTAGTACTCAAAATCCACCGCCACCACCATAAGTTCGTCGGCCAAATCCACCAGTAACCACCATCGGTGGATTTAGTTGTAATTGAAACTACCTCCATTAACCTTTGTCGCCATTTTTAGGTAGGTCTGCTTTAACTTTATTCTTCAAATTGTAAACTGAGAAGCACTTGGAACAAGGGAAGAATGGGTGTTATTTATTGTCTTTTTTTTTATTTTTATTAGTAGGGGTAGTTTCGTCATTCAACTAAAATTTAACAGAAAAATTAGATGACGTTAGGCTATTAGACTTGATTGGGACAAATTAAAAACCACAAGAAAACATTGTTACAATTGAAAATTTTGGACTAAAATCGTTAGTTATTTGGGTCAAACCACAGGGACGAAAACCGTAGTTTACTCTTTGAAAAATAAAAACGTAAATTAATGAATTTATTTATGTTTATGAAGCTTATAAAAAATTTAGTTACCCTGTAATAAGTTATCATTCCATTCAATGATGGAATGAAGAAAAAAAACGCCCCATCTCATGTAATGAAAATCTGGATCATGTTCCTTCTGTAATGGTACCTTCGTTCAATCAGATAAAACAAATTCTTTTCTTTCATTTTCATTCCGATGGAACGGGTCATTTTACTTCATTGTTAAAGTACTGGATCTTGTTCCAATGAAATCATCGTTTTTGAAATTGAACTTGAGATTCTAGATCATTCATGCCATGCCAAAGTCTAATGCAAATATAAAAGTATTTAAAACCTTAAAATACCTGCATCAATAAGAAAGTCAATTCGATAGGGCCCAGTAACATCAAATATTTCCTTCTCACTTGCCCAAATGCAACATATAACTGTTGATGCATTGCCCATTGGAGACTTAATTTGCTCAGCTTTCTCCAACTCACACTCCACAAATTTTTTTTTTTAACAACAATTTGGCTCAGCGTTGTATCGAGACCGGTTATTCTGGACCTACCCACTGTCCCGAGTTGACTCTTACGTTTTTATCAAATTTTAGTTTACAATTTTTAAATTAAATGGAAATTTTCTTGCAAGCTAAATATTTTGCAACCATTAATTTGGTGAAACAAGCTAAAGATAAACAAAATGGTGATTCACGTGGGTGGTCTACAACAAAGAAAAGGAGTCGAATTGTATGTGAGCCATAGTTTTGTTACAGGCTCACGTGGAGGCTAAATAGAAGGAAGTAGGCTTAATTGGTGGGCTAATTTAGTCCAAGGCAACAAAAAAAAAAAAAAATCGATTAGAAGATAAAAAGAGTCAAGGGGCACATCAGTTTTAAAGGAGGATTCGACGACGGTTTTTAGGGGGGTTCGCAAGCGACGAACGACAGTCCCCTTTTGAGGCTGCTGTGAGCAGATGAAGAAATGGATGGAACGACACGACATCGACTTTTTTTTTCATAACACGGATTTGAGAAGCATCAAAGAGTTTACTTAATATATTAATAAAGAACTGTTATAGTGACAATCTCGATCTGATTTCTTTGTTATAATGTTTACTTAAGTATTTGTCAAAAAACCTCAAACGGAGATTTACAACATACAGAAAACCAATCAATAAGAACAATCTAGACAGACTAAGACGATCGATTCATCAAATAGATGAATCACTAATCAAATCTATCGATGAAGAACCAGCAGCAAGAGACGAAAACTCCAGCGAGAACGAAACCCTAACACACGGTAACAAATCTCCAGCCCCTCTCTCGAGTATTCTCTAACCCTAACCAAGCGATATACTACCTTTTTATATACCAGCTATTCACTAGCTGCACCGATTAAACCAGCGACCCAAACCCAGCAACAGCTAGAGGTGCAAAAACCGGTTTGAAATTCAAACCGGTTCGGTTCTCAAACCGGTTTGAAGCATGAATACTGGAAACCGATGAAACCGGTTTCGGTTTCAAACCGAACCGGTTTGGGATCTCAAACCAGTTTGAACCGGTTTTGTATATATATATATATATTTTTTTAACTTTATAAAAACTAAAAAAACATACTTTTTATTGAAAAAAAACATAAAACATTACAAAAGAGAATAAGTTCACACCTAAACGATTGCAAAAGTACCTAATTTGAAAGAAAATACAAATTATTTTAACCGGTATTTAAACATTATTGTAAATTTAAGAGTTTTTTAGAGATTGGGAAGTGGGGTAATATTTATAACACATAAAGGGGGTATATATACCAATTTTTAGGCTCAAATCGACTAGAAACGGCTAGAAAAGTTGCTTAAAAGTGATGTGAAGAAACCGGTTTCAAACCGGTTTGGGCCAAACCGGTTTCAAACCGGTTTGGGCCAAACCGGTTTCTTCACAAAACCCCCTAACCGATAGAAACCGGTTCGGTTTGACCGGTTTGGGAACCAGTTTGGTCAAAAGCGGTTTTGACCGGTTTGAGAACCGGTTTGAGAGCACAAACCGGTTTGAGATTTGCACCTCTAGCAACAGCAGCAGCAGTCCAAGCCTAGCAAGCCCAACCTCAGCAGCATCAATCCAGCCCAGCAAGCCCACATGCAAGACAAAACACACAAAATAAATCTCAGACAGAATTTACTAATGAATTAAAGACAAAAGACAAAAAACTTATTATATGTTTTTCAGTATTACTCTTGATCACATTCGGGTGTAGGTTTTAGGTTGGTAAATGTATTCAATTTGGTTTCACTTTTACTAGACATGAAATATGCTTTAGTTGTTTAAACATGTTGACAATTAGGATTTGTTTTATGTTGTTTGATATATGGATGTGTTTGAAAGATGTATATCTCTAGTTTAGTACTCGTCAGTCTACTATCGATCCTATAATCATTAATCATCTGATGTGGTATTAAATTATATTTACATGTTGGTAGTTGTGTAGTACACAGAGTTATCATTCAAACTCCTAATTTCAGTAGGTGATTTTGATAAACACGATTCTAATTTAGTTACCAGTTCGATAAGGTTTTTAACAAGCTCGTCGAGCTTACCTAATTGAGATATGTGTTGATTCAATAGTTTTGCAATTTGTGTTGGATCGGAGACGTCAACGGAATCGGTGGAAACACAGAAAAAACTGAAGATCAAGAGTAAAGAGATGAAGGAAAACTTTCCGATGATATCCATGGAAGATGAGGAAAGTTAGCTACCTTAGATTGCTTGAAACCATTAACGCATGAGTTTGCTGGTAACTGAATCTAGATTTAGGGATGTGGAAGATGAATATTATATAAATTTAGGATTAGGGCATGCACAAATCAGATTTTCAGGAGATGATAGAAGTTAGAAAGAGAAAAGAGGAGATAAGGTGATTCGAATTGGATGAGGAAGAAGATCGATTGGACAAAGGAAAAAGCGATGCGTATTGTTTGAGGGTTTGGAGAAGAAGAAGAAGAAGTGGACGATGTTTTGGGAGAAAGAAGAATGGGAATCCAATTTGTGTTGCCTCTGATAAATTTTGAAGGAGGGAGATGAATACATAAGGCGAGGGGTGAGATGACTTGCAATTTAAAGAATTGTACTTCATGTTTTTTTTTCTTTATGACACACAAAAATGCATGTATTAAGTGTCAAAGATCATCCGAAATGGGCCCCCAATCCAAAGAAGGTTGGTGAGATTAATCATCCGGGAAAAAGATCAAAGACGTCGGATTCGGGCCATTACACCACTTCAAATGACATAGGGTCGAGCCAATTGCCGAGTCATTTCTCCGACTTAAACGCGGACTCCACTCCGACACATCCAACACGTAAAAGAAGCAAGAAGTCGGGCGAGTCGTCTACCAAATGATCGACATCGGCAAAAGCGTTGGAAATAATAACAGATTTTCAAACGAAGTGGGATAAAGAAAGGGAAGAGAAGGCATTAGTTCGACAACAAAATTCCCAAAAGAAAGTGGCAATGTACAATGTGGTTAAAGAAACGATGGAGTTCCAACGTGAGACTTTGAAACGCGAACAACGAGCACGTGACCTTGAATTTTTTATGTAACCGCACAACGATGTCGCTCTTCACTTCTCGCCACTTGTTCTTGAAGAAAAACGTCAAATTCACTGAGAGATACGGATGGCAATTCGATTTATAATTTGTCTTATATGAAGAAATATGTTTTTATATTTATAGTTTGGTTTTTTAGGAATGTGTAATTTTAAGTGGCTTTTAATTTTAGTGAATGTGTTGATTGAAGTTAAGAATTCTACATTGGTTTAAGTTAGAAAAGAAAATGTTTGAAAAATAAAATTGATTAATCAATAAAATTAGATTAAATAAAAAAATGTTCTAATTTGAAGCCTAAGACTTCATTTTAAAACCATACCACCTAAAAAGCAACTTTTAGGCTTCAAGTTTCTCTCTCATATCAAATTTGACCCTGATGGGTAATCAGCCTTGCACACTTGAAGATTTTCTTGTTCCGGTAGTTCCAAACCAAACAGATGAAAAGTATAAGGATTGTCTCAAAACAGTTTACTCGACAACATTTGACACATTTGATGTCTAGTTTGTATTCAGGTTAGTTATGATGTCTATTTTGTATTTAGGTAATCTAAATAAATGCAGCTAGGCTACTTCTTTTATAAATGGGAAGTATCAATCATAATGCCATTGGACATCAACTTAGATAATAATGCATTACTTTCCAATTATAAGAAGCACCATTTATTTTTACACAAGTCACACACATCCCTAAAGGGATGTATTTAGAACATATATGAAGTTAAACAAAATTCAGAGGTAAAACAACTAATGACATTCAACATATAACTCAAACTTCATTTCTTTTAGTTAACCTCACTATCAAACCATTCTTCATCTCGAGGATAACAAAATCACTTGGTATGACTGGGTGGCCTTCGACGAGCTCTACATGGTAATGGTAAATGATTGTAGCAGCCACTATCTTCATCTGAGTGAAACTCATTTGCTTACCTAAACAAGATCTTGGGCCAGCATTAAAAGCCGGAAACTTATACGATGGTTGATGTTCAATCC
This sequence comes from Deinandra increscens subsp. villosa, assembly GCA_039602395.1. NCBI lineage: Eukaryota > Viridiplantae > Streptophyta > Magnoliopsida > Asterales > Asteraceae > Deinandra > Deinandra increscens. The sequence goes on from JBCNJP010000020.1 coordinate 8,363,488, forward strand.
CACCTCCGGTAGCAAACCACCTTTCCGGTTTAAATTCAAGGCAATCCTTTCCCCATATCGATTCCATCCTTCCCATGGTATAAAAGCATAGAATAATTGATGTTTTACCATCTACTTGATGCCCACTTGGAAGCATATCCGGTTGGACTGGACTTTTGTGCTGGAATGGAACTGCTGGGAAAAGCCTTAAGGCTTCACACAATCCACCATGAAGATAAACCAGTTTACTCAAATCTAGCGCTTGCATATTATTACATTTTCCACCGATTTCCTCATTATCTAGTTGCGTCTTGATCTCTTCTCGAATCTTATCTTCTGCAACTGGATTTTTCGCAAGAATATAAAAAAACCAAGAGAGCGTGCTACTAGTGGTATCTCTTCCTGCAACAATCAAATTTAACAAGATATCTCTCAAAAACTTATCTGGATCCCTAGATGTGACACTTTGCTCTTTAACCTCTCTAATTAGAGCTGTTAAAAAAACAAAATTTTCCTCAAGGGGTTCACAATTCATGTTACTAGATTCTTGTTGTTTCTTAGCTATGTGTTGGTATATGAATTGATCAATGATATTCCATGCATCGCTTAACTTCTTCTCACTTCCGATTCCAAGTAATCGTTGCAATTTCCATAATCTTGCGGGCATGATATGCCTAGAAAAGATGGCTTCTTCCGCATGTGACAAAGCCTTTTCACATGGAATGTAAGGAAAATCAAGAGACATGCTTTCAGGGTCGTCACCAAAAACCGATTCACATATAATATCAAACGCGAACCGATGGAATATATCCTGCAAATCCGTATCCACCCCGTGTCTTGAATTGTTGTCAAGCACCGGTAGTAACCCTTTCTCAACCTTGTCCCAAATATTCTTTTTGAGGATGCTGTGAAAGCCAGGGTGGTTTAGGAGAGCCTTGAGGGTTCTACGGTGGAACTCCCATATTTCTCCGTCGGCATTGGACACTCCCTCTCCAAGGATATCAAAGATCTGACGGAATTTGTCGCCTTTCGGATAATTGGGGAAGTTTTTGCTCAATATGTAATGAATGTCTGCAGGACTTGACGTGCAAAGCATGTCCATATTGGCAAAACGAGGTCCCTTTATCAAGATTGTACCATCAGTACATGCTAGTAGATTAGTGCCATATTCATGGAGTCTGTGAGCATTTACAACGATGGCGGGTATTCTACCAAGAACTGGCCAGTTTGTAGGGATGATAGAGTTATGGCGTTGACGTATGTATGAGATGAAGATTAGAAAGCAAAGTACAATCGGAAGGAAAATGGTAATGTATTCAAGGAAAGCCATGCAGTTTCTTTAATAGGCATGATCCTTTAAATACACGTTATTATGTAACTTTTTATTTAGCAACTTGTGATATTGTAGGTTCATGTCGATCTCACACTTTTTAAAAATATCAATACATTATACATCTTCACAATAATATGATTTACTTTGTCAATACGGCAACATTAATTTGTTTTTTACTACATTAATTCATAATCAAATGTGGAGAAAATTACCAAAATGAACGTTTTAATATATTCATGAAATTGACAAAATAAATATTGAGGTTTACCTTTACAAAAATATATAATGTTCAAACCGGTCAATCACAATTTGATAAGTATGCAAAATCGGTCATTAAGGCTAGACATAGTCGGCCCAAAAACCTTAAAAAGTACAATAAAGAATACATGTGTAAAACTATGGGTTATGTGTAAAAATAAAGGTTGAATCCTAAAGGGCGAATTAAATACAAGAGCTTAATCAAAGTTCGCAGGCTGAATCCTAGTAGCCTTTGTATAAGAAAAAGAAGTTAAATCTTAACCAGCAAGAAGTGTAATGAAAGAAATGCAATGAGTGGTTCCAATCGTGCACTTTATTTCTACAATAAAGGAAGGAAACATGAACTGGTTCTACATGACTACAAATAAATTGGCCACTACTCCATGATTTCATGTCCATCCCTTTAAAGGGATGAATCTACATGTTCACGTGTGTGCAGGTATTCAGGTTAACTAAATTAATAAG
>JBCNJP010000020.1:8366022-8386098 GCA_039602395.1 Deinandra increscens subsp. villosa
CATGACAAAAGTGATCTTTGACACAACCGTTATTAGGGCACCCGGGATCATCTATCTAATTAACTTCTGGTCTTAATTTTAGAAAACCTAAAGCTTCTAATATATGTCAACAATGTGTTTTAGCAAACATGTTGAATTGCCTTTCTTTGATTTTAATATATATGCTTTCATGCCATTTGATTTACTTCATGTAGGATCATGGTTATGGACTAAATAACCTAAACAAGACATTTTACCAACAAAGTTGACCAGGCGAAAACAAGTCAACCTTCACTCTATACTCAACAAGGATTTCTAAGGAAACAGAATTGAGAACGGAATCTCACTGTTGAAAACAACTAATGGCATTCGGTTTATGAGAGAACAAGCAGTAGAACGACATCAGAACAAAACGATTTTGGAACATTTGTTTGAAATAGGAGTGCTCGTGCTACTTTTTAGAGGTGCCAATTTTTACGTTCGGTAACCCCATTTTGAGCAGGTGTGTCGACACAGGATGACTCATGAAGTATACGTGTTGCAAAAAATAGAACTTAAATGTTTCAGATAGGTATTATTTTGCATTATCATTTCTCATTGTTTTAATAGAAGTGTTATACTGTGTTTTGATTTCATTATGGAGTGCACAAAAAGTGTGAAAACACTTCAGTATAACTTTTTATAAAGTTGGGTTAGGTTACATAGCAAAAATCATCAACAAATGAAACAAAATACTTGAAACCAGATTTAGACAGGACTGGAAATGGACCCCAAAAATCAGAATGGGCTAATTCAAATGGAGATATGGCTCGCTTACTGAGTCTAGAACTCAAGTAAATACATTGATGTTTTGCAAGCTGACATGGCTCACAATGTAAAGACGATAACTGATAGAATTCAGGACATAACTTTTTGAGGGACTGGAGAGACGGATAACCTAATCGACAGTGAGCCTCAAATGGAGATGACGTTGAGCAGGCTAGAGAACTTGGTGTCTAGTTTCAAGTATACATAGGCCATCAGATTCCCTTCCTTTACAAATAATTGTATTCTTTGACAGATCTTGAATGACACAAAAATTAGGGAGAAATAAGGCACTAGACTTTAGTTCGCGGGTTAGTTTACGGACAGATAGTAAGTTAAACAGGAACTTGCAGGGGAGATTCAAAACAGAGAATAAATGAATATAAGGGGTAACACGAGAGCTGCTAGAACCAAGTACTTTGGAAGTGGTTTCATTAGCAATAGTGACATATGATAATGGTGCATGGTGATGTAGATTATTTAAAACACGAGGATTACCCTTCATGTGTTTAAAGGCACCGGAATTAATAATCCATTTGGAGGCAGATGGCAAAAGACAATTAGCAGATTTACCTGTCTAAAAAAATGTTGTTGTCGGATGTTCTTCAGATGTACTAGCAAGACGAGCATATAGAGTTTTGGAATTCCTAGCTAGTCGTTTCTTACAGGTGAACTTGGTATGTCCGAGCTCATGACAATAAGATAATATTCTTTGTTACCTTCTTCTATTATGGGAACACGTCGACTGGGAAAGGTTGCTCGATCCGTGTAACTATTTTTTGAACCTCCTCGATGGGCCACCCCGATTTCTCGCTCCAAAGCCTTCAGGGCTTATCAGTGCACTGTTAGAGGCTGAGGAGGTATTGGGCGACATACTTTCATGGTGAAGGATCCGAGCAAATATCTCTTGAACATACTGAATGGCTGATTCGTTCCGGAGCTGGGACTAAATGGTATCGAATTTGAGTTCTAGGCCCATCAGGGAACTCATTACAGCTATATGTTCCCTTTGAGTTTGCATATCGTACATCGAAACTGATAGGAAGAAGAGAATTTAATTCTTCATATGTCCTTTTAAATTCTATAATATAAGAAGTCAGTGAACACTCATTTTGTCCCCCCCCCCCCCCCCCTCCCCAAACAATGGAAGAACTTACAAACACTGTATATTCTAGATATGTTGCTTTTTCCAGAGTAATGAAATTCAGAGTATTCCATTAATTCTTTAACATATTCATAGGGGTTAATAAGTGACGTTCCTTATTTATAGGAACACTTTAGCATTTGTTTGTAGCCTTTGATCTTTGGTATCGCCGGTCGAAGGGTCAGTAGTGAGGTGGGAGGCCTTCCCAGTACTTCTTAAAATGATACGAATTGTTTTGCTTCATTCAAAGAAACTGGAGTCATCCGGTTTGTTGTTTGTGAGCCGAGTTGTTCCTTGTAGGTTGCAAAGTTATTAGTAGTTGTTGACGTTTTAACACCCTTTTCCCGACTCATTCTTATTTTCAGGTTTGTCAGTCTTTGGAATTGTTGTTAGATGACCAGATAGCTGGATAGAACAAATTAACCTAATAACTTCATAAAATAACAATAGTTTCTGTACAGTTTCAGGTTCACATATTTCTGTGACGAGTTTCACAGAATTCTGTGTAGGTCTGGAGCTCACAGATAAAATACTAAGTTATCTGATGTTGTCGGATTTAACAGAGTTCTATGCCAGATTTAAAAGAGAGTTAATAGAGCTTTGTGACAGTTAACAGAGTTCTGTTGTTCTTGCTCAAAGTATTTGATTATGGAAATTGATGATCCAGATGGACTCAGGTAAGTCCGGCGTCAGCAGCGGAAGAAATCTGGTAGGATTCCAGCAACTCACGTCGTCGCATGATCGGAAGAGGCGGCACGTCAGAGGGTTGCTGGCGGTGATTTTTTTTCAAGGATGGCAATTCGGGGGGTTGGGGGGGTGGGGTGGCGATCACAATGGTGGTGGAGGTGAGATTTGGATGAGACCAGCTTGAAAAAATGATTTTGTGGCTGAGGTTGCAAAATTGAAACTTGAACTAAACTAAGTTAAGACTGAACTGGACTGAGACTGATTTCGAGGACTGAACTGAAGGCTCTAATACCATGTAGATGGTAATTCAGAAGCTACTGATTAACTGAACTCATTGTATTCACTTGATTATTTTACACAATACGTACTAATTAAATATATATATATATGAACTATTTATCTTTATCTATAGTTACAACTACCTTGAGTAAATGCACTCCAACTCCCACGAACAAGTATCCTTCTAGAACATATTAACTAATATTCTTTAACATAACTTAGTGGCTATTTTGGTTTAAAAGTTAGTTAACATGACCATATAATGATTTTCCTTTAAAATAACTACATCCACACCTTCGAAAACAAACACGGGTCAATTAGAAATTTCATAAGCAACTATTAAGAATAATACTTGCTTCTTTGTTCTCGTCGTGATTCTTTCTATCCACAATCTCTTTAATCAGTAATTCCTACTTTTCTAATGTGGTTCGAATAAAGTGGTGCTTTGATACCAATTTATGAAAACATGATTGAATGAAGAACCGATGAATAAATACACAAACTTGCCTCTATTATAATTGTTCTAACTTCTTTTGTGACGCTTGGGATGTATAAATCATAATTGAAGATATATGGACAACAACTTAGATAAACATTCATTATTTTGCTATTACAAGGAGCACAGATGATTTTTTACATAAGCCACTCACACAAACGCCCTAAAGGGCTGTACTTAGACCAAATCTTAAGTTCAACATAATTCAGAAAATATAACAATTGATGACAATAAATCGATACCTCAAACAACACTTCTTTTAGTTAACCTCACTATCAAACCATTCTTCATCTCGAGGATAATAGAATCACTTAGTATGAGTGGGTGGCCTTCGACCAACTCTATATGGTAATGGTATATGATTGTAGCAGCCACTATCTTCATCTGAGTGAAACTCATTTGCTTACCCAAACAAGATCTTGGCCCGGCATTAAAAGCCGGAAACTTATACGACGGTTGATGTTCGATCCCACCTCTGGCTGCAAACCATCTTTCCGGTTTAAATTCCAGGCAATCCTTCCCCCATATTGATTCCATCCTTCCCATGCTATAAAAACATAGTATAATTGATGTATTACGATCTACTTGATACCCGCTGGGGAGCATATCTGGTTGGACTGGACTTTTGTGTTGAAATGGAACTGCTGGAAAAATCCGTAAGGCTTCACATAATCCACCATGAAGATAGTCTAGTTTGCTCAAATCTAGTGACTGCATATCATTACATTTCCCATTGATTCCTTTATTTAGTTGTGTCTTGATCTCTTCTAGGATCTTCTCTTCAACAATTGGGGTTTTGGCAAGAAGATAAAAGAACCAAGTGAGAGTGCTGCTAGTGGTATCTCTTCCTGCAACAATCAAATTTAACAAGATATCTCTCAAAAACTTATCGTGTTCCCTAGAAGTGACACTTTGGTCTTTAACCTCTCTAATTAGAGATGTTAAAAAAACAAAATTTTCCTCAAGGGGTTCATCATTCTATGTTACTATAATTATTTTGTTTTTCAGCGATGTGCTTATATATGAATTGATCAATGATTTTCCACGAATCGCTTAACTTCTTCTCACTTCCGATCCCAAGTAATCGTTGACATTTCCATAATCTTGTAGGTATGATATGCCTAAACAATAAGGCTTCTTCCGCATGTGACAAAGCCTTTTCACATGGAAAGTAAGGAAGATCAAGAGACATGCTTCCGGGGTCCTCGCCAAAAATTGATTCACATATAATATCAAATGCGAATCGCTGGAATAAATCCTGCAAATCCGTCTCCACCCCTTGTCTTGAATTTTTGTCAAGCACCGGTAGTAACCCTTTTTCAACCTTACCCCAAATATTCTTTTTGAGGATGTTATGAAAGCTAGGGTGGTTTAAGTAGGGGCTTGAGGGTTCTTCGGTGGAACTCCCATATTTCTCCGTCGGCATTGGACACTCCCTCTCCAAGGATATCAAAGATCTCACGGAATTTGTCGCCTTTCGGATAATTAGGGAAGTTTTTGCTCAAAATGTAATGAATGTCTGCAGGACTTGAGGTGCAAAGCATGTCCATATTGGCAAAACTAGGTCCTTTTAAAAAGACCGTACCACCACTGCATGCTAGCACTTCAGTGCCGTATTCATGGAGTCTGTGGGCATTTACAATGATCCCGGGTGTTGTACCAAGAACTGGCCAATTTATAGGGATGACAGAGTTATGGCGTTTACGTATGTATGAGATGAAGATTAGAAAGCAAATTACAATTGAAAAGAGAATGGTAAGGTATTCAAAGAAAGCCATGGAATAAAAGGTAAGTGAAAAGCAAAGAGCAGGATGCATTTTCTTTAAGAGGCCAGACCCTTTAAATACACATTACAATGTACTTACTGTTTAGCAACTTGTTATATTTTAAATTCATGTTATACAAATATGAATTCATCTTTACAAGATACCTTACTTTATCAATACGGCAATATTAATTTATGTTTAACTACAATTCATAATTTATAATTATGTGCGGGGAAAATTAGCAAAATGAAGGTTACTCACAAAACTCACATAATAAATTTAATAAATAGTGATGTTTATCTTTAAAAAAAAAATATAGATGTTTAAACCACCGATCACGGTTCACAAATAAGTACCGTTGGTTATGAAGGGTAGAGCTTAGCCCACTCAAAAACCTTAAAAAGTACAATACGTTAAAAATAAACAAATTAAAAGAATACATGTGTAAAGTCTAAGACTTAACCCTAGCTGGTGGATTAAAAGCAAGGGATAAATTCTTTTCAAAAGGTCAAATCCTAGCCGTCATATTAAAACAAAAGGTTAAATCCTAACTAGCAAGAACTCTATTAACAGAAGGGTTTTGTTATTGCTAGCGCAGATTTTCTAATCTCACACAACCCTATTGTCAATTCAAAGCTAGACGGCTGTCCGCCAAAATCTTGGATGATCGTCTGAACTTTTTCAACGTTGAACTAAGTCAAACTTTGAAAAAAGTTATATGGTTGATTGAAAAAGTTGAATGGTCCTTTGCAAAGTTTATGTTGAAAAAGTCAATGTTTATAAAATCAGATGGTCGTTCAATGTGCTTGTGGATAGCCGCCTATAAATGGTGAGATTGATCACAAGAGACCAGAAAGCTAGAGGTTCCTTTCGTGCATTTTATTCCTGCAATCAATGTCTCAGAAACATGGACTGGTTCTACATACATGAATGGAAGTAAGTGACTACAATCAAGTTGGCCATTATTCCAATTTTTCATGTCCACCCCTTTATATGGAGAAATCGCATATTGACGATGGAGTAGGTAATGGATCAGGACATCAGGTTATCTAAAATAAATGCAGTTCCTGACCCCATGATTTTCTCAAGCAGTATAATACTATACTTGACAACAATTGACACTATTGAATATTTTGTAATAAGGTTATCAAAATAAATGCAATCTAATCTCTAATATAGGTGGCAAATATCGTTGGCATCGACATCATCGCCATAGATGGATTTTACTGATGACATTTCGTCCCTGTAGGTTCGTCGAAACAATATTTTCTGTGAAAAAAATGAAAAAAAAATAATTTCCAACACAGTAACGAAAACATGTCGTGACTATGGTTCTAAATTTAAAATAATAAAAACTTTATGTTTCCACCTATAGCAAGTCATCAGCTAAGGTCGAAATTTAAATTAATTAAAAATTATAATTTTTGACCTATGGCCATTGTTGTCACCATAAGGTTGTTTATGGTTGTTGAATTTTCAGATGGAAAATTGGCTCCTATTAATCTTAGTTATCACATATTAATCGATAATAATTTCAGTTTTGATTTTTCCTCACAATAATCTCAGTTATAGTCTATAATGAAACATATAAATAATTAAAATGATCCAGTTATGGTCTATAATGTCGTGACTATGGTTCTAAATTTAAAATAATAAAAACTTTATGTTTCCACCTATAGCAAGTCATTAAGCTCAAGGTCGAAAATTTAAATTAATTAAAAAATTATAATTTTTAGACCTATGGCCATTGTTGTCACCATAAGGTTGTTTATGGTTGTTGAGTTTTCTAGATGTTGAAAATTGACTCCTATTAATCATAGTTATCACATATTTGATCGATAATAATTTCAGTTTTGATTTTTCCTCACAATAATCCCAGTTATAGTCTATAATGAAACATATAAATAATTATAATGAATACATATATATGGTATAATAATGATATACGATGTTTGTTATTATATGTAATTTAAAAAATATATATACATGATGCATATACTACACACATGCAGCATAACAAATAAAACACGACTAATATAACAACGCACACAAACACACACTAAATAATTTTAAGAATAAGAAACACACGATTGGAACAATTCATCATAATGTGATATATCTAGACAATAAAAACAAATGTTTTAGCACGATTTCGTAAAAAAAAGGTAAAACAAGCCACGAATCATCAAAAATGTATGGATTATACGAAATTTGTAAACAAAATGTGTGTTATGGTTTGGAATGTGAAATTCACGTAGCAGGTGATCCAGCGAATAGTCTAGACGGGTATCTAGTTGGGCGTGCAGGTTGTGGCCGGAAAGACGAACCGGTACAAATTATCAATTAGGTTAAGAGTGACATGCAATCAAATAAGGTATATGTCAGTTTAGAATAGGGCATGCAATATAACAAAAAGGTGTATACAACACATAGGCATTATATATAAAAGTTGTGGAATAAAATTATTTTCATCTATAATTCATGTGTAATCTATGTGAAAATATTAAGGTAAAACTATTTTTGAGTATATTACACGCGTTGAATATAATTGATGTAAAAGATGTTAAATCGGATGCATATATCATTTATATTACACATGTGTATTATAAATATTGCATATATCATTTACATGTATAGTATAACATGCAAGTGTAATTCACATACACGTATAATGTTGACCCGCACACATAAGTTTAAAACATGAATACAATATGACAAAGAGATGGTACTATATATATGAACATGGCAGTTGACCTGTGCGTTGCAGCAGGGTGCGATGCGTTTTTGGCAAATTTTGCCTTGTGTAGTCGGTATTTTTTGGTCATGTATTTATTTAGTCATATATTAGCCATGCATTCTATATGTAACCAGAAAATTATTCGTGTTGTGCATACAATAGTTATTTGCTGCTCATTCCTATTCTAAACACCTAGCACCAAAAGATGGCATTTTACATTGACTTTCTTAATACCTAACACTAAAAGACTACGCAGCACCAAAAAACCACCTAGCACTAAGAGACTACAACATAAGATTGTTTTCAGCACAACACCGAAAGATTGTAAGCACTTACTTTACATCAGCATTAACCACCGTTTTTTTGAACATATTGATACGTTTATGGTCCAAATAAGTTTCCAAAAGATAGTTAGGTGGTTCTGCTACATGTGCATGCTTCTAATTAACTTTTTCTTTTGCCCTTTTTGTTGATTTCTTTGTCGCCTTAGTAATGTCGTTGTGGATTCATATTAGTAGATGTCATGTACCATGAGTTTTATACTTGTGTAAGAAGTAAGATTTTTAGTACTTGGAGAATCGTGGGCATATTTCCTGAATTGCTTCGCTGCAGGTGTTGATGGATTGATGTTTGAGGCTGTTAATGATTGCAGCATGTTTGGTTATCAGTTGGGCACTTATTGACTCCTTCGACCACAAGTGTGTCATTTCTGTGAGCCGTAGTTGAAATATTTTGTTAACGCCCACCATCGATATCATTAAAGCTGGTAGTTTTTCTTAGGATCATTATACCCTTTTTTGATCACTAAATCACTGCATTCAATTCCCAGTAATTCCTCCATAGAATCATCAAATAGTACTAACCTCGCAAAGACAAATCTCTTTGCACTACTACAAAAAGGCATTTCTTAACGCTTTTTGCGCATCAAGAAAGGGCCCGGATGACACTCCATTTATGGCGCTCCATTTATGACACCAAGAAATGCGCGTCAAGAAATTATGTCATCTGTAATTTCGTAAATTATTTTATTAAATGTGTTTTTACTGTCGTCTATTTATGACACGCAGAAATACGTGACATGCTTTTAATTGGTTTTTTTTTAATAAATTTTTTAAAATTGCTAATTTCCATATTAAATAACATATCACAAAACAGATAGAATTAATAGTACCTGCTGTAGCAAAAAACTACATTTCATACATATAGCAATTACAAATAATTTGGTTTCATCGTTCATAAAATCCGATCACGACAAAGATAAATTTCAAAGTTTACATAATATTGGATAAATTTCAAAGTTTACATAATATTGGATCCCTACTACACCCGGTAAATGAAGTTGCAGGCGTAGGCGTAGGACACCCATTCTTCCCGGATCTCATCAAAATCTGCATCCGTATATTCATTATCATCTCCATCAATCTGTGTAAACACATACAATAAAAGATGCAAATATAAATGCTCCCAAAAGGTTATCATCAAACATAAAGATAAAATATTATGCAAATTTATAAAAACTTACATTGTCATTTATAAAATAGATTTATGGATCCAAATTTAGGAAACATATAAGTTGGTTTTACGAACTCAGAAACAATTAAAAGCATAGGACAAATATAGCTCAGAACATGAAGATGATTTTGATAACAGTTATAATATGTCTTTATCAAACAGACTACACACACTAATATGTCTTTAAAAGAATTGCTGATAAATTCTAGTCCAAGCTCATATATTTTCCATTCATTTCACTCCCACTCCCTCAACACTACTACAACCAAATATAGAATTTTTTTCATGCAACCAGATTATAAAAGACTGACCAACAACAACTTCTATATATAAAGATCCAAATTTCAACATACTAGGTTATCATCAACCATAACGATAAAATATTATGCAAATTTATAAAGAAAACTTACATTGTCCTATTCAAGGACTGGAACTCCTTTCCTAACTACCTCTTTCATAAATTTCAGCACATAATATCCACATTCCGTTATTCCCGGCTGAAGTGGACACTAAAAAAATGCATGTGCCTTAGTAAAAGAGTACATTCCCTGTACATATTATGACCCATTTGTTAAAAAACAACCCTGCAACAGATCAGTTTGACAAAGAAAATCAGCTACATTGGATTTAAATGTACAGATTCTTGGGCAGCTAAAACTGTCTGATTTGGTCATACCCACAGGCTGCCTCGTTATGGATTAGGCGTGCCATCCGTGCCACTTTGCTAATACTAATATGATACATAAGTTAATGGTTATATTGTTTGACCAGACCCTAAATTGAGCAGTAATATTTAGGAATTCAAGTTCTTATAAGGGCTTAAACCAGTTAACCTTTGGATTCATTATCTGCTGCTAAAATCAAAGTAGCTATGGCAACTGGAGCAACTAAAGCAACACGTGAGGTACACAATATTCATTATCTGCTACTTTACTCACACAAAGGACACGATCTAGTGGTGAGACAATGGATTTGACTACCCCTATGATAACAAAGAGGGTATGTTCTTTTCATGATTAAGTTTTTCTTTTATTCCTCTATTTAGTTTAATTATGTTTGGACTTGTAACGACGTTAAAAATTGAAATTCACTTGCGCATATGTGAACTGTTTATAAGTAATTGTTGTGTGGAATCACCTCAGCTATAGTTAGCAAAATTAGATATTCTTCTAGTTAGAAGGAATGCCCTGCACATATTCTGACCCATTTGACAAAGAAAATCAGACCTGCAACAGATCCGTTTAGATCAGTTGCATAGTACCAAACCAGTTGTTATTGCCAAACCAAACCATCCCTGCTCAAACCAAACCAAACCAAGCCAATCCTATCAGCATCCTAAAACCAAAAGCTAAACCTATATCTAAACCTTTACAAGCCTCCAAGAGGGGGAATCGCGAGGATGAGTTAGCTTACCATCATTGACTCGACCTTGTGCATGCCAAGTTAAGTCATGTGCAATCTCCGGTGATGAGAACATTCTTCTAAATCTAGGGATGGAAGGAAGATACCACAAAACTTTTCTCGGCACATTTTTTGTATTCTTCTTCCAACGAGATGTACCACAAGTTGGACATTCATAAGCACCCTTATGTTCATTCCAGAATAGAACACAATCATCTTCACACGCATGAAACTTCTCATATTCTAAACCTATTCCTTTTAGCAACTTCTTTGCCTCGTACATCGAGTTGGGGATTGTATTCCTTTTACACTTAAACTTTAATTTTAGCAAATCATTATAAGTGCATACGAGCAATATTTACGGAAAGAACATGTATCAACTAAAACATATCATTTACTTTAGCAAATCATATACTAAAACATATTTATAAGTTAAAGCATAAACATATATGTATAAACTATAGAACTATTGAGGGTGAATTTAGAACAAATCAGGATATATAACACATGAAAACAACCACAAAAAACAGCCACAAACCTTGCTGAAAACAACCCCAAAACAAATTCAAATTAACAGCCCCAAAATTTGCACAAATCATCCTCCAAAACCGCTTCAAAAATAGCCCCAAACCCTGTTGAAAAACATCCCCCAAAACAGGCCCAAAACTGCTGAAAAACGTCCGCAAAGCAGGTTCAAAACAAACCCAAAACAAGGGCATGAATCTAAGAATCTTACACTAAATTATGCATTTCAAAAGCTTATTGATTGTTGAACAAAAAACACCAAGCTACTTTGCATTATAACAAGGTAAATATATAACCTATAAATATGCAAGGAAAAACTCCTAAACATAAATCCATGTTTTACCTTGTTGTATGCTACTTTGATTACGTCGATTGGTCCCTTGAATCGGTCGTGTGCACCCGATGCACGGTTCACTGAATTATTGGCTGGTTGTGTTTTATTATCTAGACAAAATCACAAATAAGAACAAAAAAAAGAAACTTGAGCAAGCTAAACTACAAATAAGAACATAAAAAGAAACTTAACTGGTACATGTCCCATAATCACTGCTGATTTTTTTTCACTAGAGAACGAAGGCTATTGAATAAGAAACACAAATTCCAAAAGAACGGCCCTTAAAACACCAATGAAAAAGCCAAAATTGGAAATTGATGATCTACTTATGCTATACCCCGGTCTCATTCACGGGCTGAAAATGCAACAGGGGACCATATTCCTTTCATATTTTCTATTCCTATTCCTATTTCAGTTTCACCCAAACACAAGGTTGCTTACCGAATCGTACATCAAGGACCCGTTAATGCACATATCCAAAACTTTCTTTACTTGCTGTGATTTCAAGACCATTAGATAACCATTACGTTAATAAAAAATAAAAAAATAAAAACATAACCAAGGGTCATAAAAATGCCAAATAAAATTCTCACTAAAAAGTTAATGGCTTTTTCAAATATCATTGTAAATATCTACCAGATTTAGATTCATATAAACCCATCTAATGTATATTTGTAACTTTTCTTAAGCACGTGCTTTTAAATACCTATCAGAGAATGCCAGCAATAAAAGCGTTTAATATACGACAAACCATGAGGATAAGAAGGAAACATACATATATCCTCCACCGAGTCGAACAGAAGCTGCAAAGACTACAAACAAACGAACCAAAAATAAATAAATAAATAAAATAGGTTATAATATACCATGGGCAGCAGTGAAGAGAAGAAAGGAAAACATATAAGATATACCCATCAGACCGACCCATGCGTCAAAACTATGATGAACTGATTACAACACCTATGACCACTAAACATTGACTCTCGTTTAATTGTGAATGAATACATGATGCAAGGAACCCATGAAAACTATGATGACATCATCTATGACCACTAAACATCAAGACGTTTTCTTCATCCAGTGATAATATGCATATACCGATTGACAATATCAAGTCCAAAAAAACTAAACAGTTTGCCCTGATGATCGCTATTTATTATTAAGGAATCTTAAAACAAGAATTACAGTTCCTCCTTGTGTAACAGATAGCATTGTCTCACAAATGATTATAAAACTAAATTAGAGATTTATATATAAAAACTAACTTTTGAAGGAATGATAACATGACAAGAAGAGATGATGCATCAAATGTTGCAGCAGTAACAAACATCAATTGTAAACATGAGGTTAGAATCAATTGATGTGCAAAAAATATAAAAACAAACATCAACAGTAAACAAAGTATGAAGCAAGCAGAAAACAGATGAAACTTAGAATTACTGAATTAGGGCGAAAATCACCGAATCAGGGCGAAAAAAGAGGGTCGCCAGCGTATCTCCTAAGAGGCAATAAACAAGGACATGAGATTACCTTCGTTGAGAGAATTAGGGTTCAAAATCCATTGTTAACCGGTGAGAATTTTGAACAGTTGAACCGAAATCGTTGTAGGGGCGTCGATGGTGGAGGAACAGTGGACAAAATCGTTGCCGAGGCGTCGATGGTGGAGAGGCGGCCGACTTCAAGGTTGGAGACGGGTCACCCTCTCCGGTGGTTTTTGTCGGTGGTGGAGAGGCGGTCGGTGTTTTGAGAGAGAGCGGGGAAGAAGAAAGAACAATTTTGGGGGAGAAGGACCGATATACTGAAAAATTAGGGGTAAATTCTGGGCGGGAAAATTTAAAAAGTGACAGATTTTCTTGACGCGCAACATAAGTGTCCTCCATGTTTTTTTTATAAATTATGATAGAAATTTATGACGCGCAAAAATGCGCGTCATTTATCCTTAGATTTTTTCCATTCTTGACAGGTTTTTTATGACACTCTTTTTTGCGCGTCAAGGAAGGCCCTTTTTCTTGTAGTGTAACATCAATTTTTGATTTTACATCAAGAAACAAATATAAAATATAACTAAAATAACACTAAACATCTAAATTAAATAAATAAAGAAAATAGGAAACTATCCTCACAAAGACAAATCTCCATGTTAGACGATATATATTTAATCAAATATATATATGTAATTCGTGTATATATATATATATAATAAATATATTATGTGTGGTATTTAATCATTTATCTTAAATGATCAATTACCTAATTAACCCTATCAGACATTTATTTGATGGACGTAATTGTCCTTAATGATAGAATCAGAATTTCCCCTTGGGTGTATATATAGGGCATGTATTAGAGAGATTACGTGGTTAATCACCACATAGAATTCGTCTATCTCTTTGCTCTCTTTCTCTAATTCGAAGACACTCTGCAATCCTATCACTATCATACACCCTAAACGGGAACCAAGCCTACTCACAGGATGGATAATATGACTGCTGCTGATCTTAACCAGATAACCACAGGTAATATTTATATACGTGTTATCTGTTTATTTATCTAACAATTCAGGATTCGATCAACACTCCGTGCATAGAGAAACTACAATAAAAAGAAATAGTACATGTTAGCAGCAAACAGAAACCGAGAAACATACATATCTACTATATCTAAAAAAAGGAAAAAAGAGTAGATGTTAGCACCAGAGAGAAACATCATGAGCAATCAAGTGAACACATTGACATTAGGTGAAATAATACTAACCCTTCAAATAATAAGAAAAAACTTTTAACCAATTCATAAGTATGCACATAAGAAATTCAGGCATTTAAAATAAAAAACACTTGCAAAGTTTAAATTATGGGCAAAGTTTAAATTATGCAGGGGCGGACATGTTATACCCCCAGGGGGTCCAAGGGCCCTCCTCAAATTTTTTTTTAAAAAAAAAATATTTATATTTTAATGTATATACGGAACATCGGAAACAAAGAAAGAAATCCCCATAAGCACCTGTGGAAGAATCACGATTGTACACGTTTTACCGCCTCTCCTCTGTCGCATTCCGTTCCGTCATCGATTGTACAATCTCCGGCAAGATGGAAACCACCGATTTGAAGCACTAATTGAAGCATCCTAGGTAGTGGCTTGGATCTCCGGCAAGGCGACAAGTGCAACCACCGATTTGAAGCTTTGATTGAAGCATCCGTCACTTTTGAAGCAACGATTGACGCTTCGGTGACTTTTTTTTTTTTTCTGGTTTATATAATTGTATTCCTTGTGAGTTGTGTGCCAATGTGCCACTAATTGAAGCTTTACACACTCACCGTCTCACCGAATTGTGTGGCACAGCAATTGGATAAGTAGATGGTTGGAGTCATGGATCATGACATTTATCCTTTGTAAAAAATGAGCTTTTTTTCTAATTTTAAATCTACCTATTTTCATATTTCACAAGAATTGGGTATTTGGATCAATGGATGGATGGGTTGGACAGAAGTCGTAGATTTTGAAAACTTTTCCATGTGAACTTTGGACATTTATCCACAGTAAAGTAGTGGATAAATGGGTAATGGGAACTGGAGACTTTATTGTATGCAAAATTGTTTGATTTGGATAAATGGGATAATGGGTAACCAGTTGGAGACTTGGATAATTTTCACCCTCCTTTGGTGTGCTAGTTGCTCCAAATCTTGAATGCAAATATTGGTAGGAAACTAGGAATTCTATTACAAGTTTGCAACATAAATATTAAAGATCATGAAACAAGTATGTTAATTGATATTTGATAATTTCTAGGGTAATTACTAATTAAGATGTGAAGTTGTTAATTGTTTGTTGATAATTTGTAGGGTAAGATTGAAATTCCTTTTTAAAACGAAACCGAATGTTGTTAGTAGCGATGAATGTGGTGGAGGGAAAAGACCACAACTCTAACCACAACCACAAGCTCCACAACCGTAAGTTTAATTTTTTTCTTATATATCAATGTTCGAGAATTTATTTTTGTGGACCCCTAAAATATTTTTCTAGTTCCGCCCCTGTAAGTCTTCATATCAGAACAT
Source organism: Deinandra increscens subsp. villosa (assembly GCA_039602395.1). NCBI lineage: Eukaryota > Viridiplantae > Streptophyta > Magnoliopsida > Asterales > Asteraceae > Deinandra > Deinandra increscens. The sequence goes on from JBCNJP010000020.1 coordinate 8,381,739, forward strand.
AATGTTGTGCAGCCAAATTGTCAAGGCTGATAAGTGAGATAAACGAATACGAAACAAAATTGCAAATGCAATTAATTGGAATCAATACAAAGACAATACTTAACTACATCTACCTAAAGCCAAATACAGCAATCAAAACTAATGGCAACAAACAAATTGACATTTAGGCATTCAAAACTAAAAACACCAACTAATCCTAAAGTCCAAACTGGTATGTACTGGGACCATCAAAACTGGTAGATAAGATAAACTTTTAGCTCACTTCTACTTGAATATGCATATGACATAACAATGAAACTAAAATCCAGCAATGAAAATTAACTAATGACTCCTAAACAAAACAAACTGATGAATTGGAATCACTGAATCAATATCAAACGTAAATGATGAGAATTTTTTTAACTGAGACAATCACATAAATCAGTAATCGATTTACACTTGCAACAAACAGGAACAGACAATCTGTACTCTACATACACAAAAAAAAAACCAAAACGCAATGAAAACGAACAATAATCGATTTACACATGCAACAAACTGAAACAAACGATCTGTATGCTACATACACCAAGGACCCCAAAATCGAAACGAAAACGCAATGAAATAAAGCCCTAGAAAGAAGAAAAACAATACCCGTAAGTGAAGATCAAAAACAACAACCGCAAGAACCTGCACATCAAAAAAAGAGATAAGAAATCACCCAACAATTACACGATCGATCAAAGAAAATTGAGGAATACCGTACTGAAATAAGAGGAAGACGAAAGCATCAAAACACCCAATGAAGAAGAAGGAACCATTAAAATTTAAAAAGAAAGAAGACCAATACGTGTAACAATTGAAGAAGAAATGACCAAGGCCTAAACAGTAAACACGTAGAAAACAAAACGTCAACAGACAAAAAAAAGTCTCTCAAAAATGAAAAAGACGGATGACGCACGGTTCGAACACGACGGCCCTACAAAAAAGCGCAGCGAGTAAATCATCAGAACAAATAAACGATAATGTCTTAACCATCACAAATAACTTAATCAAACTAAAACGTAAAAACAAAAACAAAAATACAAAAACCTAATATTGTATTTTAACTTCGGAGTTTTTTGCCATTTTCGTCCCTATGGTTTAATACAAATTGTAACTTTAATCCAATAGTTTAAAAATTGCACCACACACTTTATGGTTTGCAAAAATTGGCAATTTAGTCCATACCACTAACTCCATCCAGTATGTCCGTTAAACTAGAGGGGTATTTTTGTCAATTCATTTGTGGGACAAAAAAAATAATCACTAAAATACTAATGCACTAAAATAATACAACCATAAATACGTTTGCTTGCGATTGCAACCCAAATCTAAAACCCTTCAAAGAAACCCTTAGTCCATACCACTATTTTTGTCCATACTAAAATAATACATCTAAAAGCCTCAGATCATTCGAAGACCCATCTAAAATAATACAACCTTTGTCGCAGAAACCCTTCGAAGACCAACCTAAAAGGCTCATATCGATTGCAACCCAAATCTCCAACAAAAGTATTAAACGATTGCTACCATCGTTTTACCTTTATTAGTGACAGACAAAAGGTACCACATATCATTTTTATTATTTTACTTTTTTATAAATTGTAACAAAAGTTATTGGTTGAATGGTAGGGCATTATTCTAGCCATAGCTAGAGTTTTTCCAAGTGCTGAACATAGGTATTGCTTAAGGCACATACATGAAAATATGAAGCAAAAATGGAGGGGTGAGGGCTTTAAGAAACTTCTCTGGAAGTGTGCAAGTGTGCAAGTTTGAGAGGGCAATGGAACAGGTGAAAAATGAAGATGCAGGTTTGTTTGAATGGTTAAAGCAAATTCCACCAAAGCATTGGGCTAGATCTCATTTTACAGGTATTCAGTTGTTTTTTAGTTATCTCTTGGTACCAAATGCAATATTTTTTTCTTAGAGCAAACTTGTTATTAAACTAAATGCAGGAAGGGCCAAAAGCGATATATTGTTAAATAACATATGTGAGGTCTTTAACAAGCAGCTTGTGGATGCAAGGGACAAGCCAATAATAACATGCTTGGAATATATTAGGGAATACATGATGAGAAGGATTCTTGTTGTTCACAAGACGATTTCAAAGTCTAAGGGACCATTAACACCTAATGCAGCTAAGACTTTTAATGCCATAAAGGAAGAAGCATCACAATACCGTGTTCTCTGGAACACATCTACAAAATACCAGGTAACTGGTCCATGGCAGGATCAATGTGTTGTAGATGTTGGTCAGAAGACTTGTTCTTGTAGAAGGTGGGAATTGACTGCAATGCCTTGTAAGCATGATGTTGCAGTTAATTGGAACATGGCACTTTATAGATTGGATGTTGGGGAACTTGAAACTTGGGTTTCTAAGATTTACTGGCTTGACACGTGGAAGAAAGTGTATGAGAAGACTGTTGATCCGGTAACTAGTAGAGAATTATGGAACAAATCTGCATGCCCAACTACACTAACCCCCCTAAACATCATAAGCAGATTGGAAGACCAAAGAAAAATAGAAGGAAAGCTGCTGATGAAGTTAAGAAAAGGTCATGCGGTAGTCAAGGTGAAGGTAAAGTGGGTGTCCATGACACAGTGGTTAAAAAAGATGGAAAAATGGTCAGGAAAGGGAATACTGTGACTTGCTCTATATGCAAGGGAAAATGACACAACAAAAGGTCTTGCAAGAGTCATGGTCAAGGTCGGGTGGATGAGGGTCAACAAAGTTAATTTTACATGTTTAATGTTTTTTTTAGTTAACTTCTTCTACTAGTATTTTGATGAATGGTTGTGGCAAAAACAATGATTTTGGTTGTCACTCTTTTGATGAATAGTTTATGGTTATGGTTTTTGATAAATTGTAAGGTTTTAGTGGTTTAAATGCCACTCTTGTTGAATGGTTATGTTGTTTTTTTTTTTTTTTTTTTTTTTTTTTGCACAACAATAATTTCATTAAGGTTTTAGTGCTTTTTTTTAACAGCCACTCTTTTTGGATAGATCTCAAAATCGGACAATGTGTTCTCCTTTTTCTACAACAAGCTATAAAGATGGTTATTGAACAACTATTTTATAGTTTTTTAGTGGGTAAAGTTTTTGGTACCTTGGGGATTTCGAAACCCCAAAGCAATCTGGGACCCATTCTTCAATTGACTTAGTATGGATAATAAAAAAATATGGATATTCAAGCTTTAAAAAACAAAATGGCTGGATAAATAATAGAGGACCCATTCTTCAATTAACTTAGTATGGATAATAAAAAAATATGGATATTCAAGCTTTAAAAAACAAAGTGGCTGGATAAACAATAGAGGAGTCTTAAAGTGACAAAAATACCCCTCTAGTTTAACAGACATATTGGATGGAGTTAGTGGTATGGACTAAATTGGCAATTTTTACAAACCATAGAGTGTGTGGTGCAATTTTTAAACTATTGGATTGAAGTTAAAATTTGTATTAAACCACATGGACGAAAATGACAAAAAACTCTTAACTTCGTCTTTGATGTGTAACTCAAATATACCACACATGTGGAGTATACTCACAACATAGTTTTATATCTAAACTATCATATTTACCGCACGTATGCATTACACGACAATTTAGTTTCATAATAAAACGTTTGGATACACAACACGCATGCAATATACTCCACATATGCACTATTCTCAATTCAACTATTCTAATATGAGTAGTTTCACAATCTTTCATAAAACTACACATATGTAGTACACATTTACTGCACGTATGCATTACACTACAATTTAGTTTCATAAAAAAAACGTTTGGATATACAACACGCATGCAATATACTCCACATATGCACTATTCTCAATTCAACTATTCTAATATGAGTAGTTTCACAATCTTTCATAAAACTACACATATGTAGTACACGTATCCATAATCGTTATTGATTATTCAATTTTATAAATGCTATACATGTGCAACATAACTACATAACACTAACTCTTAACATATATATTCTTATAGTACTTTAAATTGCTACATTACCTTGTTACTTTTTGGAAGAAAAAAAACGATGAATATGCTTCTATTATGTCATAATGGTGACGATTTCAGCATATGAAACTTCGGGACAATCAAATCACAGAGAACAGAATCTAGGATTTAACATACTCAGTTAGTGATGATGGAGAAAAGGAGATGGTTGTGGAAGGAGAGGAACCCGTCAATCTGAACGGCGCCTTCGACGAAATTTGAAGAGTAGATAGTGGCGGTGCCGATGGCGCAGCTAGGGCGGAAGCTGGATCTTCTTTGCAAGCCGATGCTTCTTCTTCCAAATATATCTAGTACTTGGTTCTTCTTTGATTCC
>JBCNJP010000020.1:8386598-8405292 GCA_039602395.1 Deinandra increscens subsp. villosa
GGTTAGATGTTCTATTGTATAGCCCAATAATAGTTACCGTGACTTAGGCACACTACAAAATAAAAGACTTTTAGTGACTAAAAAAAAGAGTCAAAAAAATAGAAAAAGAGTCACTAAAGCACTAAATACTTTCTCCTTCTCAAATAAAAAGTGTCACTATCGGAACGATCACTATAAGTCTTTATTTACTCTAAATTTAGTCACTAAAAGTCCAATATTTTTTGACTTTAGCTTTATAGTCACTAAAAATCCAATATATTTTGACTTTAACTTTAGTCACTAAAAGTTTAATATTTTTTGACTTAAACTTTAATCACTAAATGTCCAATATTTTTTTACTTTAACTTTAGTCACTAAAAGTCCAATATTTGTTTACTTAAACTTTAGTCACTAAAAGTCCAATAACTTTAGTCACTAAAAAACCATAATTATTTGTCCATACATGCGTTAAAGAACAAAATATATTAAAAGCTTTAGCTAGATGATAAGCAATCCAACTTGAATCTACAAACACTTGTTCAACGGCCACCTAAGGGGCCGTTTAGTTGTGGAAAATGTTTTCTAGTTTTTCATTTCTGGTTTTCTAGAAAATGAAATGAGTTTTCCATCTCTAGAAAACACATGAAAATTTTTGAAAACGCGTTCAAATTTGAAAGATGGAATTTTCATTTTCAAAATTAGAAAACTAGAAAACATGTTCAAATCAACTGTTTTCTATTTGTTTTCTATCTCTACATTTCATTAGATTTCCGTCGACGATGCGGTGGAGCAGACGGCGACGGAGGTAACGGAGGAGAGGTCGAGCGGCTGTGCGTATAAACCCTAGAAAATGAACGCCCCTTTTCTTTTGTATATATTTGGAAAACGAAAATAGAAAATAGAAAACAGAAAACAGAAAACAGAAAACAGAAAACAGTAAAAAAGGTGTTTTCCATTTTTAGTTAAAATTTAGAAAACACTATTTTCTGTTTTCCTAGAAAACGTTTTCTAAAAAATACAATTTGAACGCGTTTTCTGTTTTCCTTGTTTTCTTGGAAAACAGAAATGGAAAACACCCCATGTTTTCCACAACTAAACGCGCCCTAAGATACCAATGAGGCTAACACAACTAATACGAACATCTTTTTATAAAAGAGTTATATAACACGATGTATTTAGCACGATCCAATATAAATTTGAGAATGAGATCTCTTGTCTCAATTTAGCACGATCCAATATAAATTTGAGAATGAGATCTCTTGTCTCAATACTGTTAAGTTTAGAGTTGTAGAAACCGGGTTTTGACCCGTTTGGTTTATATGGCAACTTCAACCAACATCAATCATCTTATCAATGGAATACCAATAAAAAAGTTACCCCCATTTGGTTTTTAGCTCTTGAACCATCATTCTCTCAGGTGCATCCGGTTCTACTTTTCATTACAGTTTCCTGAATTACATCAAACTGAAAAAAAGTGATTAATATAATGACACCTACAATATATGTAGATTAAGACAGAGTTAGATATAGCAAAATGAATGTTAAGAGCTACCTATATAAATAACACGGTGAATACAATAGAATCCACAAGTTATATAAGATTCAAGCACGTTACAATAATCATTTGACTTCTAAAACCAATATAAAAAGCATTCAGACCTTCAGCCACACAGCATTTTGCAAATACCATTCAAATTTACAGAAAAAGAAACTCAATTTTGAAAAAGCATTCAGACCTTCAGCCACACAGCATTTTGCAAATACCATTCAAATTTACATAGAAAGAAACTCAATTTTGAAAATTTCCTTGGTCTTAAACTGTTAGTAACCATCATTATAGCCAATGGACCATATTACATAGATAGGTCAAGTATTTAGCTTTTGTGTCTATACTAAGTTTGTGTGCATCAACATAACTTCTGACCTATATTTATATGGTGAAATTCACACTCATTATCAATAGATTTTGGGTTTTTGTGATATCACACTCATGGCAAAAGAATAAAAAGTAATGCATGTAAGAAAAAGAAATAGATGAACACTATTACCTGCTATGACTTGCACAAGATGATGTTGGGTTTCCTGTAGAACGACGACTATATACACTAGCGTCCCCAAAAAACTAGTTAACTCATTTCTCTCATCCCCAACCGGCTGTCCTAACTCGTTAAAAGTAACTTCAACCCGCTCATCACTCTCTAAATCCCAAATAGCTTGTTTTCTAGTATGACCTCGAACCTTTTTTCGTGGACCTGCATTAAATGTTTAAACATGGCACGTTAGGATAAACATAAGACAACACTTAAAATAAATAAGGTCAATTACCATAAACAGATTGTACACTATCAGCAACTTCACTTAGAGTTGAATGTTGTTGTTCGATAGGATGCTCCACTTCTGTGCTTTGTTGTTGAAACTCACCAGTTTTAACTATACGTAGCCTTTTAGTTTTACCCATCTTGTAGATTAGTGAAGATAATTTACAGATTGTTAGTGATACAAATAACTATATATACAAATAAAAGTGATTCTTACAACCTGTTGTCCAATCGGACCATTTTGCTACTTCTAATTTTGTAAATCATTTTCATCTTCTTCTACATCTTCAGACTCTATGATGGTTGTATCATCAACTTCATCATCAACATCACTCCCAACCCTATCTAGGCATGGTACATCAAATGTGTGAAGAATTGAATCAAGACTGTTTTGATCAGTGTCACATTGCATGTTAAACGCATCCCTAACCCTCACGTGCCTAGCAACAAACCAATCTTTTAACTTTGGATCATGAGCATAATACACCTTGTCAACTTGAGATGCCTACACAAAAGGGTCATCAAGTAAATTAGCACCCGTGTGCACTAAATACGAGAAGTTTACAAGTGTGATCCCAAATTCATCTCTTTTACAACCCCTATTAGTGTCAACCCAATCACACTTGAATAAGACTGCCTTAATCTTACCTGAATAATTCAACTCAACAATATCCCTCGGCTATAAACAGAACAAGTGACTACACCTACTCTCAAAGCTCATATATTTAATCTGCCACAATTTCATATTTAAAGTAACAAAGTTTGGGATTTTGGATGATATAGCAATAACTTCTAGTGATTACTCACCAACACAATAGCTTTATTTTACTTAAACAGAAAGTTTAACCAACCAATTCAAGACTAAAATCACGATGTGAACTAAATAATAACTAACTACATTTCAAACATAAGATGCTATAGTACTTGAATCACAAAAACAAATATTATGAAGATTCATTGAAGTAAGAATAATAACCTCAAAATAGTTGTCCAAATACTCCAATGGAAAGCCTTCGTTTACTCGGTCTCAAGTCTCAACCCTCTTAACCTTCAACTGGCACAACCAAACATCAATTAACTCATTGACTTGACTTGAAACCGAGTAATTTTACCATACCATAACCAAGACTAGTATTATGTTATTGGTATATAAATACTACTAACCAAGACTAAGCTAACTTTTACAAAACAGATTAATAAACAAGGTAATAATTTGAATACTTTTCTACAAAAAACTTATGACTTGATAAGTTTTTACTAAAGACAACCTTGAAGTAGAAGCAGAGAAATGCTAGATCCTCATAACAATATGCATAATCAATTAATCATAGTTCTAATTATATGATTAGGGCATGCTCTTAGTGAATCAAACAGTTAATGCTCTAAAAAATACTTCAATTCAATACAGATCGGATGAAATCAAATTATAATAGGCATGACTCAGCAATTCTAGCAATAAACATAAGAAAAAATCCGAAAGTTGTTGGTATTTTAGTGTAAAATGGATAAAGTTCGATATGCAAATATGAGTCGACGCATATTTGCATATCAACGAGACTAACGGGGGTTCGGGGGCAGCGCCCCCGAAAGCGGGGTCCAAAGGGCGGCAGCCCCTGGCTGGGTCCAAGGGGCAGAGCCCCTGGCTGGGAATTCCATTCATAGGTACGCTAATCATAATTGATTAGATTTTCTCTCTGCAAACACACATACAATCCTTGTAATCTTCTGATTTTATCCGATCGTGAAGTGGTATACACTCCATTTTATCGATCTGAAAGCGATAATCGCGACTTCAGATTCTATCAGTTTACACTTTTCTAACAAAAGTGATGAGATCAAATCAAATCAATTCACGTCTAACATCGAAGAGTGATGAGATCTTACACCAGGGGACGCCAATGACGGACTATTAAGGATACGAGTGCGAGAGAGGCGATCGAAGGAGGAAATGCTCCAAAAATCCGAATCGAGGCCATCCATGCCGAGGAAGCGAGTGCGAGAGAGGCGATCGAAGGAGGAAATGGAGGAAACGAAGGAAGTGCCGGTCGCCGATTGATTGTTCAGGTCGCCAATTGATTCTTCAGGGCTGGAAACGAGGAAACGATCGAGGGAGGCCGATGGATTGTTTACGCTCAGTTCCCGAGTTTACTTAAGAAGAGAGAAAAGAAAAGAAAAGAAGAGAAGAGAAGGGAAGAGAAATGAAGAGAAGAGAAAGTAAAGGAAGAGAAAGGGAGTGATTCCTTTCCTTCCGAATCCTTCCAAATCGGAAGGAAAGAAAAACACTGGAAATTGGCTTAACTTTCCTTCCACTTCCCTCCCTTTCTCTCCTTAAATGAAACTCGGGAACACGAATTTTTTTATTTTCCTTTCCTTTCCCTCCTTAAGTGAAACTCAGGAACACCAATTTTTTTTTATTTCCTTTCTTTTCCCTTCCCTTCCCTCCTTAAGTGAACTCGGGAACACAGTGTTAGGGCTGGAAACGATCGAGGATACATCTGTTCAAAGATATCTTATTAAAATTTAAAAGGAACTGTTGGGCTTTGGCTCAATGGTATCCTCTTGGCTCTTAGAGCTCTGTGGCAGCCAGTGGCAGGCGACCCGGGTTCGAATCCAAGGGAGGGAGTTTTACTGCTTGGCCTTAAGTGGGGATGGCTTTCTCTCAGATGGAGACTGGAGGTGGTGCCCTAGATGATCTCGTCCGCCGATACCGGGGCACGGTTAAGACACCCGTGTACGCGTCGTGGTTGTGTGATCTCTAGGTTCGACTGAAATTCGCTGTTCAAAAAAAAATTTAAAAGGAACTTTTAGTGATTTAATTATTTAAAGTCACTAAAATTAAGAGTCATCAAATGTCATATATGTTGTTGTGGCATGACACTTGAGATAGTGTACGATTATTAGATCATCATTTGTTCAATTAGAAATCCACCCTTAGGGGTTGCATGAGAGATCACCAGACACTCTACTAATAGCAAACCTAATCATTGTCTCGTAGCTAGAATTCCCTGATAGCTCAGGTCTGCCCTACTCCGTCGTGTTTAGGACCTCCTAGGTTATTCGTCCAATCAATTACAACAACTTCACAACTCTAGGATGGTAGAGGACTGTATATCTTTGATACTTTCTAACCAATTGTAGCCAGGCTACCAGTAACTAGGGACCAGGCCGCAGGCCTTGTGAATGCCAAAAAAAGCTAGACCATGTCTAAAACTTCATCATGGAATGGATGTAACCATTAAGGCGTGTCTATAAACCTAATTGTGAACCTACCCATACGGAATAGATAGCATTGTATTAGGAGCCTTATCCATATTAGTGACAAGTCATAAGTACTCAATCGTTTGTTCAAACCATGCAAGAGGAGTCGAAACAAAGTGATACTCCATCTCGATCTGCTTTTAACTCGAAGTTGTTAATTTGCTTTCGTTCACTTTAATCTGTAAACCAGTTTTCAAAATTAAAACCAAAATTCTAAACTATTAAACAACAACTATAAATAATAATGTCATTCTTGGTTGTAAGGGCGCCAAATTATTCTTTTAGAGAGACTTAGTACATTCTTTAAACCCTATTCTTTAAACCCTCTTATCATTTTCTTCTTTAAAGAGTCTTAGTAAACTCTCCAAAGTTCTCATTTTCATGTAATTATTTAGAAAGACTCTCCACAGATGGCACGCGACATAGATTCATGGCCGTGACCCGTGACAGGCTTGTCACTAGTCGTGGCATTTGACCAGAATTCCTATAAAAGACTCCTATTCTTTAGCTAGGCACAACTATATTTTGTAATTTTCAATAGTTTAGGTTAGTTTTCTCACTTTGTATTTGTAGTTCATAACCAAGTGTTTGAGAAGGCTTTACAATATCGATGTATTTTATTCTAAGTATGATTGTTGGCACTCATTTGGCCGTGTTTGGCTAGAGCCCTCATATCAATTAGATGAGATCAAACTTCTAAGTACTTCAATTATATAAAAAGTTTTTATTGTTTATGTCAATGTTTTCAAACTAGGATCATTCACCATTAAATATGAACTTATTATTTCTTAACTTCAAGGTTTATCAGCTCGTGGATGTTGTGAATAAGAAGGTTAATTCCGTTTTCTGAAATTTGCATTCATGTTTATACATGAAACATCGAATCTGTTGCTTCTTAACCTATATAGCTCAATCCCCCCCCCCCCCCCCCCTCCAAAAAATAAATAAAATGTATTTCTATGTTTTTTTTTTTAATTTGTAATTTTTTTATGGAAATGCATTTTATTAAATATAATTATATTTCATTATCTAAAAAAACGTTTATGGAAGTTAGGCTTGTGTACCACTACTAGAGGGGGGCGAAGTTAGCGGAAAATGATGTAAAGCTCATGTGAATGAGAAAGAGTGTGTGGGGAGTGAGACTTGTACTACCTCACCCCAATGGGTGATCAACCCTCACTTGAAGATTTTCTTGTTCCATTAGTTCCAAATTAACTAGATGATCACAAGTCTAACGATTGTCTCAAAACAGTTTACTCGACAACAATTGACTCAATTACGTATATATTTTGTATTCAGGTTATCTAAATAAATGAGGCCAAGCTACTTCTTTGACAAATGGGAAATACCAATAATAATGACAATGGACATCAACTTAGATAATCATACATCATTTTTCCATTACAAGGAGCACGATATATTTTCACACAAGTCACACACTTGCCCTAAGGCGTATTATTTAGAATATATATGAACTTAAACATAATTCAGAAGTAAAACAATCAATGACAATGAACTTATAACTCAAACTCCAGTTCTTTTACTTAACCTCACTATTAAACCATTCTTCATCTCGAGGATAACAGAATCACTTGGTAAGACAGGGTGGCCTTCGACAAGCTCTACGTCATAATGATATATGATAGCAGCAGCTACTATCTTCATCTGAGTGAAACTCATTTGCTTACCTAAACAAGATCTTGGCCCAGCATTAAAAGCAGGGAACTTGTATGACGGTTGATGTTCAATCCCACCTCCGGTTGCAAACCACCTTTCTGGTTTAAATTCTAGGCAATCCTTTCCCCATATCGATTCCATCCTTCCCATGGTATAAAAACATAGAATAATTGATGTGTTACCATCTACTTGATGCCCGCTTGGAAGCATATCTGGTTGGACTGGACTTTTGTGCTGAAATGGAACTGGCGGGGTAAGCCTTAAGGCTTCACATAATCCACCATGAAGATAAACTAGTTTGCTCAAATCTAGTTCTTGCATATCATTAAATTTTTCACCGGTTTCCTTATCTAGTTGTGACTCGATCTCTTCTCTGATCTTATCTACAGCGATTGGATTTTGGGCAAGATGATAAAAAAACCAAGAAAGACTGCTGCTAGTGGTACTTCTTCCTGCAACAATCAAACTCAACAAGATATCTCTTAGAAACTTATTTGGATCACTAGACGTGACACTTTGATCTTTAACCTCTCTAGTTAGAGCGGTGAAAAAATCAAACTTTTCATCAAGGGGTTCATAATTCATGTTACTAGAATCGTTTTGTTTTTCGGCTATGTGTTTGTATACGAATTGATCAACAATTTTGCATGCATCGCTTAACTTCTTCTCACTTTCCATTCCAAGTAATCGTTGCCATTTCCATAATCTTGCGGGCATGATATGCCTAACCAAGATGGCTTCTTCCGCATGTGATAAAGCCTTTTCACATGGAATGTAAGGAAAATCAAGAGACATGCTTTCAGGGTCGTAACCCAAAACCGATTCACATATAATATCAAATGCAAACCGTTGGAATATATCCTGCAAATCCATCTCCACTCCTTGTCTAAAATTTTTGTCAAGTAGCGGTAGTAACCCTTTTTCAACCTTGTTCCAAATATTCTTTTTGAGGAGGCTGTTAAAGGTAGGATGGTTTAGGAGGGGCTTGAGCGTTCTATGATGGAACTCCCATATTTCTCCATCAGCATTGAACACCCCATCTCCAAGGATATCAAAGATCTTACGAAATTTGTCGCCTTTCGGATAATTAGGAAAGTTTTTGCTTAAAATGTAATGAATGTCTGCAGGACTTGAGGTGCAAAGCATGTCCATATTGGCAAAACTAGGTCCTTTTAACAATATCGTACCACCTGTAAATGCTAGAAGATCCGTTGCCCATTCAATGAGTCTGTGAGCATTTACAAGGATCGCCGGTATTGTACCAAGAACTGGCCAGTTTGTAGGGATGATAGAGTTATGGCGTTTATGTATGTATGAGATGAGAATTAGAAAGCAAAATACAATAGGAAAGAGAATGACAAAGTGTTCAAGGAAAGCCATGAAAAAGGAAAGTGAAAGGCAAAGAGGATGATTTTCTTTAAGAGGTTTGATCCTTTAAATACATGTATAATGTAACATGTTATTTTAGCAACTTGTTATATTGTAAGTCATGTCAAGCTCACACATTTTAAAAATATCAACACATCTTTACAATACACTTTACTTTGTCGATACACAATGTTCGACTACATTTCGTAATTAAATGTGACGAAAATTAGCAAAATGAACGCTTTGATTCACGAAACTGATAAAATAAATAGATAGATTTACCTCGACAAAAATATACATGTTCAAACCTACCAATAACGATTTGACAAATTAGCAATGTCGGCTATGAAGGCTAGAACTGTATCCTACCCAAGAAACCTTAAAAAGTACAATGAGGTAAAGAAACATATAAATCAATCAAATGATACTATCTACTAAAAGCATGTATAGGCCGGATTTCCTAACCGATGAATTATAACTGAAGGTGACGTTTGGTATCACGGAATGTAATTGTAGATTGGAATTGTAAAGTTTTCCTTTTAAAATTATGCTTACAGTTGTGGTAAGGAAGGGGTTTGAAATACAACTGAATTCCTTTAATCAATGGAATTTGAGGTCATCTAACACTTTACACTTTCGTTAAAGTAAAAAAGATTTCTGACAATTCCATTGATTATAACGGCAAATTCATCGTATTTCAAACTACCTTCTCTACCCAAACTTAAGCACAACTTAGAAAGAAAACTATACCAATCCAATGTACATTACATGTCCGTGAACCTAACCGATGTTACCTAAGGGTTGAATCCTAGCCACGAACTAAAGGAAATGGTTGAATCTTAGCCGTCGAGATAAACGAAATGGTAAAAACCTAACTAGCGAGAAGAAGTGCATTAAACAAAATGCAACTAGTGGACTAGTGGTTTCTACTTCCTAACACGCATTGATGGAAGTAAATATATGACTACATAAAAGTTGGTCCACTCCAAGATTTCATGTCCATCCGTCTGGATCGATGAATCTGCAAGTTGACATATGAGTATATATTCAGCCGATTTCTAAATAAATGCAGTTCATGCATGACACCACCGACGATTTGGGGTTTTTACCACAGTGGTTGGGTTTTTTTCAGAACTAGAACTTGTGATTTTAGATGCTTTAAACTCACAGGTCCACTGATTTCAAGTTATAAAAAAATATAATGCAGCCAGGCTGTTTGAATTATTCACGAATGGGATGGATGAATGAATCATAATAACCGTGGACACGGGCGAATATGATGCACTATTCTTATTGGGTCAGTCCACACTCGACACTTATGAAAAAAATTGATAACAACCACAGCCTTTAAATATTAATTCAATTTTTAAAGTTAAAATTTTATAAATATGTTAAAAATGTCATATACATTCTTTTAGTAATTCAAACATTGTTAAATATTGTTGCATCATTATATTTATTTGTTTTTGGTTTGCAGGTGTCAAGGTCTGGGCTTAGAGAATTTGGGCTTGTAGCTGGGTCAAGACCCAGTCCAACTGATCGGTTGCTCGCTGGAGTATAAAACAAGAGATCTCAGCTAGGGTTACGGAGAGAGTCTTTTTTCTTCTTCTCACTGCTCACAAGAGGTCTCTGTTAGGGTTTCCTTAACAACCAAATTCATCGACTCGTTCCACACAGTTTTTAGGTTCAAGATCATCACAAATGATGATCTAGTAGGTCTTTCTTCGTCTTCGTTCTGTTGTATTGTAACCAGATCGATGGTCGATTCTTTCCAGTTGTATTTGTTTGTTTCTCCCAGTTTCCGGTGATTTGCTTATCATGTTTAGATTGTTAAATCTTCACATGGTATCAGAGCCATTGTTCTGATTCCATCGGTTGATCGTCTCGGTGTGTTGTTGTCCGTCGAGATCGTCTCGGTGTGTTGTTGTCCGTCGAGATCTGTCTGTGTTTTCCCTGTTCTCAAACCCTAGAATAGTTTGTAGGGTTTGCTTGCGGTCTGTTGATTAATCTCGATCGCGGTTCTTGGTTGTTCCTGTCTTTCCGCTGTGCGTGGTTTTGTAGATCTAGGGTTTCTGATTCGGAAACCCAAGCGTCGGCTGTCTCGGATCTCTCATCGGAGAGGTCATTGGTGGATCTGATCGTATCTTTGAAGCTGTGTTGATTCAGCAAGTCCTGGATCTCAAGACCCCAACCCTAAGTGAAGGTTGGGGAAGCTAGGAGGTGCTGTTCAAATTGTTATTGTTGCTGTGCTTCTTCTTGCCTGAGTTTGTTTGACCCTAAGTGAAGGTCATCCAACTCAGGCGCATTGGGTGAGATCGCTCCTTTATAGTTGTTTGTTGTTATCTGTTTAAGTTGTTATTGTTCTTGTTCTGTGTTTGGTGTTCCTCTGTGTTATCTGTGCTTATCTGTGATTGTTTGTAACTGTGAAGATCATTAAAATGCCTGGTGATGAAGGGGATCCCTCATCTTCTATTACACTTGTTAGTAAGATTGAGGCAAGTGATCCCCTATATTTACATGCGAGTGACTCTAGTACTCTCACACTGAACTAAAAGGAACAGAAAACTATACTGTTTGGGCAAATGCCCTTGAATTGGCCTTAAAAGTAAAAAATAAAACTGGTTTTCTGGATGGAACTTGTGTAAAACCAACTGATAATGATGTTTTGGCTAATCAGTGGGAGAGATGTAACTCTGTTGTGCTATCTTGGATTCTGAACTCAGTTTGTGAAGAGTTGTATGTGGGACAAGTGTATTCAAAGCTTGCCTCAGAAGTTTGGGCTGATCTTAAGGAAACCTATGACAAACTTGATGGTTCTGTTATTTTTAATCTGTATCAAAGGATTAACTCTGCTACTCAGAGTGGTTCATCTGTTTCTGATTATTTTAATAGGTTAAATACTATGTGGAAACAGTTTGATAATATGGTTAAATTGCCTTCTTGTTCGTGTGATGCATCTAAGAAGTATAATGAATTTAGTGCCTCTATAAAACTGATGCAATTTCTTATGGGTTTGGATGAGGTGTATGTGCCTGTTAGAACTAATTTGTTAACCCGTGATCCTCTTCCCACTCTCAAAACTGCTTTTTCCACAATCTCAAGGGAAGAGTCTCATAGGCTTGGCAACAATGGTTCTAAGGGACAAACTGTTGGTTTTGTTTCTAGATCTGGTCCCTTGTCTGAAACCACTAGAAGACCAAATAGGGGTCCAAATACAAATCTTAGATGTACTCATTGTAATAAGGTTGGTCATATGGTTGATAAGTGTTATGAATTGATTGGGTATCCTCCTGGTTATAGACAAAGAGGTAACAAACCTAGTGGTTCAGGGTTCCGGCAGGGGGTTACCAATAATTCTCTAAATGATGTTGTGTCGAATTCTGCCCCTTCTTCTTCAATTGTTAGTGGGCTGAGTCCAAATCAGGTGACTAGGCTGCTTAAGCTATTAGATGAGAAGCCTTCTGTTACTTCACAAAACAGTCATGTGGGAGGTAGGTATAGTTTAAATAATAGCTGTGTATATTCCTTTGCTTCTGGCATTGATAGGGCAGGATGGGTTATAGATTCTGGAGCAAACCAACATATGGTCGTCTCAAATAAAGGTCTTTCAAATTCAGTAAATGTTTCGGAATTTGGTATTAAAATTAAACACCCAAATGGTACCTTTGCAACTGTTACACAGATTGGTAACTTGAAATTGTCTGAAAAAGTTGTTTTGCAAGATGTGTTTGTTGTTCCGGATTATTTCGTTAACCTCATTTCTGTCCACAAGTTGGCTAGAGATAATAAACTCAGGTCTGTGTTTGATGAACATAAATGTTATCTTCAGGATTTGTCCACCAACCAGATAGTAATGACTGGTAAACAGGTGGATGGTCTATATTTGTATGGTGATGTTCCTCTTTGTGCTAAGGTGTGTTTTAACTCTGGGTCTTTGTCTGATCTTTGGCATATTAGACTAGGACATCCAGCAGATCAGGTGATTAAAATTCTCCAAGATGAATTGAAAATTAAAACTTTTGAGTCAACTTCTCTGTGTGAAATATGCCATAAATCCAAGCAGCATAGGGAACCTTTTCCTTTGAGTAGTCATAAGTCTGTTTCTGTTGGGGATCTTGTACATCTTGATGTTTGGGGTCCTTATAAAGTTACTAGTAGTGAGGGTTTTAAATATTTTCTAACTATTGTTGATGACTATAGTAGGGCTGTTTGGGTCTATTTGTTAAAAAACAAAGGGGAAGTTGGGGACTGCATAGAAAGCTTTCATAGTTTAATGAAAACACAGTTTGGTAAGCATATAAAAATGTTTCGCAGTGATAATGGGACAGAATTTGTAAACCGTAAAATGGAAAGTTTTTTAAAACAGAATGGTATAATTCATCAAACTTCCTGTGTACATACTCCTCAACAAAATGGTGTTGTTGAGAGGAAACATCGTCATCTGCTGAATGTTGCTAGAACATTGCTGTTTCAATCTGGCTTACCTTTAAAATATTGGCCTGAATGTGTGTTAACTGCCGCTTATTTGATTAACAGGTTACCATCTTCTGTTCTGAATGGCAAGTCTCCTTTTGAAATCATGTTTAATCAAATACCTTCCCTACACCATTTGAGGGTTTTTGGATGTTTATGTTTTGCTACTGTTTTGAGTAATAATGATAAGTTTTCCAGTCAAGCTGATAAGTGTGTTTTTATTGGGTATTCAAATACAAAAAAGGGTTACAAATTATGGAATCTGGATAAAAAGGGTGTGTGTTTTTCACGTGATGTTAAGTTTTATGAAAATGTTTTTCCGTTTAAAAATGTTTCTTCACCCAACACTATTGTCTCTCCTGCTAATGTTTCACCTGTGTCAGACGACTGGATTACTTTTTTTGATCTTCCAACTGATGTTTTGTGTCCAACACCCTCAAATGGAAATCCCGATGATGAAGGGGAGGTCCCAAGTGACACTGGTTCTCCTGCTCAGGTTCAGAGTGATACACAGGTCAGTGAGACACCTGTTTCTCAGGTGCTCCCTGAATCTAGTGACGGCGCTCCTGTTCCTGTAGCTGTTGAGACCGAGGATGATGTTCATCCCTCCTCTGAGGGTACATGTTTAATTCGTCGTACTCCTTCTACCCGGCTATCAAGACCACCATCAAAACTTCGTGATTTTGTGGTTGGGAAGTGTGTCTATGGGCTTGAAAGAGTAGTGAATTACTCCAGGTTGTCCAACGAAAATTTCTGTTTTGTATCTTCTTTAAATAAGAGTATAGAACCCAAGTCCTTTTATGAGGCACAACATGATGACAATTGGGTACTTGCTATGAATGAAGAGATGGAAGCTTTAAATAGAAACAATACTTGGTCTCTTGTTGACTTGCCTGAGGGTAGGAAACCAATCGGGTGTAAATGGGTTTATAAAATAAAGTATAAATCATCGGGTGAAATAGATAGATATAAGGCCAGATTAGTGGCGAAAGGGTATAGTCAAAAGGAGGGTGTTGATTTTGAGGAAACTTTTTCTCCTGTTGTAAAATTAGTCACTATAAGATGTGTGTTGAACCTTGCTGTTGTAAACAATTGGCCTCTTTTTCAATTAGACGTTAATAATGCGTTTTTGTATGGTAACTTGAATGAGGAAGTTTATATGTCATTGCCTGATGGATATTTCTCTAAGTCTGAAACAAAGGTGTGTAAACTTAACAAGTCTTTATATGGATTGAAACAAGCCCCTCGTATGTGGAATGAGAGACTTGTAGGCGCTTTAACTGAATCTGGATTTGCTCAAAGTAAAAGTGATTATTCTTTGTTTTTTAAACATGATGATGTTAATGTGACTATTCTGTTAGTGTATGTCGATGATATTATAATTACTGGTAGCAGTCTTGAAAGTATAAATCAGATTAAACTTGATCTTCAATCTAAATTTAGAATTAAAGATTTAGGGGAGTTAAAATACTTTCTTGGGTTTAAAGTTATTAGAACTGATCAGTGGTTATGTTTATCCCAACGGAAATATTGTATTGAATTGTTAAGTGAGTTTGGATTAACAGGCTCAAAACCGGTTAATGTACCTATAGAGCAGGGCTCAATTGTGAATGGTTTTTGTAAGCAAAATGAGTCCAAACTTGAAAACATAACAGGTTTTCAAAAGTTAATTGGTAAACTTATTTACTTGTCACATACTCGTCCCGATATCTCTTATACTGTGCAATTTTTAAGTCAATTTATGCATAGTCCGAGTAAATCACATTTGAACATTGCTCTTAGATTGTTAAGGTACCTCAAATCTGCTCCTGGGAAAGGAATTCTATTTAACCGAAATAATGACTGCACTTTAAGTGTGTATTCTGATTCTGATTGGGGAAAGTGTTTAGTCACTAGGAAATCAGTAACTGGTTTTTGTATTTTCTTTGGGACTTCTTTGTTGTCATGGAAGTCAAAGAAACAAAGTACCGTTTCCAGATCTTCAGCCGAGGCTGAATATCGTGCGATGAGTGCAGCTGTTTGTGAACTTATGTGGATTAAAAATATTTTTCAAGAGTTAAAGGTTGTCATAAGCTTGCCTGTGTCGGTTTATTGTGATAACACAGCTGCTGTCTCGATTACTGCAAATCCTGTGTTCCATGATAGGACTAAACACTTCGAGATTGATTTATTCTTTTTAAGAGAAAAGGTTTTATCCGGATTAGTAAAAATAATTGGTATCAAATCTGCAGGTCAAGTTGCAGATATTTTTACAAAAGGGTTACTTGTGTCACAACATGAATTCTTGTGTAAACGGTTAAATATGTTTGATGCTTTTGCTGTTTGAATTAAGGGGGGATGTTAAAAATGTCATATACATTCTTTTAGTAATTCAAACATTGTTAAATATTGTTGCATCATTATATTTATTTGTTTTTGGTTTGCAGGTGTCAAGGTCTGGGCTTAGAGAATTTGGGCTTGTAGCTGGGTCAAGACCCAGTCCAACTGATCGGTTGCTCGCTGGAGTATAAAACAAGAGATCTCAGCTAGGGTTACGGAGAGAGTCTTTTTTTCTTCTTCTCACTGCTCACAAGAGGTCTCTGTTAGGGTTTCTTAACAACCAAATTCATCGACTCGTTCCACACAGTTTTTAGGTTCAAGATCATCACAAATGATGATCTAGTAGGTCTTTCTTCGTCTTCGTTCTGTTGTATTGTAACCAGATCGATGGTCGATTCTTTCCAGTTGTATTTGTTTGTTTCTCCCAGTTTCCGGTGATTTGCTTATCATGTTTAGATTGTTAAATCTTCACAAAATATAAACCTACTATGAACTAATTAATTTATAATATAATATTTTAAAACTAATTAAACTAATACCCAATATATATATTACCGATGAGTGCATGAAAGATAAACTTCAATATGTGAATCAACCATCTGCGGTTGCGTGACGAGCGAGCCGTCCTCCACCGTTCGGAAAATTGAAATTTTTTCAAATTCTTAACTTTACTTCTCATCTTGTGACCATTCTTCATCCTGGTAATTTTCTAAACTTTTTATTTATTGGATTTTAATTACTTAGTTATTTTTATCATTTAGTTATTTGTAACTTTTATTTGATTATTTTGTTATTCATGAATTTTGTTCATTTAGAGTTTAGGATCTATTAGATTATTTAGTTATTTGTTAAATTTAGTTTGTTAGATGCCTTTGATATTTTAGAGGATTTGGAACTTTAGGTGAAACTAAATGATAAATTATTTTGTATATCTATGTAATATGGAACGATTTTACAAAAGAAAAGAAGGGCAATCATCTTTTAAGACTCGTGAAGTTGTCAATTTGAATAGTCATCCACTCAATCCTTTTAAATGAAAACCAATTTACTCATATAACCCTAATCAACGAGACGAAATTTGAAGATATTACTTATAGAAAGGACCACAACAACTAAGAGGACATAATATCGATTGGTAATGTGCCAAGACGTTTTTAATCTACTTGGTTTGATACTTATAAAATTGGTTAGAGTTTAGTATTCAAAAGGACAGTGCATATTCTTTGTGTAGCTACTTGTTTAAGGATTACATTAAAAATCATAAGGACGCATTTGTAACCGAATGGTTTCATAGTTGGAATAAAAGGGTTGGTTTGATCGTCATGTGAGATGATGTGAAACAAATCATTAAAAAATGTGAAGTTTTGCTTAGAGAATATTGATTTAGATTAAGTGCATCAACTTCTCTTTCCCAAACATTATTGAACTAGTGATTACCTTTTGTGGCCATGATGAATCAAAATAATTTATGAATAGAGGAAATTTGAAATTGTTAAATTAACAGGAAGATAAAATGAAGCCCTTGGTAAGATTATTTTAGGGAATAGTCAAATGATATCTCGAAAATTTAACAAGACATTAAAAATTGTTCACACAAGTGAATACTAAAACAAAAATTTTAATATGCAGGGGATGATGTGTTTTCTTAACTAGTTGATGAATCAAGTGTAGTGTATAAAAGAACAAATGGTTGTGATTATTTAACATGTTGATAAATGTGAACAATATATGGGTGCATAAATTTGCAAATCCAAGTATTACACTATATGAGTTTTTATGCATGCCTTCAAATGCAAAATTAATAATTAAACATTCAAAAAGTAATTATAGACTCAACTAGGAGTATGTAACATGCTAATCAACCGTACAACCACACCAATCACATGTAAAATCAAACTATTGCATATATATACAATCATATTAATTAACTGAAAGAGAGTTTTAAAAAGAACTCAACATTGTCTTAGTAAAAAGTCAAACATATAAAGTCAAAAGGTGCCAAAGATCTTCTAAAGTTCTAAACCTAGATGCTTACAAAAGTTTAGCCAATCATATTCATACTACCCAATAGCATTAAATTAAGAATTAATTAAACCCAAAAACACTAGTACAAACTTGAGCAAGAGCTGCGGTCATTTTGGGTAAAAGCTGTAGTTTGGGAACCGCAGCATTAGGTTGCACAGCTTTTGGTACTTGAGCAAATGTTGCGGTTCTAAAACTGCAGCTTTTGCTAATTTATGAAAAAAAGGTAAACAATATTTATTTAGTAATTTCCAGAAAATATCAATATTTTCTCCTAATAAATTACATATAATATACATCATAATAACTTTTTAATACTTATGAATTAAATGTTCAATAATTAAAAAACGATCAAACCGAATGGCAAGCTTTGGACGTAAGAATATGTTGACAAGTTCTCTGGTTGCTTCCATGACAAGTTCTCTGGTTTTGGAACCAAAGAATGCCTGAAAGGTGGAACTACGCCAACTAAATAACAGCAACAAACAGCATGGCCAATTAAACGGGTACCTCGAGCAATATCCCAGGAAGGAACAAACGCCTCCTCACCAGAATGAAACACCATCTCTCTTGGTATAACACCAGCCTTCATAAAAAAAATATCGACCTTTCCGGTCCTTGTGCCTACAACTTGACAGAATCTTAGGAATAACGTGTTTAGATTTGTGACGCTTGTTAAAGGTATACCAAGAGCCACTTTTTGATGGTTTGAAGAAAGCTTTGAACAAAGAGATTGTAGGAGCTCGACGAAGAGCTAGAACGATAAATTCAAAACAAAAAACCCTAACCAGACTCAAAGGGTGCACTTGTGAGATATGGAACTGGTAAGTCTCAAGAACTCCAATGACAAAGGCACTAAAAGGTATCCTTACATCATGGCTAGTTTAAAAAAAATCAGCATAAAAAGTAATCATACCCTCCGGAGGATACGGGCTTGATGATTGCCAAAAGACTTCTTGGTGTGTAAACTGGAATCAGGTTTTTATTCTCTGTATCCAGATTAATAGCAACACTCTTTTTCGTATCAGGGTTAACAGAATCTGCTTCTATCTGCTCCAAATCAGTATCATCTCGAAGACGCTTATCATCATTCTCTTTGAGAACAGAATAATCAGCACAATCATTTGTATTAGCATCAGCTAATTATTATGTAACCAGGCTAGAACAAAAACTAGTACGTTGTACAAGGAATGATAACAAAGTATTTATAGTTAAATCGTAGTGCACAATGCTCTTAAGTCATGATGGTTAAAATGCAAATTTTTATGTGGATTAAGATG
>JBCNJP010000020.1:8405792-8424792 GCA_039602395.1 Deinandra increscens subsp. villosa
AGTCTTGCTCATCGGGTAGTATTCTTCAAGGAACACTTCTTGCATTTGCACCCAAGTATAGATGCTACCGGGGGTTAAACTTTCGAACCATATCCTTGCTCGATCTTTGACGGTATACGGGAAGAGCATTAGCTTGACATCGTCTGTTGTGAACCCCGTGGCTCCAATAGGTATGCATATGGATTCGAAGATATGGATATGATGATATGGCTCTTCGGTTCTCTTCCCATAGAATTCCGGCAAATGATTCAAATATTGAGGTCGGACCTCAAATGCTCTTCTATTAGCTCCAATTGGCGTGACTACTGCGGATGCACTCGGAACGACTATTGGATTAAAGTGACTAGCCACTCCCTGAACCGGCGGGTTTTCTACCAATCTTGGGACTCCTCATTCCATTTGAAGACGAGCTCCCCCATTGTTGAATTGTGGAACTCCTCTTGGGGGGGGGGGGGGGAAGCTCTTGGCGCTTGTGGTTCAACATTTCGCTGTGGAGCTCGTGCCCGATTCCTTGGAGCTTCAACATATGGCTCCGCTCCATACCCATATCCGTCTTCATCTTCATTTTGGTCATACCCGTCTTGCCAATCCTGTTCCTCATACATTGGGTTTTGTCGGAATTGGCGTTGGTTAGCTTTTCGGGGTTGTTGTTGTGGGGCCTGGCGGAATATGGGTTGTCGTGGTGCATCGCGGAAGATGGGTTGTTCTGGATACCTAACCCGATAGTGATAACCTTCCTCCTCATGGTGTGAGGATTTCGGAGACAAGGATGGAAGAGAGTCGTGCCCATGTACCCGAAATGGTGGGATATGAACCGGAGGAATGTTTTGTGGCATGGCGGGGTTCACTGGTTCATTTTGTGGTTGGTTTTGTGGTTGGTTTTGTGGTTGGTTGCGGTCTTGATTGAGGTTTTGATTTGGGTGTGGATTTTGGTTGGGAATTGGGTCTTGGTTGATGTTATCATTTGGGTTGGGGTTCTGATTGGGATTTGGGTTTTGGTGTATGTTGGCATTTTGGTTGGGGTTTGGATTTTGGCCCTCCATGGTTCTTCTGTTTCTCTGCTCTGCTCGGTTTTGCCGAGCTGTTCTCTCAATCTCTGGATTGTAGATCATCGGGGATGTCTTGCGGGAATGCCGCGTATGCATGCACAATCACCTAAAACCTGCAAAAACAGTCACAAAAGAGCAAACGAATTACGCAGCACTGTTCCAGGGGGTGTAAACAATGCAATTGAACAGAAAAAATCAAAACTTGGATGGTCAAAACTTTCAAAACTTTCTGTGAAAAAACGTCCAAGGCGTACCGCCCCAAACTGAGAAATTCTAGGCGTACCGCCCTAAACTGAAATTCGACAAAAATTAAATATTATTATTATTATTATTATTTTAGTTGCAGAAAGTAATTACTGGAATAAAAACACTATTTTTGGGTTTTTTGGATAATTTGAAAAAATGAAATAAAAATGCAAATTAAACAAAAATCAACTAATCAAAAAGCGCACTAATTTCCCGGAAACGGCGCCAATTGATAGCGGATGTCGTGGTCCACTTCAAAAACCTAAATAACCTAGGTAGCTAGGGTAAGTCAGGTATCGTATCCACGAGGAGCATGTGGTCAGAGTTGTAGATTTATTTGATTATTAATACTAAACTTAATTTAAATTTGAAATTCAACTTGATTTGATTAAAAATAAAAACAAGGCAGCCCCTCCAGGTTTCAGGTTCTAGGTTAACACAAAATTCAGTTAATTAATTGGGAACCACATAGACATAGTTCTGGAAATTAATTAAAGTAGTGAGCAAAACAGATTTTTGTCATCAAACCATGTCAACCACCTAATTTGTAAGTGTCAATTCAACCCCCTTTAGTCACCCAACCCGCTTTAGGTTTTGTCATCAACCGAACGTAATTGTAAAGAGAGGACTCAAAACACACACATATTATTATTTTAATTAACTAATGCATCAATCAAATTTAAATGCTTGTCATCACAGATAAAATAAGATCCAATACATAAACCAACTGAATTAAATGTAAAACCTATATGAACCATCCATCTGGAGGAAACTACAAGAAATTTTAGCCTGACATTCTAAAAATTAAAACAATGTTTAAAGATGAAAAGAACATTAACCAAATGCTTAAACCTCCTCTAAAAATCTTCCTTTGACCTCTCTCGTACGCAGTAACCAAAAAGCAAGCAGGTTGCGCCTCCTTTCCTTCCGCCAATTTGATAACGGTTTGTCAGGCCGTTTCAAATCCCCAACTTAGATTGATTTTGTAGTAGTGGAAGCTAGGGTTATCGAACCTAGGGAATATGTGGAAATTGACCAATTGATTAAACTAAATTAACTAAAATTACCAATTACCTAAAATTACCTACTTTGCCACTTAGCTGTTTTGAATGATTGAGGTGAATTAACTACTAAAGTAACTAACTTTAAGCTAATGAAATACTTGAACTATCAATTAAACGAAGCTAACCACTTTTGGATCCTGGTTGGCTACCGATCTAGGCAAAACCTAATTACTTAACTGTGACACATAGACATGCCCCCCAATTGCCTCCTTGACCTAATAACCTAAGTTCCTAAATGGGCTGATTAGTCCTGCCGCAAGAAAGTGCTAGATCATGTCAGGGGACCACTAAAACCCTAGGTTACTAGTTAGATTAAACAGTTTAGCATGCGGGTGTTCAACGGTTGCAAGGATTCCGGAACAACTAGTTAAGTAATCGATTAGGAATAGAACGATTTTACCAACCAATCACCAAAAGAAGTTAGTGGTGATTAGCCGGACATAGCTAACTTAACAAACAAAGGCATAATGAAAAATTGCATTGAATAACTGTACCGAATGAATGAAATCTCTCAAAAAGCTCCAAAACAATGCTCAAAATCGTAACACTAAGCCTCTGGTCGTCTGGAATGAAGAAGATAATCTCTAAAAACTTAACAAACAAGTTTAAATATCAAAACCCTAAAAAAATCTTCTGTCGGCCAATTTGGGGCGTACCGCCCCAAAATATGAAATTCTGGGCGTACCGCCCGGATTGGTAATCTCGGCTGCTTCTCTAAACTTTAGGGCGTACCGCCCTGATTTCTGCTTCACTGGGCGTACCGCCCCGATTTGGATCTCAGGAACTTTTCTTGATTTCTTCTAAGTCTTCACTCGTTCCGGTTCATTTCTTGATCCTTGTACCAGCCAGCTTCTATTTCTTCATAAAACTCCACTTTTAGCACATTAAGCTCACGGTACCTCAAAACACAAAACTCGTGTAAATGTAATGTTATCCAACCGTTATTATAACTAAATATGACAAAATACGAACAATAACGACGACACATTGGACTAACATCAATACTTCAACCCAAAATAATCCCACTTACCATACTCCACTACCCCATCTGAAAGCACGACCACTTCTGCCCCTTCTACTCAACCAACTCTTCAACCAACTCCTCAATCAAATCATCCGATGGTCACCCGTTCCAAAGCCGGAATATTTAAACCTAAACATCGTGCTTACATCGCCACTACCAATTTACATCACGCCTTGTTTGCAAATTCTAATCCAAAAGGCTATAAATCTGCTTCTAAACACCCTCAGTGGATTGATGCTATAAACAAAGAATTAGCAGCCCTCCGAAGAAACAACACATGGTCCCTTGTACCCAGACCGAAAAACCATAATGTCGTGGGTTCAAAATGGCTATTCAGGACCAAATACCTGTCTGATGGGTCCATCAATAGACATAAAGCGCGCCTGGTTGCTCAAGGTTTCAGTCAAATTCCGGGACTTGACTTCCCCCACACATTTAGCCCTGTAGTCAAGGCATCCACTATTCGGGTTGTTCTTTCTCTTGCTGTTCTTAATAAATGGAGCTTACACCAACTAGATGTCAACAATGCCTTTTTACACGGACATCTCTCCGAACAAGTTTTTATGGAACAACCTCCTGGATTTGTTGATCCCCACTTTCCAAATCACGTATGTCGTTTAAACAAAGCTTTTTATGGCTTAAAACAAGCCCCTCGTGCATGGTTCCAACGGCTAAGCTCCCTTCTTCTAAAAAATGGATTTGAATGTAGTCGTGCTGACACATCATTGTTCATTTTCAAACGCGACTGTTGTGTTATGTATCTACTCGTGTATGTTGATGACTTGATACTTACCGAAAATCAACCCAAGGTTCTTTCATCATTCTTGTTCGGGCTAATCTCGTTGATGCGAAACCAGTCTGAACACTATATCCTCCAATGTTGTCTTGACAAAAGAAGGTGATCCGTTCCATGATCCCACGCTTTATCGTTCTCTTGTGGGTGCTTTACAATACCTCACCATCACTCGTCCGGATCTTTCTTATGCCGTAAACCAGGTGAGCCAGTTTCTTCAATCACCCACGGTTGATCACTTTTCTCATGTGAAACAGATCCTTCGCTATGTCAAAGGCACAATGGCTTTTGGTCTCCACTTTAGTCGTAATAACAGTCATGCCATTCTTGGTTATTCGGATGCTGACTGGGCTCGTTGCATTGAAACTAGAAGGTCCACGTTTGGCTACTCAATTTTTCTGGGTGGCAATCTAGTCTCCTGGAGTGCCAAGAAGCAGCCAATTGTTTCCCGCTCGAGTTGTGAATCTAAGTACAAGGCCATGGCGTCTACTACTGCTGAAATTATTTTGATCACCCACCTTCTAAAGGAGCTTAATGCTCTTCCTCCCGACCGCCCAACCATTCTTTGTGACAATCAAAGCGCTATTTTTCTCACACAGAATCCAGTTGCTCATAAACGTGCTAAGCACATTGACCTAGATTACCACTTCATTCGTGAGCTCGTGGCTTCCGGAAAACTGCACACAAAGTTTGTTCCAACCAAGCTCCAAGTTGCTGACATATTCACCAAAAGTCTTCCGCGACCTCAGTTTGAGTTCTTCCGCAATCAACTTCGGATCGGGTCACCACCATCTCGCTTGAAGGGGGATATTAGAATGATTTAAATCATACTTTTTATTTGTACTCTGTTTGTAAATTTGTCATTCTTGTGTACCACATTTGTAAATACCCTTTCTATATAGTTGCCCTCTCTCCCTATGGGATGTAGAGTGATTCATTCTCTTCCTCTTCATGGTAAGGATTGTTGAAATAGTGCTAAATTCTATTGATTAAAAGATTTCATTGCATTTTTGTTACCCAACTAAGCACAACTTTAGATGGAAACTTTGCAATTCCAGTTCCATTAAATTCCACGAACCAAACACCCGCATAAATCTTAACCGGCAACTAAGTGTATGAAAATTAGAAATGCAATTAGCGGTTCCTATCGTGCACTACATTTGTCAATAAAGGAAGGAAACATGGACTGCTTCTATATTCCTGCTTCTAAACAAGTGTAGTTCGATCATGATACAAATGATAGCTCAAATCAGTACACTCAACAACAATTGACGCAATTGAATGTTTTGTATTAAGGTTTCTAAAATAAATGCAGCCAGGCTGTTTCTTTAAGGTTATCAAAATAAATGCAAGTTTCTTTAAGGTTATCAAAATAAATGCAAGTTTCTTTAAGGTTATCAAAATAAATGCAGCCAGGCTGTTTCTTCGACAAGACGAACGAGAAGGATGAATCAAAATTAATGAGGATGGACATCACCTTAGATATTTTTAAAAAAAATTTTTTTACTGCGTTTGGGACTATCTTAATATCTGGGTGAGTCTTTCTGAGATTCGATTAAACCATCTATACTAGATTTAGAGTCGGCTCAAGCTTTTTGGAGGTCTCAAGCTAGCGAACTTTAAAAATGAGGCCCTGTTGCTCTTACTTTTCTTTTGAATATTCCAGATAACTTAATTCATAACCTTTAATTCCGAACTAAAATGATATTATTGTGTAATAAATATACAACAATCAACAAATTTAACAGGGGCGTCTTTGAGATTTCGGATGCCCGGGGCGAGTTTAAAAAATATGCTCTTATATATAATTTTTTTTATAAATCGATGATAATTGTTATAAAAATATGTCACATCCCTTCTTATTTATTGGACTTAGTGGATTTTTTTTACATATTGCTCATTTAATTATTTTAAATACGAGTTTGAACTTAAAAAACTAAAAATAAATTTTGAATGACACGTGATATATAAAGAAGAAATTTTTTTCTAATTATGTCCCCTCTAAAACATATGCCCTGTACGGTCGCCCACCCTACACACCCTCAAAGACACCCTTAAAATTAAACTATTAGAAAATGAAAAACCAAATTTAGATTCGTAATTCTTTTTTACATAGAATTGATTGTTGTTAGAAATATATAGAAAAGAAATAGAAAGACGAAGGATATGTGAAAAGTAAATTGTTCATACAGTTCTTAATATTTGAAAATCAAACAAAAAATAAAATAAAATACACCATGATGATTTCCGATGATAAAAAGTATGTTAAAAGGATTCGAAACCTGACTTTTGGCTTTATGAAAGTTTGCTAAAGAGAAATAACATAATAATTAACATTCTCCAACAAAGTTTTTAACATATTTTTCCTTTTAATTTAGTTTCATTAAACAAAACAACGGTTACAACTCAACATGAAGTACAAGGGAGGCGGGCAACAAGCTGCGCCGCCAAACCCTTCTGAATAGCAAAGCCTAACCGAGTGAAAACCACATTCAACCCCCCAGGGGTCGCCACATTCCCATTCATGACCTTCTGGACGCGGGTTAAAGTATCCACAGCTTCCGGGGCAAGGTAACCGAAGGTGTCAAACGCAAAAGGCACGAACACATGTTGATTTGCTAGACACGCAGCCTCATGTTTGCGCACTTGCCCTGCAGCAGCATTCGTGGCGGCCTGGCCTGCCCGGAAACCAGAGCCGTTGAACCTCACGAGAGGGGAAACCCCAGTGAGGTCGACACAGGCATGCTTCCCGCGCTCCCATCCAAAGACAAGGACGTCCGCCGGTCGAAGGGAGGAACGCCCGTCCGCCGGGTCCGACAAAAAATTAACCGGGGCTTCCTTCTTTGCAGATATCCCGGCTCTTCTGAAAATGTCAAATAAGACGGCCCGGACCAGGTCATGCCGATACTTGAACCCGGGCAGCTCTTTGCAATGGACCGCGTGTTCCCCATAGGCATCCAAGCATGCCTTGCTGCATACTGGACATCTCTCATCCCTCGGGTACAGGGGGAAAGTTTGCTAAAAGTTTTTAACATTTGAGCTTAAAAGAAATTTAAGAGAACCAAATTCTTTTTATTGGAGTTCACATGGAAATTAAAATTAAAATAAAAAGATTCATGATTAACGGTGGATTTGTAGGTGTAGGCAAGCAACAACACATCTGACATGTGATCTTGGACTTGCGCAATTAGAAGGGAAGCATATCTTTATTTTCGGCCTGCGAATTCAAAAGTAAGGATAGATGGGCTGAAAATCAATAATGCATTTTAGGCAGAACTTGGTTGCGCAAAGAGGAAAACAAAGAAAACATGAATTAGGTCGGTTAATTAGCAGGGTATATATGATAGCAGAAAGAATTAAAGGGATATCATTCTGTCTTTTTGACTTCGAGAGAGAGTTTGACGGCTGAAGCATACAACGGAAGAAAAGCAAAGGGTGGAATTGGGAGGTTGGATTGTTTTGATTCTTGAACATTTTTTTTTCTAGTTATAATATATAGGAAAAATGAACACTATTAATTCCAACTATTCGGTATTGGACAAAAATAATCCCACCTATTTTTTTGGACAAAAATAGACTTATAAATCGACCTTGTTTTTCCCAATAGACCTTCCGTCTATTTTTTAACCACCTTTAACGATGCTGACGTGGACGACTACGTGGACTCTTTTTTTTACCTCGTCACCTGCTGATTTGGACCAGACCATTAAAAAACCCCCAAATTCTTCGATCAATCGCTTAGTTAAACAATTGTAGAAGAACACAAACCCTAATTCACTCCCAACGCCCAAAATTGATGCAATGATCGATCGATTTTTCTTCAACCTGCACTATGCCGGTGAAATCAAGTTCAAACCTGACCTATGGTATTGCGGAGGACTATCAGTTGGGATATCGATTGTTGCGGACAAGATGTCTTTCTTCGAGCTCTGTGACTATGCTGAGGAGTATGGCAAGTACCAGAAAGGTTGCTTTTCTCTCCATTGGGTTGTTCCAGGTATGTGTTTTGATGGTGGGTTATTGCCGTTGAATGATGATAATGATGTTGCTAGTATGATAGACATTTTAGGGGATGAATTTGATGGTGTAGTCAGTTTGTATGTGAACCCCATAACACCCGACTCAGATGAGCCCATAACC
Source organism: Deinandra increscens subsp. villosa (assembly GCA_039602395.1). Lineage (NCBI taxonomy): Eukaryota > Viridiplantae > Streptophyta > Magnoliopsida > Asterales > Asteraceae > Deinandra > Deinandra increscens. The sequence continues at coordinate 8,414,109 of JBCNJP010000020.1, forward strand.
CAAGGAACAGTAGTTCCAGCCCATTCAACCCAAAAAGCCCAACCCAACAGTGAAGCCCATTCAAGCCCAAGTGAAACAGGTTCAGGTTCAGGTTCAGATTCAGAGGATGTTGACTATATTGGTGGAGATGAGTCACATGGGAGTGAGGCTGAGGGTACATGATCTGAGTTAGAAGAAGAAGACATATCTGTTAGGTTGGATAAGGAGGTAATTAGATCTGGAGATGATACGGATGATGAGGAGTGGCAGTCATCAATTAAAGCTACAATCAAGGTAAACAAAGTTTGTAAATTATCTCAACAGCACCTGGTTGAAAACATAGTCAGGAAAAAAGTTCATATTTTTGAAGGAGAAGAAAGTTTTGTCAACTGAGATTGAGATTTGTAGAAGCCAAACATAATGTGATTTCATTTCCTTCCAAAATACAAATACATTCAATACAATGGATCATTCAAATTACAAAATACACTAAACAAAGTACCACCATAGCAAATACTACAACCTTCATACAACTGTTTTTCCTAAGTTCAAACTTCAATTTTTTGTTCTCAACATCCAAATCCCTGTTTACATCTTCAAGGTCAGCATTAAGAAGTTGCAAAGCACTGTTTTTTTCTTCTAGCATTCTGCATTTATCTTTATCTTCGAATACTTTGTCTATATCATCTTTTCACACAAAAAAATTGCATCCATTCCTCTACAAAACAGAAATAAAGTTAAAAAATTGGGTGACTTTAACAAGAAATAGTTAGTGGAACTACATACCGGCCATAAGCAACAACCAAGGAACTCTTTTCCAGGTCTTGTAGTGTTCTCTCCAGCAACTCGTGAAACTGCCAAAATTTCATGATAGCAATACAATTTCCGATCCAATCCAACATACAGATTTAGTATTTTCGGCCTCCTGGTAGATGATGAAGTTGAAGACGACGAGGACGATGCCATAATTCGGGGGGAAATCGATTTGGGGGAGACCCGAATTAGGTGTCGATGAACATTTGGGGGAGATATAATCTCCGATTAGGGTTTTAAACGGTGAGGGATGAAAAAAGAGCCACATCAGCAGTCTATTAAGAGTCCACGTAGTTGTCCACGTCAGCATCGTTAACGGTGGTTAAAAAAATAGACGGAAGGTCTATTGGGAAAAACAAGGTCGATTTATAAGTCTATTTTTGTCCAAAAAAATAGGTGGGATTATTTTTGTCCAATACCGAATAGTTGGGATTAATAGTGTCCATTTTTCCTAATATATATCATGTTTATAGTTTGGAAATAGTTTTCTTAGATAATACCACTATGCTTGGCTAACCGATACGTATCGCTTGGGCAAGACGAATCTTGTAATGGTTTGACCTATTGTTTAATTGATTGACGATTATATGACATATAGTTTGAGTTAAAATGTTGTGATTGTTGTTTGGTTAATGATTGTGGGTTTCTTATTGAGCTTTGAGTCATGTCTGGTAGTGTGGAAACCCTATCCATCAATATGCAGGTCAACTAGGTTAGATGTTCTATTGTATAGCCCAATAATAGTTACCGCGACTTAGGCATGACACTTGAGATAGTGTACGATTATTAGATCATCCTTGTTCAATTAGAAATCCACCCTTAGGGGTTGCATGAGAGATCACCAGACACTCTACTAGTAGCAAACCTAATCATTGTCTCGTAGCTAGAATTCCCTGATAGCTCAGGTCTGCCTTACTCCGTCGTGTTTAGGACCTCCTAGGTTATTCGTCCAATCAATTACAACAACTTCACAACTCTAGGATGGTAGAGGACTGTATATCTTTGATACTTTCTAACCAATTGTAGCTAGGCTACCAGTAACTAGGGACCAGGCCGTAGGCCTTAGGCCTTGTGAATGCCAAAAAAAGCTAGACCATGTCTAAAACTTCATCATGGAATGGATGTAACCATTAAGGCGTGTCTATAAACCTAATTGTGAACCTACCCATACGGAATAGATAGCATTGTATTAGGAGCCTTATCCATATTAGTGACAAGTCATAAGTACTCAATCGTTTGTTCAAACCATGCAAGAGGAGTCGAAACAAAGTGATACTCCATCTCGATCTGCTTTTAACTCGAAGTTGTTAATTTGCTTTCGTTCACTTTAATCTGTAAACCAGTTTTCAAAATTAAAACCAAAATTCTAAGCTATTAAACAACAACTATAAATAATAATGTCATTCTTGGTTGTAAGGGCGCCAAATCATTCTTATAGAGAGACTTAGTACATTCTTTAAACCCTATTCTTTAAACCCTCTTATCATTTTCTTCTTTAAAGTGTCTTAGTAGACTCTCCAAAGTACTCATTTTCATGTAATTATTTAGAAAGACTCTCCACAGATGGCACGCGACATAGATTCATGGCCGTGACCCGTGACAGGCTTGTCACTAGTCGTGACATTTGACCAGAATTCGTATAAAAGACTCCTATTCTTTAGCGAGGCACAACTATATTTTGTAGTTTTCAATAGTTTAGGTTAGTTTTCTCACTTTGTATTTGTAGTTCATAACCAAGTGTTTGAGAAGACTTTACAATATCGATGTATTTTATTCTAAGTATGATTGTTGGCACTCATTTGGCCGTGTTTGGCTAGAGCCCTCATATCAATTAGATGAGATCAAACTTCTAAGTACTTAAATTATATAAAAAGTTTTTATTGTTTATGTCAACGTTTTCAAACTAGGATCATTCACCATTAAATATGAACTTATTATTTCTTAACTTCAAGGTTTATCAGCTCGTGGATGTTGTGAATAAGAAGGTTAATTCCGTTTTCTGAAATTTGCATTCATGTTTATACATGAAACATCGCATCTGTTGCTTCTAAAAAAAATGTATTTCTATGTTTTTTTTTAATTTGTATTTTTTTTCTTTTTTGTGGAAATGCATTTTATTAAATATAATTATATTTCATTATATAAAAAAAACGTTTATGGAAGTTAGGCTTGTGTACCACTACTAGAGGGGGGCGAAGTTAGCGGAAAATGATGTAAAGCTCATGTGAATGAGAAAGAGTGTGTGGGGAGTGAGACTTGTACTACCTCACCCCAATGGGTGATCAACCCTCACTTGAAGATTTTCTTGTTTCATTAGTTCCAAATTAACTAGATGACAAGTCTAACGATTGTCTCAAAACAGTTTACTCGACAACAATTGACTCAATTATGTATATTTTGTATTCAGGTTATCTAAATAAATGAGGCCAAGCTACTTCTTTGACAAATGGGAAATATCTGTAGGATCGTGGTTAGAGACAACTAACCAAACAAGTTACTAAAAGTATCAAACAAGAAAGGCGGAATCAGACTTGTTTATGTTAATGTTTGAAAAGGTTTGATCGAAACTGTAACAAGTAAACATGAAGTAAAAGTAGATGAACACGAGATATCAATTCCAAGCACTACTATATTTATACTTCACTGTGTTTACAATGAGTTACAACTGATGAACAAGAGATGAGTTCGATCGATAATAAACAAAGGAAATACAACTAATATATATAGTGCAAGGAGGAAATAAAAGATTTACTTTTATTTCCTTTTAGCTCTAAGGCTAAATAAACAAATAATATCTACTCCAGAGTTGTTGTAGTACAAGCATGCTTCTGTTGAACAGTTGGGCAGACCTATCGGTGAACAGTGCACAGCATGGTGTAAAGTAAAACTGCTTTCTGACAGCTTTATGCATTGGAACTTGCAACAGGGGATAAGTCAAAGTTCCGGAGTAACACTAGGAGAAGTTCCGGAGGAACTACTCAGTGTGAAGGAAGTTCCGGACTAACTTCCTTCGGAACTCTGACTTAGAGAATTTCTGCCAAGCAAAACATTCCCAACAATATCAATAATAATGACAATGGACATCAACTTAGATAATCATACATCATTTTCCCATTACAAGGAGCACGATATATTTTCACACAAGTCACACACTTGCCCGAAGGCGTATTATTTAGAATATATATGAAGTTAAACATAATTCAGAAGTAAAACAATCAATGACAATGAACTTATAACTCAAACTCCATTTCTTTTACTTAACCTCACTATTAAACCATTCTTCATCTCGAGGATAACAGAATCACTTGGTAAGACAGGGTGGCCTTCGGCAAGCTCTACGTCATAATTGTATATGATAGCAGCAGCCACTATCTTCATCTGAGTGAAACTCATTTGCTTACCCAAACAAGATCTTGGCCCAGCATTAAAAGCAGGGAACTTGTACGACGGTTGATGTTCAATCCCACCTCCGGTTGCAAACCACCTTTCTGGTTTAAATTCTAGGCAATCCTTTCCCCATATCGATTCCATCCTTCCCATGGTATAAAAACATAGAATAATTGATGTGTTACCATCTACTTGATGCCCGCTTGGAAGCATATCTGGTTGGACTGGACTTTTGTGCTGAAATGGAACTGGCGGGGTAAGCCTTAAGGCTTCACTCAACCCACCATGAAGATAAACTAGTTTGCTCAAATCTAGTTCTTGCATATCATTAAATTTTTCACCGGTTTCCTTATCTAGTTCTGACTCGATCTCTTCTCTGATCTTATCTACAGTGATTGGATTTTGGGCAAGATGATAAAAAAACCAAGAAAGACTGCTGCTAGTGGTACTTCTTCCTGCAACAATCAAACTCAACAAGATATCTCTTAGAAACTTATTTGGATCACTAGACGTGACACTTTGATCTTTAACCTCTCTAGTTAGAGCGGTAAAAAAATCAAACTTTTCATCAAGGGGTTCATAATTCATGTTACTAGAATCGTTTTGTTTTTCGGCTATGTGTTTGTATACGAATTGATCAACAATTTTGCATGCATCGCTTAACTTCTTCTCACTTTCCATTCCAAGTAATCGTTGCCATTTCCATAATCTTGCGGGCATGATATGCCTAACCAAGATGGCTTCTTCCGCATGTGATAAAGCCTTTTCACATGGAATGTAAGGAAAATCAAGAGACATGCTTTCAGGGTCGTAACCCAAAACCGATTCACATATAATATCAAATGCAAACCGTTGGAATATATCCTGCAAATCCATCTCCACTCCTTGTCTAAAATTTTTGTCAAGTAGCGGTAGTAACCCTTTTTCAACCTTGTTCCAAATATTCTTTTTGAGGAGGCTGTTAAAGGTAGGATGGTTTAGGAGGGGCTTGAGCGTTCTATGATGGAACTCCCATATTTCTCCATCAGCATTGAATACTCCATCTCCAAGGATATCAAAGATCTTACGAAATTTGTCGCCTTTCGGATAATTAGAAAAGTTTTTGCTTAAAATGTAATGAATGTCTGCAGGACTTGAGGTGCAAAGCATGTCCATATTGGCAAAACCAGGTCCTTTTAACAATATCGTACCACCTGTAAATGCTAGAAGATCCGTTGCCCATTCAATGAGTCTGTGAGCATTTACAAGGATCGCCGGTATTGTACCAAGAACTGGCCAGTTTGTAGGGATGATAGATTTATGGCGTTTATGTATGTATGAGATGAGAATTAGAAAGCAAAATACAATAGGAAAGAGAATGACAAAGTGTTCAAGGAAAGCCATGAAAAAGGAAAGTGAATTGAAAGGCAAAGAGGATGATTTTCTTTAAGAGGTTTGATCCTTTAAATACATGTATAATGTAACATGTTATCTTAGCAACTTGTTATATTGTAAGTCATGTCAAGCTCACACATTTTAAAAATATCAACGCATCTTTACAATATACTTTACTTTGTCGATACACAATGTTCGACTACATTTCGTAATTAAATGTGACGAAAATTAGCAAAATGAACGCTTTGATTCACGAAACTGATAAAATAAATATATAGATTTACCTCGACAAAAATATACATGTTCAAACCCACCAATAACGATTTGACAAATTAGCAATGTCGGCTATATATGAAGGCTAGAATTTATCCTACCCAAAAACCTTAAAAAGTACAATGAGGTAAAAAAACATATAAACCAATCAAATGATATATCTATAAAAGCATGTATAGGCCGAATCCTAACCGATGAATTATAACTAAGGGTTGAATCCTAGCCACGAACTAAGGGAAATGGTTGAATCTTAGCCGTCGAGATAAACGAAATGGTAAAAACCTAACTAGCGAGAAGAAGTGCATTAAACAAAATGCAACTAGTGGACTAGTGGTTTATACTTCCTAACACGCATTGATGGAAGTAAATATATGACTACATAAAAGTTGGTCCACTCCAAGATTTCATGTTCATCCGTCTGGATCGATGAATCTGCAAGTTGACATATGAGTACAGATTCAGCCGATTCTTAAATAAATGCAGTTCATGCATGACACCACCGACGATTTGGGGTTTTTACCACACTGGTTGGGTTTCGTTCAGAACTAGAACTTGTGATTTTTAGATGCTTTAAACTCACAGGTCCACTGATTTCAAGTTATAAAAAAATATAATGCAGCCAGGCTGTTTGAATTATTCACGAATGGGATGGATGAATGAATCATAATAACCGTGGACACGGGCGAATTATGATGCACTATTCTTATTGGGTCAGTCCACACTCGACACTTATGAAAAAATTTGATAACAACCACAGCCTTTAAATATTAATTCAATTTTTAAAGTTAAAAATTTTATAAATATAAACCTACTATGAACTAATTAATTTATAATAAAATATTTTAAAACTAATTAAACTAATACCCAATATATATATTACGGATGAGTGCATGAAAGATAAACTTCAATATGTGAATCAACCATCTGCGGTTGCGTGACGAGCTAGTGAGCCGTCCTCCACCGTTCTGAAAATTGAGATTTTTTCAAATTCTTAACTTTGCTTCTCATCTTGTGACCATTCTTCATCCTGGTAATTTTCTAAACTTTTTTTTATTGGATTTTAATTACTTAGTTATTTTTATCATTTAGTTATTTGTAACTTTTATTTGATTATTTTGTTATTCATGAATCTTGTTCATTTAGAGTTTAGGATCTATTAGATTATTTAGTTATTTGTTAAATTTAGTTTGTTAGATGCCTTTGATATTTTAGAGGATTTGGAACTTTAGGTGAAACTTAATGATAAACAATTTTGTATATCTATGTAATATGGAACGATTTTACAAAAGAAAAGAGGGGCAATCATCTTTTAAGACTCGTGAAGTTGTCAATTTGAATAGTCTTCCACTCAATCCTTTTAAATGAAACCCAATTTTCTCATATAACCCTAATCAACGAGACGAAATTTAAAGATATTACTTATAGAAAGGACCACAACAACTAAGAGGACATAATATCGATTGGTAATGTGCCAAAACGTTTTCAATCTACTTGGTTTGGTACTTATAAAATTGGTTAGAGTTTAGTATTCAAAAGGACAGTGCATATTCTTTTTTGTGTAGCTACTTGTTTAAGGATTACATTAAAAATCATAAGGACGCATTTGTAACTGAATGGTTTCGTAGTTGGAATAAAAGGGTTGGTTTGATCGTTATGTGAGATGATGTGAAACAAATCATTAAAAATTGTGAAGTTTTGCTTAGAGAATATTGATTTAGATTAAGTGCATCAACTTCTCTTTCCCAAACATTATTGAACTAGTGATTATCTTTTGTGGCCATGATGAATCAAAAAAATTTATAAATAGAGGAAATTTGAAATTGTTAAATTAACAGGAAGATAAAATGAAGCCCTTGGTAAAATTATTTTAAGGAATAGTCAAATGATATCTCGAAAATTTAACAAGACATTAAAAATTGTTCACACAAGTGAACACTAAAACAAAAATTTTAATATGCACGGGATGATGTGTTTTTTTAACTAGTTGATGAATCAAGTGTAGTGTATAAAAGAACAAATGGTTGTGATTATTCAACATGTTGATAAATGTGAACAATATATGGGTATAAATTTGCAAATCCAAGTATTACACTATTTGAGTTTTCATGCATGCCTTTAAATGCAAAATTCATAATTAAACATTCAAAAAATAATTATAGACTCAACTAGGAGTATGTAACATGCTAATCAACCGTACAACCACACCAATCACATGTAAAATCAAACTATTGCATATATATACAATCATATTAATTAACTGAAAGAGAGTTTTAAAAAGAACTCAACATTGTCTTAGTAAAAAGTCAAACATATAAAGTCAAAAGGTGCCAAAGATCTTCTAAAGTTCTAAACCTAGATGCTTACAAAAGTTTAGCCAATCATATTCATACTACCCAATAGCATTAAATTCAGAATTAATTAAACCCAAAAACACTAGTACAAACTTGAGCAAGAGTGCGGTCATTTTGGGCGAAAGCTGCAGTTTGGGAACCGCAGCATTAGGTTGCACAACTTTTGATACTTGAGCAAATGTTGCGGTTCTAAAACCGCAGCTTTTGCTAATTTATGAAAAAAAAGGTAAACAATATTTATTTAGTAATTTCCAGAAAATATCAATATATTCTCCCAATAAATTACATATAATATACATCATAATAACTTTTTAATACTTATGAATGTTCAATAATTAAAAAACGATCAAACCGAATGGCAAGCTTTGGACGTAAGAATATGTTGACAAGTTCTCTGGTTGCTTCCATGACAAGTTCTCTGGTTTTGGAACCAAAGAATGCCCGAAAGGTGGAACTACGCCAACTAAATAACAGCAACAAACAGCATGGCCAATTAAACAGGTACCTCGAGCAATATCCCAGGAAGGAACAAACGCCTTCTCACCAAAATGAAACACCATCTCTCCTGGTATAACACCAGCCTTCATAAAAAAAAATATCGACCTTTCCGGTCCTTGTGCCTACAACTTGACAGAATCTTAGGAATAACGTGTTTAGATTTGTGACGCTTGTTAAAGGTATACCAAGAGCCACTTTTTGATGGTTTGAAGAAAGCTTTGAACAAAGAGATTGTAGGAGCTCGACGAAGAGCTAGAACGACAAATTTAAAACAAAAAAACCTAACCAGACTCAAAGGGTGCACTTGTGAGATATGGAACTGGTAAGTCTCAAGAACTCCAATGACAAAGGCACTAAAAGGTATCCTTACATCATGGCTAGTTTTAAAAAAAAATCAGCATAAAAAGTAATCATACCCTCCGGAGGATACGGGCTTGATGATTGCCAAAAGACTTCATGGTGAGTAAACTGGAATCAGGTTTTTATCCTCTGTATCCAGATTAATAGCAACACTCTTTTTCGTATCAGGGTTAACAGAATCTGCTTCTATCTGCTCCAAATTAGTATCATCTCGAAGACGCTTATCATCATTCTCTTTGCGAACAGAATAATCAGCACAATCATTTGTATTAGCATCAGCAAATTTTTATGTAACCAGGCTAGAACAAAAACTAGTACGTTGTACAAGGAATGATAACAAAGTATTTATAGTTAAATCGTAGTGCACAATGCTCTTAAGTCATGATGGTTAAAATGCAAATTTTTATGTGGATTAAGAAGCTTTAAATGCAATTTGATTAACAACCAAGTGATTGAAAGGTTTCAAACAATCTAGCCCCTAGCTCCCCAAAGGAGATGATGGTACCTGTTAGTATGAGAGATGTCCATAACCATTCAAAGAACACAAAGAATATAAAGGCACAAGCAGAATCAGCCAAATTCAAGATATATGCAGGTATGCATATTTCATTATTTACTCTTTCTATTGAGGGTAATTTTGGTGGGCTAGAATGAAAAGAGAAAGAAATTGAATGGATTATTATACTAGATTATCTGTTTGGCTGACTGGATTGGTCGGAACGTAATTAGCATTAATTTGAATTTTTAGTCCTATATACAAAGACAGTGTTTAACTTTATCTCTAATTTATACATTAGAAGTTATCTAACTTTTTATGTACGAATATGAGATATCCAAAAATTAATTAACAACAAAGGCTCCATAAAAACTCTAATAAGATTATAATAAGGAAAAGGTGTGTTTTCCTGTTATATTTGGAAAATAAAAACGTAAATTGATGAACATTCTAAATTTGTTTATATAGATTTATATGTTTATGAAGCTTATGTAAAATATAGTTACCCTGTAATTTATCATTTATCATTCCATTTAGTGATGAAATGAAGGAAAAAAAAACGCCCTATCTCATGTAATGAAAATCTGGATCATGCTCCTTCTCTAATGGTACCTTCGTTCAATCAGATGAAACCAATTCTTTTCTTTCATTTTCATTCCGATGGAATGGATCATTTTACTTCATTGTTAAAGTACTGGATCTTGTTTCAATGAAATCATCGTTTTTGTAACTGAACTTGAGATTCTAGACCATTCATGCCATGCCAAGTCTAATGCAAATATAAAAGTATTTAAAACCTTAAATACCAGCTCCATCTATAAGGTTCTTTATCGCTAGAAAGTCAATTCGATAGGGCCCAGTAACATCAAATATTTTCTTCTCACTTGCCCCAATGCAACATATAACTGTTGATGCATTGCCCATTACAGACTTAATTTGCTCAGCGATGTATCGTAACTGGTTATTCTAAACCTATCTACTGTCCTGAATCGACTCTTATTTTTTTTTACAGATTTTAATTGCAATTTTTAAATTAAATGGAAATTATCATGCAAGCTAGCTAAATATTTTGCAACCATTAATTTGGTGGAACAAGCTAAAGATAAACAAAATGGTGATTCACGTGGGTGGTCTACAACAAAGAAAAGGAGTC
>JBCNJP010000020.1:8425292-8744511 GCA_039602395.1 Deinandra increscens subsp. villosa
AAAATAAAATAAAGAAATAAAAATTGCAGAAATTAAAGATAAATTTACAAACTATACAACCCGGGCACTAATCTTTTCAGCTCAAAACTATAGAACAACCTCCTAACTCACTATCTGGAGGCTTCGCCTTCACATCTCTCAAAACCAACTTACCGGTTACCACCCATTTTCTAACCACACAACTACCAACTAACCAACCACTAAATCTCGCCAAAGCCAATGACTTTTTAACTTTCCAATGCTTAAAACGACCCGGTAGAAACCTAATTTTACCTATGAAACTCATTTCCGGGTCATTTTCACCTATAACTACCAACAACCTCCCCACACTTGGTCTATGCACAATCTCCTCATCTAACTTACCTAAGTCACCAAGTGTGGCCTTTCTAGAATCAAGCTTAACCATCAAAGCCTCCTTATTCACCAAATCACTCCCGGGTTCTCTCCCCACACTTCAGGGGTCTATCACTACCCAATCATCTAGATTTTTCTCATCATCTCTAACCTCCCAAGTGGTGGGTTCTACTACCCTCTCATCTTCACCTAACCGATTACCTATCATCACCTCCTTCCTAGTAACTAAATTGACACAACGATCGACACATGACCTAAAAGATTCTAATAAGCACACAGACTCGTTGTCCTTCTCCCTCGATCTACCAACCTGAAAACTCACACTCTCCCTATCAACTCTCAAAGTAATTGTACCCTCAAAAGCATCAACTAAGGCACGGGCAGTCCTAAGGAAAGGTCTACCTAGAATTAAAGGGCATTTTGCATCATAATCAGTATCAACAAGCACAAAATCAACAGGGAACAAAAATTTGTCAACTTTAACAAGCACATTTTCTACAATTCCCCTAGGTGTCACCACAGATCTATCAGCTAATGAAATGGTCATTCGGGTCGGGGCAGGATCTCCTAATCCTAGGTGCTGAAAAATGGAATATGGCATGACATTAATGGAAGCACCGAGATCCGCCAAAGCATGAGTCACAGACGAGCTACCAAAAACACAAGGAATGGTGAATGTTCCCGGATCAGTTAATTTCTCGGGTAGCCTATTCTGGACAATAGCAGAACATTGAGCATCAAGAGTGAATTTCAGATAACGCCTCTAACTTCTTTTTATTAGATAACATTTCCTTCAGAAATTTGGCGTACTTAGGCATCTTTTGTAATACTTCGGTGAAAGGTAATGAGATCCTAAGTGACCTAAGAAGTTCTAAGAATTGACCATATTCTTGCGCGTTCTTTTGTTGAATCAATCGTTCAGGGTATGGTACACGCTTGAGGTCCTCCGCTGTAATCGGTTGAGGTGCAAATCTAACTCTCTTCTTTTCCTTAGCCGCCTCCCACTTCATCGGCTTCTCTCCAGCTGGTGGTTCTTTAACTCCCTCGACCTCGACGTTCGGTGCTGTACTTGCTGGCCTTACGCTCTCGATGCACCCTCCCGTCAGGCAGTCTCCAACTCTATCTCCTCATCAACCGGCTCCTCCTCGACGACCGTCGGTGATGGACTCTCCAACAACTCGACCACTCCGTAGTGGTGACCGCATTAACCGACGCGTTGGGGGTTTTTATAGGTACTACGAGAAAATTGACCCCCTCGGTTAGCTAACTCCTTCACTTGCTTAGCTATGTCACCCACGGTCCTCTGTAGATCCAGAAAAGCTGCCTGTTGGTTTCTCAAAAGTGTATCATGCTCCATCAGCTTTTTCTGGGTTCCCTCATCTCTCGCGACTAACTGCTGTAAAATCTGGGTTTGATTCATGATCAGCTCCGTAAGCTCCTTTGTAGTCGGTCCCTCGTTTCCTCCATTGCTCTGATTATATCTCGATTGAAAGCCAGGTGGGTTGCTTCCATCTCTCCATCCCGAATTCTGACTACTCCTCCACCCGGACTGAAAAGAATTACCGAACTGGTTTCGGTTTTCGATGTACTCCACCTGCTCAGCGGAAGCGAGAGGGCAGTCGCGGGTGTCGTGAGCTCCATGACATAGCTCACATTTGGCCTGCTGTTTGAGCTGCATATCGCGGACCTGCTTCTCTAGTGCATCGATTCGGGCTTGAGCAGAGGTATCTAGACTTACCTGATGGACTCCCCTAAGTGTAGAAGATGACCTAATGGGTGCTAACGTGACGATCCTACGGTCTCCTAGGGTTTGCTGCTCAGCCACTGCGAAACTCTCAAAACGATTTTTGCATTCTTCGATTGTGAGTTTCTCCATCATATGCCCTCCAGCTGAAATGTTGAACTCTCTCTGCACGGCGTATGTCAAACCGTTATAGAATTTTTCGATGATCGCCCATTCTGTCAACCCGTGTTGCGGACACCTGCTGAGAAGAGTGTTGAAACGCTCATACGCTACAGAATAAGGCTCGCCGGGATCCATGCGAAAGCTGTGAATTTCCTCCCGAGTACGCGAAGCCTTCGCTGGAGGGTGATATTTCTTTAAGAATTTTTGCTTCAAATCTGCCCAGGTGGCAATCGAATTAGGAGGAAGCGTCTCCAACCATACGGCCGCTCTGGATGCGAGCGAGAAAGGAAACAGCCGTAGGTATATAACATCATCCGTAACTCCGGTGAGCCCGAATGTGTTACAGACACGCACAAACCTCGAAAGGTGAGCTGGTGCGTCTTCATCTTCACGTCCGCTGAATTGAACAGTGTTAGATAGCGCGTTGATGACGTGAGATGGAATCTGCCAGTTGGCAGTGGCGGTGATGGTGGTGGGTGCGATAGCGAAGCTAGCATCGTCGAAGCCGACACTAGCCTGCTGGTGGACGGTGCGTCGTTCAACCATGAAAAGAAAATAAATATCTAAGAAAAATAATGACTGAGAAAAAATTAAAAAAAAATGTAAATATAAAAACTAGACTCGAGAAAAATAAACCTAAAGGAAATCTAGATGCAAAAACCCAAAAGACTCAAAATTCCTAGACGACCTAGTTAATCTTGCTATTGCCAAGTGTCCCCGGCAACGACGCCAAAAACTTGATGTGTTCGGAACTACACTAAAAATAATAGAATTATCCTAGACCTAACCTAGACCTAGACACACCTAATTTTACCGAAACTCCTAAAACTAAACCGAACCTAAGGCAAGTGTACCTATCGGTGGAAGTATAGCTACAGAAGACCGAATATCGAACCCTAAGGACACTAATGAATAAGACTCAACTAGGACTTAACGAAATAGAAAGATTGAATGATTCTGGTTTTTGCAATTAAGATGAACTAAATTAACTAATGAACGCAACAAACAAACGAAAGCAGGAAAATTGAGGACACGATCAGATGCGAGAAAGACACCACCTAGACCTAGATTCTTATCCGATACTCACAACTCACGCGACGATTGACAAATACGATGGAACTAGGATCTTAACGACAACTCTAAGAAATCCCTAGTGGACCCCAGATCACTTACCGGGTGTGACGCAATAAGAAACCCTAAGAATCGAATATGCTCACTGGTTGGTTAGTTCACCTTTTAAGTCCTTCCTAACTAAAGTTATGATGAAATGTTGACAAATCTGATTTGGAACACCTTTAGAGGCCTAAAATAACTTAGGATATATTTACAAAGTGTTTTGGAAACTTATCAAGTCATAAGACGAGTCGCAGGGATAAAACTGTCAAAACCGGACACGTAACGGCAAAATCGACAACTTAGAACTTTAACCCATGAACTTATATTTTATGAGTTATTATGATCAACATAAATGTAATATATTTGTACAATCATATTCTCTAATTATATTGAAAAATAATGTGTATTGGTAAATACCGATAAAACGCGCGTTTTGGGCTTTTAACGTTAACAAATTTTTGTAAACCCTTTGAGCCCATAACGTGTCATAATACTTATTGAACAAAATATTATCCATAAACTTCCTCATATCGTAGAAAAATACTTATATATTTTAAGAATATATAAATCTTTATTTTCCGGAATATTATCGTGAATTCAAATATTTAATGTTGTTGAATATTTCCTTAAGTCAATCGATCATCAAACAAACTATCGGTCACCATGACGTCAAGACTTGACCAACCAATTGACAGTGACTTAAGTGTCAATCCACTTCATAAACCTTAAGTTGTCTTATACTTAATTTAGGACGACTATGTTTATCTGATCATCACTATCTGTATTATCTGGAATTGCCGAGCTCAGGTGAGTCTCACGATCCCTCTTTTAAACTGTTTTTAAATGCTTTTGGGAAAGAATTCATATAACTCCTATCATACATGACATGTAGATAGTCTGTTACCATTATTGATTACATGAGCTATTCGTCCATGTTGATTCATGTTATGATGTAAACCCCACTATTAATTGAATCCGATTAATTTCAAAAGAAATGATGACTCGTGAATAGATCTATTGGGTTAACGCCCCTGTCCTGATTGGTCGCTCCAATCCTGACTCTCATTATTATAGTCTTAAGAGGGTACATACAATTATACTTGCTATGCGGTAATCCTGGACACAATACCATGAGTGGGTAAAACATTTAGTTTCAGAATTCAAGGTTCATGGTAATAATAATTTACGGTATCTTAACGAATTGTCAAATGGGTGATAATCTTATGCCAAACTTTGTTGTCAATCACAGTTCTGATTTTACTTAAACCTGTGAACTCACCAACTTTATGTTGACCTTTTAGTATGTGAATTCTGAGGTACTTGATCGGCCGCTTGCTTGTATGGAACTCATTTGTGGATATCATTAGAACCTGTCGTATCATTCTGGAGTCATGGTCACAGTAGCCATTTTGGAGATTTCACTACATAACAACTAACGGTGTCATGTCTTTAAATATTTTTGAAACTTGTTCTGTAAACAATGAAACAAATTAACTTATAAAACGGCTCTAGTTGTTTAACCATCCAGAGGTCGTTGAATTGAATTCATCATGATCCCCCCCCCCCCCCCCCCGGAATCTCGGGGCTATTTGTCAAAGAATGAATCATAGCTTTCAGCACACTATATCTTGATTGTCTCAAAGATTAGAAGGAGAAATCTTGGTGAAGTATCTTCTGCACGCTTGAGGAGTATATCAATCATTCATCCAGTAACAAGCTCAAATGATGATCGGCCATCAAATGAAGCAAAGAATTTGTAAAATCACATACTACAATACTCCACATTTCTTGTTAGATCATTTCAATAGTACAAACAAAACCTATGTTTATTTGGATATGCAATGACATATGAATGCAAATTATAAGTTTATGCAAAAGAAAGAATTTTTCATCATATCAGTTTAAGATGGAAGATCAAAACTAAAAGAAAAACATTTGGAGAATTTTCTTAACAAAAGTAAAACACACCCAAAATCTTTTTGGTTTTTTTCTTAAACTCAAACAAGAATTAAAAAGCAGAAACCAAGAATAATATATGTTTTTGTTTTAGGAAGATCACAACATAAGATCATATCCTTATGAAACTCAATTAAGGTGCACATTTCAAAAAGGTTAAAAAATTAAATGATGATTTTCAGTATTGTTGTCCACTGAAACCCTTGCATTTTTGTTTTCAACATATGTATGTGATTTCATTCATCTTTTGGTATATTAGGAATGTAATGAGTACCACACTTACAAAATCCATAACAGTTCTCAACCCATTTTCCAAGGCACACGCAACAGGTATTTGAAACACAACTTATATTTAGACCAAGTCACAACGGAATCATCAGAGTTTAGATTTACTACCATAATAAAGGTTTTATTAGCTGAAACTATGACACATAGATTATGTGAAATTCACATAGAGACATGTCTTTTTTCATAGAGTAGCATGTGTATTTCTTTGCAAAAATAAGTTGAAGTGCTAAAACGTCCATCTTAAGGTCGATCTTAGGATACGCATATAAGACCTCAGTTTTAGCAAAAAAGAAAGAAAAATAAAACAAGTTGAAGTTGTTCAAACTTTAATTCTCAAGTCGATACTCACGCATACGCAGAGAAAATCCAAAGTTTGGAAGAAACACTAAAGAAAATAAAGCAGAACCTCAAAATCTGAACTTTCAGATCGATACTCACGTATACGTAGAAAAGGTCCAAAATTTTGAGAAATTAAAGAAAAGAAAATAATTTTAAATCTTTCGAAATAAAGCAAAGTGATGTGTACTAAACACATCTTGTTTTCCCGTGTGTTTTATATAATTTTTTAGTCAATTTTGAGTCAGTTTCGATGAGTTTTTATTTAATTTATATTATTTGAGTCTTAATGTGTTATTGAGTCATGTTTGTATATTTTGGTGTGAGTTTATTTAATTATTTGAGTCTTTTATTTTTAATTGTGTTTATTAGGTCAATTGTGATTAATTGTGCTCAAAATTGTTTAATTATATATATGGTTGTGGGTTGACGTGACGAGTCTCAAGGGGATGGCATGGCATTACATCAAAGATGGAGGGTTAAAAGAATTAATTATGAAGTTCGAGGGGTGGCATGTCAAATATGAAAGTTTGAGGTGCTGGATGTCAATAAAGGAAACTTGGAGGGTGCATAATAAAAAAATATGAAATTAAAACTTGTGCCACTTGATTTATGCGATATAGCAGATCAAAAGAAAAGAAGAAAAAAAAGAGTCATGGCATGATTAACGTGGGTTTTTAAGAAGGAAACAAAATGGGCTTGGAAAAAATATATAATCAAAGACTTTGCATGGACTTGAGAAGCATTGACGGTGAATCAAGGAATTTCGGAGGTAAAAGAAATAAACCCTATGAATATATATATGGAGACTTCGATTCGAAGATAGGAAAAAAGCTTTTGACGGCAGAACACAATTTGAAAAAGAGAAAGAAAGGAAGCAAGGAAAATAATTCGAACGGAAGAGAGGACAGAATTCGAATTGAAGCTACCACAGAGGCAAGTAGCACGTCAAAAGTCAAAATCTTTAATTAAGCAAACAGCCTAGCAAGCTGCAGAATTAGTTTTTTGTTTTACGATGAACAGTAATTCTGATCCTGATTTTGTTCTTGTGTGTGTTCGGACTATGTTTCTTGGCTAAATATTTTGTGCCGCCTAGACCAACATGATGACTATTTAATGTTTTGATTTCTTTTGGTTTATGACAATTTCTATTGATGGATGATGCTCTATTAAATTCTTTTAATGTTGTGCAATTGTATGCATATGCATGTTATAGTTAGGGTTTTGAATATTAGTTAATGCTTAGATTGCATTCGAATGTCTTTCGGGTTGGGTAATTTATCTAAAGTCGTTAGCTTTAGGGTTAGTAACTGAAGAGTCGTTTAGGAGACGTCCCGAGCCAAAGTTGTTAATTAATATTTATTATTTTGATTGTAATGTTCTGCCTATCTAGAGACCCAAAAGGTAATGGATTGTCGGGTAATCGGGTTAGCTAATGGAATTTAGGAATAATTGTCCCAAAAAGAAATTGCCTAGGTTTTTATGGTTAGCTTGTTATTCCGTGTTGATTGCAGTTATTAGAGGTGGCTCCGGCTATTTTAGGGTGCCTTACATTGTTTCGAGTGTGGCTAGGATAGTTGAAGTGAGAAGTACTCAAAAGGTGAACCACTTGTTCGAGCGTTAGAGTTGTCAATTAGGAAGGACTCAAAAGGTGAACTAGTCAAACCGGTAAGCGTATTCAAGTCTTTAGGTATTCTATCAGTAATATCCGGAGAGTGATTCGGAGTCTCGTAGAGTTTCTATAGGTTGTGTGTTAAGATCCTGGTTCCATCAGAATTGTCATACCGAGTGAGGTCGTTAATATTATTTAGGATTCTAGGTCTAGGTGGTACCCTTCTCACATCTGTTTTTCCTCTTATGTTTTCCTATTTTTTAGTTGTTAGACGGTTAAGTTAGTTAATTAAAGCCTTTAAAACCAAATTACTGAATTTCCATTCTTAAGTCCTAGGTTAGAGTCTAGCTTCGTAGTGTCCTTGGGGTTCGATATCCGGTCTTCTGTAGCTATACTGCCACCAATAGGTACACTTGCCTTAGGTTCGGTCTAGTTTTAGGAGTTTCGGTAAAATTAGGTATGTCTAGGTCTAAGTTTAGGTCTAGAATATTTTTATTATTTTTTAGGTGTAGTTCCGAACACATCACAAAGAAAACACCAATTTTGTTTTTATATGGTAAACTTATACTCTGACGACTCATGAAAGAATGGTGTGTGCATAAATTGGAACCTAACCGACATGTAATCGAGTAACATGATTATTTACAAGAACGTGCAATGTCGTCTAGACCATGGTGGATCATTAATTCAAGAATTTAGTTCAAGTGCATCACATACATGGTCTACTTTATTTTGTGTTGAGCCTACTAGACAGATCACCAGATAAGATCTTTGACCTAGTTTACTTTGATTCTCAGGAAAGCGAGTCATAAGAATTTACTTATCATTTCTCACAGGGTCAGATCAAATCCTCATTTGCAATTTTATCATCGGAATATAAAGCATAACATATTTTTAATTCTCACATTCCCCCCCTAATTTTTTTATTTTTCGAGATTCTTTTTTATAACTTCAACAAAACATCAATTATAAAAATTTACACAAAAAGAATCTTCCACCTTAAACTGACACAATTACTTAGAAATGTGCCAGCAAGAAAAATATGAGCATGCAATTTGTGATTATGCAATTAACAAACATGGAGTTTCTCGAGTGTTACCTGATGTTAGTCCAATTTGTCGTCATTATTGTGCTTAATTTGTTATATTTATTTATAATAATGGTTGGATTACATGGCATTTTCACGAGTTTTATGTTTTGAGGTACCGAATGCTTAATGAGTCAAATTGGAGCAGTTATGAGAGAATTGGAAGCTGCTGGTACAGGGATCGAGAATCGAACCGGAACGAGTGAAGACTTAGAAGAAAATAAAGAAAAGTTCCTGAAATGAAGACCTGGGCGGTACGCCCAGAAGTGAAGAAACCAGGGCGGTACGCCCTAAAGTTTAGAGAAGCGGCCGAGTTTTACAATCCGGGCGGTACGCCCAGAATCCCACATTTTGGGGCGGTACGCCCCGAATTGGTCGTCAGAAGATTTTTCTAGGGTTTAGTATTTAAACTTGTTTGTAAAGTTATTAGACATATCTTTTCATTCTTGTGCGACCAGAGGGCTGAGACTTACGAATTTTCAACCTTTTTGGGAGTTCTTGAGAGAATTCAATCATTCGATACGTTAATTTTATGCAATCTTTTAGTATAATCATGTATGTTTCATTAGCTATGTCCGGCTAATCACCACTAACCGCTTTTGGTGATTGGTTGGCAAATTCGTTCTATGATTAATCAATTGCTTAACTAGTTGTTCCGGAATACTTGCTACCGTTGAACACCCGCATGCGAAATTGTTTAATTTAACTAGTAATCTAGGGTTTTAGTGGTCCACTGTTTATTGATCTAGCACTTTCTTGCGGCAGGACTAATCAGCCCATTAGGAAACTAGGTTATTAGGTCAAGGAAGTAATTGGGGGGCATGTCTATGTGTCACTAGTTAGTAATTAGGTTTTTCTAGATCGGTAGCCAACCAGGATCCAGAAGTGGTTAGATTTGTCTCATTTGAATTAAATCAATTTTCTAGGTTAAAGTTAGTTACTTTATTAGTTAATTCACCCAATCAATCAAAACAGCTAAGTGGCAAAGTAGGTAATTTTAGGTTAATCAGTAATTTTAGTTAATTTAGTTAATCAGTTAATCAATTTCCACATATTCCCTTGGTTCGATAACCCTAGCTTCCACTACTACATAATCTATCTAAGTTGGGGATTTGAAACGGCCTGACAAACCGTTATCATTACCTTACCTTTACTGGAAGAGTTATTTTGGATAAGTTAACAAACAAAGAAATAAATATTGATAATCTCAATAATACCTTTGTGCTTACCCCATTATTGAGAATGGCAATAAAGTTTGATGTCAGATGGTCTTTGTGCATATTTTATTATGGAACAACAACATCTTGAGCAGTGACATGCAAGTTGTTATTATCTTTAGGAGAACAACACATACTTTGTGAAGAATGATCTGGATTACAGGGAGAGATGTATGATGTTGTTAGCAGTGGAATTCTGTTTAGATATACCCTCTGATGCTCCCCCAGAAAAAAATTGATTGTTTCTTCATTTGGTACGAAAATATCTGAATGATTGAAACTATTGGAATAAGTGAGCAACAAGGAAGAAAATCCCTATCACTTAATTCCAAAGAACTCCAATTTGAAGAGATAACTTGACTTTCACAATCTTGATCACTAGCTGACCCTCAATATTATGCTAAACCAGCACCAAACCATATGATTTCCTTGTTGCCAATCAATCAAAGTTGGGACTTCATAACCATTCATGACTGCTCGATGAAAACCCAATAGGATTTTACAGACGCATAACATCCCAAGCAGAAGTAATCGTTCTCTTTGGCCTCAAGCTAACTCAAATGTTCTGAAGCGATCAGCATCTTGCACAAACAACCAACCGATCTGAAGAGATGTATCAATGGATTTTTCTTGAATAGCAACTCATATCATGTCTTCCCATGATTCTTCGATTATCAGTAGTCAATTGAGCACATAACATGTAGTGTTGACTTCCTCAGCTCAAAGCTAGTTGAATGGGATGCTTTGAATCCATCAGTATTGAATTTGTGACATTGAAGATCATTCTATTTTTCCTTTCAGCATCACCAAACGGTTGTGGTGTTCTAGCACGACTAAACTTATGATACATATATTTTTGCTTCACATAAAAAATGTAATCACAGTCCCATCATCACTTCTCATTGTCTTAATTACCAAGACTCAAAGTGTTAATTGGACTATGAAGATCAATGTGCAATGGCTGCGGATGATATTTGATAAAAGCTTCAACTTTAGGCATTATGGGTCATCTTATGTTGTGCTGCCCCTTGCACACAAAACTAAAAATATATATTTTATTACTTATCTGTTTTTATTTTATTAAAATATTACTATATTTTTATTTTAAAGCCCTTTTTTTTATTTTTTATTTTTTTTATAAAGAAATCTTTTGGGCAAACTCAACACAAAATTATTTTCTAATAAAAAAGTTCATGTTTTTTTATGTGACCCAAATGTTTGTGCCATAATGTTGTCTCACTTTTCGTCATATTGGCAATAACGCAATTAGATACTCTCCCAGATGAGGAAATACACATCAACATGAGACGGTAATTAAGTGTGATGATGTTGAGATGTATGAATTTAAATTCTTGTCACAAGCTTGAAAGATGCTGAGTAGATTGAGACTTAGTTTGGAAACTAGATAGACTTTCTCGAAAGTTATCTTCGCAGTTGATAGAATTACTTCTCCAAAGATTTACCCTTCTTTTTGTTTCAAGGAGACTTCACAACTTGATCATCATAAGTTTCAAAGATTTTGAATAAGCACCTTTTCAGGTATATGCTGAGAACAACCATCGTGTCAAAAGTTGATAGCTCTTTCTGGTTGTCTTTACAATTCTCATAAGCAATTATTTAAAATTGGCACCCAAATCTTTATAGACTTGGGTTGGCCCTTGTCGGTACAGTTAATTGTTTTAAGATTACCAGAAACTATATCATCAACTACAACAGGTTGTTTTACATTTTAGATTTTTCACGAAAACATTTTCTTCTTTTCCTTTTAGGTCTTTTTACCTTAGGTTTTACAACATTTTTAGAAGAGATCTTTTCGTTTGACAACAAAGATTCAGGTTTTAGATTGGAAATGTGCAAACTTAACAAATTTGGTAGTTTTACACAAAGTTTGGTTTAAACCTTGTTTTAAAGTTTGAAACTTGGAGCAACAAGTTCCTGATCGTGTCGAAACAGAACTTGCAAATTTAGCACAATGATTTTCAGAAACATGTTGCCTCTTCTGTGTCTTATCAGCACGCTTATCATATTTTCTAGCAAAATGTCCATCACATCTACAAATATAGCATTTAATCAGACGTCATGAAGCAGACACGTCTGAGCATGTATCATCATTTGAGTCTGATGTGGTTGATTGACCAAAATCCTTTTCTTTGTCTTTTTGTACAAATATATTATTTTGGTTTTTAGAGATTAAATGTGTGTAAAAATGGGTATGCGATCTGCCTCAGTAGTAAGAATGTGATTGTCGAGAGATGTGACGTTCTTTACTACCGTTTGAGGAATTTCCTCATAAATGTCAACTTATTCAATAATAACATTATCAGAGTTGGATGATGAGGAAACAATATTTTTTCAGATCTAATATATCAGCATGCAACATATCACTCACTTTTGGCACAATCTTTGTTCTTGTCATGATTCTTTCTATCCACAATCTGTTCAATCAGCGGTTCCTGCACTTCTTCCTTGGATCGAATAACGTGATGCTTTGATACCATTCATGCATGGTAATCAAATTTGAAAAACATGATTGAGTGAAGAGCCGATGAATAAACAAAAAAAAAACACTTTCCTTGATTATAATTGTTCCTAACTTCTTTTGCGACACTTATGATATATAAATCACAATGAAGATATATGGACACCTACTTAGATAATCATTCATTATTACCATTACAAGGAGCATAGATTATTTTATTACATAAGCCACTCACACAAGCGCCCTAAGGGGCTGTACTAAGACCAAATATTAAGTTCAAAATAATTCAGAAATATAACAATTGATGACATTAAATCTATAACTCAAACCACACTTCTTTTAGTTAACCTCACAATCAAACCATTCTTCATCTCGAGGATAATAGAATCACTTAGTATGAGTGGGTGGCCTTCGACCAACTCTATATGGTAATGGTATATTATTGTAGCAGCCACTATCTTCATCTGAGTGAAACTCATTTGCTTACCCAAACAAGATCTTGGCCCAGCATTAAAAGCCGGAAACTTATACGATGGTTGATGTTCGATCCCACCTCGGGCTGCAAACCACCTTTCTGGTTTAAATTCTAGGCAATCCTCCCCCCATATTGATTGCGTCCTTCCCATGCTATAAAAACATAGTATAATTAATGTGTTACGATCTACTTGATACCCGCTTGGAAGAATATCCGGCTGGACTGGACTTTTGTGCTGAAATGGGACTGCTGGAAAAATCCTTAAGGCTTCACATAATCCACCATGAAGATAATCTAATTTGGTCAAATCTAGTGACCGCATATCGTTACATTTCCCATTGATTTCCTTATTTAGTTGTGTCTTAATCTCTTCTAGGATCTTATCTTCCACGACTGGGTTTTTGGCAAGAAGATAAAAGAACCAAGTGAGAGTGCTGCTAGTGGTATCTCTTCCTGCAACAATCAAATTTAACAAGATATCTCTCAAAAACTTATTGTGTTCCCTAGAAGTGACACTTTGGTCTTTAACCTCTCTAATTAGAGATGTTAAAAAAACAAAGTTTTCCTCAACGTGTTCATCATTCATGTTACTAGAATTCTTTTGTTTTTCAGCAATGTGTTTATATATGAATTGATCAATTATTTTCCATGAATCGCTTAACTTCTTCTCACTTCCGATTCCAAGTAATCGTTGACATTTCCATAATCTTGCAGGTATGATATGCCTAAACAATAAAGCTTCTTCCGCATGTGACAAAGCCTTTTCACATGGAATGTATGGAAGACCAGGAGACATGCTTTCCGGGTCCTGGCCAAAAATTGATTCACATATAGTATCAAATGCGAAACGCTGGAATAAATCCTGCAAATCCGTCTCCACCCCTTGTTTTGAATTTTTGTCAAGCACCGGTAGTAACCCTCTTTCAACCTTATCCCAAATATTCTTTTTGAGGATGCTGTGAAAGCTAGGGTGGCTTAGTAGGGGCTTGAGGGTTCTTCGGTGGAACTCCCATATTTCTCCGTCGGCATTGGACACTCCCTCTCCAAGGATATCAAAGATCTCACGGAATTTGTCGCCTTTCGGATAATTGGGGAAGTTTTTGCTCAATATGTAGTGAATGTCTGCAGGACTTGAGGTGCAAAGCATGTCCATATTGGCAAAACTAGGTCCTTTTAAAAAGACCGTACCACCACTGCATGCTAGCATTTCAGTGGCAAATTCATGGAGTCTGTGGCCATTTAGAATGACCCCGGGTGTTGCACCAAGAACTGGCCAATTTATAGGGATGACAGAGTTATGGCGTTTACGTATGTATGAGATGAAAGTTAGAAAGCAAATAACAATTGGAAAGAGAATGGTAAGGTATTCAAAGAAAGCCATGGAATGAAAAAAAGGTAAGTGAAAGGCAAGGAGCTGGATGCATTTTCTTTAAGAGGCATGACCCTTTAAATACACGTTACAATGTACTTGCTATTTAGCAGCTTGTTATATTGTTATATTAATTTATGTTTTACTACAATTCACAATTATGTACGTGCGGGGAAAATTGGCAAAATGAAGATTTTGACTAACGAAACTGACATAATAATTTTAATAAATAGTGATGTTTATCTTTAAAAAAAATATAGATGCTTAGATCGCCGATCGGAGTCCAACAAGTAAATGCAGTTGGTTATGAAGGTTGGAGGTTAGCTCGCTCAAAAACCTTAAAAACTAAAATAATGTAAAAATAAACCAATTAAAAGAATACATGTGTAAAATCTAAGATTGGATCCTAGTCGACGGATTAATAGCAAGGGCTAAATTCTATCCAGCTGGCGGAGAATGAAAAGGTCACATTCTAGTTGTCGTATTAAAAGAAAAGGTCTAATCCTAACAAGCAAGAAGTAGGGGTGTTGATCGGGTTTTGTATTCGAGTTTCGGGTTAAATGGGTTGGGTTTTTTGGGATTTTTGTAGATGGAATCCAACCCACAACCCGACCCTAATTGCCCTTGGGTTGTTCGGGTTTCGGGTTTCGGATTGCGGGTTGATTCGGGTTGGGTTATTCGGGTTTTGGGTTAAATATAAAAGATATTAAATACCTTGTCTTAACCTAACTTACGATTGAAAAGAGCGGAATCAACCAAAGAAGTTGATGAAAATGAGTTCGTAGTACAATGGAAGAATGAATTAAACCTTGTATAACTTTAAATGCTTTAAGAAACTAAACTTCTAATAGCCTAGAATATAACGCATAATATATAACGTATGATTTTTTTTATAGATGGATTATAAAAGTATAAAATGTGTATCCGGTACTTTAAAAAGATAAACAAAATTTGAGTGGAATAAGGATATCCATATTCAAAATATATATGGTGTTAATTACAAATCGAATACGAATATGGAGTACTCATGGTCTCATGGATGGTTAGATGTGCAATTTTCATATTTAGAATATATTCGACGGAATGAATATGTGTATTCGGGTTAATCGAGTTGACCCGAACAACACAAAATCAACCCTATTACCAACCCATATAACTAATTCGGGTTCGGGTCGAAGTGTAATTCGGGTTCGGGTGATTCGGGTTTACAATAATTCGGGCCGGGTGGGTTCATGTTGGGTTCGGTAATCGGGTTTCGGGTAAAATCGACACCCCTAGCAAGAAGTGTTGAAAAGAAGGGTTTGGTTATTGCTATACGCCAGTTTTTCTAATCTCACGCCACTCTATCGTCTCAACTTTTTCAACGTTAAACTACGTCACACTTAAAAAAAATCAATATTTATAAAGTCAGACAATCATCCAACTGTTTGTGGACGGCCGTCTATAAATGGTGTGATATCTAATCTCACACCACCCTATTGTCAATTTAAAGTTGGACGACTGTCCACCAAAATCTTGGATGGTTGTCTGAAATTTTTCTACGTACGTTAAAATAAGTCAAACTTTGAAAAAAGTCATATGGTTGATTAAAAAGTTGAATGATCTTTTGTAAAGTTTAGTCAAACATTGAAAAAAGTGTATATTTATAAAGTCACTCGTCCAATGTGTTTGTAGATGGCCGTCTATAGATGGTAGGATATATATCAGATTAATTCCAAATACTGGTTATAACAGAACATAAATGCAGCTAGTGGTTCCTATCGTGCATTTTATTATTGCAATGAAGGAAACATGGGCATGGGTTGCTTCTACATACTGCCTACATGCATGGAAGTAAATGACTACAATAAAATTGGCCACCATTCCAATTTTTCATGTCCACCCATAATTTATATGGAGAATTAATCTGCATGTTGACGATGGAGTATTGGATCAGGATATCAGGTTATCTAAATAAATGAAGTTCGTGACCCCATTATTTTCTTAAGTAGTATACTTGAATGGCGATGATGGGAGACTTGGGGCTGAAAGGTCACAAGTTCGATCCCTGAGCTCCCATGTTTTACCACCCGGCCGCTCACGGAGGTGGATTTTCCCTGGAATGAGCTCAACTGGTGTAAATAGTCCCCGGGTTTTCCGCGGCATTCGTTGACCGTTCAAAAAAAAGTATACTTGACAACAATTGACACCATTGAATATTTTGTACTAATTAAGGTTATATATCTAAATAAATACAATATCTAATATAGGTGGCACTGGCAAATATCTTCGGCATAGACATTACCGCCATATAGGTGAACTTACCGATAGCATTTCATCCCTATAGGTTCGTTGAAACAATATTTTTGGTGAAAAAAATACAAATATATATAATTTCTAACACAGTAACGAAAACATATCATGAGTATAGGTGGAAATTTAAAATGATAAAAAATTTCAGTTTCCACGTATTGCAAGTCATTAGCTAATTTGACCAAAGTAGTCCCTCCAGTCATAATAACGAACATAACTAGTCCTTCTTAGATGGGTTCTCTTTTATATAACATAAAAAATAGATGGCGTTAGTCAATTGGATTTTAATGACAAAAATCATAAACCTTTGTAACAAATATGGCGTATTTTAAGATTTTGGAGTAAAGTGGCAAAAAGTGAGCAACCAGAGGAATGAAGATGACATTTATGAAGTATTAGAGAGCAATAAAAGCTATCTACTACTACAAAAATGATTTGTTGAGGGTGTTATTTTAGTTTGTTGAGGGTGTTTTGCAACACCCCCAACAAATAGAGCATCAAAAAATAAAACATTAAATAAGGGGGTTTCAAAACACCCTTAAAAAACCAGCTCAACACCCTTAAAAAACAGCTTTGACACCCTCAAAAAACTAGATCAAACACCCTCAAAAACCAGCTTGAACACCCTCAAAAAACCAACTCAAACACCCCTAAAAAACCAGCCTTAACACCCTCAAAAACCCAACTCAAACACCCTAAAAATTTGACTTCGGATGATTCAAGGACACCCTCAAAAAACTAGAAAAACCTTTTGTATATTATTTCAATAATATATAATTAAAATACTCCATACATATGCCTAAATTTAAAATCAAAAGATAGCCAAATAATAATCTTGAATTCAAATCTAAATACTTTTAAATAATGGAATCCAAAACTTACAACCTTTGTAGCTACTATGAAAACCCAAATTACAATGCAAAAATATTCTAATTCAAGTGAATTACAAAACCACTAAATCGCACAAAAGCCTACAAACTAGATCCACGTCCGCTTTGACATTTGCTAACCTTAAGACGCTTTTAACGAGTCGGGTCTTCAAACACCTTGTTAATAAACTCCGGCATTAAGCGCAAGACCAAATCTTCAATTTCGGAGTGCGGGAAATTCCCTTCTTCATTCCAAAACTAAAAATAAATAAATAACAAAGTGTGAATTAAAATATATGTGCTTTAGTGCAATAGTCAATAATGTATATGAATACATAGTAAACACTTACCCGGTTAACAAGATCATGCTGAATATATTGTACAAACTCTTGCATATGTTTGATAACCATATAGCCACATTCCCAAGAGCTACTTTGTTGCTTGCACTGCATTATATTCACAATTAATTAGTTTCGAGTTGAATAATGGTAGCTTTCATATGGTTTCAATCAAAATTAGGCATCAATTTAAACTACTTTCATGATCAGAATGTTTATATTAAAGCAATCTTCTATTCATCACAATCATGTATAACCACATTCATATGTTCAAACAAAATCAAGAGTAGTTAGTTTTTCTAAAGTTAACAAAATCATGCCAGCAACCATATTAGGCATCAATTTAAACTACTTTCATGATCAAAATGTTTATATTAAAGTTATCATCTATTCATTAAAATCATGTATAACCACATTCATATGTTCAAACAAAATCAACAGCCACTTAGTTTTTCTAAAATTAACAAACTCATGTCAACAACAATATTATAAAGCAACTTTCATTTGGTTAAGTTAGTTTCACTAATATGAAAATATAATAAAAGTGAGCTGCACTTAAATTATAACCCAGGGCAGTAACAAAAGCTTTCAAAAACACCAATCAATGGCAATGGATTGGAATTTGTACATTTAATTAGGCACATACCTTTACCACATGCCAATTAAACCGCACCCGAAAAACTTCTTCAAGTATAGAGACAAGCAAGTAACTATTCTTGTTCTTTCCCGTTCTTTTAGAATCAATAATATAGCCGCTTTTGTAGGTAGGACAAACAATGAGAAGCGACCAATGTTTGCTACAAAAATAAAAATTATATAACAATTAGGTA
This sequence comes from Deinandra increscens subsp. villosa, assembly GCA_039602395.1. NCBI lineage: Eukaryota > Viridiplantae > Streptophyta > Magnoliopsida > Asterales > Asteraceae > Deinandra > Deinandra increscens. The sequence continues at coordinate 8,443,817 of JBCNJP010000020.1, forward strand.
AGTGTATCTATGTAGGAGCAAGTATGGTAAGGACAAGTATATTACCCAGCAAGATATGGTGCAATAAAAAACATCTTCTCAGAATGTAGAGTATATATGTCTTGAATATGTTTTCCAACACCTGCACGATTTCTTTTACATAGTGGAGCATTGATGAGTTGCGGGTTGAAAAAAGCACATCGGGAATTGCTCGATTCAAAGAAGTGCCTAAAATCAAGAAAAAAAATCACAAAGTTAGCAAATACAATATATTGTATCCAAAAATGTTATTGTACAATATAAAAACAATAACAGTAACTTACATTGCAAACCAATGTAATACTGTGACATCAAGCCATGCATTCAAGAATATTTGTAACAATTCTGAATATGGAATGTCCTCATCAACCGGCTCAGGATACATGCCATTAGGTGAAACAACCTCAATGACATAATCATTACCAACGTGAGCCGATAATCGATCAACTAATTCTCGAATTGGTCGGGGTCTATTCCTTATACTATCCAAGGCTGGTGCTACATCGGGATCAATAAAATCCAAGGCTGGTGCTACATTAGGATCGATAAAGTCAGGTTCGGGGTGGAAATCTGCTTCGGGACTGACCTCAGGTTCAAAAGCATGTAGTTCAAACTGATCTTGTGAAGCAGATCGAAATTTATAGACATTTGATAGCTACAAAAAAGTTATAAAAAACATCAGTACTTGGATATGATATATATACTTACATACATACCAAGGGTTGTGTCAAAATATTCTCTTATTATATAATCATATATGTATACCATATTCATTAATCCGCCTTGACCGACTTGATGTTGCATCATGTCTCCTTGAGGTTGAAATTGTAGATGTGTATCGACCACCTCAAACTAAAAATAAGAGACAAATTGTTATAACATAAACAAATCAAACAAAACTTTACAAATTCATCAACTTAAAAAAAACTACCTGTGGACGATAACAAGAAGTTGTCGCAAAGTCATCAATATTTATTTGTGGCGATGCACTTCTATGACTTAGCGAACCGTGACTTGAGGTTGTTATCGAGGCACTAGCAGATTTGCTTGTTGTCTCTTTGTTCACAAGCTACAATTTAGAATAACAACACTTAATGCACTTCTTCATCATTTAACATAATATAATGTGTTCCATAAATAATAATATACCTTTAATGCACTTCTTGGCCATTGAATGAAAGACCTAAGCATATCTCCAACTTTCTGAACTTCATCAGTTATTGTGACATTAAAGACAGAATATTCAGAATATTTATCAACGATGCTATCGACGTGCACTTTGGCACAACCCTCCTTTATTAAGTTACCATGTAAAACACGGTCTGAGGTTGGCCATGCAACACCATTAGCCACTATCACGGTGGTTGAGGCGACTGGAAGTATCAGCTCACATGGGGTCATGCTCTACAAAACCAAAAGAGTCTTTAACATCTTTCACAGCTAGGGCTGTTAGAAAAATGTGCAGTTTTGACACCAACTATAAATATAAATCATAAATTGATTCAAACTAGCCTTTTAGAAAAAGAAAAAAAAAGTACAGTTTTGACACCAACTATAAAATAATACCTCAATAGGTGCGCTGTTAGAAAGTATCAGCTCACATGGGTTCATGCTCTACAAAACCAAAAGAGTCTTTAACATCTTTAACAGCTAGGGTTGTTAGAAAAATGTGCAGTTTTAACACCAACTATAAATATATATCATAACTTGATTCAAACCAGCCTTTTAGAAAGAAAAAAAGTACAGTTTTGACACCAACTATAAAATAATACCTCAATAGGTGGATAGTCAATCCGTCCAACAGACTCACAACTAGCGCCATGAAGAGGTTGGCTCACGTTCACTGGTGATGCCGAGCTTGTATCAAAGTTCACATTTGCACCCGAGTCATTTCTGGCTCTTTTTCTACCATTTTTATACAATCCACCGTGAACCCTTGTAGCCCCTATAAACCCAATATCATTACAATATCAATATTTATAAATACAGTAAAAAAACTCAATATATATGTATATATATTACCTATGACCTCGGATACAGTCCGTGATCGCCCCCCATGTTCAGATCCCAAAACTCTAACTAGTGGATCATCCTTTTCTTTTAGATAGCTTCCATCCGCTATCATCTCTCTCTCCACACGAACCTATACCAAAAAAAAATTGTTAAGATATTGAACTATAATAAATATTGAATTTTATCAAATCAACTAGAACAACTATTTACCAGATCCCCAAACGTGGTAATCGCGTCCAGTGGAAGTTCGTAGGAGTCGGTTTCACTTCCTTTTGCTTTTTTTATTCTTTTTGCTCTACCCATTATATATAATCGAGAACGCTCATTTTTCATTTTATCAAGCAACGGATACTTTTCAACTAGTATAGGCCATATGAAATCAGCCTTTTCTTCTATACCCGTCCATCCACTTCGTCCTAGACGGGGCACAGATGTTTGTTTTGCTGCATTTGCTTTTGCTTTCTCGCTTATTTCCTTACCATAAATCAAGAGATTGTTATTACTATTTCCAAACCCATATACAAGTGACAAGTCAACAAATTGTGGCTAAGAATTCAAACATACCTTAAACTCCGGGGTAGTCTTTTGTGTAACAAACTCATTCCATTCGTCAACTTTGATAAAAGAATATTTGTCACAAGCATTCTTGCCTTTGTTTACAAAATTAGTAACAAGCCTACTTTTAAAATTTGTACTAATTTTTATAGCTTTTTTCCTCATTAAATCTTTTGGCTCGTCTGTTTGAATGTTCCAAAAAGCCTAAAATTTATAAAAACAATAGGTTAAACATAAATGATTAACTAACAGGTAACTTAATTATATATGAAAATATAAATACCTTGGCTTCCTTCCATATCTTATCAATTAACTTTTTAGGAACTTTACCCGTCTTGATATGAAGGGGCAATCTTTGTTTAACCATCAATCCATACCATGACATAAAGTATTTACGCGTCGGACCCACCGGCTTATTATTTATGTCGAAGATAATGTATAAATCTTTCTCGGCAAACTTCTTTGAAAAAGAAGCACAACCGCGTTTGCCTCTTCTCGAGGTACCTACAATTTACAATTTAATGTATGTTCAGATGCTCAAAAACAGATCATGAACTAATGGAGACTTCAATTAAAATTAACATTTCTTGTGTTGTGTTCTTACAAATTACCATTTCCTTTACATCAGATGTATTTTTATATATTTCATAAAACGACAACTAGGGACCACTTTAATTATACTATATTCAATCGCTTTAATCAATAAGCAACCCATAGGTATAAGTAATGAAATTGATCACAGATTAGGTCCAATATCGGGTTAAAATTTATCACAAAATATGTTGAATATCGTTACCTGAACTGTTGGCGGTGGAAATGGTGCGAAGACCGGAACTAGCGGCAGCGGCTGCAGAGGTGTGCGGAGGTGTGGAATCAGCGACATCAGTGGTATGAGGGGGCGTGGGACCAGCGGCGGAAGTAGTTTGTATAGGTGTGGAAGCGGTGACGGGTGGCGTAAGAGGGGGTGGAACCACCGGCGGAGGGCGTGAGAGGACTGGAACGACCGTCGGTTGCTTCGATTTTTTTCTCCTGGATGTCATGTTGAACTGCCGGCTACAAATGTGAAACAGTGGACGGACGGTGGTTTTAGGTGAAAAGCAGATAAATTAGGGAATTTCAATTTTTTTGGCTAGTTTTTGATAATTATCTTTGTTTTGTGGAGAGAGTTTAGCCTATTTTTACGAGTAAGAGAGGGAATGTGAATTTTTTTGGCTCCAAAATTTAGAGCCAATTTTTTATCCTAAAAATAAATGAGTAAACTTAATTAGTAACTAAAACTAACAAAAAATGACCCCACTTCCTTCATTCATGCGATTAGCTTCGGCAACACTAAGAAAATTTTGAACACCCATCATGTATATTGAAGAACCACGTGCAGTTTTATACATCCAATTAGCACGATCCATTGTATTTCTATATATACACACATATATTATATACATTAAAAACAAGTTCTAATATACCAAGGAAAATTTGTTAATAAGTTTTTTTTATTGAATCCTTTTTACAAATTTATATATATTAAGGGGCTTAATAAATCACATAATAAGAAAAACGTACCGTAAAAAATAAATTAATATCTTATGAACAAATCTTTAAACATATCTTACGATTAAACAAATGTTTAAGCAAACTCATGGGAATGAATACCATACTTGTAATATATAATAATAAATGATATATTTATTATTAAATATATTTAAAATCATATCTACCATATTTGTGTTTTAAATAAATTGATTATGCAAAATGGAATGTATATATTTCTAATATTCAAATTTTAAAGTAATTAAATAAATTTGAAATATGGAAATATGGAATGGATATCTAAGTATAATACATCGAATACTCAAATTTTATATTTTTAGTTATTTTTAACGACATATAATTAAAATTTGCATTATTTCTACTATGACCACTTTTATGTTTGCGAATATAATTATATGTTATTAAAAACTGTCCAGAACCGATTCATAACGTTTATCAAATTGCGAAATCACCCGGTAGTTGAATTGTTTATAAAAAGTCTTGATTTTTAACGGGTCAAAGGTTAAAGTTTTAATCTTTATGGTTTAGAGTTATGTTTTATAGTTTCATAACATCAAAATAAACTTATAGAACAAATTATAATCATAAAAAAACAGTGGGATGGAGTTTAATTACTTTTAATTTGATGTCCTCAATTAAATATGAAACGCCGAGTTGACTTTCTGATATAACCAATATGAACAAAAACGGATAGCAGTATCTCGAAGGAAAAAATAAAACTAACATTTTTCATGAAGAAACTTACCTCAGATAACTAGCAGAAGGTTGAGAAATCGTACGGTCAAAGTTCGGGCTGTTGACTTTTGAAATCAAGAAAGAGAGACTTTGAGACGAAATTGAGGGTTTGGAATCTTCAAGACAGGATCCCAGAAGAGGTTTAGGGTTCTATTTATTATGGAGAGTTCGTGTGGAGGTCTAATTTGAAGAGATAATGATAATTAAAGTTTGAATAAAATATTAAATGGATAATTCATCAATTTGATTCATAGTTTTAGATGATTCAGAAGTTTCATAGTTATTTATAAGTGATAAGAGATTATTATAGGAGGCTAATTTAAGTTAAAAGGATTAATTTCATATATATCCCTACAAATCTTATCAAATATCATATATATCCAAAGTAAACTTTAAATTTCATATATATCTTTTTTAAGTAATATTTTACTAAATACCAACTTTACCCTTTACAAATATGTTAACTTTTTATATATTCTATTTTATTTATTAGTCTCAAAACCTAATTGAAATCGATGACCGCAAATATTTCACCTTTAATTGCCTCTTTAATCTTTATCGTCACTCGATCTTTTTTTTTGTTTCGTTTCAAGAGATTCTTTATCATGATGAATCGATTAATTGTATTGAATCACTTAAAAACTGCTTTGGATTGTATCATGAATCAAATTTTTTTACTGTCTGCTTCTTATTTTTCTTAACGTGAAAACATTGATTCAACCAACAAAATTGTTGCTGCTTCTTGGGTTGTTAATGGACTGAATTAAATAATTGTTAGTATTTTGTATAGACCCATAACATAAATTGTTTCGATTCATAAATTGATAGAAGCTTCGATGGATGAACAGACCAGATGATTTATAATACCCTATTTCAATTGATGGTTTTTTACTTTTTGTTTATCTAAAAAAAAACACCCTTAATAAATTATAAACACCCTCAACAAATCAAACACCAACACCCCCAACATATAAAATCAACACCCTCAACAAATCATAAACACCCACAACAAACAATTCAAAAAAACACCCACAAAAAATAATAAACACCCTCAACAAACATTCATAAAAACACCCTCAACAAATAAAACACCCTCAACAAATCAATGATTAAATTAGACAAATGAGAGGGTTAAAAAAACACCCTCAACAAATCTTAAACACCTCCAACAAATTACTTTAATGAGGGGGTTTCTAATAATAGCATCAAAAAATCATTTATTGATGCTATTAGTCCAAAACACCCCCAATAAATTAAAAACCATAGCATCAATAAATCGTTTTTGTACTAGGATCTTATCAAATTAATTACCTTTACAAGTACCCGTACCTATTTATACTATCCAAATGCCTCGAAATATATTAAAAAAATAAAACCCGCTAGTAATGGCTATATAGCCGTTTAACAATGTTTAAAAATGACTAGATTTTCCTTCTAAGATTAATAACCTGTCATTAACCGGGTAAAAAAAAAAGCAGGTTTCGGTTAACCGATCTCTAACCGGATTAAAAAACTCCAAAAACAGATTCTAAACCGTCAGTTTACATCGTTACAGTCACTTACAAACTAGTTTCCCTAATACCGGTTAATAACCGGTTTGGTTAGCTTAACCAGGTTTTTTGTACGCATCTAAAATCAGGTTTTAATCCTGCTGATACAAAAAGATTTTAAATTAAGATAAATTATTATGGGTTACAAAAATGTGTTAAAAGAAGTCTCTAGAGTAGGGATGAGCGCTTGATACCGGCTACCGGTACCGATTAGTCAAAGTTAGACTTAGTCAAATTTTTAAAAGGCTAGATGACCGTTTAGAAAGTTTGACTTGGTCAAACGGTGAATAAATCGGGCGTCCATTGTGTCTGTGAACTGCAGTCTAATGTGGTGAGAGATTTACTGATAGGGCATTAGTGTGAGATTGGATTTTCACATATTGTATGAATGGTTGCTATCTTGCACTATTTTTGCAACGAAGGAAGGAAACATGGACTGGTTGTGCATGCATGAAAGTAAATGACTAAAAAAATTGGCCACCGCTCAAAGAGTTCATATCCACCCATTTGATTTGATGAATGTGCATGTTGATATGGGAGTAAGTATTCAGGTTTCTAAATAAATGCAGTTCATGTCCCTCATGATTTACTCAAATTAACAGTATCACTCAAGAACACATGGGCAACACATGGGCAACTCTTCTATATAGCCCGGGTAGCCCCAACCTCCCTTTGTATTTCACTTATTAGTATTAAATTATTTACCGTTGACTTGGAAATTCTTTTATATCTTAATTCAGCCTTCCTATTTAATTGTACAAGATTCTAAATACTCCTCATTTAAATTTTAGGATCCACCAATGTTATTTCGTATTTAGGTATATAGTTATTTATATTACCCTATATTAACATAATACAACTTATGGTACCACCACCAAAACATAGTGTACAAGCTAATAATGCATACATGGTACCCGTTTTAAAGCCTAGCTTACAACTCCCTATTGCAAGCTGAAATTGTCTTTTGGGCTGTAAAACACACGGGTCTGTTAGTGGACTATCCATATTATATGGGTCATATAAATAGGTTAGTGTTAAAGAATTAGGTTTGTTGTTGGTGCGCCTCTTCTTACAAACACCCGCACACTCTCTCTCTCTCTCTGTTCTACCGTATTTCTTGCCGGCACCGACTAATCGCAACACGCTTCTGACGTTCGTTTTGGCGTCGTCGCCAGTTTCAACCGATTTGGTTGTGGGTTAAAAGGTTTGGCGATGATATTACCGGCGCCGTCGTTGCTCTGTTTACGTTGATGCGGCGACAGTTTGCCTGTTCTTTCCAGATCTGATTATTGTTTTAGGGTATTTGTATGTTCTAGATCTGATTTTTGGTTTTGGCTTCTGACGTTCGTTTTGGCGTCGTCGTCGGTTTCAACCGATTTGGTTGTGGGTTAAAAGGTTTGGCGATGATATTACCGGCGCCGTAGTTGCTCCGTTTACGTTGAAGCGACGACAGTTTGCCTGTTCTTTCCAGATCTGATTATTGTTTTAGGGTATTTGTATGTTCTAGATTTGATTTTTGGTTTTGGTTATTCAACTGACGAATCTATATTGGGTTTCGGTAGTTATATGACTGTGCATTTTGGAATCTGTAAGGAATTTGTGGTTATCCAAATTTGGCGATGATATGAATTTAGGGTTTACACAACCCTAATCTGAGCCTCATGAACCAAATGTTTGAAAAGAAGCTATGTTGGTACATAATCTGCGATGATGTCTGATTGAATCTTATGAGCTTTGGAAGGTTAAAAACCTTAAAATGTTTGTAAGGAGGTTATCTTGCTACTGATTTAAAACTTTTGAAGGTTAAAAACCTTAAAATGTTTGTAAAGAGGCTATCTTGGTATACATGTTTGGCGATGATATGAATTTAGGGTTTTCACAACCCTAATCTGAGCCTAATGAACCTCACAAGTTTGTAAAGAAGCTACGTTGGTCCGGATTCTAGGATGATATTTGGGTTTTACCCGGTGGCTATGATGATTTAATTTAGGGTTATCATATTCATAGCCCCAATCTGAGCCTACTTTTGGTCCAATATGTAACACTCTTATTGATTTGGATGTGTGTCTGATTTTATGTTTTTCTTGCGAAGTATACGGTGTTGGTATGATTTTGTTCCAAGTTCATCTCTTATGGGATTTGTTAGCACAATGATATAATATGAGTCATGCACATAATTGAACCCTTAATAATTTACTTTTATTGTTTATTTATTGATTATGGTTTTTAATTAAGATAATTTGTTACTGCTGTTTGTTTGTTGCAGGATCGTTGATCTTGCTCCCTTCATCACGTTCTCTGTAAGTCTTCTTTTTTTACCTTTTTACACTTTCTGTGTTTTCTATTTTTTTAGCTCTATTATGCTCTGTTAGGTTATGCTAGGATTGTTACTAATCTTTGTTTGTAGTGGTCCTAGATTTGTTACTAATTTTGGTTTGTAGTGGTCCTAGGTTTGTTAGTATGTTTATTTTACATGGTTCTGTTCTGAATGTGCATTACACTTTACATTATTTTCCATGTTAAACTATTTGTTCTTAACTTTTACCTTTTGTTTTGATAAGGAATTTGTATAGCTAAAAACCCTTTCACTTACAAATTTGTAGTGAATTGCATCATGAGGGATTTATTTAATGGAAATTCAATTAAAGTCTTGACTATGTATTTTGAAAGTATTTGCTGATGTTTATAGAGTCACAAAATGTGGAATTCATGTGACTATTCTATGTTGTTGTTCAATGAGGTTAGCGTTCTTATTTTGTTTTCTTACGAAACTCTTGAATTCTTTACACGTTTATGATGATTGGTTCTTTTTGTTTTAAATGTTTAAGTGGTCAGTACTGCATTTCGTTTCCAGAATTGGGTAGATTGTTGGTTGTCCTGATAGAAATTGTTGTTCCAGATTGGGTAGAATGTTGGCTTTTTAAAATTTTAACTAATGTCTAAACTTTCAAATTATATCATTTTTGTTTGTAGATTGTGCAAGGCTTATGTGAATATCTTAACTTTCATGACTTTTATGACTTGAAATTCTTTGGGCTTAATGGTTTTCTTTGGACTTAATGGTCCCTTTTTCTAAGATTCTTTGTACAAATTCTATGTATTAATAATTTGAGGGCTGTAAGAGTGGTTTTTTAATCTTATTCAAATTGTTTTACGTGCACCAACAATCGTGTTAAAAAGTTACTACTCTATAATGAAAAGGCATGAAGGATAATCTTTATGACTTTGCTTTTTAATGCCCTTTTTTATTTCAATAGCATGAGTGTCATTTCAATATGTATTTAGTATGAAATAGTCATTTCTTTAAGGGCTTTTTTAATTGTATTTATTTTAACCATTTATGTAATGTATTTTTACAATGATCAAAATGTTTGTTGACTAACAGTTCTACGTGCACCTGCTGCAATTAAATCCTTTTAATGTTTATAGGCACTTTAGGGTCAGGGATGTTTTTTTATTTTGCTTCATGTTTTTTGCTTCACATCTAAACAGAAAATGAAGATGCCGCGGCCAAGAAGCTCAAAGGCAAAGATGTCAAATAATAGGCGATTTGCTATATGGGCGCAGATACTCTTTTGGAACCATAGCATGCTCAAAATATTGTAGTTTGTAAAGCCGCCGACTAGGAAATCAAGAAAAGCCTGACTTTTGTGCATCGCTACCAGGTTTGTTAAAAAAGTATATGTATAGGGACATCTGCCAATTGCTATCTATTGCGGCATGTCTAAAACAACTTCTAAAACATATGGTAGATAATCATTGTTGGGAATCAATAGTGGCTTTGTAAGATACTCTATGTTAGGCAAGTTATTGTCTATATGCTATGCCTTCTTTGTTACTTATATTTGCATCACTTTGATACATGGCGCATGCATAAAGTTTACATCAAACGTGCTCTGACCCGTTATGGTTGGTTTATTGACAGCAACAAAAATTTAAAGGTTAAACCTATGTTGGCTGCCTTCATTGTCAGTTATATGACTTATGCATATGGTTTATATCAAACCACTTCTTACCCAACATGGTTATTTTATTGATAGCCAAAAAAAAAACTCAGGGTAAGTAATGGATGCCTTAAAGGCTGTTATGTCGTCGATTTTTTGTCCATGGGTTCTTAATTTTATGTATGGTACTTTGGATTGTTGGTTTATTGCTCAAGGCGAAGGTTTTGCACCCGTAATACCTATCATGACGGGCCTAAAACATTGCAACTACGAATACGGTCGGACTCCGCCGCGAAGCGCGGGTCGTCCAACTTGTATATAAACAAATACATATAAACAAAATACAAAGATATAAAGATATGGATAGTGATTTAGAGCCATTTTAGCATAAAGTACATGTATGAATACATTTTGAAGTTCTTAAGGTAACTTCATGGAACTTTGTCTTTTTATGGAATAGGTGGTTGTCATGTGACGGAATTAATCGGTGGTCGTCATGTGGCTTGATCATTATTTATTTACTTTTTGTTTTCTTTTTATTTTTTATTTAAATATAACAAATTTAGCATGTAAGTTGTTGGTGTAATATGTATTGTTGTGTAACATAACCTTTAGGTCTTATAGTAGACTGGATACTTTGAGTATTTTGCTTCTAATTTAAATGTTTTTACACAGTTTTTTTTATTTCCGTTTCACTTGCATTAAAAAAAATTATAAATCCAAAGTCCACGAATATAGCATAAGAAAAGTTGATGGTGTAATGGGTACAAATGTTTAACATAATTTTTAATTAGTGGGCATTCTTTGAGCATTTGCCTTCTAATTTTAACGTCGTTATGCAATTTTTTCTATTTTCGTTTTCTTTAGGCTGTATATAGCAGTGCAAATGTTTAGTATACCTGTGTTATCCTTGTGACAACGCACGGGTTGAAAATCTAGTTTATATTATTATTAGTATATATACAAATAAAAGCTTGTATGAATAGTAAAGCAGTCCAAGTGGTATCTTGTGCAACCTATTTTCTTTTCAATTTTTTTTTGTTTCTTATTCAAACACAACATAATTAAAACATGAGTTGGATGTGGGTTGGTTTGTATGAATAGTGAAGTTCACGGGGCAACCTGTTTTTCTTTTCTTATCCAAATGTAACATGGTTAATTAGCACAAAAGTTGGTTGTATGTTTGGGTTGTTGCGCAGCTTTTTTCCGTTTTCTTTACATATTTATAGTAATGCATGCAACTGTTTTATGTACTTATATTATACCTGCCACAACACATGGATTGAATCAACTATACATATTATTATTACTAGGTTTTTAACTCGCGTGTTACACGGGAGGACATGGAATCAACTAAACAAGAAGATCACATAAAGAATGTTGTACAATAAATTTGTTATGTAAATTTTACTTTTTATTTAAAAACTTTTAGAGAATAAAGAAGTGATTAGTATTAAGTAAAGAAGAACCGTATATATGTTTGACACGATCGGACCCAAAAGAATAAAATGTATTTGATGTTATTGTAAACATGTTTTCAAAGGAAAGAAATCTTATTAAACATGTAGACCAGTCCTATTTATGCTAACATCTGCCTCTACACATACACATACACATTCACGAAAGCAAACATGTCTATCTCAAGTTGCAGTACTATTAATCAATATGTACTTCTTATTTGAAGATTCATATTCATTCTAATGAATCATTTACCATGTATAACAGACTGACAATATTGACAATATGTATTGTGATTTGAAGATTCAAAATCATAAAATTATTTGCCATAGGGTAGCTAAGTTGCCCATTCTCAAGCATTTATGTCAATTTTGTGTGCGTTTTCTACCTGGTGTTTGTATGAGAATTAAAATTAATTAAGCTTCTTTGGAGATATTTATGCAACTTAATAAAAACATAGAAGTCTATGTTAACAGCCCTTGGAGGGGATGTTGAACATCTAGAAGGTAAGTATGTTTCTTGACAGGGGTATCTCTAGGAATATGTAACTAATGCAGAGCTTTTCATTAAATGATCAAAAGTGTTTTAGCTACTTATGGATGGGTTCTGAAGAATTAAATATTGTTTACTCAAGCTCCTAAACATCCAACTTGAGAAAGTGTCTACTGAACTTTAGTATGAAGAAATGTTCACTATACAAAGGTATATACATAATCATATACTATACATAATCATAATCTCTACCACGATCTTAAACAGATGAACTCATAAGTCATACATAGACACCTCTTGTCCAATTGCCATCTTTTTGTTTTACTATTGTTGTATAAATTTTTTTCTTTCCATTCTATAAAGAAATAACCTCGAGCCATCATAGTATATACGCAACTTCCAAACAAAAAAATAGAAATATATAGAAACTACATAATAATAAACTGTGCCCAACTGGCCATATGGTCTATGTTTTGAACCCTTGATCTAAAAGTTTTCAAACCCATTACTCAATAATTTGAAATGAAAATCATTTTAAATGTGTGATAATTTGTTAAGAGTTGATACTTAATATACTAAACATAACCTTTTGAGTGTAAAATCTTTCAGAGCCATCATAGCATATATACTCTATAAAGATGACAAAATCGGCATGATTCGTTAGTAAAATAATGGTAATTATTTAAGGTGTTCAGTATCATAAAAAATAGTACTAAAATAACAATAGAAACTTAGAATAAAAATTATGTAGGAAGTTATATGCATTGAAAAATACTCTTAACTTCTAGCCCATTTGACCCATTCCCCTTTCAGCTATTTTGACATTTGACCACTTAATGATAGTACGTATACAAGTGAGATCGACCCATAAACAAAATATATTAACATAAACAAAATAGTTCATGGAGAAATAACTTTATAGTTTGAAATATAACTGATGCCAAGTTCAATACTATTACTTTAAAGTTCGTGTAAAAATCTGGAATCTTCATACTTTGTATTAAAAGAAAATCATGATAAGAGAATAGCGGATAACTAGATCCCAACCATTCTCTAAAGATGCTAAATACATCCTCCGAGGCATTGTCTTCTCTACTATGTGGGCCATTTGGATTGAGCGTAACAATTGTATTTTCAAAAACAAGCGGCGCCGGGCGATTGAAGTGGTCGAGAGTATTAAGACGTCTTCGTATTTTTGGTTTAAACATAGATCTAAGTTGCATTTTTTAGATTGGATTGATTGGTGTAAATATCCGTTAGACATGGTGTAATTCCGTTTGTTGCCCGGGGGTCCTTTCTTTGAGGACGCTCTTGGCTGTTTTTTATGATATTTACCTTTCAAAAAAAAAAAGAGAATAGCGGAGGGTCAATATATAATGCATTAATGGAACAGAATTATTTTTTTTAGAAGTAATACGATTTGACACACTATTTGCTTATAAAAAGTTAAGTTTCTTGGACCAAAACAATTTTGGGTCAACCACACATAAAACAGTTCTGAGACATTAAACTTTTGCAGTCACCCCATTATTATCAAGTTATTTCCTTAAACAAAAACACTCATTCTCCTCTGATATGGTCAAATGATATGGTCAAAGTGAAGAACCACATGAAAAACCATGATAGCTGCTAAATGACTAAAACTACACACTTATGTCCACAAGATATATGGAAAAGGTGCATAAATTAGACATGTTACTTGGTGAAGATATCTATTACTTAAAATTAATATAACAAATGCATTCCTTTTGTAAGCACTGTTCATACATATAACATGAATTTTACATATATATTGATATAAAAACAATAAAGAACACCAAAACAACTTGTTGGATCGTGTTTATTACTCTCTTATAACCTCACAAGATTTTTCGTGTGATGCACATGTGCACCATTATCATTAGTTCTCCATAAAAACGAATTATCATCCGAAAAAACACCATTTATGTTAAAAACATATTAAAAACACTAAAACATTTATGGTACTAATGATAATGATAAATGGTACACATATGCATTATATAATTAAAAAGGAGTTTTTTTTTACATATATCCCTTACTAAGGGGCTTTATTACATATATACCCAGCCCTAAACATCAATTACATATTTCCCCTTTTGCTAAGGAAATTACACAACTACCCTTCTCAATTTTAATTTTAGGGAAAATATATATCGCCCCTCATCCTCACGTGAAATCAGAATGATGCTTGATTGCTTTCTCCATCTGCGACTCCTCATGTACCTGAAATCAGTATCGCCCCTCATCCTCATCTGTATCGGCGCTCCATCTTGACATTAAATCTCTCCATTCCAGGTTCGTTTCATCCCACAGGTCCGATTTTAGGGTTCGTATTTCGTACCATGTGAAATATCAAGCGCAGCCTCCATCAATTTGATTAATGTTATCTATCTATGTCCTACATCACTTACTGCTCACCAACACTTGGCGAAAATCCTATCTATCAAGTGGTTTTTGACTTTCGTCGTTATGTGGATTCAGTGGATGATTTCTACTTTTATAGGGTTAATGTGAGGAGAATGTTCGATTTATATGTTTTTCGTGCATTTAAGTGAGTGGAATCTATGGCGACCTCCACTCTTATAAAATCAAGGTTATTTGGATTTTTTTTAAGTGGAAGATAGAATATGTGTCTTAATGGAGTTATAAATTGTGTATAAATGAATAACTCCATATCAGCTTTCAGCCCTTGACGATATGTACTGATCTAGTGGATTGAGAAATTTCATTTTCCCTTTCAAAGGTTAAAAGAAAGTGAGTTTTTAGTAAACTATGCAATTTAATGATATAGATGAAATGTTTACTGCCATTGACATTTTAATGGTTATTATGGTGTCACTAAGTTTTCTCTTTTCGTGCTTGATGATCTATTTTGTATATAATCAAGTGGTATGGCATACTCTCTTCATAGTAGTTAGTTATTGGTTAAGCAGTTAAGCCCAAGAAATAAGAGTAGTATATTAATGTAATCTCAATTCCATAAAAGCTCAGATTCAAAGCTAAAGGATGCCTGACTTAATCAAAGAACAAAAATGAAATTGAAGAGTGTATCTATTAAAAAAGCAATAAATAATATGATACAATGTCCATCTAGCCTGTCACCAAATTTGACAAATATGGTAGAGGCATCATTTTACCAAATTAAACTTGCCACAGGTTGTTTAAATCCATATTTTGTAAGATAGTAAACACATTTTCCTATTTTCGGGCTGAAGATGAAAGTGGTCTACAAGAGGAAATCCTTGATTCACCAAACATTGAAAAAGCTGCAAAGATCTACTTCAATGGAGAATGCACGCTTCTATCAATCACAAATAGCGTTGCAGTGAATATGGACATCGTCAAAAAACATGCAAAAAATGCAGCTTCTCAAGATGAAGCATCAACAAGTAAAAGGGGACGAGAAAATAATTAATCTAAGTTGAGAGATTGAATTCTTGATATTTCATATCTATTTTAACATGTACTTGTTTAAGACGTGGTGAATTTTTGGCACTTTGTATTTTCTATGCACTTGTTTAAGACACTCGTCAATTTTGGGTGCCTTGTTTTGAAATGAAATCTTGAAATTTTTTTTTTTAGAGATGTTTTTCAAGTAATTTAATAAGTTAATTTTAGTGAGATTTGTAAATATGTAATGTAGAAGGTGAAATGTGTAATTTATATTTTTCTTAGACAAATATGTAATTAATGAAATTAGAATGTGAAAATGTAAATATGTAATATATATAAGGTGAAAAGGGGATATTTTTTGTTTTTTTAGATGATTATGTAATTGGTCATATTAGAAAGGGAAGTATGTAGATATTTATTAAGGGTATTATAGTCATTTAATAATTGTTTTTAAATGAATTGTGTAAATATGTAATATATATTGTTTAGGAATGTGATATATGTAATTAAGATTTAGGCTTGAGTATATATGTAATAAAATGACTTAGGAAGGGTATATATGTAAAAGCCCCGATTAAAAAAGTTATAAAATATTTTTTTTCTTTAAATCTAAAGATATCACAATTATAAGATTTAGGGTGCAATTTCTTTTTAAACCTATTAATATTAATGTATACCACATGTATGAGGTCTTTTTGGTGTGATACACATGTGCATCATTCAATAAAAACTCTAAGAGTAGGCGTGGAGAGCTTTTTGCGGGGAAATTGCATGTACAGTTTGGGGGGAGATGGGCGTTTACCCAACCTTATGAGTATTCGGACTATAACAGTTCCGATGAACAAGTTATGTACGTTTTATGATTTGTTTACGCATTTCTCACAAAAAATTGGTGTTTTTGTATGTACGTTTTATATATATATATATATATATATATATATATATATATATATAGGGTAGAGTTATAATACAAAGTACTTTTTGCGTGAGAAGTGTGAGAAGTAGATGATGTGTTAGATTTTAATGCATTGTGTTATCTTTTAGTTATGTTTTTGGTAAATATATAACACTATACATTGTTTTTTCCATATTAGAATGTCATATGTTTATCAAAATTAGAGTTAAAGGATAACACAATGTAAACACAGTGTAATAATATCCTAACACAGTGCCCTTTTAATAATTCTTAATAAATGGTGTTTGGTAGTGTTTGGAATTCAATGGATGGTGTATTTATTTTAGGATTGTCATATATTTACCTAAAATATAATAAAAAGACAATATCATGCGTTAAAAATTAACATATCAACCACTTCTCACACTTCTCACGTAAAAAGTACTTTGTATTATAACCCAACTCTATATATATATATATATATAGGAAATTGATAAAATGAAAACCTCTCCGAGTTAGAAAAACCGTGGAAACTAAGCTAAAAAAATCGTTTTTTGTTCCGAAATTTTTTATGGTGACTCTCTAACTTAAAAGAACACCCTTTATGAAAAAAAATGAAAATAAAAACGCCTAGAATTTTTTTTAAAAATATATTTAAGAACCGATTTTTTTGCAAAAAGAAGTTAACCGGCCAAAAAAGACGTTCAAAATTTGTTATTTGCTTAGATGTATTTTTTTATAGATTCTACATTCATTTTTTGATGTATTTACAGTTTTTGTTACATATATAACAAGGCATTTTACATATGTAACAGGCAAATGTTACATATGTAACATGACGTAACGTCAGATTTCGGGAATTATTTTTTAAAAAAAACTACTAGGCGTTTTTTTGATTTTTTTCACCATAGGGCTTGTATTAACGCATATAATCACTACAAAAAAATTGAAGGAAAAAAAATCGTTTTGTGGTAGTTTCCATGGTTTTTCCAACTCATAGTGGTTTTCATTATATCCATCTTATATATATATATATATATATATATATATATATATATATATATATGGATATAATACAAAGTACTTTTTGCATAAAAAGTGTGAGAAGTAGATGATGTGTTAGATTTTAATGCATGGTGTTATCTTTTAGTTATGTTTTTGGTAAAATATATGACACTATACATTGTTTTTTTTTTCATTTTAAAATGTCATATGTTTATCAAAATTCGATTTAAATGATAACACAGTGTAATGATATCCTAACACAATGCCCTTTTAACAATTCTTAATAAATGGTGTTTTGTGGTGTTTGCAATCCAATGGATGGTGTTTTCTATTTTAGGATTGTCATATGTTTGACAAAAACACAATTAAAAGATAACACCATGCATTAATATCCAAACATCATGCATTTCTCACACTTCTCACGTAAAAAGTACTTTGTATATATATATATATAGTGAAAAGTTCATTTTAGACACCCCCATAAGTGTAGACAGGTAGACACCCTATTTCACATGTGAAATTACTCTATTTCGCATGTGAAATTCAATAAAAAAAATTTCATATATTTTATGTAAATAAATAAAATCTAAAATAAACAATGAAAATTGTGAAAAATTTAATTCGTGAATGATGTAGATTACGCACACTCATTCTGATTCTTTTCGTTTTACTCTCTTTTTCCAAAATTAAGTCACGTGCATCATAGATTTCATTACGTAATCATTCATGAATTAAATTTTCACAATTCTCATTGTTTATCTTATATTTTATTTATTTATTTACATAAAATATAAAAAAGAAAGTTTTTTTTATTAAATTTCACATGTGAAATTGAGTAATTTCACATGTGAAATAAGATGTCTACCTGTCTATACTTATGGGGTGTCTACATATTTATAGGGTTTGGTTAAAATAAGAAATACTTTTTCGTAAGAAGTGTAAGAAGTAGATTGATGTTTGGATATTAATGCATGGTGTTATCATTTAATTATGTTTTTGGTAAACATATGACAATCATAAAGTAGAAAACATTATTTTTTAGATTCTAAACATTGTGTTATCTTTTAATTCTAATTTTGATAAACATATGACCTTCTAAAATGGAAAAATCTTTGTACAGTGTCATATATTTACCAAATATATAATTAAAACGTAATGTCATGCATTAATATCTAACACTTTATGTACTTCTTACACTTCTTACGCAATAATGTTTTTTGCAATAACCCTACCCTATATATATATATATATATATATATATATATATATATATATATATATATATGGTTAGGTTAAAATGAGAATTTTTTATTTTAAGAACTTTTAAGAACAAATCTTAACCACATTTTTCAGATGGGGACAACTATAAATCATGGGGGGAGAGGGGGTTCCATATATATAAATTATTGGCTTAGAAAAGTTTTCAAAAGTTCACAAAACCAATTAATCTAAGGGTTCATTTGAGAACCATTTGATTTTAAGAACCATTCTGAGTCACTAATCATATATATAAAAAATCCCCCTATGCATTTGAGTGACACACTTGAAAATGAGTAGTTTATAATGGTTCTTAAAAGTTCTCAATTTATCCTAACCATATATACACACACACACACACACACATGGCTCGTTTAATAAACGAGTTTGAGCTCATACGTTATATATGTGCTCGAGCTGGCTTGTGAGCCTAAACAAGTCATTTAGTTGTATAATTTGTTTTTAACCTATTAAATATATATTTAGATAAATAACTAATACTATATATAAAATTATGGTAAAATAATCAAATGATGAGTGTTATTTGATATATAAAAAATAAAAATATAGATATATAAATTTAATTATAAAAATATATAAATAAAATTATTAAATAATAATAAATGAGTTGAGTCCAAGCCGAGCTCGAGCTTGAATAGTTTAACACGAGACAAGCTTTAGCTTTATAAATAAAGTTCTAAATGACTCGACTATCTAAGTCTAAACTAGTCGAACACGAGCCTAGACGAGATTGGATACGACTCGTCTTGTATACACCTTAAAGACTTCGATAAAAAATGAGAAATAACACACAAAAAAACTATGTATATAATTTATAAATTAAGAGATATTACATAAGTTTAATGAGTCAAAGTATACCTCAATCACCACATAAAACTTTCGAGTAAATTACACAAAAGATTTTTATTTATGTTTTACCTAGATTTCACATTAAGTCTTTTAACTAAAGTACAGTACTTGTATCAGAAATCCTTTATGTTTTATACTTGTTTTAGAAAATATTATTTTTCACTAACAGGGTTTTAGTTATCTGTAATGTTATCAGTTCCGTCATTTTAAAACCTTTTAATAAAAACTTTGAATCGAAAATATATCTTTTAAAACTCACGTCCGTCTTAATAGATAATTTTAAAGTTTTTATTAACAAATATTTTAAAATGACAGTAATACCCCTGATTTAACAGATAATTTCAACCCCGTTAGTGATAAAGAACCTTCTTTGAAACACGTATAAAACATAAAAGATGTATGATGTAACATCCCACATTGGTGGGGAGGAAACTAAGCACCCCTTTATAAGGGTGTGGATACCTCCCCCACCAAGACGCGTTTTAAACCCGTGAGGGGCGGATGCCTATGGGCATGCCGGCCGCCAAAGCGGACAATATCTTGGTTACGACGGGTCTGGGTTGTTACATATGATTTTATTATTTTAGTTAAAAGACCTTATTCGAAATTTAGGTAAATTATAAAGAATTTTGTGTAATTCCCTGATTTAACAGATAATTTCAACCCTGTTAGTGATAAAGAACCTTTTTTGAAACACATATAAAACATAAAAGATGTATGATGTAACATCCCACATTGGTGGGGAGGAAACTAAGCACCCCTTTATAAGGGTGTGGATACCTCCCTCACCAATACGCGTTTTAAACCCGTGAGGGATGGATGTCTATGGGCATGCCGGTCGTCAAATCGGACAATATCTTGGTTATAATGAGTCTGAACTGTTACATATAATTTTATTACTTTAGTTAAAAGACCTTATTCGAAATTTAGGTAAATTATAAAGAATTTTGTGTAATTTACTCTGAAACTTGAAATGTTTTGTACAAGTGTGTCAAGTGGGCTGTAATTAAAGAGCCCATATTTATGAATCAAGCGACCCACGAGAGCTGGCATTTATATTTCGTGGCCCGTGAGCATAATAATAATAACAATGACATGTTTAAAATCAACAAGACAAGTGTGATCGTAATAACATAAATAACCTTTTCCACATGGTTAACTTTTACATACCGAGGGTTAGGTGATGTAATTCATAACTAAAAGATTAATAGTTTAAATCCTATAAGTTTTAGGTGATAGTATATTATTTTTTAGAAAATATAGGAATTACAGTAAAAAAAATATCATTTTTACATGCCGAAACAACTTTAAAATCCTACAAATCATTTTTAACAGCTAAGATACATCTTATCACAACTTCCAGGGTTTGAACCTAGATTTACACCAAAGAGGACATTGCCTTTTATCACTGGGCTTCAAGCAAATGACCTATTAGATTTATCAAAATTATCTTATGATATTTACAGTTAATTTATTTTCGGTGGTGATAGCTTCTATGACACTTAGATATTTATTATCGTACATCTACCTATTCTAATAAGATTATCCGTAGTGGGCGCGAAATGTCTAAAAGATGCTACAATAGCGCCCCAACACCGCCCATGGGGCATTATGGGACAAAAAAATATGAATGACATTAAATTTATGGCGCCTTGCAAGTGGAAGATGATTGCTTCTTTTTGGAAGACTATTTTTCACTGGTTTTGATTTTTTAAGTTTTTTAAAATAAAATAATATAATTAAGGGGGAGATATAGGGCTATATGACTACATCACTTTTAGTCATGAAGCCCCTTGCTAGCAAGGATGACACGTGTCGAAAAAGTCCAAGGATGAGGCTCCATGACTACATAAAGCCTAATAGTAATGAATATTTCTAAATGCAACTTACTCTAATTTCTATTTACACCCTACTCTACTACATTATTATAATATTATATTCATTGATTTTATGGTTCTTTTAGCCGATCAAACTATGATCTAACAACTTGAAAATTTAAAGAAAATTAATATAGTCAACAACTTGAAATGTTAACAAAATTAACGAAATACATAATTATTATATTATTGTTAGTGATGTCACATTAATATATATTATTTTTATTTATCATTAGATTATTTTGTTTTTAGCTAAATCCTTATTACTTAATTTTTTTTCTTTATGAGTTGATGACTCGTTCTTACATTGCGGCGAGCCACCCTTGTTATTTGTCTTAGCAAGACTAAACTATAGTATGTGGATTTCTAGTACAAAGATTGCAGTTAGTTAAGTTGATGCTATTACAAAAGTTTAGTCAATACACATATATATGTATATATATTTATATATTTTGAAGTTTAGTGATTACATCCATATATATGTAGGAAACTTCAGAGGTAAAAAACGTAAATGTGTAAAACATTGGCTAAAATAGAAAACACCAAAAAAGTAGAAAACTTAAGGGCTAAAAGCGTAAATGTGTATAACATTGGTGACCAAAGTAGGGAACAATTAAATAAAGTAGAAAACTTGAGAGGTAAAAACGTAAATGTAGAAAACATTGGTGGCCAAAATAGAAAACCACAAAAGTTAATAAAAATAAAGTAGAGAATTTTAAGGGTAAAAAACATAAATATAAAAAACTTTGTTGGCCAAGGTAGGAAACAAAAAAAAAACCAAAAGTTGAAAACTAAAGGAGTATAAAATGTAAAATTGTGAAAATTTCGTGGCCAAAGTAGAAGACCATAAAACTTAAAACAAACAAAAAAGTTTAAAGTTAACAAGTAGAAAACGTAAAAGTGTGAAATTTATGTGGCCAAAGTATAAAACTATAAAATCTCACTATGTCTTAAAACGTAAAATTATAAAAGTTTCATGGGCAAAGTAAAAGACCACAAAACTTTAAAAAAAAAAGAACAAAGTTTAAACGTAAGAGGGTAGAAAACGTAAATGTGTGAAACATATGTAGCCAAACTATGAACCCCTTTCGTGGTCAAAGTAGAAGACCGCAAAACTTAAAACAAAAAAAAATTCAAAAGTTAAAGGGTAAAAAACGTAAAAGTGTGAAACTTATGTGGCCAAAGTATGAAACTATAAAATCTCACTATGTCTTATAACGTAAAATTGTGAAAGTTTCGTTGCCAAATTAGAAGACCACAAAATTTAAAACAAAACAAAAGGACAAAATTTAAAAGTTAGAAGGTAAAAAACATAAAAATATGAAACATGTATGGTCAAACTCTAAAACCCTAAAACTATACTATTCCTAACCAAATTATATTCTAATATAGAAGATGGTGACCCCTTCGCGCTTCACGACGGACCACCTATTTATCTGTCAGTTTAAGTAAGAAACGTTTTAATGTACTCAATCCTTTAGAAATTATACATTTTTCATATAGATAGAAGCAATGACCATTTAATATTATACAAAACACACGAAAAAAAAAAAAAAAACACGATGTAGAAAACTTAAGTGGTAAAAATGTAAATATGTAAAACAATGGTGGCCAAAGCAGAACTAGAAAACAATAAAAATAAAGTATGAAACTTATGTGGTAAAAAACATAAATGCCTCTAGATCTTGAGCACAAACATTATCGTTGGTAACTCTAAATCATGAGTCGGATAGTTCGCCTCGTGGGGTTTTAAATGCCATGATGCTTAGACAATTACCTTGTTTCGCTGCATCAACACACAATCCAATCCCTGGTAGGAAGCATCAAAGTATACTAACAAATCATCAGGCCAATCCGGCACAGACAACACCGATGCCTGAGTCAATTTGGTCTCCAATTTAAACGCACTCTGCTGACTAGGACCCCATACGAACTTGACATCTTTCTTGGTCAATTTAGTCAGTGGCATCGTGATCTTAGAAAAGTGTTGTATAAACCTTCGGTAATAGCCCGCTTAACCCAAGAAGCTACGAATCTCCGAAGGTGTCTTCGGCGACTTCCAACTCATTACCGTCTCTATTTTGGATGGATCCACAAGGATACCATTCGCGTTTATCACATGACCAAGGAACTGAACTTTCGTTAGCCAATATGCATACAGCTTTTCCTTCCTCAGGGTTTCCAAAACCTCCTTCAGATGCTTCGCGTGATCCACCTCACTTTTGGAGTAAATTAGAATGTCGTCTATGAACACGATCACGAATCTATCAAACATGGGTGGACATACTCTTTTTCATGAGATCCATGAAAGCTGCAGGGGAATTAGTCTACCCAAACGACATCACAAAAAACTCGTAGTGACCATAAGACGTTCAAAAAGTTGTCTTGCGATTATCCTCACCCCTAACCTTAAGTTGATGATAACCTGACCACAGATCGATCTTGGAGAACCACCTCACTCCTTGCAGTTGGTCGAATAAATCGTCGATCCTTGGCAAACGGTACTTGTTTTTTACCAACAACGTAGTTAATTCTCTATAGTCCATACACATCATCAGGCTAATGAATCCATTGTCAAGCAGCTCATGCACTTGTGACATTAATTCCTTCATCTCTGATGGAGCTAACCGATAAGGTGCTTTTGCCACGGGATTTTCTCCCGGCACCAGATTGATTCTGAACTTTTTCTCCCTATCAGGAGGAATGCCCGACAGGTCCTCTGGAAAATACATCCGGAAACTAGCACACCACCGGCACTTCCTTCAGGTACTTCGGCTTTACTCTCGAGTTAATAACATACGCTAGGTATCACTTACATCCTTGACCTATGAAATTTTGCGCCTTGAACATAGAAATAATCTTTACTGCTGAGCTGTCACGATCCCCGTACACGGATAAGACCTCCCCAATCAGTGCTCGAAGCTGAACCTCCTTCTGATTACAGATAATCTGCGCGTCGCACTCCGCGCGCTAATCCATACCCAATACAACATCAAAACCACCTAAAGTCATAGGAAATAACCTAACAGGTAGTTTATGTCCTTCTAAGTCTATCAGGCAATCCTGTGCCAAATCTGTAATCATAACACTTTTCTCTAAGGCAGTCTCAACCTCAAAAGGTCTCTCGGTCCTAACTGTTGGTATATCAAGTAATACACAGAAACCATGCAATACGAAACTCCTACTAGCCACACCGCAGTCAAATAACAGCAAGCACATCTTAACGAGAAACATACCTGAAACTACATCGGGTGTTATTTTGGCTTCGGCAGCAGTTAGAGTGTAAGTCCTACCCTTGACCTTTGGAGCTTCAATCGCCCTTAGTGGTTTTGGATTCTTTACTAAATTGGGACAATTTGTTCTGAAGTGTCCCAACTCTCCACATTCGAAGCACTTTCTTATTTCTGGACAACTGCCGAGAAAGTGACATTCCTTACCACAGTTATAACAACTGGTCGATCTCGACCTGCAATCCCTAAAATGATTCCTATTACACTTGCGGCACTTAGACCTGCCACCTTTCGAACCATTCTTTGGGTTTTTTCTGGTGACCCCCATCACCTTTCTTCGAACTTTCACATGTCTCGGACCACTTCCTTTTAAGCTCCCTCGGCCTACCTTCGTCACCATACTCTTCTTCATAGAGGGTAGCACTAAGGTCAATTACCTCCTGATAAGTCTTAGGAGCGTGAGGCCTCACTATTTTCCTTACAGCTGCAGGAAGGGCCTAAACGTATCTTTTTACCTTTTCTTCTTCAGGTGTTACCAGCCTTGGCACTAATCATACCATCTCCTCAAACCGGCTAGTGAACTCTTAATGATTCAAGTTACCCGCTTCCAGCCTCAGAAATTAATCTTAATTTTCTCTAGCTCGTTCCTTAGGCCAAAATTACTTTTCACCAGTGTCTTCAGATCATTTAAACACATAGTAGCACTTACTTGTTCCTATGGGGACTATAAGACAAAGTCCCACCAAACAGTGCTTCACCAACAAAGGAGTGAGCTACATACTTCACCGCCTGATCTAAACGGCACTCACTAATACCTATCACGACTTTCATCTCCCAATCCATCGGACAGTTGAAATCGCATCCCCTTTCCCTTTAAATGTTGGGGGCTTACACCCGCTAAAGGACTTGAAGGAACATCCATGGCCTCCCTGTTTTCCCCCCAACACCTACCAATGGAATAGCACCTTCTACACCACCTTCTCCTCTAGCACCAACTCCACCAGTGGCTCCTCCGGCACCGGCTAGGTCAGCACCTCCACTGGTAGCTCCCTGGAGTTGAGTTACTAAGTCAGGCAATGCAGCGTGTAGTGTTTATGTCACCTATGTGGCAATAGCTTCCCTCCGCTCATTAGTAAACGCGTTAACTCCTACGCCATTCTCAGGTTTAGGATTTGCACGTGTACGTCTTGTAGCACCGGTTGCTCTACCGGCACCCCTACAGCCACCACGTCCACCTCTAACCATTTCTTGATCCTATATTCAAGATGAGCGGCATTTCAAAACTTATGTGACGTATAGTCTCCAAATTTAGAATGCATGATAATTAGATAAGCGCATGCATCAATACAAATGTATAATTATGATACGTTCAAATCCCGGTTACTTCCATCACACTCATTCCAATTGTCCACACCTTGCCTTCTACCTTCATCGATGACTCTAAGTCAAAACCGATCTTAGGACCACCTCTCTAAGTGTCCTCTCGTGTCATCGACCAGGTAACTCACCGACCGTGACTTACCCGCACTTGGTCAAAGTTAGTACCCAAAATATATTCATATGTTTAATACCAAATTTCAGTAGTTAGTTGCAATCGGGAACTTTCCACACCCATATACCCTAGGTTCCACCTATTATGTTCCTCATGCAACCTTGTTCTTATGGGCACAACTATCTTGGCTGGCATCTACATTCTTTATCTCATCTTACTTTGTCTACCCAGAGTCCTAGTTTAAGTCTACATATTGTGCTAGTACCTAAATATCTTAAACCAAGGCTCCGATACCAACTTGTGACGCCCACTCCCGGATTTGGTACCAGGAGGGGTCACGCATCGGATTTACTGATAAACATGGCACAACAGAGATAACTAAAGCAGAGGGAATTAAAAGCTTTATTAATTAGCCAAGTACTACAGTAAGAGAGATATTATACATAACATAACTGCCAATCGGGTACTTTCAATTGGATTTAGGTGTCCGATTGTCGGATAACATTTACGTTACTAATGTGGTACATTACTAACTTGGTACGTTACAAAGGATTACACTTTGAACAAAGGGTTACACTTTGGGCAAAGAACAAGTAGAATAATTAATTATCATGTCACGATTAAATAGTAGTAGGCGTATCATTCATAACTTATACATTGTGAACCATTTACGACAATCAAAATGCATTTTCTTTAATTGTCAACGTTGGATATAATGAAAATTATTTTCGTTAATCGTTAACATTTACACGTGGTTCAAACTCCTTTTTGTGAATCAGTAGTATATAAATAATACAAGTTCATATCCTATCTCTAATACTATTTATTTCTTATGAATAAAACCCTAATTTCATATATTTAAATTATTCATATTACCTTATATATCAATTTTGTTAGTTGAACTGTTCTCAGTTTCCAGGACTATTCCCTTCCACATGGAACCTATAGTTGGTTGCCATGTGGCTGTATCTTTTGTTTTATTATTTTATTTTTAATTTTCAGCTGTTTAGTCAACTTTTATGTTAAGTTTTCCAGTGTTTTCTTGATCTTGAACGGCGGTCTGGTGGTACTTACGTACATAGGGTTTAAAACGGGAGGTCCCAGGTTCTAATCTTGAGCTCTACTATTTTTATTTTATTTTTGCCTTACATCTGTCTTGCTTGCTTGACACTTATCATGCCCATTTTTTTGACACGTATCTTCTTTCTTCTACACCTGTTTTCATGATTTTTACACGTGTACGCAGGGCTTCTTAAATTCATCATGTAGACGATTTACTGGTTTATCGACCTAGCTCTCTCTCTCTCTCTCTCTCTCTCAAATGTGTTGCCGGCGACTTTTGCAGTGCCATTTTCCAATCTTGACGTTTTTTAGATCGGAGATCTGAAATCTGCTTTATCGACCTAGCCCTCTCTGCCGGCGACTTTTGCAGTGCGAGCCATCGAGGAGCAAGAAGAGAGAGAAGAGAGAAGGTGATGGTGGTCGTCGGCTTAAGGTAACGCCGGTTCAAAGGGCTTCGTCGTTTGTTGCTTTGGTGGCAGATGACGATTGTGATGACAGATTTACTGTTGCCTTTGTGGATGGTCGTCTCTGGTGACCTACGTTGACTTACGTTGGCTAGGGTTTATGTTCTTTCTTTAAAGGATGTGATTTCTGTTGTTGATCGATGAACGCCGCATCAGGTAAACGTTAGTCTACAGTCTTAGTCTGCGTACATAAAAAGCCCTAAAGTCGATTTGTTTCTTAGAGGCTATTTCATGTGCAATTTGAAGGTAATAAAACTGGTTTGAAGATAGTGGTTTCAATTTGCATGTACTTCAACAGTTTGGAGTTGTAATTTGAAGGAAATCACTTCGTTTTCGTTTTTATGTTTCTTGCTTTTGCAGGTTTGGAATGTTGTTGATGTAGGTGGTGGTGTTGGGTCCGATTTAGGGTTTTTTAGGTCCTCTTTTTGTGTCAAGTTTACTTGCTTGCTCAGTTCATAGACTTTTATTTCTGTATCTTGCTGCTTGATCTCTTATATTCTTCAATTGGATACAAATATCTATGTTTAAGGGTATTAATGTCTCTACAATATCCTATTTTTCAGGATTGCTGCAGCTGTTCTTGCCTGTTATTGATGTAGTGGTATGGTTTTTTGTTCATAATTGTTCACTTATGATTGTATGCTTATTGAATTTTTTTCTTATATAAGTAATTTAATATTTTATCTTCCGGTGGTGTTATGATGTTAGAGTTTTGGATACTTTAACATTGTAATTATAATGCACTCACATTTTGTCAAATGTCATATGAGTAACTGAAGTATATATATGTTCTTATTTAGTGTTAATTATTTGTATGTGCTAAAGCTGGCAGAATGAAGATAACAGATCATTATGTTATAGTTTAGCAGTTTTAGTTTATATGTACATTTTTTAAAATTCAAGATACTACACCGGTTGGATGTTCTGTTCTCTATAATAGTCGAGTATCTTATATTCTTTGGCCATTAGTTGCATTTTACTTTATGTGTAGATTTGAAAGAATTTATGTATTTGATATCTCATGCTCATCCTGCTGTTACTTGGTTAAAGTGTCATTATATATGTCTTCGTTCGATTTTTAACTTCCATTTTAAAGAATGTTGTATTCGGCTTTACTAAAGTTTCTAAAATTTTATAGTATATGTAAATTGACTTTCATATCTTTGTAGCGTAAATCCTATTTCACATTGTAATTTTTGTTTACCAAACTAGTTGCTATTTGTTTCTCTTATTGAAGGTGACGGTTGCCTACGCTGTAGGTTAAGGTATATTTTACTCTTTCATTTTTAAAGTCTATTCTAAGAATAATGTAGTTAAGTTTACCTGTCTTTGCACTTTAGGTCTTCTTTCACTTTGTATTATTTGTTTATCAAACTACCTGTTTTTCATTTCTCTTATTACAGGTGACTGTTGCCTAGGTTAGAGGTTAAGGTACATTTTACTTCTCCGTCTTTAAAGTTCTCTATTTCTTTCTTACAATTATTTGTTCTTATCGATAGAATCTTCTGATAACTATATTATTGGCTGTTATTTTTGCAGTTGCTGTTATCTTAGATGATCACTTTGCTGTTGTTTTACTTTGGAGGTAGCTATATTGTTGTTGCTATTTGTTTTCCTTTTCATTAGACTAAATATGTGTTATTTATTTGTGGCATCTACTGTTTCCCAATAGAATAGTACTTTGGAAGGTTCATATTTCTTGATTAACTGATTTTAGGGCCATATTAAGTACCAATTAATACATATATAAGAAATATCATATATACAAACATATTTGAACGCACGTGTGTGGTAAATACAAAATAATAACATCAAAATTACATACAGTTTAATTTTTATATGTTAATTAAATGTAAAAAAAGTAAAACTCTAGCTAACTAGATTAGTTTAATTGTTTAAACTTAAAACAAATATATGATAGGTTCTCCCTGATTTTTACAGAATTCGTTATTTGTTTACTCATATAAATTATAATTGTATGGAACTTTCACTGATGAATTTCCCTGTTTTCATTTAGGGTCCATAAGACAAAGTAATTTATGGGTTAGTATACTTTTAAAGTTTCTTGCGTATCTAATCTCACCGTGCTTGTATTTTATGTTTACATTTGTAATGATTTTACTTCATGTTTCCTTTTCGCAGGTTTTAGAGTTGTTTCCATCACTTCACTTTGTTCTAGTGACTTCCAAGGGTTTAACCAAGGTATATATCCCCTCCATTCAAATTGACTGTATATATGGAGATGCAGGCTGATGAAAAGTGAAAAAGAGAGCCCAGATTCATGTTTTAGGTCAGTTTGCTGTTGGATCTTTTATGTTTTTTGTTCTTCATGTTATAACATTTATAATAATTGGGGGCTTATTGGTTGTTAACAGAGGCATGCTACTGAGACATACTAATTTCATACAGATTTGTTGCAGGGCTTAACAAATGGAACATTCAAAAAAAGTTTGGTGGTTGTTCTTAGCTTAGATTTTAAATAGCATGCTCACTAAAAAGGTTTACAACGGAGTAATTTGTTATTAATTAAGAATGGAAGCTGCATTTGATTTTATACCAATAGAACATTGTATACACCTTGCTAAATAAATGGACTTTTCCTAAAGATAAATCATATACATCTGAGTTAGTTTTTTTATGACATCTTCATCTCAATTCAATACCTCCAAACAGAATCATCATAACGAAATAGTATGTGTGCATCTCTTTTTATTGATATATGATAGAGTTGCATCTTATGTCTTTTTATTGCTTTGGTTTAAAATAATAGAATTTAAAGGCTCATGTCGTGTTCATTGTTGTTCGTTTTTTTAGTTTCTATCTATTTGGAGGCTTAACACGTGTTTTCTGATCAGCAATTGGAACCAAAAATAAAACAAAGCATTGCGAGCAGAAAAAAGCAACACGAAAAGGAAGCTAGCGTACTGATGAGGTAACTCTAACACATTTACTTTTAGAGGGTTGATTCATGTTATACTTTTTTTTTTAATTTCTAACAGATTTGTATGTATCTTCTCTAACACATTTTCAGATTATTGTTCTTCAATCCTTATATTTTTCTAACATTTTTTACTCGCCGCAAGGTGCAGGTCAGCTGTAACTACAAGTGAATATGAATATGAATATGAATATGACAACTACATAACTATATTATCATGTTAACTAAAGAGCGACGACCAAAAAAAATGCAAATTAGAGTGAAAACGGACATGCCCCGTAGCAACGCGCGGGTCATTTACTCGTTTCAATAAATTTATCATTTTATGAATTAATGCATTTTTACATTAAATTCTAAATCTTTGGATGATTACCATTCAAACCATTTTAACATTTTTAGTAACTTATTTTACATGAGTTACCCGTACATAATATCATATTTAATCACTCATTCGGAGTTGTAGTTAATAAATGACTTTTTATCACCTCTAATGATTATTTATTATTATCAAACTTTGTTTTATTATTTTTTTTATTTATTCTAGATTTTTAACTCCCAAGTCGAAGTAAATCCAGCATCTCTAAATCGTAACAATTCGTATATCCTAGTTACTTACTCTAGAATCATTTAACCTATAGGATCGAACCTCGGACAACTTGTGAATCGCTATTGTTTCTCAACCTTCGCGGTTTCTTGTCTTTGATCATGTGAGTACTTATAGCCCCTTTTTATTTTTATATTTTTGGGGTGTAACATGTACCTTATATCAAACTCAACCTCTATAGTTATATTTTACTCGAAATCAAACGTGATTCTATGTTTGTTATGTGTAATTCTATGTATGTGAACTTGTGTGATTTATTGTTGTGTTGTGATCTACCTCTACCTCATACTCTACCTCGCGTAACATTAACTGTAAAAAGTCTGGGTTACAATAATAGATCTATTGGTGCGACGACCCACGTAACTTGATCGGTAATTGGCGTCGGGTGATTGGAAACCTAATTGTCAGGGTTGGTTTATGCACTATTATTTGTTGTAATCATTAATTGTTTATCATACTTGTCAACTACCACTTAAAACTTAGATCACATATTTTCACTTATATAAACACGAAAATCTATGTTTACTCATCAACTACTTTGTATTTGACTCTATACTTTGTACATGTTGCAGTAAACGCTATTTGGTATGAAGGACTTGTTGTGGACACATAAGATGCTCGCGGACTTAGTGTGTCGTAAATAAATAGTTATATTGTCGAATTTTTTTGGATTATTTGTGGAACATGTTATCTTGTTTACTAATTAAATGGGTTTGATTAAGATATATCCAACTTTAATTTTAGTGTTGTGAGCATCTAGACAATACTCGTGCCCTGACATATTTCAGCGTCGGTTGGGGTGTGACAGTAGATTTCTAAAAATATGACTGATAAGGCATATACGCCCGTATTAGGAAATGTGTTACGACCGTACGTATTCATACGTTTGGCCGTATCAGGACACTAACAATACAACCGTATCGCAAGGTCGGACAAAATGGTGAAAACTGATATTTGGGACATACGACCGTATTACTTATAGGCAATATTCTCATATTACTGTCCCAGGTCGTATTCTGTCATGGTTTATACGACCGAATATAAAGGTTTTGGACTCGGGAATATTGACCAGACATGTAATATGGGCACGGGCAGGGGTATAGAACTGATGAACCTCATTTTGAGGAAAGGGGTCTCGTAATAAACACCGAGGGTCTCATGTGGTCAATATTAGTTAAAACTAGCTAATGATTTTGGGTATCGTGGTCTTTACCCACCTTTAAGTCTGGACATGGTGTATCTATGTTTAGCATCTGATTGCAATGTCTGTACCTATATTTTTTAGGTTATTGCTGATTTACTTGGCTTTTGGATCAAGTTCTTGCTATTCTCCTAAGTGTTTACTTCATTATCTTGTATCTATGAGTACCATTAGCTTCCTTTTTTTAACTTTATGTTTTGGAATGTATATGAGTTGTTAAAAATGTTTTATGATAAATACTGTGTGATATATATGTATATCTTATTTTGAAAGTTATGAACGACTTGCACAATTAACTCCCTTGGGAGCTAGATAAGGTTATTAAGGTACTCGGTTGAATACCTCTAGGCATATATTGGAACTTTTTGTTGAAAGAAGACACAGGGTCTCATATCATTCCCAGGGGCCTTAGTTTAATTATTAAGA
This sequence comes from Deinandra increscens subsp. villosa, assembly GCA_039602395.1. NCBI lineage: Eukaryota > Viridiplantae > Streptophyta > Magnoliopsida > Asterales > Asteraceae > Deinandra > Deinandra increscens. Next base: position 8,476,865 of record JBCNJP010000020.1, read on the forward strand.
TGGATATGTCATATATGTTTTATAGCATGAAGGAATATTCGGGGGCACACACCCAAATTAACTTGATTGAGATTTGACCTTAGTGGACATAACTTTATTAGTTGATGCACATGTATTTATAAATTTTCTGTTTGAATCACTAGCTATAGTTCACCAAAAACTTCCATTGTTGTGTGTTTTAGCTCATATGCAGGAAAATAGCTGACAGGGCCTTGGATGGTGGCACAGGGGAGGAGATAGTTTTTGGTGATAGTTAGTAGTGGTAAGAACCCACTCTGGCTCGTGTTTGGAGTGCTTTGGGATCTATGATTAATCCTAATGATCCCTACCCCCTTTTTTAGTTCATGTTTTAAGAACCTAAAATATGTGTTAAAGTCTTAGGTTCACCGAGGCCTTTGTTTGTATAATGTATGATAATATGTAATCTTATGGTTTGTGTTATGGGTTTTACATTGTCCTTGATGGATTGGTTATGTGTGTATATATTTGTCCACATGTTTAATTTCGTGAGATCTGATACAGATGGTCGGCCCCACACTTTCCATGCACTTGGCAGGGTGCGACGGGGATGTGACAGGTTGATATTAGAGTCCGAGGTTTCAGCAGATTAGGCATTCAGGAATAACCCTTAAGCTCGAACCTATACGGACTAAAGACTAAGCGGGGAGCTAAGTCTAGGATTAGGCAGTTATCTAGGGGTTAGGTAGCTATCAAGGATTAGTGTAAGGTAGGTAGATATTTCAACCTTGCAGACTGTCATCCCTATCCATAGGTGCACTAAGACTTGATGAACCCTAGCAAGCTTATGATTTCCGAGGTTTGTAAGAGTGTGTGTGTGTGTGAGAGAGAGAGAGAGAGAGTAATAAGACACATCGTGTAACATCTCGAATTTCTGAATCATTTATGTCCACTAAAATGTCCCATTAGGTGTAATATAGAAAAACTATATTTCACCAAATTATAAATAGGTGCATGTTAAGTGAAAGTTAAGGGTTATTATGTAAATATATAAGTTTAGGTTTATTTAACCCAACTATAAAATTAGGGGGACTAATATTGTAAATATGCATTACTTGATTTAACAAAAGACGCAATTGAAGATGAATTTAATTCCCTCACAAAACGAGAAGTTTTTGGACCTATAGTCCATACACTTTAAGGTATAAAGCCCGTCAGATGTAAATTGGTTTTGTGCGAAAACGTAATGGAAAATTAAAAATGGAATTTTTTTTATACAAGGCATAATTGGTAGCACAAGGTTTTTTCTCAAAGACCTGGAATTCATTATGAGGAGACATATTCTCTAGTGGTGGATGCGGTAACTTTTCGTTATCATATTAGTCTGGTATTACAAGAAGGGATTGACTTGCGTCTAATGGATGTCGTGACAGCCTACCTTTATGGTTCACTTGATACCGAAATTTACATGAAACTCCTTGAAGGGTTTAAATTGCTAAAATCTTGTGAACTAAGTTCTCGAGAACATCTTTCAATTAAATTAAATAAATCACTATATGGGCAAAAACAATCAAAGTGTATGTGGGATAATCGTCTTAGTGAGTATTTGTTGAAAGAATGTTACAAAAATGATTCTGTTTATCGATGCATTTTTATGAAGAGGTCGAAATCTGAGTTTGTCATAATAGTTGTATATGTTGGTGATTTGAGTATCATTATGTTGATGATTTGAGTATCATTGGAAATCCTAGGGATCTCCGTAATGCGGTTGAATACTTGAAACGGGGATTTGAAATGAAAGACCTTGGAAATATAATGTTTTGTCTTGAATTACAAATTAAGCACCTTAAAGATGAAATCCTTGTGCACCAAGGAACTTACATAAGGAACTTACATAGAGAAATTGCTCAATAGATTTTATATTAAAAAATCACACCCACTAAGTACTCCAATGGTTGTAAGGTCACTTGATGTTGAAAAGGACCCATTCCGACCTCCGAATAATGAAGAAGAAGTTCTTGGTCAGGAAGTGCCTTAGTTAAGTGCAGTTGGTGCGTTAATGTTTCTTGCTAGCCATAGACGACCAAATATATCATCTTCTTTAATTTTATTGGCAAGATATAGTTATTTCCAAACAAGGAAGCATTGGAATGGTTTGAAACAAATATTTTGATACCTTCAAGGTACAAAAGATATGGGTTTGTGTTTTACTAAACAACCCAAAACAAGTTTGGTTGGTTTTGCAATGCAGGGTATATGTCTGATCCTCCCACAGGGCAATCTCAAATGGGGTATTTATTCACAAATGGTAGTACTGCAATTTCATGATGTTTCGTCAAACATATAATCACAGCTACTTCATCTAATCATGTAGAAATTGGCAATACCGGAAGCTAGTCGAGAATGTGCGTGGTTGAGAATTGTAATACAACACATTCAAGGATCATGTGGTATTTATTCTAGAGACAATGAACCAATAACTTTATATGAATACAACTTAACATGCATTGCTCAACTTAAGGAATGATACATCAAAGGCAACGGAACCAAGCATATTTTACCAGAATTCTTTTTCACACATGATTTGCAAAAGAATGGTGATATTACCGTTCAACAAATTCGTTCTACTTAGAATTTGGCAGACTTGTTTACCAAACCGCTTTCGGCTTCAACATTTAAGAAGCTTGTTCATGGGATCGGGATGCGATGACTCAAGGAGCTTAACTGATAATCAACAGTAGGCGAACTGAGAACATACGCTCTGCACACTTTTTTCCTAAGCTAAGGTTTTATCCCACTAGTTTCTCGTGGCAAGATTTTTAATGAGACAACATCTTAAATCGTATGAAGTTGATAACTAAATGGAAGTGTTATAAATATATTATAATTATCGACTCCTAATATAGTTTGTCTTGTTCTCAAAGTTTATCCTCCCTTATAAATATTTATTTTGTTGTATCTCATTGTAAAATACACCATTAAATAATAAAAATCCCTCTCTTCTTCTTCTTCTTGTTTGCTATTAATTCAATAAGAAAAATCGCTTTCTTCCTTCTGTTTTGTTATTAAGCTTGTTTCACAATATATTATTTTTGATTCTTTAATCATGAAATCTTCTCTCAATGTAAAGCCAAAAAATAAAATATATACTGTTGATTACAAATATCATTTTACATCTATGGTGAACATTTAATCTCACTATTTAAAAAAATTATCATTCAAAAACCAATCTAATTTTATACTTAAAAGAGGACTTCAACCTTTACATTTTTTTTAAGGTTTATGATAAAGACACGAACACTTTTTTAAATATACTCATCATAACTCTTACACTTAGGCATGAATGTCACGTTTCTTACTTTAGCGGACCACACTTAGGTTTAAACGTCACATTTTACAAAGTTGTTTTTAATTTTTTTAAATGCTTATTTTGATTTTTTTATAAAAACGAGTTGTTTTAAAAAAAAATTAATTACGCTTTTTTGGGTTTTTTGTGAAGTGTATTTTATTTATTATACTAAACTCTTTTTTTACGTTTTGTAATATGTTATTTTTTGGGTTATTGGCTTGTATTAATCTCAACTATCACGTATTGGCCGATAACACTCCCAACTTCACTCCTTCCATCTACCACCACGAACTATCATCATATTTTCCTCCAACACTCCCCCCCCCATTGAATTTACTTAACCCCGTTAAGTAAATGTGTAGATACGTGGCCTTTTTTTTATTTATTTCGTTTGAAAATTATGTCACGTCGGTTGCCACGTAAGAAATTAATTAACGAAGTTAAGTAAATTCAACGGGTGGAGTGCTGGAGGAAAATATGATGATAGTTCGTGGTGGTAGATGGAAGAAGTAAAGTTGGGAGTGTTATCGGCCAATACGTGATAGTTGAGATTAATACAAGCCAATAACCCTAATTTTTTTAGATATTTTTATCTCATAAAGTTGTTTTTTAAAAAATTTTTAAATGCTTATTTTTATTATTTATAAAAACGAGTTGTTTTTAATTTTTTTAAATTACGTTTTTTAGGTTTTTTATGAAGTGTATTTTACTTGTTATAAAATTAAAGTGGTTTTAAATTGAAAAAGAAAAACTACTAGATTTATTCTTATAAATAAAACAAATGTCATAAAGTTTTTTTTTAATTAAATTTATAAAATGTTTATTTTAATTTTTTTATAAAAACGAGTTGTTTCGAGCTGTATGTAAAAAAACGAGTTGATTTATTCTTATAAATAAAACAAGATGTAACATTTAGGCTTTAATGTCACGTTAGTTAGAGACACGCAAGATATAATATATAGGCCTTAATGTCATGTTAAAAGGGAATGTCTAACCAAAAACTATTTATGTCTATATGAAACCTCTTTTTTTATCTTTTGAGATTTTGAGGTCTCACGTGCATGGAAATATAAGAAGCTCATGAGCGTGGTTTTACTTTACCGTTAAAAAACGACAATAAAACATTTCTTTATCAATCTATTGTTGTCGGAAATTCAATTCAATGTATAATTTATTTTACTCTCAAAAAACGACATCAATAAAACACTTCTTTATCAATCTACAGTTGTCATAAATACAATTCAATGTATGCATTCAATATATATTTCTAAATAATGTCATATTTTGTCTTATTGAGCCATTTCATAGATATTAAGAGTATTACATATTAACACAATAGACAACTTATATTGACTTGTCTTGACTACACTGTTTAAATATATATATATTGTTTATAAAAATACAAGTGTTCTCTCATTTGCTCCGATGGTAAATCTTTTTGGATTCAATCTATGAGACGCCGTTTCGATCCACGCTCATTCCTGGTTTTTTTTAAAAGACCTAAAATTCTGCTGAGTCACCAAAGCGAATACCTGAAGGATTAAGCAGGTGAATCGAAGTTAAGAAAGACTATAAAATTCAGATTAGGAAGCAGCGGTGTGAGGTATTACAATGGTGATAAAGGGATTCGAAGAAGATAGAAACGCTAGGTTGATAGCGGTGAAAGAAAAGGGGAAAATTAAACACGTGGAGTCGACGTGTATCAAAATTTCGCTCTCTCTCTCTCTCTCTCTCTCTCTCTCTCTATAACTGATTAAGGGAGGCGAAAACCCTAATCCAAAAAGGTGAGATTTTCACACCAGCAGTACACAAGAATGATCCCATGTATCACCTCCTTTCTATTATCTTCAATCCTATCATCCAAATGCATCTCCATCAAATCTTCAAAGGAAAAAAGGAAAGTGCAAGGGATCTTACACCACGATGCGACCCATTGCCAAACAACCATGGAGAACGCACACCCCGTAAACAAGTGAAGAACCGAATCATTACCCGTCTCACAAAGACAACATGGACCAACATTGGAGAAAATATTCCTCCTCGCCAGAGAATCAAGAGTTGCAATTCGGTTTCTAAGAGCTCTCCAATTGAAAACATTGACTTTAATGGGAACTAACCTGCTCCACCTTAGAATCGGACCATCATAACCACCTGCATTCATGGAGATAAACTGTCGAACATCACTGGCAGCAAAGACCGAGGGATCAGACCCTTTCCATCTCCAAACCCCACTGACTTCTTCCATCCAAAGATGCATACCCAAATTCATCTTAACAAGGGTCGCATTAACCGAAACGATATTCTTCCACACCCTTGTTAATTGCTGCTTACAAGGAAAATAGTCAGACCGACCCCTCACCAAATGAATACAAGAAACCACTCTTCTCCACAGATTGTTCTCCTCGTTCTTGAACCTCCAAAGCCATTTGCATAATAGGCTTAGATTAACGTCCCGGAGACTCGCCAGCCCCAACCCACCATCTTTTTTGGGCCTGCAAACATCCTCCTTCTTAACCCAGTGAATGCGTCTATTATCCGATGATCCCCCCCCCCCCCCCACAAGAACTTGAACCGGATCCTCTCCAACACATCAATAACTCTTTTGGGCGCTTTATAAAGGGAAAAAAAGTATGTAGGAAGGCTGTCCATAACACTCTTGACCAACACCAATCTACCTCCAAGAGACAGATTCTTAGCTTTCCATTTAGTAAGCCTCTTCTCGAAGACGTCCACCACCGGTTGCCAATTACACCGCCGATTCATATTAGCCCCTATAATCATCCCCAAATGCTTGAACGGGAAAGAACCCGCCTCACAATGCAAATCATTCGCAGTAGTAGCCACCTCCTCAGACTCCACATTGACGCCATAGAGGGCACATTTTTCAGATTAAGTTTAAGGCCTGAAACTAAATGAAAACAACGAAACAAACGAATTATGTTATTAATATTGGCCGAATTCCAGCGAGCCATGATCAGAGCATCATCTGCGAAAAAAAGATTCGCTAAGAGGGGACCGTTATTAGGGAGATAAATCCCTTCCAAAATTCCAAGGGAGCACGCCTTCGATATCATGCAGTTTAGAGCCTCCATTGCCACAATGAAAAGATAAGGAGAAATGGGATCCCCTTGCCTCACCCCACGCGAGCATTGGAACTCCCTTGTAGGAGATCCATTGACAAGGATTGAAGCCCGGGCCGACGAAAGGATCCCCCGAATCCACCGTCTCCATCTCTCTGGAAAAAGCATTTGCTCCAACACGGAGTCAATAAAGTTCCAGTCAAGCGAATCGAAAGCTTTATGAAAATCAGCCTTGAAAATTAAACCTTTAAACTTCACAGATTTCATCCACGAGAGAGCTTCATTGATGATTAACGGCCCCTCCATGATATTCCTACCTTCCACATAAGCCATCTGGGTCTCAGAAATTAACGAAGGCAGAACCCCTTTCATTCTAGAAGCCAAAACCTTCGAAATTACTTTAGAAATGCACCCCAGAAGACTAATGGGGCGGAAGTCCCCAAAAGATTGGGCGTCCGAGGATTTAGGTATAAGCTGCAAAAATGAAGAACTACAACCTTTAGAAATAGCTCCAGATTCAAAAAAGTGACAAAGAACCTTGAAGAAATCCTCTTGAATCTCAGGCCAAAAAAACTTCACGGAATTGAAGTTGAACCCATCAGGGCCCGGGGCCCTATCCCCATCACAAGACCAGACTGCCTCCTTAATTTCCTCAATAGAGAAAGGCCTAACCAGCTCCTCCTGTTGAATGGCCGTCAGAGTCGAGATCCCGGAGCAATCCAAAATAGGCCTTGAGGAAGTATTGTTTGTAAAGATAGATTTGAAAAACTTCCTAGCCACCATCTTAACAATCAGAGGATTATCCACCCATCTACCATTCACCTTGATCCCACCAATTCTATTCTCAGCCATCCTCGAGTTAATAAATCCATGGAAAAACGACGAATTCTCGTCTCCCTCCACTGCCCACTTCACCCGGGCTTTCTGCCTAAGATCTTCAAATTTCTCCATATTTAGCTTAACAAGATTCCTTTTTACTTCAATCCAATTATCAAGCTCAGCCCCTTCAATCCTTCTACTTTCACTTTCCAGATCCATCCTGCTACAATAATTAGTGAGAGAATCCACAACCCTATTAGACGAATCTTTATGACGGGCTGACCATTCCTTAGTAAGAGATTTAACCTCCTTCAACTTCCTAAGAAGAGAAATATCAGGAGCAACCCCATTACAATCCCCCGAACAGAGCTTCGATCTGATAGAAGTAACCAAATCCTCATGTTTCAACCAAGACGAGTAAAACCTAAAAGGACATGGACCATAATCCTTAAAGGAGGTCTTCAAAACTAACGGACTGTGGTCCGACCAGAGACGAGGTAGAGCCACTAGGGACGCAAATGGCCACTTATTAAAGAACTCATTGCACACCAAAAACCTGTCCAGCTTACTGAAGTTAACGCCCTTCCCGTAAGAGTAAGTGAAACGCGAGCCCCCCATACTATATTCGTGAAGATTAGCCTCGAAAATAAAATCATTAAACTCATCAGCCCCCCTGGGATTGAATTCCGAGTACTTTCTTTCATCAGGGCATCTAACCTCGTTAAAGTCCCCCAAGAAAACCCACATACCTGTCGAGCTATCCATCAGGTTTAACAACGACCTCCATAGCTCACGTTTCCGGCTGACCCCTTGGGGGGCATAAACGTTAACAATATTGATAGGAAAACCTCCACCCAACACCACGCCAGACACAAGCAAGAAATTCGAACCTTTAACCGAATTCACAGACCTGAAGACCGACGGGTTCCACATGGTAACAATCCCCCCAGATCTGCCAGTAGCTACGACACTCTCCATTTCCACCGGATAATTTCCCCAGAAATCCGCCACCGGAAAATCCGACCCCGATTGATTCAGGGTCTCCTGAAGGCAGAGAAAAGAAACCCGATGCTTCCTGACAATACCCCTAATCCACTCCGATTTCATCTTGCCTTTAACTCCCCTTATATTACAGAAAAGAAAAACCATTACCTCTTGATGACACCACCATTAGCCACCACCTCTGATCGAATCAAAGTCCCAAACTGCTGCAAATCGACACCGACACCAGCGCCGACTTTGATAGTCTGATCCACCTCCATCTCGATATCCTCTCCCCCGGCCGGATTCACCGACTCAAGATCCTCCCCATCGGAATCCGACTCAAACTCCTCCTCATCCTCCAGCTCATCCCGCACCACCCCCTTATTGCCACCAACCCTCCTACCAATTCTAGAAGAACCTTCCCCATCAGAGACTCTGCTTCCCACTTTTACCCACCTCCTAGCACGACCCACACGCAAGCCCAGAACTAGGCTAATAGAGTTGGGCCTAGACCGTTTCTTGCTGACAGGCCCAGAACCATTAACAAGAGCTTCCTGAACCGGCCCACCGGACCCAGCGGGACCTTCCACCTCCTTTTCATTCAACCCGGGAGTATCCTCCACGCGCATGGCCTGATGCGTGGAAGAACTTGAGATCTGGTTCAAATGGTCACCCCCTTCGAAGCATGTGACGCAGCCTCCCCATGTGACGCTGCCATCCCATGCACATTCCCAAAATCCTCGGAACCAAACTGTCCCTCTGCCATCCCTTCCTCTTCCCCATGCACCCGATCTTCCGAGAACTCCGACGACACCGGCGCAGAGTTCACCGGAGAGGACTTCGGAGACAGGAGAAAATCCGGCTGCCAATCTTCTAAAATTTCAGTTATTGCACACCTGAATCTTTTACCCTGCCACTCCACAACACAATTGGTATTGATAGAGGCGGCCGACGAAACAATAACACCCATACAATCACAGGAGAGATCCTTGTCCTCAATGCTAGCCTCAGACGGTTGACAAATGGTGCCAACCGATCGAGCGATATCATAAAAAACAGAGCTTGACCATAACGACGGAGGAACCCCTTGGATCTTAATCCACCCCACTCGTTCGAACATGAAAGATTGCCCCCGCCAAATGTCAAGTCTAGAAAACCAAGGTTCCCACAGAGCCTTAACAGCGATAATGTCAGCAGCTTCATCTGGATCGGAAAAGGTGATCAGAACGAAGAGTCCACCCAAATATTTAATACTCCAACCCAACATAGGCAGCTCCGACATCCAAGATTGGAGATCGCACAACCTCTTGATATCCTTGGCACGACCCAGCAACGCCCTACCAGACCAGGCATCTAAAGCATCAGAGGACACCTCTTTAACTTGAATGACCTTAACACCCTCCTGAGGATTCGCACCCGGCCCTCCCTGAGGATTCGCAGCAGGACCCACCACCCTGGCATAAGACCTACCATCCGATTTCGATTGCATACGACCAGTACCATTCGCCCCACCTGACCTCCCAGCAGAAGAGGAAGCTCCATTACCTCTGTTCACCGGTTTACCATACCTATCGAACCTTTCAAGGTTAACCGACAACTTCAAGAAATCCATTTTAATACCATTCAACTCAAACTCCAGCCTGTACTTATCCTTAACATCCTTGAACTTGACGAACCCAAAAGGACTGCCCGCCTTGTCCACCTTCGAAGCAATGAAGACATCAGCAACCATCCCATACTTACCGAAAACCTCCCACAAGTCCTGACACTTTACCCCGGAAGGTAGATTGGAGACAAAATAGGAGGTAATGTTCTTAGCATTGCCCCAGAAAACTCTTTCTTTTAAAGGAGCCTTGCCGGAATTCCGACGCCGAACCTGCTGCCATTCACCGAGCGTCTCATGGTCTTCCATTAAAACCTTATAAGAGTGAAGAACGAATGATGATCCAAACAGCAGCAACACAACTGCACAACTGAGATTGATTCAGCCGCTAACCACACTCGTACCTACCAATATCTCAGCCGGGTTGATCGCGGATCAACCCTACGATTAAAGGAAAGGTGACAGGGTCGCTAGGTGCCATATCCGTTTAGATTTTAGGTTAACCGTTTATTCTGTTACAATCTTAGGGATTTATTTATTTTCTAAGTTTTCTATTATATTGATGCATATTGCCGTTTGAGTTTGTCGATTTAGGGGAAAGAAGTGTTAGCCACTTAATGTTTGAACGGTTTTTGCGAGTGTTGTATTCATGGTGTTTGTAACTTTTCTGATGATGCTTATATGTTATTAATCAGTTAACCGTTGCCATCACAGTTTTAACTTTTATATTACACTCATTCATTTGTGTATATTTCGTTTACCAATATGAAGATTACTTGGGTTTTATTCTATGTTAATATGTATGTGCCATTTATTTTGCTTTTAAAATTTTAATTTCCTGAATTTTGTTACTGCTTATCTGTTTTATATTATAACTTTATTTTCATTGTTTCAGTTGCATCAGCTTTCAAGCACTCTATTTCTTACAAAGGTGTCGATGCTTTTCATCTATTTACTGTTTTTGAATTGATTAAACATACAATTTAGGAATTCTTTACTTCTTGAACTTGATCGAGAGACCGCCGCTGTGTAAATATTCATTAACTTTTATTGCTTTACTGATATCGGCCAAAAAACGTAAAATTTAAATATATCATTGGTTAATATACTTAAAAACTTTGTTCATATATTCTCCAATTTCATATTGTGTTCTAAAGTAAATCAAACCTACAAACTTGGATGGTTAATTACTTTAACCATTCATCCATGAATACAACAACACAGTTGTTTCAAGTTATATTAGCTCATTAGAGCGCGTTACATGCTTCCTTTATATCATACAAAGTCATACAGAGAATAGTCTTGAGTTTATTTGCATCTGATATAAATTCCTATAGTTTTTAGGATTAATACATAACAACATACATACATGTAAGAGAAATTTGATTTTTTTCTTCCTTTCATCTTATCTGGGACGTATCTTCCTCTGTGATGCAGCAATTTCGGATTTATAATAGGAGAACCGTGGTTTAAAACTTACTGTATCTTTGCAACCTGTAAACAACCCATTTATTTGCGTGATAACTCTTGGACCTGTCCAGCTCATTGGAAATCACCAATAGGCAAATACATGTACCAATTTTTTCACCTATAACATGTTATGCATTTACGAACTTTTTTTAACAACTTTTATTTACATGTACCATCTAGCTACTTCTATCACATATTCCACCTGGTAATGCGATCATCTACGATGATGTTGCCCGCATGTTTCTTGGTTTATCGTGTGCTGATTTAGTGTCAACAGAAGATGCCACCAATCCACCTAATCTCTACCCCGGGTTACATTTCTGATGACCATCAGGCACAAAATACAGTCCCAAAACACTCATTTTTTCATTGTTGGAATTCAGCACTTAACCTGTTGTATCTCTATTTTTCCAGACACATCTTCATACGATGACCCGCAGCACGCTTAACCAGTCCTACTTCCTCTTGGCCACCAGTTGTTAAAAGTTTTGAAAACGTTATATTAGATTATCTCGAATATTATATGTATACAACCACTCGATTTTCCTATGTAATATACGGGTGCTGAATGTCTGATTCGTTACACATATGAAAACTTTGAATACACAACCGTTGCAACGCGCGGTTGACACCTCGTTTTAATGAAATAGCATTACCTTAACTTCACACATCCCTTTGACTCTTTCTCAGTTTCTCTCTCATTTCATATCACAATCTCCTTTTCCATCTATACCGCAAATTCTATCCATCCACCAAAGGAACAGATGAATCGAAACTCAAAGAAATAGATGAATCGAAACTCGTAAACTTTCTTCATCACCATCGTAGCCTCGGACCCTCTCGTTGGCCTATGAAGACGAATTGGAACTATCTTTTTCTCATCTTCACTTAGCCTATGAAGAAGTTTTACATATGATTTTCTGGTTATTCTAGTGAGGTGGTTTGAGAGAAGGAATAAGGAAGAAATTTGGGAAAAAATCATCGAATAGTAGTTTAATAAGTGTTTCAATTAAGTCGGTCCAACTTTTCTTCAATCTTAAAAAGCACTCAATTTTCAATTTGTGTTGCAATATAATTAAGTCAGTATAACATTTTTTTCTATTTTAAAAACTTTAGGTTCTGTTTGGCGCATTAGCTGAAAAGCTAGCTGCTAACTGGTAAGCTAGCTGCTAGCTGATAAACTATAAGCTAGCTGATTAAAAATAACGTTTGATAAAAACTAGTTGAAAAACGTAAAATGACATAAAAGTACATGTCATAAATGTAAATAAAGGTATTTATTTATAAGTTAAGGAAGGGTAAAACTGAAAATATTATAAAAGCTAGTTGAAACGCTACTCAACTAGCTTTTTAAAAGCTAGCTTTTTGACATTACCAAACGAGGTTTTTTTTAAAAAAAAAAAAACTAGTTTTTTTAAAAAACCTTGTTTGGTTATGTCAAAAAGCTAGCTGATAAACTAGTTTATAAGCTAACTTATGGCACCAAACACGACCTTAACACTCAACTTGTGTTACAATCTTGTTAAGCATATAACTTATTTACATAGGAAAATATATAGTTTTCACAAGATAGAACGCAAGTTGAAAATTGGGTAATTTTACTATATTAAGTTTAAGAAGACGTCGTCACTAAACAAGGAAACAAAATATAGTTTTCATAAAATTGAAACACAGTCCAAAAAAGGGAAAATTGTATTTAAATAATACGAATTAACCTCTATTGGCTAATAATAATACCAATTCAATTATTTGCCTACAATAATACCAATTCGTCAATTTAGTCTCAAAAATGATATGCCGTCTATTTTTCACTAACAGTGTTAGTTTTTTTTGCTGATGTGGCATTTGGAGGGGTTGTTTTGTAAATTCTATAAAATGGAGGGGACCCACTAGAATCATAAAACCCTAACCCCCCACCCCCTTCCCCTCCCCTGCCGCCGGCTCAGCCTTCTTTTTCCTTCTCCCCCTCTCTTCATATCTGCCCTAACCACCACCACCAACTGTCGTCTATTTTCTTCCTAACCTCCCCAAAAAAAAGCTACTCATTCTGCTCACCACTCCAACGTCCCCCTCCACCACTGACCCTTTAATCGATATGTATCGTCCCTCATTCCGGACCCAACCTTTCAACTCACCCGCCACCAAACAAGAACTCCGCCTGCCAAAAAAACTCCGACCAACACGGTTGTGTGATACGAAGATTGAGGTACCAGTCATACCACAGAACCTAATCTCAGATCATAAACAAATAACGATTTAGCACAGTCCAAGGCTTCGAATTCGAAGACATCTCTGGTTGCAAAAAAAACTCCCCCAAAAAAGAGAATCCGCTTCTCATTCTGTTGTTGGTACGAATTCGAAGCCTCCCGGAGTCAATTTCCGGTTGCGAATGGTGATGACAGTCATCTCCGCCAATTACGGCGGTTGCTTGGGCCGCCGGACCAGGCCTCATATCGCAAATCGTCTCCGGTGGAAGTGGTGACATCGTTTGGTGACGAGGTGAAGAAGGAAACCGGAGATGGTGACGAGGTGAAGGCCGGCAGTGGCTTCCGGCAAGGTGAAGGCCGGCGGTGGCTTCCGACAGTGTATAAGATTTTCTTATAAAATCTTTTTTTTTTACATAAACAGTCCCTCATTTTAATGAAATTACAAAACAGTCATTTATTATTTATATCTCATTAAAAAAGCCACGTAGATGCCACATAACATGCCAACTCAGCAACCACTAACACCGTTAGTGAAAAATAGACGGCATATCATTTTTGAGACTAAATTGACGAATTGGTATTATTGTAGGCAAAATAACTGAATTGGTATTATTATTGGCCAATAGAGGTTAATTTATATTATTTAAATCCAATTTTCCTAAAAATAAAAGCGGTTCTTACGATAGAAAAAAGTTAAAGTTAATTTATTAAAACACAAATTCAAAATTGAATGATTTTACAATCGAATAAAAATTAAAATTACTTAACTGAAATACATATCAAACTTTGTTACTATTTTATTTTATGACCTTTTCCACGTTTTACACAGAGAAAACACGACTTTAACTTGACATAGCTGTATGCATTAAATGTAATAAATTTACTATTTTAGCATAATAGCATTGAAAATTGAATATATACAGGTAAAGTTTGTACTATTTAAGCTGCACAAATTTATAGCTTGTTTATGACAGCATTGATGTTATGATGTGGTTGAAAATTCTCAATTTTATATGTGGTTCTCTAGGCTTCCTGTGTTTTTAATGTCTTTAATCCTAATATACAAAAAAAAAAAATTAAAGTTTAACTATAAATTTGAATCACTGACGGGAGCATTACTCATCCATCTGATCATCTTCAATCTTCATTAGAAGGAAACTTACCATAAGTGAGAAAATCCCTTGCGGCTTGGCCCAACTTAGACCCTCATTTATTTTATTTTTTATTACATGTGAGACTTTTAATATATTTAGATACCTCACCTTAACCAATTAAGCTAGGGATCATTGGTAATTGGTAATCCTGATACACAATTTGTGACCGAATTTTGTTTTCTATCATAAATTTATCATGATCATATTATATTTAATTTCTTAATCATTATCTTAGGAAATTGAAGATGTTAGTGAATAGTGATAAGCATCTTTTGTTTTCTATCATAAATTATCATGATCATATTATATCTATTTTCTTAATTATTATCTTAGGAAATTGAAGAAGTTAGTGAATAGTGAAATAGAAAGAGAAGAATTTGAACACCATGAACTTGAAGTGTTCTATTTGGAGAAGAACAAATAATTAAGAGACACACTAGAGTTTTTTAGATTTAAAGTTTTTGTTAAAATTATATAACCTATCATATTCTATGTTTTATCTTATCTCTATTTCACTCATAACTAATTTATATATTACATCTTCTCTTTTTTAAACCTCAAAAACATTATTAAAGCTTACAAATATTATTTTTTTTCATATTTAGAGAATCTCCGTTTAATTACTAAACATTTTCACACGTGTATTTCATTCATTAAAATGTTTGTGTAAGTTTCGTTTCACCAATTAAACATATTTATACATGATCCTCACGGTTCTTATAAATTGGGGTGGTTCTCAATTGAACATTTACTTATATATAGGGATAAGTTCATTTGAGAACTTTTGAGAATCTTCCGAGCCACTAATTTTCAGAAGGGGGACCACACAAATTAATGGAGAGGATTTCCTTATATATAACTAGTGGTTCAGAATGGTTCTCAAAGTTCACAAAACCAATTGGTTCTCAAATTGGGGGGGGGGGAGAATATAGGGGGAGAATCATTTGAGAACCAATTGGTTTTGAAAACGTTTGAGAACCATTCCGAGCCACTAGTTATATATAAGTAAATCCCACCCTTTGAGTGGCCCCCCTGAAAGTTAGTGGCTCAAAATATATCTCAAAAGTTTTCAAAACCAACTGATTCTAAAATGAATCTATCCGTATATATATAATTATATATAGGGAGAGGATCATTTGATAACCAATTGGTTTTGAGATCAATTTTAAGCCACTAATTATATATAAGAAATCACCCCCCCCCCCCCCGAAATTGAGTACCGGTTCATAATAGTTCTTAAAAGTTCTCAAATGAACTAACCCTATACATATACATATACATATGTATATATATATTATATATATATATACATATATATATATATGGAGAAGATTATTTGAGAACCAATTAGTTTTGAATTTTTTTTTATAACCGTTCTAATAGTTTATATATAAGAAACCCCCCCCCCCATGAAATATAGTGCCCCCCCCCCCCCTCCTGCCCGCGGAAATTAGTGGTTGAGATCTGGTTCTCAAAAGTTCTCAAATAATTGTGAAATAAGGTGTCTACATGTCTACATTTATGAGAGTGTCTACAATGAACTTTTCAATATATATATATATATATATATATATATATATATAGGGGATGGGTAAAATAAAAACCACTCCGAGTTGAGAAAATCGTGAAAACTCTCCAAAAGCGAATCAAAAATCGTTTTTTCTTATTAATTTATTATGGTAGTTCTTTAGGTTATACACATAAAAATGTGTTTACGTATGATTCTCTCCCTATTATATATATATATATATATATATATATATATATATATATATATAGTATATATAATTCAGGGGGGGGTCATATATATATAACTTAGTGGTTTATAATGGTTCTCAAAAGTTCTCAAACCCAATTGGTTCTCAAATGATCCTCTCCCTATATATATATATATATATATATATATATATATATATATATATATATAGAGGAATGATAAAATGAAAACCTCTTCGAGTTTCGAAAACCGTGAAAACCAAGCTAAAAAATCGTTTTTTGTTCCGATTTTTTTTATGGTGACTCTCTAAGTTAAAAAGACCCCCTTTATGCAAAAAAGTAAAATAAATGCCTAGTAAACTTTTTAAAAAAATATATTTTATAACCGGTGTTACATATGTAACAGGGTAATGTTACATATGTAACATATGTTATAAAATATATATTTTTTTTTAAATTATTAGGCGTTTTTTTACTTTTTTGCATAAAGGGGTTCTTTTTGACTTAGAGAGTCACCATAAAAAAAATCGGAACAAAAAACGAATTTTTTAGCTTGGTTTTCACGATTTTCCAAACTCGGAGAGGTTTTCATTATATCCCTCCCCTATATATATATATATACTAGGTTTGTTACCCGTGTATTACACGGGCCGGAGGTAATCAATTTAACACAAACATTTTGTAATGTTTTTCTTCGTGTATAAAATTAAAAGATTTAGTCCTTAACTGCTTTTAACTCTAGATAGCATCACACACAATTGACCATGGAAGAATACCGGTTGTTTAAAAAAACAAACCAACCTTAAAGAGTTATTGGCCATTGATTTTATTAATCCTCATTGCAGAGCATACAGCTAGCAGAATTTGCATTCTGTGAAACTTGAAAGGAATCCTTGTCCGAAAGTGTTAAGCTTAGTCTTGGAAGAAATGTGCAATGTCCAATATTAGTGCATCATATTATCTCTACCTCTACTACACGATTACGCAATAACACCACTTTTTATCTAGTTTCGTTACGTAAAACTCCCCTTAGCAACTTCTCAAACCTGAATACCAACCGCTTTAAGACACTTCTTTGAATTTTAGTACCCTATTAAACAGACTAAAGATAACATATTGTAAGACTACAAAGACAAGTGGATTCTTACATGAAAGATGTTTAGATGTGGAACAATACCATCCATAAGGACCATCTCAATGGAGTAAATCTAAGCCGGGTTCAAGAATAGTGAAGCTTCCATAGGTAACTAATCCGCACCTTCATTATGGTCGGGCATTTGTGCATCAACCTGACTAATTAGAGTTATAGACTTGGATTTCATGAATCTGCAATGAGTAATTTTGTTTGATTGATATGTAGATCTATCATAGATATGCACTATTATACATAATAATCTCAAATGGGTACATTAAGAAAACCAAATCAATAATTCTGATGTCCTTTATCTAAATCATGTTGTTTGTGAATATTAAAAGATCAAAACATTACGAGAACAAATGAATAAAAGACCCAGTAATTTGAAATAACTATTTGTGGAGATACAAACATTGTCAAGATTTAGATCAAGAACCGTCACTGTCAAAACATTAAACTCTCAAATGTGTCCTTCAATCACATAAACAGAACTGTAGACATTATAATTCAGTAGTGCAGTCCCTATACTTGTTCTAGCTTATTAAATTTCTTACATTGTAAATCATATCCTTATATTACCACACTGAAGTAAGAACTGACAAACAGGTAATGTGTCTTACATTGTCATCATACAAAATAAATAAAGCTTACCTAATCTTAAATGCAAATTATATGAACTAAAAAAAAGTTCAAAATCTTTTTAAATATGCAGCTGAAACTGAACAGGTCGAATGGAAAAGATCAAAAGTATATTTGAGTTATGGTACCTCCTCTAACATGTCAAATTTGCATCTTTTGGCCTTCAGGTATCCATGTCTAAAAATCATCATCAGTGGGAGTCATTCTGACTTTTCAATGTCAAACATATTACTCTCCATAACTGTATAATTGTTTAATTGTCGATATATATTCTAAGATAATTTCTCTATACAAATGTGGTGATCGGCATTATTGCTTCATATTATGTGTGTTTGCTCAATAATTTTTAACTAACAAATGAAAGACTTCAGATAAAAAGTTATATACTTACTGGTGAAAGATGAGGCTTTAACTTAACAATAAAAAAGGAAAAACCTAAATTTGTTAATTTCTTAAGGAGAATTGCAATTGCAGAAATGATCATACATAAAAATAGTTGAAAGTAAATAAAGGGAGTGAGCATGAGACACCCAACAAAAATGAATCACCAAGATTTAAAAGTAGGCTACCAAAGCATCAATTCATCGTCACCTGTTCCATAATAATCAAATTGGAAACAGATTATAATATTACTATTTTGGGAGAAACCATAAACAAAATACAGAAATCAAAATGAATCAAGGATGGTATTAACAAAGGACCGAAATACCTTAAATATCCTTTTATAAAATTATCTATGGGAAATTTAAAGAGCATTCTAATCGCCATCATTAAAATTCTTCTCATTCCTTTCCAAAAAAACTCAGTACTGATTTTCTTTTTGTAATTACAAACAACATAAGCTAGTAGATGCAGGTTCAGATATTAAGAGAAAACCATTATCACCCAACATTCTATAACATGATGATTTCACCATTTTTAGATGTATGTATAATATGTATAATATGAACATAAGCCGGTGAAACAGGAAATTAAATACATGGTTACCTAGTAGCAACCAATTTTGCAAGATTAGTATCTGGATGTTGACAGAAACATGCGGCTGATGTCCGACGGTCGGGTAGTTTAATTATTTTAGAGCCCAAGAGTTCTCTTTATAATAGGTTGAAATTAATCTTGAAGTTTTATGTTACTTTTCGGGAGTTTTGTTAAGAACAACGTTTTTAGCATGCTGTTAGATTTGTGCAACATGTATGCAGTAGTTACCACATGATGTTCAGTCCTTAATCCTTAACAACTATGTGTTCCTAATTAAGAAAATGGAGCATAAATATGCATGCATACAGCTGAATTGAGAAGTTGAAAACAATTGCGAACTAATGGATGTTTAGATATATACCAGGATATGTATATATATTTTGACTGTGAAACAGATGGATATTTAGATGTAAATTCAGTATGTCCAAGTTGAATTTACCTTTAAAGCCATAGCTCCACCTAGTGAGTGTCCACCATGACCTAAATATGATAAATAAACAAAAAATGATGTAAAATATGGACAAACTGAGTTTAAATATTTGTGGATGGAGTACAAGTTCAAGCACTGTATTTAAGTGCTTATTTTAGTACTTATTCCCAAAAGTTAGAAAGAAAAAAAAGAGTTAATTTGAGTGCTTTTAGTACTTTCCTGAGCATAAAAAATTCTTTTTGACCCAAACCCAATTGACCAATTACCTTACCAACCCGTTTTGGGTCAAATTGAGATGATAATGATCACTTTTACCATGATAATCCTCCATTATTGGTAAAGATTTGTACCTTGAAGATGTATGAGCATGTGTACTGCCAATGAAACCTTGGAAGAAAGTTTAAATAAAACTGGATGTTGACACTGATTGCTTCCACTTTCATTGCCTCTGCAACTCTCTTTCAATTCAACTTCTCTTTTTTAACAGATGAGTAGATCCATTCTTGAAACCAGTTTTGCTAAAACTAAAAAGTTATAGAGCAGTTATAGAACCGAATACTCAAATTTATAGAAATGAAGGTGAAAAGTGAAACTAATAAGCAAATTAATTATAATCGTCTAAAAATGCAACACATTTTACTAAAAATTGTATGCGATACCTTGAAAGCAACATGAGAAGTACTATGATTCTTGATCCAAACAACACTTCTCACCTGTTTACTGGGCTTATCTGCAACACCAAAAATTATAGTGGACAATCAGACATTCGTTCTTAACATTTCTCAAATTGCTCAACCGTGAAAAAAATCTAAAAACAAATGCTCAACCCTAATATGCTCAACCGTGAAAAAAATCTAAACACAAATTCATTGAAATGAAGAGAAAACAACTTTCTAAATTTCATAAATCATAGGATATTACTGTAAATGTATATAAACTTTCTCAAGCATGTGACTGCAACGTTTGCACCCATTCAACTTGCAAAATTCACCAATTAATTTTAGGGTTAACCTCAAATCGTGGTTAAATAGAAAAAACATACCTTTAGAAACGATAGAAGAAGGATATGCTATCTTCAGTTCGCGACTAACGTAGAACAACAGAGGCAGAGGTGCAGATGCAGGCCAACAATGGAGAGTCACGACGATTTATAAGGAACTTGATTTACGAACCGCTGAAGCCTTCACCGATTCAAATCCCGAATTGAAGACATTGATAATACGATTGAATAAAAACTACAGTTAGGGAGAAGGATCCGTTTTAAAATTGAAGGATGTGGATTGAATGCCAGTTACGATTACCAAAACCTAAACGATTTACATCCTCAATTCATTGAATATATCGATCCATGAGGTGTCCATGAATGAAATTGAATTAATTGAAAGATATTATTAGGGCACGGGAGGGAAAGCAGACTGAAGGCGCGAAAATAAGAGCGGAGATATGTTGAGATAGTGACACGTGGTGTAAAAAATCTTTACTTATTAAAGTAGTAGATATATATATATATATATATAGGGGGAGAATCATTTGAGAACCAATTGGTTTTGAGAACTTTTGAGAATCATTCTGAGCCACAAGTTATATATAATGAACCCCCCCCCCCCCCATGAATTTGAATGGTTCCCCCTGAAAATTAGTGGCTCAGAATGGTTCTCAAAAGAAAAAGTTCTCATTTGAACCTAACCCTATATATATATACATATATATATATATAGGTTTAGGGTAAAATACATCAAGCAAAAACGCTACATCCATTGCGGATTGATCTGGGGCGTCCATCAAGATCATCCAACAGCCATGATCTATGGTGTTTCCGCCTATGGTGTTTGCATATATATATATAGGGAGAGAGAGAAAGGGTAAAATGGAAACTCTCTTAAGTTGAGGAAACCGTGGAAGCTCTTTAAAAAAGGGGTAAAAATATGTTTTTTTTCTCAATTTTTTATGGTGTTTCTTTAAGTTATAGGCTACCCTTAATTGGAAAAAAAATGGCCTTGTAGATTTTTTTTTTAAAAAAAAGTAACATATGTTACTTTTCTGTTTTTTTACAGGTACACACGAAAGTAACATATGTAACATTTACTTTTTTGATATTTTTTTAAAAAAAAATTACTAGGCATTTTTTTTTCATTTAAGAGTAGTTTATAACATAAAGAACCACCATAAAAAAATTGAGAGAACAAAAAACAAATTTTTACCCCGTTTTTTAAGAGGTTCCACGGTTTCCTTCACTCAAGAGGGTTTCTATTTTAACATTCCCCTATATATATATATACTAGTTTTTGATACCCGTGCGACGCACGGGTGAGTTTTAAAAAAATGAATCCAAAATTTAAAATATTATAATAAATGTAATTCGATAATTGGAATTTAAGAAAAAATGAACATTCGACAACATAAAAAGTTACAAACTTAAAAATACAGACTTATAAACAACATTTGATGTTTTGTTTGTCACTTTTCCATCTTCATCCAATATAAAAAGTTTTAGTCCATCCATGTTATTAACCCTTGATAATGCAACATAAAGCTAGCCATGACTAAAGCATGGATTCTTCAAATGGAGTCTAACTCTTGAAAGTGACTGACCTTAGCTTTTGTTAACTGTCATTCCGAAACATCCCGAAATCGAAAATTGTCTCCTATTGAATTTAAATGGGATGACTTAGCTTAAGATTGTTTTAAAATTGTAATAAATAGTTCAGGCTGCTGCACCCATGATCATACCTAAAAAATAAGTAACTTTTAAAAATAAAATATGTGAATTTATATTGTTAAATAGAGTGATACATTTTGGACGTCATTTATTCTTACATTTTGACATTGTAGTGGCAGATTTAGGATGAAACCCAATAATTAGGGTAAGCATTGAAACAAATATACCACCACCTTCAACTCCAACTAAACTCCCAAATGCTACTTCAAAAAATCCAATAAAGCTACCAAAAACAATTTTCCTATCATATTTTATAAATATTCATGTTACTTTTTTATTTATTGAATTGTTAACATTTCAATAGTACATTTGGTCCAGTAAAACACGGTGAACCACACCAAGAAGAAAGAAAGAAAAGGCAAATTAAATACATGATTCATGTAAATAAAACTTTGAAAACTTACTGCTTCATATGAGAACCGCAAATAATTAGAAAACTTACCTTCTAAATATGTTATTCAAAGCATTAGCTTCAATAAGGTTTATCCACTTAAATAACCTTAGTACCTTACTATCACCTTGTTTCTTCCACAATACACGACCTCAATGAACTTTAAAACGACGTGGATTCGGCATTACACAAAAGCCTAGTTACATTCCCAAAGTTGTAAAAAGAGACATTCTTGCACTTTAGATTTATCATACCAATAAATTGAAGCTAATTTTTTTTTAAAAATAAATCATGATATCAACTTATAGAAGAAGTAATTGTTGTTACAACATGCTACATATCAATTTGCAACAATTGCATGCTACATATCAATTTGCAACAATCAGTTACAACCAAAATTAGATAATACATAGCTAAGAGGTATAAACATAATTTTTTGAGGCGATAAGAAAAGTCATATTACCACCAAGACATGCGAGAGATATATTGTTGGATGAGTCGGTCATCTGCCATTGTTCCAACTTTAAGAAGATGACAAAGACCTCACAATTTATCGTAGTTCCTGAAAAGTTTCATCATTGTTTCTTCTAACACGCAGACTCGTACAACTATAAAAATAGTCAAACAAACAAAAAAAAGAAAAATTAGCATGCAAAACATTGTGAAATATTAACTAATGCAATTACAACCTTATGGATTTAGATGCCGACCTTGCGGTTGTAGAGGTTGAAGAAATTAAAAAAATCAAGTAATGGTCATGGTGCTTAATAGTGCCTTGCTTCGTGTTCATGAAGGAATTATCAATCAAATCTTTGTGTGTGTATTCCATAAAAAATAATAAGTTATAAGACTTTCATTAAACATCACAGAAACATATGTTACTAAACCTCTTCACCTTGAAGACCAAAATGTTCAGACCATAGACTATGAGCGAATTTCATAGCACTCCAAGATTCTCCATTCATTGTTGGATCAGTAAAGTCTATATCTTCAGTGAGAACCTCTATCTGATGTAGCAATTTGTCTTGGCATAAAGACATTTATCTTCCAACCATTCCATAAAATACAACCCAATTTAAGCGTAGATTCAAACCTTAGAATCCCTATGTCCAAGCAAACTCCGGTTATTTATGTTGGATGATCCAATTAAGGTGATACGGTAATAAAAAATCATCACTTTACTATGAACATACACCTGGAAGAAAAATAAAATACGAAAGATGTTATTTCAATATCACCGCGTGAATAAATTACTAAACAACACAGAAAACATTTCATTACCTGATTTGTAACGATGGGTCCATCATCACCAAGTCTGCCATACGTCCTGAGGCCATAAAATGATATATAATCGTCTGTTTTAGGACCAATAAGTGCATTTAGGTTGTGTAGTATCGAGTTGTGTCCTCTGGAAATGGTTCGGTACTGCCAATTCATTATAGCTCTCACCGTTGCAGCGTCGCCATCATCTAGACGCCCCTGTTAATTTGTTACTGCTTTAGGCCAAAGGTCAAAACGGACCCGAACGGACCGGGCCTGATAGGATATCCGCAAACGGCTTTTAAAGATACATCTAGACGCCACTGTTTATTTGTTACTACTTCTAGGTAGTAAGCCATAACACATCTAATATTTACTTTTATAGATGAAATGGTCGATCTATCACCTGTGGAAAACAGTATCCAAAAAGAGTTATTCATATGTAATACTTCCAAAATTTAATAAATTAACCAAGAATCACTCGTGGAAAATTGAAAATTTAAACAACACGAAAATCAAAATTTATCTTCAAAATCTACTTCTACTCCTAATATTCAATTAAATCTCACAGTTCATAGAAAAATCACACGATTCTATAAAAGATAACATCTTTCAAACATATTAGATGTTCCATTTTCCGTCATTAGATGCATAGATTAATAGAAAAACACACTGCACACACAAATACATGTTCTTGGGGACTATGGCGGTCTAGCCAATCCTTTTGTTGGTTTAATTTTTCTTTCATGAATATATACTAAATTTTGATGAGATTGTGTGTTCTACTCTAATTGATGAAAGTGATTAATGGGTTCATGGATATTTATTAAATCCAAGCGAATGATTTGAGTTAACATGTTCAACTTAACTCAGTGTAGTCCAAATATTTATTTCTAATAGAACACATAAGAAATTAGGAACGGATCGATGGGAACACATGTACTTAATTTGACGGTTGAAGTACGTAAACTGGTGGTTAAAGTGTCTACTAAGAGTTGAGTGAAAACATAAACTGAACCTGTATATTATCCATTTTGCTCCTGAATCCAAGCAGAAATCCAGTAGACAACCTGTAAACCATAATGTTCCAATGACTTTAAATGGCTCCAACCTGTTGTAGCAATAAACATCTGACAATTAAAATAAAGCCAACAACATAAGCCTTTTGTTCTCATAAGTTCCCGTAAATTTAATTTCTCAACTACAATTCAATTTATTTATACAGGTGGAATCATATTGTTGTTTTATATATAATTTGCATATACATCAGATCCATTGCTCCCATAAATGAACTATACAATCATTCAAAATCCAATTACCCATTTAGCAAGCCGCTGACACTTCTCTAGGAATCAACATTGCCAACTATGAAGTTAAAGAAACTAACTTTGAGTTTAATCAACAATGACTCCTCATACTTCTCTTGTTTAATGTTATATAATATTATGCATATTAGTTAATTTATATAAGTAACATGCTATGAGTTTAATCAAACTTTTCAATTGGTTCAAAGAGCTTCAGCTCGATCTCATTTATCAAATGATTCAATTTAAGCTATTTGAGCTTTTTATCAAACTGATCTCAAATAGCTCATGATATGATATTATCAAGATGACAAAAGCTTCGAATAATAAATATTAGAGAGGGACCAAATTGAAAGATGATGAAGACCAAATGACATCATAATGTTATATGTACAATCACTAATCTAATTAAGTTTGGGTTTTATTGTAGCTTGATATTCAACTAAAAAGAAGAAAGATTTGATAACCCTGCCACTCTTATCACCTAAATTCATCCCTGCAAAAGTAGAATTTCACTTCATAACTTCAATGTGCTCAACAATATGTTAGCACAAAGAACAATAAACACCACCATATGACACCATACCTTTGAAGGAGTTTTAGATACTTCGTATGAATCAGTAGTAACTGAATCAAGCCACAAACCTGGAAACAGATTCTGCACAAATTGAAGGAATTATAATCATAAATCAGCCATATCCAATCACTTCAACAAAGAAATTTGTCAAACAACAATTTTGAAATCTCTAATTTTTTAAGAAATTAGGGAATCATTAATTAGAAATTCACTAAAATTTCAAACTGACTCACATCAAGTTGTTTCTGAATCGCCATGACTAAAATCAACGAAAAAAATATATTAAGAGAAATAGGTAGTAGCTCCAAAATCAAAAACATATGTCTTGAATCCTGATTAATTGAGAAACGATACATTAAAAGGGTCAAACAAAAATCGAATATACATGTTCAAATCGACATCGACAGTAGACGGAAATGGTTTCTCCATTCTTCAACGTTCATTGATCAATTTTAGGGATACAAAGAGCTGCGATGAAAGGGACCAAGATATGAAACAGATGAGCGATTGGAACCAGATTTAGAAGAAATGTCTTTACCTGATCGATGGATCGATTGAAGATGTTGGTGACTGCCGGAATCGATGCAAGAACCCTAATCACCTAATCGATTGAAGATGTTGGTGACTGCCGGAATCGATGCAAGAACCCTAATCGCCTAAAGGATGATCCTAGTGGAGAGGCGTGATTAGGGTTTTTAATTGAGATGGATAAACAATGGATGGGTCGGGTATACGTAGTGTAGAATAGGGGTGATTTGAGCGGGAAAATGATTTTAAGGAATGTTGTGGTGATGCCACGTGGCGGTTAATCTTTTCATATATAATATATATATATATATATATATATATATATATATATATATATATATATATATATAGGAATGAGAACTAATAATAACCCCCTCTTATAGTGATAACCAAATAACTCCATCTTAGTGGTTGGATCAAAAAGCTGGTGCTATGGATGAGTGCCAAGTGGCACTGACTTGTTTCCCTTTTCTTTTTTAATTGAAAGGGTATAAGTGGTATTTTAATCAAAAGAAAAAGTACCACCCCCATTTTTAAAACGGCTATAACATTTTTATCCGAAGTCGGTTTTTTATAAAAATTATACCATTAAACTCGCCTCATTTTACCTTTAATTCGGATGTGGTCTCGACTTTTTTTGAAACTTTTTTTTCAAACGTCCGTATTAACATCAATGCTACAAAAAAGGGCAGCAGCGCCACAAAAGAAGGCACCAGTGCTACTTTTTGTAACATTACATGTCAGTACGAACGTTTGGGAAAAAATATCAAAAATAGTCGGGACCACATCTGAATTAAAGATAAAATTACAACGAGTCCAACGGTATTTTTTTTTATAAAAAACCGACTTCAGATAAAAAAGTTATAGCCGTTTTAAAATGGAGGGGGTACCTTTTTTGTTGGGTTAAATGTCTAAAATACCCTCCCTGGAAAGAGAAAGAGGGTGACACTTGTCATGATTTTGGTAGTTCAAATGGGTTATTTGGTTATTGCTCCAAGCAAGGGTTATTAATAGTTCCACACCCTATATATATATATATATATATATATATATATATATATATATAGGGAAAGTATAGAGTGAAAACCCACTTGAGTTGTGAAATCTTTGAAAACCCATTCAAGGGTTGTGAGGTGGACACCTCACTCTATTTTGTCTTATGCAAAAGGGTAAGATTGTATTTTACTCTTTATCCCATCAATTATGAATTTTGTGTTTCCAATGCTCCATCCCATCACCTTTTCCTCCTAGATAACCCCCTTCCTATCTTTTTCTTTTCTTCATTTTCATTTACACTTATCATTTAATTCTTCTTCTTCTTCATATCAAGAACACTCATTAACTCCATTAATGCACTTCAAGAAACCTTAAAAATCCAAAAAATGCGACCTCCGAATTTAATGTCATCTCCTCAACATCAGTTTCCTCACAATTTGGAAGACAATTTGCATCGTACGGAATCATCCAATGATTTTATATCAACAATGGACAATCTTATGAAGGTATGTTAAGAGTTTTTCTCTTTTTAACCTTTCTTTGTTCTTAATCCCCCCCCCCCCCCCCCCTTTGTTCTTAATCCCCCCTCCCACTCACCCCCAATAGTTTTATTTACTTACATATGTTTTATTCAGAATCTTCCAATGGAGATCCTAATATTCAAGACAATGTCAACAATGTTCATCTAGTAATGTTGTCCTGTTTGAACAAACTGAAGCATTTTCTTGTTTCATATCTCCTAACGGATCCAAGATTTATTACCCTCATGTTGCTGATGATATAAACCAGTGATTGGCACCATCTTTTGGTCATGGGATGAAGTTATGTATTATTATGGAAGATATGCCAAAGTAGCAGGTTTTTTCAGTTCGTGTGGGTCAAACAAAAAAATGGAAAGGTATTGTTAGTAACATGTTAATAAGATATATTTGTTATTTTTTTAGTATATCTATCTAGATAATTTACATATGTATAATGCTGTGAGCATAATGTTTAATAGCACTAATATTTTTTTACATATGTTAAATCTCCATATATTATTAAATTTACATATGTAAATTTTTGTGCTACATACGTAAATTAGACGAAAATCTACGTATGTAAATTACTTGGATTTACGTATGTAAATCATTTGAATTTACATATGTTACATGTTTATGATGTTTTTGTATGTGAACTGATTAGTTTTTTTTTTCTGAATTTACATATGTATATTACTTGAATTTACATATGTAAATTAATTGAATTTACATATGTAAATTACTTAAATTTACATATATAACATGTTGTGATGTTTATGGAATTGAACTCGTGAACTTGTTTTCTTCGTAGGTATTGAGATATTATGACAAAGATGAAGATGACTATCAAGAACTCAAGAACAATTAGCTTTTACATATTTTTGTTAGGTTCTTATATTTTAATTTTATTTTTCTTTTAAATGTTATTGCAATGTTTACTTATAAGTTCATAAAATTTATTTGTTATTTTTTTGGTATATCTGTCTCCATTACATTATGTGCATCTTATCAGCATTTTTCTTTATTGATTAGTGTTAAGTGTAGTTTGTAACATATTATATCTCATTATATATTTAAATTTATATATGTAAACTTGCGTTACATATGTAAATTTACGTTTGTTTAATGTTACCTCTCATTATATATTTAAATGTAGATATGTAAATTGCTTTACATATGTAATTTACTTGGATTTACATATGTAAGTTACTTGAATTTACATATGTAACATGCTGTGATGTTTACGTATATAAATTGATTAACTTTTTTCTTGAATTTACATATGTAAATTACTTGAATTACATATGTAAATTACTTGAATTTGCATATGTAAATTACTTGAATTTACATATGTAACATACAGTGATGTTTACGTATATGAACTGATAAACTTGTTTTCTTCGTAGCTTACGAAATTTTGTGTCAAATATGAAGATGTTTACGTATATATTTGTAATGGTTACTTATATGTTAATGAAATATATTTGTTATTTTTTTTGTATAAATGTCTAGATAAATTACATATGTATAATGTTGTGAGCATAATCTCTAATAGCACTAATATTTTTTTTACATATGTTAAATCTCCATTTATTATTAAATTAACATATGTAAATGACTTGTGCTACATACGTAAACTTAGACGAAAATCTACGTATGTAAATTACTTGGATTTACATAAGTAGATTACTTGAATTTACATATGTAACATATGTGATGTTTACATATATGAACTGATTTTTTTCAATTTACATATGTAAATTACTTGAATTTACATATGTAACATGCTGTGATGTTTACGTATATCAACTGATGAAGTTGTTTTCTTCGTAGATTACGAGATTTTGTGTCAAAGATGAAGATGATTATCAAAACTCTGAAACAATTAGCTTTTATATACTTTTGTTAGCTTTTATATATTTTTGTTAGGCTTAAAATTTTCTTTGATTAATTTTTTATGTTGTTGTAATTGTACTTATATGATAATAAAATATATTTGTTAATTTTTTTGTATATATGTCTAGATAATTTACATATGTATAATGCTGTGATTAAAATGTTTAATAACACTAATACTTTGTTTTACATATGTACAACTCGTATCTTGGAATCAAAAAAATTTGAATTTAAAAAAGTTGGAGATATAGTAATAATTAGTGTCTTGAAAGTTGAAATAATTTGAGAGGGAAAAAATTTGTGTCATGTTTGATATCTTGGGAGTTGAAAAAGTTGGAGAGAGAAAGACAATATTTATATTGGAAGTTGAAAAAGGTGGAGAGAGAAGTGGAATGAATAAATAAAGAGGTGGAATGATCTCATCCATCCATTGCCAAGATCAATGGCCCATATAGAGTTTTCAAGATTTTCACAACTCAAGAGGGTTTTCATTATATCCATTCCCTATATATATATAGGGTGGGGATATAATGAAAACCAAGTCCACTTTGGAAAACCTAGAAAACTAATCCCTTGGCCCTCATGCTTCCACATCACTAAGAAATCATGAGTACAAAAGGACATAATGGTCAATTCAACCATGAACATTTTCTGGATTCTGACAGCCCTCTTACACATTTTCTGCAACATTCTCTCTCTTACTTTTTCAATTTCCAAGACAGATTGGTTACATATATAACTTTGTTAAATATGTAATAGAATTTTTCATTGCGTGTTACATATGTAAATTCATCAGGATATGTACTCTTATTAGAATCTATGTCGCGTCGTTATGTTGTGTACTAGAAGTGTTACATAGGAAATCCAAAGACTTACATACGTAAGCC
This sequence comes from Deinandra increscens subsp. villosa, assembly GCA_039602395.1. Classification (NCBI taxonomy): domain Eukaryota; kingdom Viridiplantae; phylum Streptophyta; class Magnoliopsida; order Asterales; family Asteraceae; genus Deinandra; species Deinandra increscens. Next base: position 8,507,466 of record JBCNJP010000020.1, read on the forward strand.
AATAGTTACATGTGTAAACCAACACTTAAAATATGTAAATAACGAGTTACATATGTAAACCAAGAGTTACATATTTAAAACAATTATATTTACAATTATGTTTTGAAACAAAGACTTCTATATGTAAACGGGTAGTTACATATGTAAACCAACACTTAAAATATATAAACAATGAGTTACATATGTAAACCAATGGTTACATATTTAACACAATTAAATTTACAATTGTGTTTTGAAACAAAAACTTATATATGTAAACCAGTAGTTACATATGTAAAATAACACTTAAAATATATAAAACAATGAGTTACATATGTAAACCAAGATTTACATATTTAAACCAAGGCTCAAAATATGTAAACAGTGAGTTACATATGTAAACCAACACTTAAAATATGTAACTCACTACAACATAAAAGCATAAAACAGGCATACAAACATTAGAAAATACTGAAAACACATTAGAGTCAAACATATAAAGCTTACACATGTAGAAAAAATAATACATTTTAATAGATTACTCTGTAGATTAATGTAATGGTTAACTAGTTATAATAAACATTTTATTAAAAAAAATACTTGCATAAAAACGAGAACGAGAAAAGATATAACAAAGAAGAAAATCTATAAGAAAAATAAAAATTTTGATATTAAAAACCAAATAAAGATAAAAGAAAACTAACCATTTAAATGTTAAAAGGCTAAACAAATACTGACAAAGCAAAGTATCATCACACCTAACCCATTTTTCTTTTATTATTTTCCTTTTTTTCATTTATTATTATCATCTTCTTCTTCATCCATATCAAACTAGATGATGAAGAGAAACAAGTACCTTTGATTTTGAGTTTCGAACTAGATGGAATAGCCGACGAACGAAGTAGTCTCTTCTACGAGCGACGAGTGGATCTACGAGCGCCAACAAATCTACGAGCGTTGGTGGGTGATGGAGGAGGTGGCCGGTTAGTAATGGTGGTGGGTTTCTCAGATCTTGAGTTCCATGGTGGAAGCTTAGAAATTTTGTTGTGGTTTTGAAAGAAGTAAGAAATGGAGAGAGAGAGAGAGAGAGAGAGGATGATGAGATGGTGATAAATGAGAGTCAACATGGAGGACGACGTTGTGGGTTTCTCAGATCGTTAGATCCATGGTGAAAGCTTAAAATTTCTTATGAGTGTTGAAAGAAGTAAGAAATAAAGAGAGTGTAGGTGGTGGTGGAGGTGGTAGTGGTGGTGGTGGAGGTGGTAATGGCAGAGGTTGTAAGGGCTGAGAGAAAGAGAGAGATGTGAGTTTGAAATGAAAAAATAAAAATGAAAAAATGAAAATAAAAAAAGCTATTGTAGATGTGAGAGATAAAGAGATGATGATGTGATGTGAAAAGAGAATGAAAAAGCTGTGCAAAAGTACATGTTTAAAAGTTCTCATTTCCTATTATACCCTTTTGACACTAAAGACAAAATAAAATGATAATAAAAATTAAGGAAAAAGATGAAAAAAATATAGACCATAGGATGATGGTGATCAATAGTTAATAAGTGGTTTCCCAAGTTTTCTAAACTCAAGGAGGTTTTCATTTTATCTTTCCTCTATATATATATATAGGGAGAGGATCATTTGAGAACCAATTGGGTTTGAGAACTAAAAAGAACTAATTTGAGCCACAAGTTTATTTACATGTATCCCCCTCCCATGAATTGTAGTGGTTCCCCCTGAAATGTGTGGTTGAGATTTAGTTCTCAAAAGTTCTCAAAATAAAAAGTTCTCATTTGAACCTAACCCTATATATATATATATATATATATATATATATATATAGAGGAAGGATAAAATGAAAACCTCTCCGAGTTTAGAAAACCGTGAAAACAAAGCTAAAAAATTCGATTTTTATTCTGATTTTTTTATGGTGATTCTCTAAGTTAAAAAGACCCCCTTTATGGAAAAAAAATAAACAAAACGCCTAGTAAAATATTTTAAAAAAAATATTTTATAACCGAGGTTACATATAGAGGATCATTTGAGAACAATTGGGTTTGAGAACTAAAAAGAACTAATCTCAGCCACTAGTTTATATATATGGAAAATATCCCCCCATGAATTGTAGTGGTCCCCACCTGAAATTAGTGGTTGAGATTTAATTCTCAAAACTTCTCAAAATAAAAAGTTCTCATTTGAACCTAACCCTATATATATATATATATATATATATATATATATATATATATGTATATATATATATATAGTGAAAAGTTCATTGTAGACACGCCCATAAGTGTAGACAGGTAGACATCTTTTTTCACCATTAGATCTCTTGATCTAATGGTGTTATGATTAATTTCTTTTTTTTTCTTTTCTCATTGTTCAGAAAATTTCACATGTGAAAACACATGTGAAATAAGGTCCTGTATACGCTTATGGGAGTGTCTACAATGAACCTCACCTTATATATATATATATATATATATATATATATATAGGTAAGGATGATGCGAAAACACCTTTTATTACAAGGGTTATTGGACTATAATAACCCCAACTATTACTTCTTGGCCGCTACCACTCCCAACTAAAGAATTTCCCTCTACCACTCCCAACTTTCATTATATTTCCCACCACCACTCCTCTGTTAGTTTTTTTTATTTAGGGTTATTGGCTTGTATTAATCCCAACTATCACGTATTGGTCGATAACACTCCCAACTTCACTCCTTCCATCTGCAACCATGAACTATCATCATATTTTCCTCCAGCACTCCCCTCGTTGAATTTACTTAACCTCATTAATTAATTTCCTACGTGGCAACCGACGTGGCATAACTTTTAAACAAAATAAATTTAAAAAAAACCACGTATCTGCAAATTTACTTAACGGGGTTAAGTAAATTTAATAGGGGGAAGTGCTGGAGGAAAATATGATGATAGTTCGTGGTGGTAGATGGCAGGAGTGAAATTGGGAGTGTTATCGGCCAATACGTGATAGTTGGGATTAATACAAGCCAATAACCCTTTTATTTAACATCGTTAGCTCTTGCTTACTTGGTTGTCTATGTGGCATAGCAAAATAAAAAATAAAACAAAAATACGATTTATTTTATAACCTAAAACGATCGACCAGTCCTATCTAGTCCTATCTGCGATCTCTAGCCCTAAAACCCCAAATCCCACGTTTGAAATTCTAGATCAATTGTTCAACTTGTGTTGATTCTACCTAATTGTTCAACCTGCGTCGATTCTACCCAATGGAAGACAATATCTCCATCAATTCTAGATCAATTGTTCAACCTACGTCGATTCCACTAAATCAATTTCATACATAGACATTAAGTCCCAATCAAATACAATCCACAAAATTGAAATTAAAACAAAAAAAAAATCTTATTCTGCAATTTTGCGTTTCCAAATCAGTTTTGCAATTCCAAATCAGTTGTGTATCTCCTCTTGAAACAATTCCAAATTAAAACAATTCCAAATCTTGTTCATACATAGACATTGTGTATCTCCTCTTGAAACATCTTGTTCTGCAACCCCTTTTCTGTGAATTAAAACATAGGAACAAGAAAATGTTTAAAATTAACAAATTAGTGGTATAAACCATATTGAATTAACAAATTTGAAGTAACTTGTACATAACAAAACCACCATTCATTCATTGTACATAGAGGGAGGGGCGATTCGTACAGATTCGATCGATCGCCTGCGGTTCAATCGGATTCTGATTTGATAGCAGCACACCGCATTGCATTTTGTCACCGGTTCCATTGACGAGGAGGAGTTGATGATCACGAGGAGTGACCGTGTGACACCCGGCGAATTCAGGTGATTTTCTAGACGAACACGAACAATTATTTATATCAAACACGCATGCATTCATACATCTAATAGGAGTTTTAGATGGGTCATCGAGTCCACGAGCAATCACACATGAGTTGGTCGGTCCTAATCGTTGGTGACTATAATAATAAATTACTATCGAACGAACACAATGTGCATAGTTTGTAACTCCGTGACTTTATGTGTGCATGAGTGTTATTTTATGTTAGATGATTATGATTCGTATGGAAACATGTGTTACTAGAATTACATGAACCGAGCCTTTATGTATACGTCGAGCCTAGATCAAACCGTGTTGCATATTAAATATTGGTTAGAAGAATGAAGGGACCCTAATTGAAAACTTAGTATACTTGAGGGAGGGATACGTAACACCTCAATCTAAATCTTTAGATTGAAATATACTTAGATTTGAAATTGAGATAAATAATAAATACTTTAATTTAAAATCGTGATAATCATGATCCAATTACCGAAATCCCAACCTCCTTCCCCTTTTATTTCCTCCCCTCTCCCCAGAAATTACGCAGCCCCTTTCCACTTCTCTTCTCGCTTCCGAACTCAGCCTCATCCCAGCCCTCTTGCTCGATTTCTGGAGTTACCAAGGCTGTACTACAGCCCTTGTACAATCGCAGCAGCCTAGGAGGTCATCACGGGCAAGCAACTCGAAGGTAATCGTCTTCCAGTTTAGTACTTTCATGTCGAGAACTTGCGGGTTTTAGCCTCTGATTTTGTGTGTCGTTGAGATATTTATTTGCTTGGGGGGGGGGGGGCTGGGGCTGTGAACAACTATATATGTCGATGCTTTAATAAATTGTTAGCCACGGGTGTATGAAATCTATGCAACTCGAAACACATACGCACGTAGTTCTCGATTATGTATATTCACATCCTAGAGCCATCGCATGATCACAATAAACCATGATGAAAAACTAATGATTCTAAACTAATTTCGAGTGTTGAATCACATTAATTATCGATCAGAAATTTTAGAATGTTAAGCTTGAGGTTCTGGTTCGTTAATGGGGTTTGGAGAAGATGACATTCAATCTATAGGTTTAATAGCTTGCGAACTAGTTGAATAAACAAACAAGACTTTAGCCCAGATGGTACACCATGCGTATTCAGATCGAAAGGTCGCTGGTCAAACCCAGCGACTAACATTTTATTTCTCTTTTATTTTTCGGAAATTTATAGCTAATTTAGCATGAAGCGAACTGAATAAATAACACGGATCTGGATATAAATCAAAGTTTAATTGTGGCCTGATGGTCAGGTTACTCGCTGTAGAGTGAAAGGTCGCGGGTTCTAGCCCTGCGTCCAACATTCCTTTTTGGTTTATTTTCTGCCAACTTGCTATGTTCCCCCCTCACACCTTAGGTTATTTTATAAGTGTTGCAAGCTGGGAAATTAACAAATTTAGGATTTGGCCTAGTGGCTAGGGTTGCGGTATTGTAAGTAGCTGGCCTTGTGTTCGAACCCAGCGCCTAGCATATCAATTATTTTATTTCTTGTTCCTTTTTAATCCTTGCAACCCTTCCATGTAGTGATATAATTCTTGTGTTAGGTGATAAATATGTTGTATTTTTCCATAAAAAGTGTTACTTTTGATGCAAAGCATGACACACAAAATATATAAATACACTTTTAGATTTTTATGATTTGCGTATTTATTTTACTAAATGATCTAATGACACCGCAAAGTATCTCGTATGTTAAAAAGGTTATGTGATTTTGTGATCTTAGGAAACTTTATTAATCGAGCTATATCGTGAATGGTTTCGTATGTGGTTAACATAATTATTTAAACGTGAAAACATTATGTGCTTCTTGTTACCATTTTGAGATGACTAGAATGCATGCTAGAAACGTTTGACATGTGTTTACCTGTTATAATTGGAAAAGATTAACCGAACAAACAAACCCAATTATTAACGAGTCACCAACGTGTCGTCAGGGTCGATTGAGTCAGTCTCGTTGTTCATTCATTGTAGTCTTACACGTTCACAAACATATAGGTGATTCGTAGGAATTCATCAACACTTTCATTTAACTTTCTTGCCGAGCTCCCAAAGGTGAGTTTCGAACATTTTCTCTAAGTATTTCAGTTAGAGAAAGGAGCATGCTACAAACATTCTGGTAACATAATTGTATTGGCTGATCACGAATGTGCACACATAACACAAATTACAAGTCCTTACATTTCGAACCGTTAGTTTATTAGAAAGCGAGGTAATCTTTGGTAGTACTACTGGGTTTGACAAACCCCGCCCGCGTTAGTAGCTCTAACTCGACTGGATGTCGAACGGGTGTAAAATTAGCCTAGACAGTATCATCATCGTCCGTGTTAGGCGATGGTGGAAGGCATTACAAACACAAACAGTCACGCTTCGGTTGCGAACCACATAGTGATAGCATTAGTGGCATTGCTAGCTACGATTACTTCATGATTACCATGGCACGCACATATTACAAACATCTTGACAAACATTTATTTTTCTTGCATTGACATTATGAACTCACCAGCCTTGCGCTGACCCACATAGCATGTCTTTCGCAGGTCTTTGAGGTACGAGCACGCTAGGACGCATATTGCATGAAAGTTGAACATTTTGATTTGCATTCCACTTTTACGTTTGAGTTTATTTTTGTGTTTGGTTTGAGGGCGCGTGTTTTGCGCAACACTTTCATTTACCTTTATGCTTCCGCATTTCTTAAATTGTTTTGGTGTGTTTGCATGGTTTGGTATGACTAATGACTCGGATCCTGGTTTGTCACACGCCTCGCGGTATAAACCCCGCAGGTGGATTTTGAGGGTGTGACAGACCGTTTCCTTCTTCCCTTCGTCTGTTTTCTTCGGTGGTTCCAAATTAGGATTTCATCGTGGGATTTGGGGTTTTAGGGTTAGAGATCGCAAATAGGAGATAGGACTGTTAAATTCATATTTTTTTTATTTTTTATTTCACTATGCCACATAGACTGCCAAGTAAGCAAGAGTTAACGATGTTAAATAAAAAAACTATTAGAGGAGTGGTGGTTGAAAATATAATGAAAGTTAAGAGTGGTAGAGTGAAATTCTTTAGTTGGGAGTGGTAGCGGCCAAGAAGTATTAGTTGGAGTTATTATAATCCAATAACCCTTATTACAAAAACGTGAAGAACCAATATTAAAACTTACATAACTTCCTCATTCGTTGATGTTTTTTCACAAAATTCGCACAAAAAGCCTTAGAAGTATGTTATCTTTATTAATTTTGGGGAAAAATTAAAAATTAATGTTTCGTGTTTTTCTTTTTGTGCTGCACATTTGCATCATTATTATTAGTACTACACAAAGACTAATTATCATGTGAAAAAACACTCCTTATGTTAAAAACTTATAAAAAACACTAAAATATTTATGATAATAATGATAATGGTACATAGTGTACATGTGCAACATAAAATTAAAAAAACTTATAAAATGTTGTTTTTTTCTTTAGATATAAAAATAACACAATTATAAAATTTATGGTGCAATTCTTTTTAAAAATATTAATGTATACCACACGTATGAGTTTTTTTGGTATGGTACACATGTGCATCATTAAAAAAATACGAGAAATAATATAAATATAAGATATATTGTGCGACTTAGAAAAAATATATATTTAGACCACCCACATCGGTGGGATTTACGGGCGTACGTACGTACGTACGGCGTACGTAACCGATGTGGGTTACGTACGTACGTGCGTACGTACGTAGTTACAAACCCTCACGTACGAGACATTGCGGGACCCACTGGATTATTCTCTTTTTTTTTTTCCTTTAACATATTTGTTTTATTTTGTTTCATTTTAATATTTAATAATACAAATAAAATATAAATAAATTTCAAAAAAATCTGAAAAAAATTCTAAAATTCATAATTAATTAAAACATTAATTTTAGTATTTTTTTTTTTAAATAACGGCCAATTTTTTTTTTGTCTTATTATAACGGCTAGTTTTTTAATATAAAATATTAATAACGGCTAGTTTTTTTGTATTTTTCCTAACGGCTAGTTTTTCATCACTGCTATAAATACACTCAGTATTCTCATTTCATTTCACACATCTCTCACAAAACCCTCTCAATATCAAATCTCTCTCAAACTCAAAACTCTAAAAAATGAATCCTGGTTTCCCTGGTATCCCTGATCTCAACATTCCCGACCACCTTCCCGAGCACATCAAAATAGCACTAGACATGAGTGATCTTGTCCAACTGGCGGAAGAGTACGAAGCGATGGAAGCTTCAATTGCTGCCAGCGAAGCTGGTCCATCCCAACCAAGGAAGAAGCGAAGAGAAATAAACAGAGAACGTGAAAAAGGTGATGTGGGTTTGTTCAATGACTATTTTGCTGAGAAACCTGTGTATCATGAAGGCCTCTTTAGAAGGCGATACAGAATGACCCGTCGCCTTTATAACCGCATTGCTGCCGATATTACTACAGAAGGTATGTCTGTTAACTGGCGATACTTTACACAACGTCGTGATGCTGCTGGCAGACTAGGCCTTTCAACAAACCAAAAAATCACATGTGCCCTTCGCCAGCTAGCATATGGTGCTTCAGCTGATCAATGCGATGAATACATACGCATTGGTGAGAGTACTGCCATCAAATGTCTACACAACTTTTGTAGATCTATTGTGGAGATCTATAGGGACAAGTACCTAAGAAGGCCAACCCAAGAAGATGTTGATCGATTAACAGCCTTCCATGAGGAGAAGCATGGCTTCCCAGGGATGCTTGGTAGCATTGATTGTATGCATTGGGGTTGGAGGAATTGTCCAACTGCTTGGAAGGGGCACTATACTCGTGGTGACCATGGTTATCCAACAATCATGCTTGAGGCTGTTGCTTCACAAGACTTGTGGATATGGCATGCTTTCTTTGGTGTTGCCGGATCAAACAATGACATCAATGTGATCAACCAATCTCCGTTGTTTAACGAGATCTTGCAGGGGCAAGCGCCTAGATGTGACTTCCATGTGAATGGGAATGTCTATAGGAAAGGTTACTATCTTGCAGATGGTATCTATCCTGCATGGTCAACACTTGTGAAGAGTTTCACATATCCCCCTGAGAACAACTTGAAGATGAGGTACTTTAAGCGTCGACAAGAGTCTGCCAGGAAAGATGTTGAGAGGGCATTTGGTGTTCTCCAGTCTAGGTGGGGAATAATTAGAGGACCATCAAGGTCAATGGATCTACCAAATATTGGTGATATTATGTTGGCTTGCATCATCCTACACAATATGATTGTGGAAGACGAAGGACGTGATGTGTTGAATTGGACTCCTGAGGATGGTGCACCTCCTCCACCTCCATATAATCATGGGGCACCTCAAGCATTTGTCCATAACCTTGAGAGGTTCATAGACTTGCGTGCTAAGGATCAGCATACGGCTCTAAGAAACGATTTAGTTGAGCATCTTTGGGCAAACAAGCCGGTGTGGGATGAAGATTAGTTGTGTTTAAGTTAAACTTTTAGGATTTGTTGTGTTGTTTAAATTTGGTTTGCTTTAATAAAAGTAATGTAGGATTTCCATGTTTAATTTTTTTTATTAAATATAAAAAATTTTAAATTTTAAATAAAATAGCCGTTAACATTTAATAATAATTTAATATTAAATTATTTTTTTAATAAAAATATAGCCGTTATAAATAAATAAAGATTAAATAAAATGGTGATGTGGAAATAAAAGGTGGTATGTGGGGAAGTACTTGATGTGGAAAAAAAGTGGGTTTTGTGGTATGTGGTAAGTACGTGACGTGGCATGCTGACTGGACCAAAAAGGTGGTATTTAGTGGTATTTAGTGTGGTATTGATGTGGGTGGTCTAACGTATACTAAAAGTATGAGTTTTTTTTTTGTGATGCACATTTGCATCAAAAAACGAAACGATAATTTTATTTAATTTTTTTTCCAGAATTAAAGACAACATAAATATAAGACTTCTGGTGCAAATTTTTTTTTATAAATATTAACGTATGAAGAAGTTACATAGGTTTTCATATGTGTTTTCGCGTTTGCGCAATATATATGTGTTTTTGCATTATCCTAACCCATATATATATACATATAAGGTTGGGGTAATTTGGAACCCACTTTGAGTTGAGGAAACTTTGAAAACTCGTCAAAAATAAGGTTAAAAAATGTTTTTTTTCTCAAATTATTATGGTGGTTTTTTAATTTATAAACTACTTTTAAATGAAAAAAATTCAAAAAAACGCCTAGTAGATTTTTTTTTAATCTCAAAAAAAAAAATGTTACATATGTAACCATTTTTTGAGATTTTTTTTATAAAAAATCTACTATGTGTTTTTTTCAGTTTTTTTTTCATTTAAAGTAGTCTATAACCTAAATAACCACCATAAAAAATTGAGGAAAAAAAATATTTTTTTTAACCTCGTTTTTTACGGGGTTTCAATGTTTCCTCAACTCAACATGGGTTCCAAATTACCTTTAGCTTATACATATATATATATATTTATATGTATATATATATATATATATATAGAGAGAGAGAGAGAGAGATAGAAATTGTAAAATAAAAACCACTCCGAGTTGAAAAAACCATGGAAACTCTTCAAAAATTGGATATATATATATATATATATGTATATTATATATATACGTATATATATGGTGATATTCATTGTAGACACTTTCGAATTTGAAATAGCTTTTTTTCATATTTGAAATTTTCTGAATAATGAGAATAAGGAAAAAAAAAGGAAATTATTCACAACCATTGGATCAAGGGATCTAATAGTTAAAAAATACGTCTGCACTTATAGGGGTGTTTACAATGAACTTTTCACTATATATAGGGTTATGTTCATTTAAGAATTATTTAATTTTAAGAACTTTTAAAAACCAATCTGGACCACTTATTTTTATTTTTAAAGAGGACACTTTTATTCATAAGGGATCCATCATTGACAAATGTTAGTTTTACTTTGATGCAGCCGGCCCACACACTTCTGACCCACAATTGGTCCAGCTTCCGAAGCCCACTGAGAAGCCCAGACGAGCAGCCCAAAAGGCTACTTGACTAAATCGCAGAACTCATGCATGCATCAAATGGAATTTCTTTTGGTTGCTACTTTATCACAATCCCATGTTCTCTAGTATTTATATTTTTTACCCATTTTCATCTCCTCTGAATGTTATTAGTATTTAAGTTGGTTTGCTTGAAATAAAATGTAACACGCCAACCTGATTAGGGATGACGTGTCACTTGTACAATATCAGAATTTAAATACCAATCCAGTAATATAAAAAAATGTTTACGACATACCAAAACTTTTACAAAACAAATTAAATTACACAAAAAACTTTTTTAACTTTATTTGTTTTTCTTCCACTTCCTTGAACGACCTTCCGTGTCTTCCCCAATAGCCCTGTAACCTAACGTACATGCAAGCACATATACGCCTCAGTAAATCGTTTTACTGAGTGGGATAACAACCATATTACAATAATACAGACACATATACTCAACAATATCTAAAACTTGGTGCAATAAAATCGATAATAACACAATCAAAACAGATAACTATAACACATTCAGAGCCACGTTCAGAGCCAAATTCAAAGCCAAATTCAGAAATAACAAAATTAATATAAAATTCGTAAACAAATTCAGAGTCACATTCAGAACTACATTCAGAACAACATAATAATGAATTTTTATTTCCTACTACGAAGTAGAGAAAATCAACACTCATACACGTAAAGTTGTATAGAATCCAAACCTTAATAGATGTGCTCTAAGAATCCCGTAACCAACCGAATATCCGACCGAGTTTCTTGCTTCCCTTGATCGATTTTTTTCTCCACCAGAATGTTAACGAGGATGATGATGTAAATATATTTATAAGGGCAAGCGGTATGCATTCACATTCACGGCGCCATGCCTACTTGGCATCATCATCACGCCGCCAAACCCACCCCTCACCTCCGCCAAGCATCTTGCGCCATATTCTTCACGCCTCAAGTTCTTGCGCCAAACCCATTACAATCCAAAAATTTTCTTACACTATCACTTAGGGGTGAGCAAAAAACCGAAAAAAAAACCGAACCGAACCAAAAAAACCGACAAAACTGAACCAAAAAAAAAGACCGAACCAAAAAAAAAACCGAAAAAAACCGAACCGAAGATAATGGTTCGGTTTCGGTTTCACGTCGATTAAAAACCGAACCGAACCGAAAAACCGAACCGTTTAAAAAACCGAACCGAACCGAGGGTATATGTGTAAATTAATGATTTATGAAGGGGCATTATGAAACTTAGAACATTATTATTTAATAATAATATTCTAAATTATATAAAAGTACAAAAAAACACTTTAGTGATCCGTCCGACTTCCCATCTCCAACTTCCGCTTCTTCGGTATGAATACTATGTACATGTACGCCTCTTAATGTCTTCTAGGGTTTGCTCAAACTAATGTAAAGTGGTAACTTATATCATATCCTGCTGATTTCTATATACGCGTTTGGTTAATTGGGTTATGGCGGTATCTAGAATTGAATTCGTAGGAGTTTAGTGTGTATCGGTGTATGTGTATTTGGGTTTTTAGGTTGCAATCTATGTGGTTTTGTAAATATGTATCAGCTAGTTAGCTTCTCTGTTGATATGGGGCTCATAACTATTTTTGAAGTTAAACTGATGTCAAATTTTGTGTGGTTTCTTGATGCTATAAACACATTGATATTAATCATCAGTTGAAGTTGAAACTCTTACTTTGGGTACATTATATTTATTATCAGTTGATTAAGCTATGGACCATACAGTATGCTGGAAAAACCGAACCGAAAAAAACCGAACCGAAAAAAACCAAAAAAACCGAAACCGAAACCGAAACCGAACCAAAACCGAAAAAAACCGAAACCGAACCAAAACCGAAAAAAACCGAACCGAAGAAAACCGAAACCGAATGGTTTTTTTTTTCTAGGAACCGAAACATTCGGTTTCGGTTCGGTTCGAGCCAAAAACCGAACCGAACCGAACCGAACCGAACCATGCTCACCCCTACTAGTAGTATCACTCACATCTTGACACCTCAACATTCTATATAATATATTAAGGCATGGGGTATACTCATGTCATGTTAAACTTTAACACGCGCCACGTAGGTGGTGACTGGATATATAACACCACTTAATACACATGGGGTATACTCCATGTTATGTGGTGTGGTGTTAAATATTTTTGTTCATTCAAAATTAAACCAAAGATAACATACAAGACTCAAGTAACCACGCAGGGAAGGCGAGCAACAAGCTGCGCCGCCAACCCTTTTTGAATGGCAAACCCTGGACGTATGAATACAACATTCTTTAACCTAGAGGCTGCGACATTCCCAAACATGACCTTTTGAATCCGTCCCAACATGGCAGCAGCTTCTGCCTCAAGGTGACCAAAAGTATCAAAAGCGAAAGGAACAAACACATGTTGATTTTCGATACACGCTTTCTCGTGTTTGTTCACCTTCCCAGCAGCCGCTCTGGACACTGCCTGGCCCACCGTAAAGGAACTGGCCCTCAACCCCACAAGAGGAGAGACCCCCGTTAAATCAACACATGCATGTTTTCCATTCTGCCACCCAAAAACGAGTATGTCAGCTGGCCTGAGGGTTGAGCGCCCATCCAAGGGGTCAGACAGAAAGTTAACCGGGGCCTCCTTCCTGGCCGATATCCCAGCCTTCCTGAAAATGTCAAACAGAACGTCCCGGACCACGTCGTGTCGATATTTAAAACCGGGGAGCTCTTTGCAGTGAGCGGCGTGCTCCCCTAACGAGTCCATACACACCTTGTTGCAAACGGGACATTTTTCATCCACGCGGAATAGGGGAACCATGAGCCGATACTTGAGGATAGACCGGTATTCGACAGGCGACATATGTTGCCCCAACCCGTCGATGGGGAGAGCATGAAGGAAGTCTTGCGCATGTGGTTGTCGGAGGCATCCCCAAACGGCCTTTTGCCTAGTCGTCATCTCGTAAGTAGCTTCCATCTCGAGCAAGGTTTTACCAAATAGGGCATTCGCCAAAACGTGTTGGGCTTTTGGTGGGGCGGTGTCCTTATTAGTGAAACCGCTCAAATCAAAGCCCGGAAGTATATCATGAAGACCAGCCAGGGCCAACTCATAGTCGGGACCCATACCACAAGCCCCGCTCTCCCGAAGAATATGGTCTTGCAGTGCCCAAGTCTGAGCACGCGAGGCCACAAAGGCGTAATACGTCGCCTCGGCCGCAGAGTAGACCCCGAGCCCCCCATGTCGAATCGGCAAAGAAGCAAGCCGCCATTGCAGGTCCCCAAAGAAGGGACCACCACACACAACAATGTCCTCAATGGCCGACCGCAAATCCTTATCAAAGGCAGTCGCAGCCGCCATCATATGAGTGGGGGGGGGGCACGTTCTTAGCCCAAAGAAAAGCTTGGCGACACCCATACACGAACGAAGCAGAAGGAGTTCGCATTGTGGGTCACGAAGGGCAGGGAGGAGGCGCATAAGATCGGCAGCAGAGGTTGCCCTCCTCTCAGCCAGCCCCTGGATAAACTGGCCATCACGACTAACAGCCCCCCCAAGGAGTTTCACCCCCCTGGGGGGGTCTGCTAATGTCCGCAGGGAAGAGGCCCGACCGAACTTTCTCGCCGTTACAGGAAGGCCAAAAGAGTTCCGTCTTCCTGATATTAAGATCCAAACCCAACGGCGGGCCCCTCTCTTTGATGATCCCGAGAGCCGTAGCCACTTCCTCCGTTTTCCCAATAATCGTGCCATCGTCAAGGTACCAAGCATGGAGCAGCAGATGGCAGCTATCTCGGATATGATGCACGAGCGGGTGAAGGACGAGGGCGAACAGAAGGGGACCCAACGGGTCGCCCTGCTGTACCCCAGTAGTGGCCCAGATATGGTCGTCCCCCAGGTATAGGCGGGCCGGTTGCCCGTATAAGAACTCAACCCAGGGCGAAATGGACGGGCACCTCAGCCAGACCTCACGAAGAAGGGATGAGCGATCAACCAGATTGAACGCATTGGAGAAATCAACCGTGAGCATCGCGAGCGACCCATCAAGATGTCGCTCCCCCACAAGGCGGTTAACGCTATGGAGAATAGCTTCGGCCCCCCCAGACATACCGACCCCAAATTGGAAATCGCCAAGGTACTGGGCCATATCTTTACAAACCCCTTGCATCGCAACCTTGGAGACCAGCCGCCTCCAGATAGTGCCAACAGCAATGGGGCGGATCCCATTGTCAGGTTTAAGGAGCGGAGTTAGGGGCGCCGAGGCGACAAATTCAGCCAAGCCAACCGGGCACCTCCCCCCCAGCCAGAGATTAACGACCGAGGTAATGGCATCCAGGAGGTCCCTAGCAGTAGCAGAACCTTCCCCGCAAAGACTGTCCATGATATGCTGGGCGCGCAAACCATCCCTACCACACGACGTCCCTTTGGGGAAAGACCTAATGCATTCAAGGACCTGTTCACCCCGGGCGACAAGCGGAGGCACGGAGCAAGGAGCGGAGGGCAAGGACGGGGGCGGCACGAGCGGATGCTTAGCTTCTAGGGCGCGCGTGGTTTCGTCGTTGTAGGGCGCCACCCCAGAAGAAGATAACACCTTCACGGCCGCAGTGAAATGGCTGTCCGCGAGTTTCCGGATGCACCGCTTGACGTTGGGCGCCTTGTGGTCCCCCGTAACGTCGGAAACCGAGCCGGAAGAACCTCCAGCCACCCCCCAGGGAAGTCAAGGACACCTTTAACCAACTGAACGAAACCCTCATCCTGCCCCCATGCAGCCAGGGAGGACAGGATGGATCTGCTCTGCAGAGCTTTCCGGTTCCCAGAGCGGCAATCATGACGATTTTGGGGTCGGAAAACCTGCAAAGTGCACCGAGGGAGGAGAAGCAGCCTAACCCAGGCCTCAGAGGACCCAGGCTGGGCTGAGACCCTAAGAAGGGCGGACTTAAGCGCCTGGGAGAACGCCAGGCGACAACTGTGAGGGATGCTCTTGACAGTAGTGACGCGAGCCCTAAACACCCGGTCAAGCAACCCCCCGTCTAACTGAAACGAACATGGGACATAAGGCGCATGGACGGGGGGAGATGGCCTGGGGATCCCCAAGATGTGGCAGACGGCGTCCTCACCCGAGGCATCCACCCGAGCCACCCCGTCAGGGTGGTGGCAGCCTCGGCTCAAGGCGTTAATTTTCATGCACAACCCGCACATCCAATAACCACAATCCTTAAAGGCCCGGTCCAAAGCCAAAAAAACATCGGCGTCAGACGCCAATGCATCCCGGATGGTCCCCCGACGCTCATCAGAAGAAAGATGAAAAGTCTTGAGGTGCGCTATGAGGCGGGAAATTCCTTTAGAGCTAGTAACCCTATCGGGGCAACAGTGGAAGGATCGCAAGGGACACTTGGTGGAACCCTTAGATGGCACCGAGGTGGAGGCCATCCAAAACACGCGGTTCGAGCTGAAACGCGAAGGAGGAGCAACGTGCTAGGAGAGCACACCGGAAATACCAACAGAAGGTTGGTAGCCCCCGGCCCAGCAACGAGGAAAGTTACATCACTCCCCCGCAGGCAAAGCCGCAGGGGGGGACGAAACGGAAAAGCAAATAAATAATTAATGAAACAATTAATTAATTAAATAAAATAAACAATTAAACGGATATGAAAAAGGGGAGGAAAATACCCCTCTTGACAATTATAAAAGAGGGTAACTATCAAGAAAGGGGGTTCTCCCCCTCTAATCGCCGGACTGTTAAAAAACCGGCGTACCAGGAGTACCCGGGCCAGACACCGGCGGACCAGAGGAGGCGGACAAGAGGGGAGTCTGGCGTACCAGTAGGAGCCGGACCAGCACCGGCGGACCAGAGCCGGACCAGTCACCGGCGGACCAGAGGGGAGCAGCCGCGTACCAGTTCAAAAACTGGTACGGCGGCCCGTTAGCGGGGGAAGAGGGAGGCGGCGGATGCAGGAGGGAGGCGACGAGGAAGGGGGAGAGGAAAGGAGGGAGGCGGCGGTGGCAGGAGGGAGGCGGCGGTGGCAGGAGGGAGGCGGTCGGCGTTGAGGAGGAGAGGGCGGAGAGGAGGAGGAGGGCGGAGGGGAGGGAGGAGGACGGGGAGGAAGAGGAGGAGAGAGGAAGAGGAGGAGAGGGCGGAGAGGAGGAGGAGGGCGGAGTTTTTTTGCTTTTTAGTTAAATATTATTTTATTATTATTTTTTAACTTCAAAATAAATAATTAAAAAACATTAATCTTACAATTTAAATTAAAAAACACTACAAATACATTTCTTAAAAAAAACTACAAATATTTGATAAAATTTAAAAAAAAATACATAAAACATAGAGAATAAAACAGTGTGATCGATCGTAGATATCCTCGATCAAGTCTGCCTTTAGTTGACTATGGATATCTCGATTTTTTTTATTTCTTGACGAATAGCCCGTTTACTATCCTCGTCAATTTCCTCATACGTCGTATCTAACTCCTCCTCGTGGAATTGGCAAATTGCAGCACCATGATCCTCGAGGATCATATTGTGTAAAATTATACAACCACGCATAACGTTAGCTATTTTGTTTCGATGCCACATACGTGCGGGGTGAGCTATGATATGCCATTTTTCCTTCAAATCACCAAATGTACATTCTATGTCTTTTCGAGTCGCACTGTGAACTTTTGTGTAGACCTTGCGCCTTTCGCCAATGGGAGTCGTAAACCCTTTGACAATCGTAGAGTATTCAGGATAAATCTCGTCTCCCAAATAATATCTGCGCTTGTATGTGTTGGCTCGTAGCTCAAACGAGGAATCAACTCACATCCCTCGATGATATCATCCAAAATTGGTGATCGATCCAACACACTGATATCGTTGTTCGACCCAACGAAACCGAAATATTGATGCAAAATCCACATGTCGTATGAAGCAACGACTTCAAGCATTATGGTTGGATGCCCATGATCACCACGCATAAACAGACCTCGCCAAGCGTTGGGACAATTCTTCCACTCCCAATGTGTGTAGCCGATGCTACCAAGCATCCCACAAAAACCCCAATTGTCCTCGTGAAACTCGTATAATTGTCTAATATCGCTAGCAGTAGGTTGTCATAAATATTTTCTTCCGCACAAGTGGTAAAGACCTAATTTTAAAAACTATGTATGAGAATCAAACATGGTATTTTAAAATTATTTATGAAACAAATGTTGTAGGAGAAGTATTACCTTTACAAAACTTTTGAATGCACGACCTAATAGCCTGATCGAACATCCTCAGATACTCGTCGAAGGAATCACTCGTAACACCGTACGCCATCCCACGAATTGTTGCCGTGCACTTTTGCAATTGAGCGAAACCAATCATTCCTCTCGCGTCGCTCCTTTGCAGGAACCATGGATCCTCTCGTTCTAAATCGTTCACAATTCTTAAACATAGTGAACGTCGTATTCAAAAACGTTGTTCAAACGCTTCTGCTGGGTAGACGCAAGGGTTGTTGAAATAATCTCTAAGAAGACTTGTTTGCCCGATTTCACGGTTTCGATTGAGACGAGCTCTTCGGGTAAGTGTTTGTTGTGCTCGTCTATTTAGCCGACATTGATGATAATGCACCATCATTTGAAAATACATATCCGGGGCTTCGTCGGACGACGAGTCGGATGAATCGTTGGACGAGAGAAAATCCATAATTTTTTCGTGTAGAGATTTTAGAGAGTTTTAGTTGAAAAATATTGAGGTGGAGATGAATAAATAGTTGGTTTAAATAGGGAAAGAAAATGAATTTTTTTAAAAAAAATCTGGATCCAACAGTCATATATAGGACCGTTCAATAGTCATCACGCCTCTTTTCCAAGCGTCGAAAATATGACGCTTCTTTACCACGCCGCTACATGGCGCCATAGAGGGGTGGTATTGGCGTTGGATGACGGCGTTAAAGTGCATCATGGCACCGGTATACCGGCTGTCCTCAGATGACAACAAAAAAAACCTCAGACAATATTTATTAATAATTTAAAAAATGAGCTTAAATAGTTTAAGGCGTCAAACGTCTAGGAAACAAATAGTAATTAGCTTTTTTTAATAAATTCTGTTGTCCCTTTTTTTATAGTACATCTCCAACCTTTCATAACCATTTTATATTTATACATCTCCAACCTTTCATAACCATTTTATATTTATGATAATTAATGGAGAATGATATATTAGAGAATATACTTGTGTAAATATATGGCTTTATTTATTTTAATCACAAATAAATCTCTCAAGATTACTTATATTATTATTTGATTGAAATATACTTATATTATTATTTGATTGAAATAATAATAAGGATGTAATTAACATGTAATTGATATAAAGATACCAATATACGACATACGACTTAAGTTTACCTAAAACAATAAAGAGTCCATTGATTTTTATAAATCAGTGGTTGCGATTAAAGTACAACAAAATAAGAGAAAAATAAGACATGAGGGGTACTTTTGATAGATTTTTTTTGTTGACTTTTTTAAAATATTAATAACTTTTCTTACAGCATTATTTTTTATAAAGGCTACACCATAAAATCGAGTATATTTTTTCCCTCGTTAATTTGAGTATAGTATTGATATATAAACTATTAAAATTATAATTTTTTTCTTTTAAAAAAGTATACAAGTTTGTGATAATTGTATTAATTTATGATAATTGTACTAATTTGGAAAATTGAACCGTTTTATGTTACAAAAAGAATATTTGTTTTTTTTTTTTTTTGCATTGTATGTCTTGTTTTACATTTAAATAACTCTTACTATGTTCAAATTCTTAACTTGCTTTCTGAAATGGGTGGAACTACCATAGAAGAAATATCACCCGCTGCAAACATGGGTATATTCGAAACAAACGAAAAATGGATTGTTGACCCAGGTGCATCCATTCACATAACTCATAAAAATGATCGGTTTGACAACCAAATTAGAATTTCACTAGTGACGCACAATATGAGACATATAAAGAGTGTTCTGTTGGGTGGTCAATAGCTAATAGCCAGTGGTCAACTGGTTTTCAAATTTCCCATGTGGTCCCATAAAAGACATATATTAGTTATTTCTTTTATATGACTGCAATGCAAACAACTACATAAGGCTCCTATATTACTGTTGTGACTGCTATATATGTATATATAGTTACACATGTGTTAGTATATTTAGTCACATAAACAATATATAAGAAAAAAGCTAGTAGTTGTGCTTACTATGATACCACTTATTTTTATTTTTTGGGTATGAATAGGTCGCTAGCAGAAGTTCTAGAAGGAAACAGGTATAATAAAAAGACAGTAGCTTAAAAGGGGTTATAAAAGTTGCTCAAAGTAGTGTATTATAATGCATAAACCTCCTAAATCATTTTAGTTGGGAAGTAAGCTATTAGCCTATTTCTGAAAGGGCCTCATTGTAACCATATTTGACACATTAGCTATTTATAAAACTAGATAATTTGAACAAAAGCTAAAACCCATGCCAAAAGCTACCCATTACATAAGATGCTCATATTTGCCACCTCCAATTGTAAGTAAATTCTCGATGATATGCTAGAAAACTCCTGGATTCAGCCCTCACCCCTGTTTTTTTAAGTATCAGTTATATCTCATCACTTTTAATGTCATATTGCAGCCCAGTAGCCATGTGGAGCCAGAAATATCCAAAATCGATAACAAAGAGGCTACCGGCCATCCAGAGGGACCTGTAAGCATTTTTTTTTTAATTTCTGTCAAAATTCAGTTCCTCATGATTAAACTGGAATGAAGCTTTTTTTATATATATGTATATATTTTTTAGCTGTTAGGAGCAATATTACTATACTGTACGAATACAACTGTCATGGTAGTATGTGAGCTCACTAGAAAACATGAGGATTCTTATGAACCTTCTTCAAGATTCAAACAAGGCCATACAACTGGAAGCTTTTCATGTCTTTAAGGTAATTAATGGATATATACATATAAATCACTTGCATTTGTTCGATAATGATCTTGTCGTCTAACGTGATTTTTATAACTTTTCTTAACAACTTTTCCATACAAATTAAAACAAGCCACAGGATATTGTGAATGTGCTGGTTGCGAATAGAAGCAAGCTCCTTCGGTTCTTTAGTGAAATGTACAAAAATAATACTATAGTTCTTACTTAGTTTATCTGTAAGGGGATGTTTGGATGTGCATTCGGAAAGTAATTAAGTGATTGTGAATAGCCGGTGCAGCTGATGAGCAATTTGAAGCTGATAAAGGTATTTCCCTAATCGTATAGCCGTCTTGGGTCATGAATGCTTATTTTTTGTTCTAGGTCTGAATACCTTAGTTTCTATAGGCCACAAGCCACTAGCTCTCTCTCAGGGGCGGCTCCGAAAACCTCAAAAAAAAATTGGGCCCTAGGCGAGATAAAAAAACGGGCCCTTACAATATAAACTTTAAACCGCATATATAAAAAGTCAATAATGTATCAAGAAGTGTAATAAGAGTAGATAAAACCAATCTTCAAATTCCTAAACAAATCATGGGGTTAAACATAAAAAAAAATGTTTTGAAAGTATACAAAAATGGTCCCTCACCTTTAAAAACTGACAAAAACAGAGACTCTTTAATAAAAAAAAATGATGGTTGCAGGTATTGAACCTTGGACCTCTACCGTGAATTTTGTTGCTTGAAACCAGGTGAGCTACGAGCTAATACTTAATAACTTTCAAAAGGTTTAATACTAATATTGAAAGTAATATATATGTATATATATAACAAAAATTTTAAAAATTTCGGGCCCTCCAAAACCCCGGGCCCTAGGCGGTCGCCGACCCCGCCTATGCCCGGGGCCGCCCCTGCTCTCTCTACATCCTCGGATATGTATGAAATAAATATTCCAGAAATTACACATTTATAATAGATTCTGAAAATTCGAAGACGTATATATTAAAGTCAATTTGAATCAAATAACTATGAACATTCGAGAATAAATACCTTAGTTTCTAAAGGCCCTAGGCCACTAGCTCTCATTTCTCTTCTTTTCTTCCTTATGATTATTTCAACAATCATTTTATTGTGATTTTCAAAATGCTAACTGTTATTGTTTATGTTGTTGTAATTGCAGAAGATGTCCAACCCTGATCTGATGAGAATGGCCAGAGAAAGTCAGAAACCATGAAACATATGAAACCTGAGGACTTAAGGCATGCTGCAGAACAGTTAAAGTCTACTAGACCAGATGAGATGGCAGAGATCGGTGAGAAGATCTCCAATGCAACACCTAAAAAGCTTGCTGCTATATTTTCTCGAGTAGATGCACAACTAAGCTATGAATTGAGTGCAGCTCAGATGCTTAAAAAATAGCTAACTTAAATGTCATAAAGTGCAAGAATTTAATTCTTGGTCAGGTGGGCTAGTGTCATATAATAGCAAGTTTATGACCTTATGTGTTAATTCTTTGGAGCTGCGCAAATGCAGAAGACATGCATATACAATTACCATGTGTGTTTATAAGCCATCATGACAGCACACTTTAAACTTATGAGGCTGGACTCCTTCATAGTGATTTTGTAATGTAGTTGAAGCTTACTCTACACTGTAAGATACAAGCAAGTGGGTTATCTAGAAGGCTCTAAATTAATCTTGCCTTAATTTAATAGTTTGTTAATTATTATTTGGTGTAATATTTTTGTTCTGTTATATCAAGCATGAAAATATGCATATCCTGAACAAGAATCACAGTTCTCTTTACTGAAGAATTTTGTTGTAGCTAGTGATTGCTTCATCCAGGGTAGTGTCTTTGACTCATACGAGAAACAATCATTTTGGTACATGTAAATTGCATTGTGATTTTGTGTGCATGTTATTATTAGTTGTTATTTTGGTTTATTATTCTGAGTACTACGGTTTTATTGTTGGTTCTGAATGATTTTGTAGAACAATTTAAAAAAAGTTAACCTTAGTGATTGCTTCATCCAGGGTAGTGTCTTTGACTCATACGAGAAACAATCATTTTGGTACATGTAAATTGCATTGCGATTTTGTGTGCATGTTATTATTAGTTGTTATTTGGTTTATTATTCTGAGTACTACGGTTTTATTGTTGGTTCTGAATGATTTTGTAGAACAATTTAAAAAAAGTTAACCTTAGTGATTGCTTCATCCAGGGTAGTGTCTTTGACTCATACGAGAAACAATCATTTTGGTACATGTAAATTGCATTGCGATTTTGTGTGCATGTTATTATTAGTTGTTATTTTTGTTTATTATTCTGAGTACTACGGTTTTATTGTTGGTTCTGAATGATTTTGTAGAACAATTTAAAAAAAGTTAACCTTAGTGATTGCTTCATCCAGGGTAGTGTCTTTGACTCATACGAGAAACAATCATTTTGGTACATGTAAATTGCATAGCGATTTTGTGTGCATGTTATTATTAGTTGTTATTTTGGTTTATTATTCTGAGTACTACGGTTTTATTGTTGGTTCTGAATGATTTTGTAGAACAATTTAAAAAAAGTTAACCTACCCCGCCACCCGAGTACTACTATATGAGCTACTTGGCTATGTTTGTATTTAGTAAAGCCTCTATTCACGCATGGTTAGCTCTACGTGGTCGCGTTGCACAACCCAATCACTGACCTCTCGACCTTGTAATTTCTCTATAGTTTTTTACTTGAAATTGCGAAGTTTAACATAAACTTAATCTTCATAAACTTAATCTTCATGTACAAAGCTGACTACTGCTATTTCATCCCTATCATACAATTCGTACCAAAACATAACAAATACAAACTAACCAACCTCTTACTCTTCACTTCAAACGACAATCACATAGGAAATACTAATTAACCAAACTTGAACTTCACTTCAAAAGAAAGTCACTCAAGCACCATTATTTCAGTTTCTGTCGTTCTTCTTGGACCTCATAACTTCTTCAGCCCACCTTGCTCTGTCTTTCTCAGAAACCCTAAAAACACCAAATTAAAGAACAAACTAAATTTAAATAAATACACATTATTAATAAAATAATTTTAAATAAATGTGAATAACAACAAAAAAAATAATAATAAGGCGTTTAATTCGTTAATACTCCTGCTTTTCTTTCCTTAAGAGCTTCTTGTGTTGACGGTTCTTGTTTAGAGCCTTCTCCATCAATATCACTTCCTTCTCCTTGTCAATCTCTTCTTGGCTCAATTTCCTAAAGACCAACATTTGGTAAATCCTGCTTGTTGTCCCAAATATCCATGGAAACTCCAAGCTAAGTTCGTTTAAGAACCATGTGTTTCTTGTCAACATTTTCATGTCCCACTCGGTATGGGGACCGTTGGAGGTATCAAATAGGATAACACGGCGGGAATTATCGCAATTTTTCACAATCTTCTCCGTATCCTTAAGGAACAATTCAAACTTCTGCAGACCACCAAATCGTGTCTCCCTGTGTAAAATGATTTTATCAAAACCCCCTTGGGTACCACCAGTATTGTCCATGAGATACGATGGAATCATGGATTGAGCGTTCCTCTGCAAAATGCGGCCAGCATCCTCAAACTTCTTCCTATATTTTTCCTTTTCAGCTTCATCATTTGGGTCTTTTGGCTTTGCTATATTATATGATAAATTAATAACACAGGTTATAAAAAAAGATACATACAAATACAACAACAGAGAGATTCATCATTCTGGCTTTGCTATATTATATGATAAATTAATAACTCAGGTTATAAAATAGATACATACAAATACAGAAACAGAGAGATTCATCATTCTGGCTTTGCTATATTATATGATAAATTAATAACTCAGGTTATAAAAAAGATACATACAAATACAACAACAAACAGAGAGAGAGAGAGAGAGAGAGAGAGAGATATCGATAGTTAATAAGAATATGCAAAAAATTAAGCAAATATAACCTGGTAATGGTAGGCACGCCACCCATGTGTGCCTGATTCCTACAAATTGCGCAATGCCGTGACTAAACTCCAGGTCATTATCTCCAACCACGAGAATCTTTTCGTTTCCAGAATGTATAGTTGAGCAGATCTGCTCGACTGTAACTGGTGACATCGGTTTCCTGTAAGTGCAAAAGCTTCTTCGAATGAAAAATCTGAGTGCCATTTTGTCTTCTTCTTCTTTTTTTTCTTAATGAGCAGATGTAGCAATGGAGGAGGATGATGATGCTGCTGCTTGATATATAGAAAATTAGCATCCTCCTCCATTATTACCAAAGAAAAGACTTCTAAAAGTGGGAACTGTAGCGCCACTGTAGCGCCGGAACTCATAAGAGTAGGTAAATTTCCAGAAATGGCAACTACTGTAGACCCGCCGGAGAAGTCTACCTTTCTGCTCATAGTAATGATGAGAAGTATAGTAGCTAGGGGGAGGGAGGGAGGGAGGCGATGACGGAACCCTTCGTCCTTCGTTGGTTCGTATTCTCTCTGAGATAATAATGAGTTAGTGGGTGATCGAACTAGTTAAAGTGTAAAGAGAGAGAGGATATATATATATATATATATATATATATATATATATATATATATGGGTAAGGTTCCTTGGAAAACTACTATTATTTGGAAAACTGGAAAACCAAAGGAAAGTTATATTAAATGAAGGCTATTTGGGTAATTTGACAATTTTTTTCTTTTTTTTTTGGTTTCACATATATCCACATGATAACTTTTTAAAAAACAAACAAAAAAAAGAAAAAAAAAGACAAAAAAACAAAAAAAAAAGAGAAAAAAACGTTTTTTTTTTAATCTTGTCCATCCGACTATGTTGCATATATGCAACATGGTATGTTGCATACGTTGCATATATGCAAAATAGTATGTTGCATATATGCAACATTGTATGTTTCACATGTTGCATATATGCAAAATAGTATGTTGCATATATGCAACATTGTATGTTTCATATGTTGCATATATGCAATATAAAAAACATACAATATTGCATATATGCAACATAGTCGGACGAACCCATAAAAAAAGAACGTTTTTTTTAGTTTTTTTTAGTTTTTTTATTTTTTTTTAAGGTCGTAAGGTGGAAATTAGTTGGATAGACACGGAAATTTAAAAAAGAAAAAAAAAAGGAGCACCAAAATGACCTAAATAGCCTTCATTTAATATATTTTTCCTTTGGTTTTCCAGTTTTCCAACTAAAACTTAGTTTTCCATTGAACTTAACCCATATATATATATATATATATATATATATATATATATATATATATAACTAGCTAACTATAACTAGATGAATTAAAAAAGAGAGGATATCATCAAGAAATAATAATAAATAAAATTAAAGAGATTTGTAACTAATTAAAACAACATAGTAATGATTATCATCTTGAAAAAGATCATCTTGGAAAAGGTAAAACTGATTAAAATAAATGAATTAAAAAAACAGTAGTTTGATCAAATTTGATTATCATTTTGAAAAAAACAAAAACTAATTAAAAAAATGAATTAGAAATATCAAAATATTTACATATAATAAAAACTTATCGAGATTTTTATTTATTTAATAAAAGAAGACAAATTATTACATTCTTCAAGTTTTGAAAAATAAAAACATTTAAAATAAAGAAATAAGAAAGATGTTTACAATATTCCTTAAAAACAATAATCTTCTCTATTCATCCTCACGAGAACTTCGACCCGCGCGTTGCGGCGGGCGAGGCGTTTTGCTTAGTATTTATGTGTGGAGGTTAATGAGAGCATATGGATGTGATGACATTAGTAGTAAAGAAGTGCCATAATCTTACTTACGTAAAAGTTCCAAAAGAAGACTTTCGACCGGTGCATTGCCACTGGCGAGATACGGGTTTTGAAAGTTTTATTTTTGTTTAGGCGAGGTGCAACTTTTGCTTGTTTATAGACCCGTACGTCGTTTGTTGGTTTTGTAGAATTCTTATCGGCTTTCGTGGGTTTGGTGTTTGTTTTCTTCGTCTCTCGTGATGATACTCACGTTTTAATGTATACAATCGAAGTTGTTGTATTCGACCGGAGCGATGTCGCTGGTGAGGTGTGTTTTGAAACTTTGGTTTTCTAAATAAAGAAGACTCGTTTTTAATCATTTTATAAAGCTATTTCAATAATTTTTCCATTTTGGAATCACCCTCTTATAGAAAGTTAATTGGCTTCATTTTGAAAATCACTAAGTTAATTGACTTCATTTTGAACAATCACTTAATAGTTTTCCTTTAATTGTGGTGCATTTATTTTGATATAAACTGTCAACATGTCTCATCATTTTCACCCTTTTTTACTCTGCTCTACTGCCTTGCCATCTAACAATGTCTTTTTTATTTTATTTTATCACAATCCACTATTTTTTAAATGTAATAACTACAAAATATGTGGACAGTTTTTACATGCTCAAAGCTAAAATACAAAATAAATAAAACTTTTCCTAAGATAAAAATAAATCACTGTTTGCAAATCTACATGTATAGAGTCATGTCTAAAAAATATTTTTAGACAAAAATATTTAACTTTTTCTCAGATAAAAAAATTTGAAGCCCATAAATGTTTGGATCAATCGATGTTTTAGCACTTGTGAACTAATTAATGTAAAGAAAATTATAGATTGTTCTACCAACGATTTTAGGAATTTGCCTGATGCCATTAACGCATAGTTTTGATCTTGGTTATAAATGATGCAATGCTTATTCATACTGACAGGGTAAAAAATCTTATGGTCAATTATTTTACTTAATATATATCTTACAATTCAATTCAGCTTTTTACACCTTTACCTTTTGTACTTTTATTTATATAATAAAACGATCTCAGATCTGTAAATGAAAAAGAGAGGAACAAAGTTTGCAATAATTCATCAGTTGTAATAAAATATTCGCTAAACAAAAACTAATTAAAAAAATGAATTAGAAATATCAAAATATTTACATATAATAAAAACTTATCGAGATTTTTATTTATTTAATAAAAGAAGACAAATTATTACATTCTTCAAGTTTTGAAAAATAAAAACATTTAAAATAAAGAAATAAGAAAGATGTTTACAATATTCCTTAAAAACAATAATCTTCTCTATTCATCCTCACGAGAACTTCGACCCGCGCGTTGCGGCGGGCGAGGCGTTTTGCTTAGTATTTATGTGTGGAGGTTAATGAGAGCATATGGATGTGATGACATTAGTAGTAAAGAAGTGCCATAATCTTACTTACGTAAAAGTTCCAAAAGAAGACTTTCGACCGGTGCATTGCCACTGGCGAGATACGGGTTTTGAAAGTTTTATTTTTGTTTAGGCGAGGTGCAACTTTTGCTTGTTTATAGACCCGTACGTCGTTTGTTGGTTTTGTAGAATTCTTATCGGCTTTCGTGGGTTTGGTGTTTGTTTTCTTCGTCTCTCGTGATGATACTCACGTTTTAATGTATACAATCGAAGTTGTTGTATTCGACCGGAGCGATGTCGCTGGTGAGGTGTGTTTTGAAACTTTGGTTTTCTAAATAAAGAAGACTCGTTTTTAATCATTTTATAAAGCTATTTCAATAATTTTTCCATTTTGGAATCACCCTCTTATAGAAAGTTAATTGGCTTCATTTTGAAAATCACTAAGTTAATTGACTTCATTTTGAACAATCACTTAATAGTTTTCCTTTAATTGTGGTGCATTTATTTTGATATAAACTGTCAACATGTCTCATCATTTTCACCCTTTTTTACTCTGCTCTACTGCCTTGCCATCTAACAATGTCTTTTTTATTTTATTTTATCACAATCCACTATTTTTTAAATGTAATAACTACAAAATATGTGGACAGTTTTTACATGCTCAAAGCTAAAATACAAAATAAATAAAACTTTTCCTAAGATAAAAATAAATCACTGTTTGCAAATCTACATGTATAGAGTCATGTCTAAAAAATATTTTTAGACAAAAATATTTAACTTTTTCTCAGATAAAAAAATTTGAAGCCCATAAATGTTTGGATCAATCGATGTTTTAGCACTTGTGAACTAATTAATGTAAAGAAAATTATAGATTGTTCTACCAACGATTTTAGGAATTTGCCTGATGCCATTAACGCATAGTTTTGATCTTGGTTATAAATGATGCAATGCTTATTCATACTGACAGGGTAAAAAATCTTATGGTCAATTATTTTACTTAATATATATCTTACAATTCAATTCAGCTTTTTACACCTTTACCTTTTGTACTTTGATTTATATAATAAAACGATCTCAGATCTGTAAATGAAAAAGAGAGGAACAAAGTTTGCAATAATTCATCAGTTGTAATAAAATATTCGCTAAGCATCCCAACAAAGCTTTTTCGATTTACTTTTGCAGACCATTATGTTCTTATTCAAAACCAAATTGCAAAGGCCGATTAACGACGTATAAGATCATCGCGACAAAAAACCCACCAACACCGAGTAACGGCGGCGGCAGCCGCTACTGCCTGTTAGGGTTCCGCCGCAGGCGGCGGCGCCCTTTTCTCATAGTTAGAAGGCGAACAACCTAAAACCGACAGATCGTTATACCGTCAACGGGACGACGTCAGAAAGAAGCCTGGAAAGCCACCAACGGCGGCGGCAGCCGCTACCGGCGGCTAGGGTTCCGCCGCTACCGGCGGCGACGCCCTTTTCTACACACTTAGAAGCCGCAGAAGTTAAACCCCGCAGATCGTCAAACCATCATCGGGACCATGTCAGAAAACAGCCTCGAAAGCGACCAACGGCGGCGACGACCAGACGTCGTTAACTCGACGGAAACGGAGCGACGGAGTCGTCGCTACGACGTTACCGGAGCATCAACGTCGCCGACACCATAGATGAACGTCGCCGGACATCGAGGACGTTACCGGAGCATATCCGGCGGCTGGTTTTCCGCTTGAGAGGGAGAGAGACCAGCGGATGTGTGAGGGGGAGAGAGAGAGAGGAATCTGCTTTTGTAGGAATAGAGATTAGAGAGTGGGAACATGGTTTTAGTAAAACCATGATTCAAACACACAGATTTTGCTAAAGTTAAAAAAAAAAAAGGGAAGACACTCATTAACAGCTGAGACTGGACAGGTGTGTGGACAGGTGTCGAAAGAAAAAAAAAAGGATTCAAAACCGGCTGGAAAGAAGATTCGAACTAGCGTGCGGATAGAAAAAAGTTAATAGCCTGACCGCCGTGACAGATTGAATTATGTTAGTTGTATTCTTAAGTAATTGTATAAATACAATAACAAAGTAAGGGAAATTAAAAAAAAAATAAAACATAAAGTACCTGTCACGTGGCAAGCATATGGCAAGCCACCTGTTATGAACAGTAGAATTCGTGTGTACAGCTCAGCGATTTCAATTGATATATATATAATTATGTCTATAGAAAAATAAAAATATATCAACAAATATTGTTTTAATATCTTATAAACAATTAAAAAATGTAATATGAATTAAAATATCGACATATGTATATAAATGAAAAATGAATAAATTACAATTTTAAAAGACGTGGTGGCAAAATTAATAATATACCAACCTAAGAAAAAAGAAACTAAAAATTAATTAAGTAATAAAAAAAGGTAATATAAATTCAAATATCAAGATTTCAATTTTAAAAGATGAGATATAAATTTAAAGAATGCATCTCAAAATTTTGAAAAATTTTAATGTTAAATATTATCTTCTAGAGGGAAAACATTTATTAATGCGTAATCAAATAAAAAGATTTGGTTGACAGAAATAAATCCCTCACATCGAAGAGTGGAAGACTATGATCTTCTTTTTTCGACGAGACACGCGTAATTAAGTTAGATAAGGGCATGAGGTATACCCATGTGGTGTGGTGGTAGTGTGGTGGCCACGTCATCATTGATTGAACCACATTCACTTACCACATACATGGTGGTATACCCATATGGTGTGATCTCTTTTTTTTATAATTTCTTTTTTCTTTTTCTTTTTATTTTTTTTTAAACATTAAAATAGGAATACGATTATTTTATTAAACAAATAAATAAGTCTTGAAATTAAAATCAAAAGTGCATAATTTTATTTTAAAAAAAAACGACATTCATAAAAGAAAAAATTACATTCAAATTAAACAACTTAAAAAACCAACAAACTAATTATGTTTATTTCTTAACGTCTTCATAATTTTTTCCTTTTCCTTCTCGACCAAAACCCATCGCTCATCCGACAAACCCGAAAATACAAATGTATCAAAAAGCGCTCACCAAACAAAAAAAAATACTTTTTAAAAAAACTAGTCCTTTTTCGTTCAAACTTATACCGGAGCATCAAAAAGCGCTCACCAACATTTGGTAAATCCTGCTTGTTGTCCCAAATATCCATGGAAACTCCAAGCTAAGTTCGTTTAAGAACCATGTGTTTCTTGTCAACATTTTCATGTCCCACTCGGTATGGGGACCGTTGGAGGTATCAAATAGGATAACACGACGGGAATTATCGCTATTTTTCACAATCTTCTCCCTATCCTTAAGGAACAATTCAAACTTCTGCAGACCACCAAATCGTGTCCCCCTGTGTAAAATGATTTTATCAAAACCCCCTTGGGTACCACCAGTATTGTCCATGAGATACGATGGAATCATGGATTGAGCGTTCCTCTGCAAAATACGGCCAGCATCCTCAAACTTCTTCATATATTTTTCCTTTTCAGCTTCATCATTTGGGTCTTTTGGCTTTGCTATATTATATGATAAATTAATAACACATGTTATAAAAAAGATACATACAAATACAACAACAGAGAGATTCATCATTCTGGCTTTGCTATATTATATGATAAATTAATAACTCAGGTTATAAAACAGATACATACAAATACAGAAACAGAGAGATTCATCATTCTGGCTTTGCTATATTATATGATAAATTAATAACTCGGGTTATAAAAAAGATACATACAAATACAACAACAAACACAGAGAGAGAGAGAGAGATATCGATAGTTAATAAGAATATGCAGAAAATTAAGCAAATATCACCTAGTAATGGTAGGCACGCCACCCATGTGTGCCTGATTCCTACAAATTGCGCAATGCCGTGACTAAACTCCAGGTCATTATCTCCAACCACGAGAATCTTTTCGTTTCCAGAATGTATAGCTGAGCACATCTGCTCGACTGTAACTGGTGACATCGGTTTCCTGTAAGTGCAAAAGCTTCTTCGAATGAAGAATCTGAGTGCCATTTTGTCTTCTTCTTCTTTTTTTCTTAATGAGCAGATGTAGCAATGGAGGAGGATGATGATGATGATGCTTGATAAATAGAAAATAAGCATCCTCCTCCATTATTACCAAAGAAAAGACTTCTAAAAGTGGGAACTATAGCGCCACTGTAGCGCCGGAACTCATAAGAGTAGGTAAATTTCCAGAAATGGCAACTACTGTAGACCCGCCGGAGAAGTCTACCTTTCTGCTCATAGTAATGATGAGAAGTATAGTAGCTAGGGGGAGGGAGGGAGGGAGGCGATGACGGAACCCTTCGTCCTTCGTTGGTTCGTATTCTCTCTGAGATAATAATGAGTTAGTGGGTGATCGAACTAGTTAAAGTGTAAAGAGAGAGAGGATATATATATATATATATATATATATATATATATATATATATATATATATATAACTAGCTAACTATAACTAGATGAATTAAAAAAGAGAGGATATCATCAAGAAATAATAATAAATAAAATTAAAGAGATTTGTAACTAATTAAAACAACATAGTAATGATTATCATCTTGAAAAAGATCATCTTGGAAAAGGTAAAACTGATTAAAATAAATGAATTAAAAAAACAGTTTGATCAAATTTGATTATCATCTTGAAAAAAACAAAAACTAATTAAAAAAATGAATTAGAAATATCAAAATATTTACATATAATAAAAACTTATCGAGATTTTTATTTATTTAATAAAAGGAGACAAATTATTACATTCTTCAAGTTTTGAAAAATAAAAACATTTAAAATAAAGAAATAAGAAAGATGTTTACAATATTCCTTAAAAACAATAATCTTCTCTATTTATCCTCATTATGTCTATAGAAAAATAAAAATATATCAAAAAATATTGTTTTAATATCATATAAACAATTCAAAAATGTAATATAAATTAAAATATCGACATATGTATATAAATGAAAAATGAATAAATTACAATTTTAAAAGACGTGGTGGCAAAATTAATAATATACCAACCTAAGAAAAAAGAAACTAAAAATTAATTAAGTAATAAAAGAAGGTAATATAAATTCAAATATCAAGATTTGAAAATAAATAAATTGGATTATAGAGCAATGATTTCAATTTTAAAAGACGAGATATAAATTTAAAGAATGCATCTCAAAATTTTGAAAAATTTAAATGTTAAATATTATCTTCTAGAGGGAAAACATTTATTAATGCGTAATCAAATAAAAAGATTTGGTTGACAGAAATAAATCCCTCACATCGAAGAGTGGAAGACTATGATCTTCTTTTTTCGACGAGACACGCGTAATTAAGTTAGATAAGGGCATGAGGTATACCCATGTGGTGTGGTGGTAGTGTGGTGGCCACGTCATCATTGATTGAACCACATTCACTTACCACATACATGGTGGTATACCCATATGGTTGTTGGGTTATAGATAACAATTATCAGTTAAACACGAGTACGCAGCGTAATTAATCCTATGAATTAATCTAACTAACCGGATAGAACATGTTTACCTTATGAGATCGGATTGACTTGATCTCTTGGAGGATTTAAAGCAAATCTCTCTACGATCGTACACACGACACACCAATGCTATGTGCTAGCACTTGATCACGAACACCTCCACTCGAGTTGGCCTTGGTCGAACCACACAAGAATCGAAACCCCCCTTGGGTTTTCTTGTTGCCGAATTCGAGAGAGAAGAGAGAGAGATTAGGGTTTTCTTTTATCAGATAAAAGCAGCAACTAAACCTCAAACCCAGAGGGTTTATTTATAGGTTTAAAATACTTGATAAACAAGTTAAGGATTGGCATAGGAGCCTTTACGATTTTCGGCCCTATGGCCTATCCTTAAACCTTTTCCTAATTGTAATCCAATTATAACTCTCTCTAATTACAACTAACACCCCTCTGTTAACAATTAACTGTTAGTTTTTAACGAAACTTCGTTAAATAATTCGTGATAAATATTAATTCACCATTAATTAATATTAATACATTTGGTGTCGAGACGTGTGACCCCGTAGGCTTAAATAATTTCCGGACATACGCTTACTGTTACATGATCATATCCCTACAGCTCCCACTTGAGCTTGCAATAGTAAAGGTAATAACATTGGTTAGCGTCTAGCAACACGCCAATGCTCCCAGAAATATTTAAGTACAATTTCTCAAAGTGTATTTAAATGGTACAGTCATTTACTATCCCTTTGTTACCGATACCGTGTTAAATATGAATATGGATCAAGTCATTTCATACTTTAACGATTATGTTTCTCATTCTCTTAACTACCTTAAGATTACCAAATTGCAAATCGAGACATCTCTAGATTTCATTTGGGCACGGCCATGCAAACATCTTAATTAGTCCAATGAGGGGCCCAGTGGTATCTGCTTCAGCACAAAGCTGAAGGAACAAATCCTCTTGACTACACGTGTCAAGTCACATACTTCACTACACTTACTGAAAATAGCCCTTTTGTACTACCTTATTCAAGATAGTTAGACCTATATCAAGTAGGTGCAATCCATACATGCATGACCTGCTTGTATCTCAAGTCTAAGGATAAGCAAAGCAACCATTTACGAATTTCACTTAATGACGCCGATCCATAAAGTGACAATTCGTTAGTGGGTCAGTCCAGTATGCATCCAATGAATACCATGTGAGTTTGGTGGGACCATCCTAACCAATCACTCAGATTTTGTCTTAGTTTAACTATATTCCCATATAGTTAATCGACAATGGACAATTTAGAATACTTGACAAGTACTCAAGGATTAAACATGCAAATATAGGACACAATTTACTATTAAATGAAATCAAACATATCAAGTACTTTATTTCATTAAATAAAACTTGTTTAACATCCCTTATCCAAATACCGAACATCAGACATACATGATTTAACTAGCTAATTTAAGTCCCATGCCCTCGGCATGCCTTTCAAGCTTCGGCCTCGACAAAGCTTTCGTGAAAGGATCAGCTAAGTTAATATCTGTGTGAACTTTGAGTAATTTGATTTCACCTAGTTCGATCTGCTCACGAACATAGTGATATCTCCTGGCATAGTGTCTGGCGCCCTTCTGAACTCCAGGTTCTTTGGCGATGATCAATGCACCCGAGTTATCGCAGTACATGTCGATCGACAAGTTACTTGTGGGGACAATGTCAAGCCTACTAATAAACTTCCTTATCCAGACAGCCTCCATTGCAGCTTCCGAAGCAGCAATGTACTCAGACTCTGTTGCAGACATAGCAACTGTGGATTGTTTCTTGCTTTTCCAATCCACAGCGCCTCCATTCATAACGAAGACGTATCCAGACTGAGACTTCGTGTCATCTCTATCAGTCTGAAATCCAGCATCACAGTATCCGGTCACTTTGAGCTCTTGATCTGGATTTCACCCATATACCAAAAACAAATCTCTAGTAGCCCGTAGGTACTTAAGAATGGTCTTAACAGCAGTCCAGTGACTTTCACCTGGATTCTGTTGATAACGGCTAACGATATTCTGCGCAAACGCTATATCAGGTCTAGTGCATCTTACCGCATACATTATAGAGCCTACAGCCGAAGCATAAGGGACTCTTTGCATACGCTTCACCTCATCAGGTGTAGAAGCACCTTGTTTGACCGATAGACCAAGTCCTTCCTGCATAGGTACATTACCACGCTTGGAATTCTCCATCTTGAATCGCTTCAAGATCTTATCAATATAAGCACTTTGACTTAGTCCAATCAACCGCTTAGTTCTATCTCTATAGATCTTGATTCCAAGAATGAATGCTGCTTCTCCCAAGTCTTTCATGGCAAAACACTTTCCAAGATGGGATTTTACATCTTGCAACATTGGAATGTGTTTTCCTATAATCAATATGTCATCTACATATAAGACAAGGAAAGTAACATTACTCCCACTAGCTTTGCGATATACACATGGCTCATCGGGATTCTGAACAAAACCAAACTTTTTGATTTCTTCATCAAACCGTTTATTCCAACTCCTCGATGCTTGCTTCAGTCCATAAATGGACCTTTGAAGCTTGCATACTTGGTTGGGATGTTTTGGATCAATGAACCCTTCAGGTTGATCCATATAGACTTCTTCATCCAAGTAACCATTTAAGAAAGCAGTCTTAACATCCATTTGCCATATCTCAAAGTCATAGTACGCTGCTATGGCTAAGAGAATCCTAATAGCTCTAATGTCAGCAACTGGTGAAAAGGTCTCTTCATAATCAACGCCAAAACGTTGAGTATACCCTTTCGCCACGAGACGAGCTTTATAGGTGTGTACATTTCCATCCATGTCGGTCTTCTTCTTGAAGAGCCATTTACTCCCAACGGTTCTCGCGTTAGGAGGAAGATCAACCAGGGTCCAAACGTGGTTATCTCGCATGGATTTCATTTCCACATTCGCAGCTTCAAGCCATTTGTCAGATTCTGGATCTGATAATGCAGCTTTGAAATTGGGAGGCTCATCGAGATCTCCTGATACGTTATCCTCGGATTCGACTAGACCAATCCATCTATCCGGGTTGCGTACGATCCTTTCGGATCTACGAAGTGGAATCGCAATATCATCGACTTGAGGTTCATCACTTTGAACATTCCCCCCCCCAGTTGATGATTGCTAGTTGTTTCAGAAGGTGAAACATCTTCCAATAGTTCTTGTGACATCCGAGAATTTCAAGGTTAACTTCCGTTAGACAATTCCGTTAGTTACGTTATAAGTGTTAACTTAGTAACTAATGCTTAACTAGGCCGAATACGTCCACGACCTTTGGTTGATCACCGAACCCGTCCATATGTGTTATGTGTTTAATTATTTATTGTCATTATGTGCAATGTGATTTAAATACATGATTTAGTATTGTGAATAGCGTGACAATTCATGAATCGTGCTTATCTTGCTTAGAATGTAAAATTGACCACTTTTGGTTACCAGCGAAACTACCGGGCGAAACTATAATGTCGCCCGGCAGTCAGACTGTTGGCTCACACGTGATCAGAGCCAGTTTCGCTTGGCCAGCGAAACTAGCCCCTGATATATATATTTTATAAAACCCTAAGAGCCTCATTCTTGCACCTTTTCTCCAAAAACACACACACTCTCCCGAAACTTCTGGACCAGCTGATTCCAGCCAAGAACCACCAAGAATCAGCCATCATCTCTGAGTTGTGAAGATCATCCATCGATCCTAGAATCAACCGTGAGTCCCATGAACCATTTCTATGTGTTTTCTATGTGTTTTCTTCATAAAGCATGCCTAGATCTCCATAGAATCGTTAGATCTTCTGATATGATGCTTAGGAAGGCTAGATCTATCATAAAGTCAGTAACTTTACGTTTGAAATCAAACCATAATGAAGATTCATGCTAGTTAGGTCATTTTAGGTTTAAAATGTGCTTTTGGTGATTTGATGATAGAAAAACCCATGTTTAAGGTGTTAAAGCCTACTGTTTTATGTTGGTAAATGATTATGCATGCTAGATATTGAATTACATGAGGTATGGAAGCTGTTAGGTTGATTTTTAGGCTGATTTGCTGAGTTTTTCGCGACGAGCGACACTGCGTGTTCTCTGGGCGAAATTATGTAGCGAAATTATGTATATCTTCATCCAGCGACACTATGTAGCGAAACTGTAGTGTCGCCGGGTAAACCAACCAGACTTGTCCGAACGAAACTACCGAGCGAAATTCCCTGAACGAAAGTTCAAACCAGTTTCGGGCGGAACTAGGCTAGCGAAACTGTGCCAACAGTTTCGAGCGAAACTAGCCTAGCGAAACTGTGTCATCGTGTATTGCCTAGCGAAAGTGCTGCCCGTGCACACAGCAAAACTGCCTAGCGAAACTATGACCAGACCTAAACCCAAACTTGTGCAACTTATTTGAATGTTATGCTATGACTTACATGATTATGCTATGATGAAACATGCTATGATTTCTGTAATATGTGAACCCTTGTTTATGATCAACCATCGGTGTCGTGTGTCGTTATGTCGTGTCGTAGTTCCAACGTGCTATGTTATGGGCCATAGTGACGATAAGTTAATGATTAGACACAAAACTAATACTTAAGACCTAAACGTGTTCATAGGTCTTCGTTAAGCAATAATTGGATTAATTAGCAAGTGTAGCTGAGCAACCTAAGGTGAGTTTCACTAACCCTTTAATTGTGAGCCCGATTGGGACACAACGAATGAACTCAACGAAAAAAACAACGCTGACATCTTGAGGTATTACCAAATGAGATACCTGTTATGGATGTTGGAGTGTTTTATGGGGAGCACTTGCAACTGTCCATCCTTGGGGTTTCAATTGAAATCCGGAAACGACCATTTTGACACTTAAACTCTTTTTGGGGATTTCAAATGAAATCCAGAATAAACGGTTTTAATATGACTAGTGTAGGTTAAAGTCTAAACCAAATGATATCACATGATTTCTAAGGATGCCTTAAAAACTTAAAAGTCCTCAATTTAGTACTGTTGATCTGAGAAGCGAGGGGATGTTTGGTAGATCTACTGAGGGTTTGACAAACCCTGCTCCGCGGTACACAAATGTGTAACCAACCGGCTGGAGGCCGAACGGAGTTCAATATCAGCCTGTTTTAGTTGTGGGCCTCCCAAAAGGGACACAACTGGAGGCACCAACCATCGGCAAATGCCGAACTCTGTTACGTCAGCTTTCAGCCCTAGTACGACTTCCTTAGTGCTTGGAAACCGGATTAGCTACCCGCGATATCGGTTCACCGCTTTAACTTTTACTTAACTAGTGCATATTCGGTAATTCAACACTTGGAAATGCTTTGCAAATCTATTACTTATTTATATGTTGATGAATACGATTATGAGACCGGGCCAATGCATGTCATGCCCACCGTGAACTCACCAACCGTTAGGTTGACACTTGTGTGGTTTTCACTTTTGCGGATCGTTGAAGAGTATCCACTGGAGGTTGGCATGGCACAATAAGATACTTACTTTTATTTTAAACTAAATTCGGGAATTTAACGACAATTTATGTTTTGTAATTAAAGCACGTGGTTAGTGCTGAGAGACTTATGTTTTTATTCCGCTGCGTATTTAAACTATTGTATTTATGAACATTGGACTTAACTCTGATTCGTTTAGTATTTGTAACTAATGGTTGTGGTCCTGGTTTGTTCGCACCCCTTAACGGTATAAACCTCGTTAGTGGTTATTTGGGGTGTGACAGTTCTACAATTCTCCCACTGTTCTCTTGAGCTATAAAATTCTTCTCAAAGAATTCAGCATATCGAGCAACACGAACAGTGTTTTCTGAGGGATTGTAAAAATAGTAACCCATTGTTTCCTTTGGGTATCCTACGAAGATGCACTTAGTAGTCCTGGGTTGTAGTTTGTCAGGCGTATCACGCTTCACAAGTGCCTCACATCCCCAGACTCTTAAGTAAGACAACACAGGGACTTCTCCATGCCACAATTGATGCGGTGTCTTTTCAACCTTCTTGGTTGGAACCATATTTAGAATGCGCACAGCGGTTTCTAGAGCAAAATCCCAAAATGATAATGGGAGAGTTGTAAGGTTCATCATCGACCTCACCATTTCTAGTAGGGTTCGATTCCTCCTCTCAGACACTCCATTATGCTGAGGAGTGTAAGGAGGAGTAAGCTGTTAGACAATTCCACACGCTTTAAGATAATCCTTAAACTCCTGGCTTAAGTATTCTCCACCACGATCCGATCGAAGAATCTTGATGGTCTTACCGAGTTGATTTTCAACTTCATTCTTAAACTCTTTGAATGTTTCAAATACCTCATGTTTATGTTTAAGCAAGTAAACATAACCATAACGGCTGAAATCATCCGTGAAAGTCACGAAGTAGCTAGCACCTTTTCTTGACACATGTCTAAATGGGCCACATACATCGGTATGGATGAGTCCAAGTAGTTCTTTAGCCCTTTGCGGCTTGTTCGGAAAGGGTTTTCTAGTCATCTTTCCTGAGATACAGGAAACGCATTTATCAAATGATTCATCATTTGATTGCAAGATCCCTTCACGTTGAAGTCTTACAATGCGGTTTTTGCCAACATGGGCAAGACGACAGTGCCAAAGATAGGTAGAGTCCAAACTAGTTTTGGCTCGTTTGCTAACGGTGAACATTGAATTATTTGAAACACAACCACGCATATCAATTTCATAAATGCCATCACAAGGAATAGCATCAAAATAATGAACATTATTTTTAGAAACTGAAATACCGATATTATTAAAAACATTAATATATCCTTGGTTTTTCAACAATGAAACTGAAATAACACCTCTAGTAATAGAAGGTGCATAATGACAATTGTCTAAAACAATAATTAACCCAGAAGGAAGAATTAAATGAAATTCTCCTATAGCTTCCACAGCTGCTGGCAAACCATTTCCAACGAACAGCTGCAAAGCTCCAGGCTTCAGTTTCCTCCTCTTTCTAAGACCCTGTAACGAATTACAGATGTGAGTTCCACAGCCAGTGTCATACACCCATGAATCACTCTTAGAAAAGGAAAATAATTCAATTGTGAAGATACCTGAAGTACTAGTCCCACTAGTATTCTTTCTCTTCTTCATCAACTCAGCTAGATAGGTAGGACAGTTCCTCTTCCAGT
Organism: Deinandra increscens subsp. villosa; assembly: GCA_039602395.1. Lineage (NCBI taxonomy): Eukaryota > Viridiplantae > Streptophyta > Magnoliopsida > Asterales > Asteraceae > Deinandra > Deinandra increscens. The sequence continues at coordinate 8,548,155 of JBCNJP010000020.1, forward strand.
GTTCAACTTCACCACAATGGTGACAGATCTGGTCTTTAGCCGGATGCTCTTTTACGGCCGGAGGGGTTTGCTTGGTTTTAGGAACAAGCGCAACTGCCTTGCCTTTTCCCTTACCATCATTCTTGCCCTTCGCCTTTTGCGGTCGTTTAGCCTTTTGGATCTTGCCCCCCTTGATCATAAGAACTTGGGGTGTTTCAGTGGCCTTCTTAGGAATCGTTTTTTCATACTCGACAAGCATAGCATGAAGCTCAGGTATAGTCTTAGTCATACTATGCATGTTGTAGTTGCGCACAAAACCCTCAAAATCCTTCGTAAGAGATTTGAGGATCATGCCAACTGCCACAGCCTGATTATACCCGTAATTGAGCGATTCCAATTTGTCAAAGTAGCTCTTCATCTTGAGCACATGACTACTGACCGATTTACCAGTTTCAAGCTTCAAGTCGTGGAGTTCCACAACTAGGTCGAACAATTCAACACCAGCTTGTTTTTCATACATCTTCTTTAGCTCTTTGATCATATCACAAGGTGTATGAAATTCGTATTGCTTCTGAAGATCGGGAGTCATACTCGAGATCATCATGCAAGCAACCTCATCGTATCTGCTATACTCTGCATTGTAGAACGCTTTCTCTTGATCAGAAGCATCAGCAGCTGGCTCGGTCGGCAAATGATGTTCAAGGACATTGGTCCTCCGTTCAACTCTAAGGACAATCCTCAGTTGACGGTACCAGTCATTGAAGTTAGATCCATTCAGCTTTTCTCTTTCAAACATTTGACGAAAAGCATGACCAACATTGTTTTGAGGAGGGTTTGTTGCCATCTACAAAACAGATTAAGTTCAAAAATCAGTATTTTCGATAATCTTTTCCTTAATAAATTTAATTACCCATTGTTTAAACATTTTAAACAATTAAGCTTATTAAGGCTAGGATCCAATTGACATAACATCATTTCATCAGTTGATCTGCTAGAAATGATGCATTCAAATGGTAAGTGACGATCAATAATTGTACTCCAAGTACAATTCCTAGATTTTATGGGACCTACAACTTGCACCAAGTGATTTGTAGTCATGTTTCATCCCATCTTTTGCCACGGGCCAGGGGTCTCACCGCCTAGCTCATTTTAAGTCGTCCAGCTAAGAACGCACAAATTGTCCACCATTGTGTACCAATGAGTGGGAATTTGTCATGTAAATGCCATTTTACCATTGTGTACCAATGAGTAAGATGACATCCACAAGTGTCCTTTTCAAGGTGGATGGCAAAGACTTAAATTTTTGTTTGGGTCAAAACAATTTTTGATGCGTGATCAAAAAGGTTATGTGTGAAGATTCATGCACATCTTCACCACATAATGTGTTTATAAAAATTCTTAGTTTGTCTTCCAAATCAAAAGAGCTCGGTAGCTCCATTCGCAACACACAAAGAAGCGTAGGGGTGAGGTTTGCAACTTTTGCAATTAAAAACCTACCCGCTTTAGGGAAGCATGGTGACCCGACTTATACCTCTCTTAGAGTGTGTTCAAATGAGTGAGCCGGTGTTTCTCTTGAGTTTTAGGACACAAATTTTATTTTATAAACAAAATCATATTTCAATAGTTTATTTAAGCAAATTTCGATTTTCATAAAACAAATTTGCATTTAAAACCTTTTATTATGTCACAATTATCACAATAATCACATAATTTTTTAGGGTTTCAAATTATCTAACATAATTTTAACTTTAATCCTCTTTGATTTAAGTAATAACCATGAACGATTTGCATGAAACATCATGGTTTTTACTTCCTTTTAACATTTAAAATAAAGGTACAACATGTTGTTTTATCAAATAACAAAACTTGGGTTCTTAATTTTTAGATCACTAGAATCAAATTTTAGATCTAAAATTAGGGTTTTCGATTCGGCTAGAGGTTTTCGATCCTATACATAGTTTTCGATCCGGTTTTCGATCGAAACAGGTTTTCGATCGAAACAGGTGTTTCCGATATAAACCAGGCTTTCCGATCGAAAAACAAGGGTGTTCGATCGGTACAAGGGTTTCCGATCGGAAAACAAGGGTTTCCGATCGGGAGTAGGGTTTTCGATCGGAAAACAAGGGTTTTCGATCGGAAAACAAGGGTTTCCGATCGGGAGTAGCCGGCAGGTCGAAAAGTGGTTTTCGATTGGGTCGAAAAGTGGTTTTCGATCGGGTCGAAAAGCAGTTTCCAATCGAATTTTTTTTTTTGAGTTTTTCGTTTTTACCAATTTGCGAAACCTTTTTCCAATTGTAAAACACGATTTTTAATTGGATCGAAAAGCTAGAATCTTATTTGGTTACCCCCCTTTCCAAGTTTTATTCCCGGTAATTAATTATAATCATAGGTGGCTCGTGATACCACTGTTGGGTTATAGATAACAATTATCAATTAAACACGAGTACGCAGCGGAATTAATCCTATGAATTAATCTAACTAACCGGATAGAACATGTTTACCTTATGAGCTCGGATTGACTTGATCTCTTGGAGGATTTAAAGCAAATCCCTCTACGATCGAACACACGACACACCAATGCTATGTGCTAGCACTTGATCACGAACACCTCCACTCGAGTTGGCCTTGGTCGAACCACACAAGAACCGAAACCCCCCTTGGGTTTTCTTGTTGCCGAATTCGAGAGAGAGAGAGAGAGAGATTAGGGTTTTCTTTTATCAGATAAAAGCAGCAACTAAACCTCAAACCCAGAGGGTTTATTTATAGGTTTAAAATACTTGATAAACAAGTTAAGGATTGGCATAGGAGCCTTTACGATTTTCGGCCCTATGGCCTATCCTTAAACCTTTTCCTAATTGTAATCCAATTACAACTCTCTCTAATTACAACTAACACCCCTCTGTTAACAATTAACTGTTAGTTTTTAACGAAACTTCGTTAAATAATTCGTGATAAATATTAATTCACCATTAATTAATATTAATACATTTGGTGTCGAGACGTGTGACCCCGTAGGCTTAAATAATTTCCGAACATACGCTTACTGTTACATGATCATATCCCTACAATGGTGTGATCTCTTTTTTTTATAATTTCTTTTTTCTTTTTCTTTTTAAGTTTTTTAAACATTAAAATAGGAATACGATTATTTTATTAAACAAATAAATAAGTCTTGAAATTAAAATCAAAAGTGCATAATTTTATTTTAAAAAAAACGACATTCATAAAAGAAAAAATTACATTCAAATTAAACAACTTAAAAAACCAACAAACTAATTATGTTTATTTCTTAACGTCTTCATAATTTTTTCCTTTTTCTTCTCGACCAAAACCCATCGCTCATCCGACAAACCCGAAAATACAAATGTATCAAAAAGCGCTCACCAAACAAAAAGAATACTTTTTAAAAAAACTAGTCCTTTTTCGTTCAAACTTATACCATTGTGTTCAGAAAATAAAAATAAAGAAGTCTTCGCAATTTGATTTCTTTTTTAAGTTGACATGCATAAATTATTTAAGAAAAATCATATTTCAACCTAAATAAATATTCATATTTTAATATATTAAAAAAAGTGTAATGTGCCTACTTCTTATTGGAGGATGGGGGTGACTGTCTCTTCTTCATGCTGAAATATGTGCGCCAAGAGTTTCACGGAACTTATCCGCGCCAATATTTAACGCAACTTTGGTATGGTTTTAACGCCGTGAAGATTTGCCACTTAGACCGCGCAAGAGGTATCACATAGGTATACCGGACCAACATTTGGTAAATCCTGCTTGTTGTCCCAAATATCCATGGAAACTCCAAGCTAAGTTCGTTTAAGAACCATGTGTTTCTTGTCAACATTTTCATGTCCCACTCGGTATGGGGACCGTTGGAGGTATCAAATAGGATAACACGGCGGGAATTATCGCTATTTTTCACAATCTTCTCCGTATCCTTAAGGAACAATTCAAACTTCTGCAGACCACCAAATCGTGTCCCCCTGTGTAAAATAATTTTATCAAAACCCCCTTGGGTACCACCAGTATTGTCCATGAGATACGATGGAATCATGGATTGAGCGTTCCTCTGCAAAATGCGGCCAGCATCCTCAAACTTCTTCCTATATTTGTCCTTTTCAGCTTCATCATTTGGGTCTTTTGGCTTTGCTATATTATATGATAAATTAATAACACAGGTTATAAAAAGATACATACAAATACAACAACAGAGAGATTCATCATTCTGGCTTTGCTATATTATATGATAAATTAATAACTCAGGTTATAAAAAAGATACATACAAATACAACAACAAACAGAGAGAGAGAGAGAGAGAGAGAGAGAGAGAGAGATATCGATAGTTAATAAGAATATGCACAAAATTAAGCAAATATCAGCTGGTAATGGTAGGCACGCCACCCATGTGTGCCTGATTCCTACAAATTGCGCAATGCCGTGACTAAACTCCAGGTCATTATCTCCAACCACGAGAATCTTTTCGTTTCCAGAATTTATAGTTGAGCACATCTGCTCGACTGTAACAGGTGACATCGGTTTCCTGTAAGTGCAAAAGCTTCTTCGAATGAAGAATCTGAGTGCCATTTTGTCTTCTTCTTCTTTTTTTTCTTAATGAGCAGATGTAGCAATGGAGGAGGATAATGATGCTGCTGCTTGATATATAGAAAATAAGCATCCTCCTCCATTACTACCAAAGAAAAGACTTCTAAAAGTGGGAACTGTAGCGCCACTGTAGCGCCGGAACTCATAAGAGTAGGTAAATTTCCAGAAATGGCAACTACTGTAGACCCGCCGGAGAAGTCTACCTTTCTGCTCATAGTAATGATGAGAAGTATAGTAGCTAGGGGGAGGGAGGGCGGGAGGCGATGACGGAACCCTTCGTCCTTCGTTGGTTCGTATTCTCTCTGAGATAATAATGAGTTAGTGGGTGATCGAACTAGTTAAAGTGTAAAGAGAGAGAGGATATATATATATATATATATATATATAGGAAAAGGATCATTAGAAAACCTCATAAGTATTGGAAAACCTGGAAAACCTGGGTATTTTAGTAAAATACCTATATAATATTTTTTGGTTGTCCAACTTTGATTTGAATTTCATTATTTATCTCTCCATTTCATCTCTTTTACGTATAACACCGAAAAACCTAATTATTATTGTTACTCATATGTAACTATAGCGATTATGGTTACACCTATGTAACAAAAATGACTATGTTACACCTGTTGTAATATGTTTAAGTAAAGTGCAATTTCTTGTTTAGAACTAATGTGTAACAAAAATGACTATGTTACACTTGGTTTAACATGTTTAAATAAGGTGTAATTTCATGTTTAGAACTAATGTTACACTGGTGTAACTGGTTTTCCAGGTTTTCCAAAAAGGTGTGGTTTTCCATGGAACCTCACCCTATATATATATATATAACTAGCTAACTATAACTAGATGAATTAAAAAAGAGAGGATATCATCAAGAAATAATAATAAATAAAATTAAAGAGATTTGTAACTAATTAAAACAACATAGTAATGATTATCATCTTGAAAAAGATCATCTTGGAAAAGGTAAAACTGATTAAAATAAATGAATTAAAAAAACAGTTTGATCAAATTTGATTATCATCTTGAAAAAAACAAAAACTAATTAAAAAAATGAATTAGAAATATCAAAATATTTACATATAATAAAAACTTATCGAGATTTTTATTTATTTAATAAAAGGAGACAAATTATTACATTCTTCAAGTTTTAAAAAATAAAAACATTTAAAATAAAGAAATAAGAAAGATGTTTACAATATTCCTTAAAAACAATAATCTTCTCTATTCATCCTCATTATGTCTATAGAAAAATAATAATATATCAACAAATATTGTTTTAATATCATATAAACAATTCAAAAATGTAATATGAATTAAAATATCGACATATGTATATAAATGAAAAATGAATAAATTACAATTTTAAAAGACGTGGTGGCAAAATTAATAATATACCAACCTAAGAAAAAAGAAACTAAAAATTAATTAAGTAATAAAAAAAGGTAATATAAATTCAAATATCAAGATTTGAAAATAAATAAATTGGATTATAGAGCAATGATTTAAATTTAAAAGACGAGATATAAATTTAAAGAATGCATCTCAAAATTTTGAAAAAATTAAATGTTAAATATTATCTTCTAGAGGGAAAACATTTATTAATGCGTAATCAAATAAAAAGATTTGGTTGACAGAAATAAATCCCTCACATCGAAGAGTGGAAGACTATGATCTTCTTTTTTCGACAAGACACGCGTAATTAAGTTAGATAATGGCATGAGGTATACCCATGTGGTGTGGTGGTAGTGTGGTGGCCACGTCATCATTGATTGAACCACATTCACTTACCACATACATGGTGGTATACCCATATGGTGTGATCTCTTTTTTTTATATTTCTTTTTTCTTTTTCTTTTTAATTTTTTTAAACATTAAAATAGGAATACGATTATTTTATTAAACAAATAAATAAGTCTTGAAATTAAAATCAAAAGTGCATAATTTTATTTTAAAAAAAAACGACATTCATAAAAGAAAAAATTACATTCAAATTAAACAACTTAAAAAACCAACAAACTAATTATGTTTATTTCTTAACGTCTTCATAATTTTTTCCTTTTCCTTCTCGACCAAAACCCATCGCTCATCCGACAAACCCGAAAATACAAATGTATCAAAAAGCGCTCACCAAACAAAAAAAAAATACTTTTAAAAAAAACTAGTCCTTTTTCGTTCAAACTTATACCGTTGTGTTCAGAAAATAAAAATAAAGAAGTCTTCGCAATTTGATTTCTTTTTTAAGTTGACATGCATAAATTATTTAAGAAAAATCATATTTCAACCTAAATAAATATTCATATTTTAATATATTAAAAAAAGTGTGATGTGCCTACTTCTTATTGGAGGATGGGGGTGACTGTCTCTTCTTCATGCTGAGATATGTGCGCCAAGAGTTTCACGGAACTTATCCGCGCCAATATTTAACGCAACTTTGGTATGGTTTTAACGCCGTGAAGATTTGCCACTTAGACCGCGCAAGAGGTATCACATAGGTATACCGGACCAACATTTGGTAAATCCTGCTTGTTGTCCCAAATATCCATGGAAACTCCAAGCTAAGTTCGTTTAAGAACCATGTGTTTCTTGTCAACATTTTCATGTCCCACTCGGTATGGGGACCGTTGGAGGTATCAAATAGGATAACACGGCGGGAATTATCGCTATTTTTCACAATCTTCTCCGTATCCTTAAGGAACAATTCAAACTTCTGCAGACCACCAAATCGTGTCCCCCTGTGTAAAATGATTTTATCAAAACCCCCTTGGGTACCACCAGTATTGTCCATGAGATACGATGGAATCATGGATTGAGCGTTCCTCTGCAAAATGCGGCCAGCATCCTCAAACTTCTTCCTATATTTGTCCTTTTCAGCTTCATCATTTGGGTCTTTTGGCTTTGCTATATTATATGATAAATTAATAACACATGTTATAAAAAAGATACATACAAATACAACAACAGAGAGATTCATCATTCTGGCTTTTCTATATAATATGATAAATTAATAACTCAGGTTATATAACAGATACATACAAATACAGAAACAGAGAGATTCATCATTCTGGCTTTGCTATATTATATGATAAATTAATAACTCAGGTTATAAAAAAGATACATACAAATACAACAACAAACAGAGAAAGAGAGAGAGATATCGATAGTTAATAAGAATATGCACAAAATTAAGCAAATATCACCTGGTAATGGTAGGCATGCCACCCTTGTGTGCCTGATTCCTACAAATTGCGCAATGCCGTGACTAAACTCCAGGTCATTATCTCCAACCACGAGAATCTTTTCGTTTCCAGAATGTATAGTTGAGCACATTTGCTCGACTGTAACTGGTGACATCGGTTTCCTGTAATTGCAAAAGCTTCTTCGAATGAAGAATCTGAGTGCCATTTTGTCTTCTTCTTCTTTTTTTTCTTAATGAGCAGATGTAGCAATGGAGGAGGATAATGATGCCGCTGCTTGATATATAGAAAATAAGCATCCTCCTCCATTATTACCAAAGAAAAGACTTCTAAAAGTGGGAACTGTAGCGCCACTGTAGCGTCGGAACTCATAAGAGTAGGTAAATTTCCAGAAATGGCAACTACTGTAGACCCGCCGGAGAAGTCTACCTTTCTGCTCATAGTAATGATGAGAAGTATAGTAGCTAGGGGGAGGGAGGGAGGGAGGCGATGACGGAACCCTTCGTCCTTCGTTGGTTCGTATTCTCTCTGAGATAACAATGAGTTAGTGGGTGATCGAACTAGTTAAAGTGTAAAGAGAGAGAGAGGATATATATATATATATATATATATATATATATATATATATATATATATATATATAACTAGCTAACTATAACTAGATGAATTAAAAAAAGAGAGGATATCATCAAGAAATAATAATAAATAAAATTAAAGAGATTTGTAACTAATTAAAACAACATAGTAATAATTATTATCTTGAAAAAGATCATCTTGGAAAAGGTAAAACTGATTAAAATAAATGAATTAAAAAAACAGTTTGATCAAATTTGATTATCATCTTGAAAAAAATAAAAACTAATAAAAAAATGAATTAGAAATATCAAAATATTTACATATAATAAAAACTTATTGAGATTTTTATTTATTTAATAAAAGGAGACAAATTATTACATTCTTCAAGTTTTGAAAAATAAAAACATTTAAAATAAAGAAATAAGAAAGATGTTTACAATATTCCTTAAAAACAATAATCTTCTCTATTCATCCTCATTATGTCTATAGAAAAATAAAATTATATCAACAAATATTGTTTTAATATCATATAAACAATTAAAAAATGTAATATGAATTAAAATATCGACATATGTATATAAATGAAAAATGAATAAATTACAATTTTAAAAGACGTGGTGGCAAAATTAATAATATACCAACCTAAGAAAAAAGAAACTAAAAATTAATTAAGTAATAATAAAAGGTAATATAAATTCAAATATCAAGATTTGAAAATAAATAAATTGGATTATAGAGCAATGATTTCAATTTTAAAAGACGAGATATAAATTTAAAGAATGCATCTCAAAATTTTGAAAAATTTAAATGTTAAATATTATCTTCTAGAGGGAAAACATTTATTAATGCGTAATCAAATAAAAAGATTTGGTTGACAGAAATAAATCCCTCACATCGAAGAGTGGAAGACTATGATCTTCTTTTTTCGACGAGACACGCGTAATTAAGTTAGATAAGGGTATGAGGTATACCCATGTGGTGTGGTGGTAGTGTGGTGGCCACGTCATCATTGATTGAACCACATTCACTTACCACATATATGGTGGTAAACCCATATGGTGTGATCTCTTTTTTTATAATTTCTTTTTTCTTTTTAATTTTTTTAAACATTAAAATAGGAATACGATTATTTTATTAAACAAATAAATAAGTCTTGAAATTAAAATCAAAAGTGCATAATTTTATTTTTTTTAAAAAACGACATTCATAAAAGAAAAAATTACATTCAAATTAAACAACTTAAAAAACCAACAAACTAATTATGTTTATTTCTTAACGTCTTCATAATTTTTTCCTTTTCCTTCTCGACCAAAACCCATCGCTCATCCGACAAACCCGAAAATACAAATGTATTAAAAAGCGCTCACCAAACAAAAAAAATACTTTATAAAAAAACTAGTCCTTTTTCGTTCAAACTTATACCGTTGTGTTCAGAAAATAAAAATAAAGAAGTCTTCGCAATTTGATTTTTTTTAAGTTGACATGCATAAATTATTTAAGAAAAATCATATTTCAACCTAAATAAATATTCAAATTTTAATATATTAAAAAAAGTGTGATGTGCCTACTTCTTATTGGAGGATGGGGGTGACTGTCTCTTCTTCATGCTGAGATATGTGCGCCAAGAGTTTCACGGAACTTATCCACGCCAATATTTAACGCAACTTTGGTATGGTTTTAACGCCGTGAAGATTTGCCACTTAGACCGCGCAAGAGGTATCACATAGGTATACCGGATGGTCTTAAATATAAACATTTAATATCACACCATACCACATCACATGAGTATACCCATCCTTGTTATGTGGTGTTAAAGCCCAGTCATCGATGATGTGGCAACCTTTAACATATAACACCACTAAGGTATACCACATGCCCGGGAGAGAGACGGTTATAAAACTTATCCATACTAGCATTATTTTAGAGTAAATAATATAATCAAATCTTATCACCAAATAAAATTTTTAATATATATGTAAACGAGAGTCCCTGATCATAAAAAGAAAACATGCTTACTATTTCTGAAATATGAAGTACAATCGAATTTTAAACCAAAGTGAATTCATGATATAATGAAAACTTATTTGAGTTTTGAAAACCGTAAAAATCAAGCTAAAAAAATCGTTTTTTGTTCCGATTTTTTTTTTATGATGACGCTCTAAGTTAAAAAACCATTTTTATGCAAAAAAGTAAAATGTTTTTGACGAAAGAAACAACCCTTTTAGTCATAAGAAATATAAAATAATTCATTGAGGAAGTTCAATGTGTTTCATGATTTCCTTAACTAGATTTTACTATCTGTGGGTTGCCGTAGGATAATACGGGTAAACAAAACATTTGAATTGCTATAACACTACGTACAGAAGACGGAATAACAAATAATTAGTGTAATGACCAAAACGCTTCAAACAAAAAACTTTGTTACACCACTAATAAAAATACAAAAGAAACATCACTTTATTAATAGGAAAAAAGAAAACCAAAAAACCAAAAACCGAATTAAACATTAATTTTAGGAAAATTAGAATTTAATAATACAAGTTATCACCTATTGGCGGATAATAATATGAGTTTTACTCTTGCCCTACAATAATACCAATTTAACACCCGGGTGTTATTAGTGATACGGCATTGAAATCAATTTAACGGGGTTATTGAATTGATTACGTGGCATCCCACGTGGCATTTTAAATGAGTTTTTTAAAAGGAGGGACTAGATTTGACTTTTATTAAAATAGGGGATCAAAATAAAAAAACCCTCACCCCCACCCCCTGCCCTCTTCACTCCATCGTGACACCAAACCAACCACCCCCATGTCCGTTACCCACCACCGGAGACAAAGCAGAATCGGAGGAGGGAGGATTAGGGCACAGCGGCGGCGCCCCGTTCGTTCTCGCTCCTCCTCCCCCGCCGTTATTAAACAACCGACCACCACAGCACCCAGGTGCGACCGGACCTCAAATATCATCTCCGTTCCGTTGGATCGCGTCGCCGGATACAATCAGAGACGGAAACAGCTAGGGTTTCTGCGGGGATCGCCTCGCTGGAGATGGTAGAGCGACGCAAAATCCAACCGGTTAGGGTTCCGGCGAAGGTTGCCAGAGAGGCGGCATGAGGGGGGAGGGGGAGTCGACCTCCGGAAAGGCGGCAGGAGGGGGGAGGGTTCAGAAACGGGAGCGGGGGGCTAGGGTTTCAAACGATGGTGGTGGTGGCTCGCAAGGACGGTGGCAGATTTATGGTGGTGGTGAATGCCGACGAGGGGAGGGGGGTGACGGTGAATGCCGGAAAAACTGAAGGTGGTGGTGGTTCACACTCCGTTCTTTTTTTTAATCTTTAATAAATAACAAAGTTAAAACAAATTACAAATAAGCCCTCCGCTTTAAGAAATTACAACAATAGTCCCTCAACATACGCCACGTCAGCAAATTATTAACGTCGTTAAATTGATTTTAACGACGTATCACTAATAGCACCCGGGTGTTAAATTGGTATTATTGTAGGGCAAGGGTAAAACTTATATTATTATCCGCCAATAGGTGATAACTTGTATTATTAAATTCTAATTTTCCTTAATTTTATTATTCCTCCCAACTAAATAATATTTAAAAAATTACTAAAAACAAAAAACAAACAAGATATGCATTTCAACATTATAATATTCAATTGCAAACCATTTTAATTATTAATTTTGAGATCCATTCAATAGCACTAATTAGGGGTGTTCATGGTTTGGTTTCAAACCGTGAAACCGTCCAAACCGGTCATCGGTTCGGTTTCGCGGTTGGTTTTTTATCTTAACGAACGGTCGGTCGGTTTCAAAAAATTTAAACCGTAGTGAATGGTTTGGTTTACGGTTTATATGAAAAACCGGTCGTAAAAAACCGGACCGGATCATGTACATATAATATATATTATATAATATATACATATATATATAATTATGTAAGGATCAAAATAACCCTCACGCGATATCTTGGCTAGTGAAACCGTGCGGAATCCGGTTTTCACTAGTTGATTCAAGAACACAGAAGAAAGTAATAATTGAAAAGTCTAAAGAGCAATGAAATAACAAACCGATTTGAGAAAGAAACTTGATTGAACACTTGATTGCTTGCTACACCTTGGATCGAAATTCTCTATGAGAATTTCGATTACACCACAAGTAAAACCACCAAAAGACTAGCAACCTTTACAAAACATAATAAAGCCCTATATATAGCTAAAGGGATTTCGTAAACCCCTAGCCCAACCTATACAATTCGGACCCAAGCCCACACACATAATAGCCCAATTAAACATTAAACTAACCCAAAACAACTAAATAAGCCCAAATCAATCTAATGCAAAAGCCTCAATTTTCAGGTCTCTACAATCTTCCCCTAGGCTTTAGCATTAGACAGGCTTCACATTCTGAACTTCTTGGACAAATTCACAGTTGCTGGATCATACCAAAGCTCCTTGGCTACAATCTCAGCTACTGCCCGAGTGTAACACTTAGCATATTCTTCAGTGTCTGGGCTACACTCAATCTGATGATTAGCTAAGACCAGGATGTCTTTCTTGTGGAACCGCATCAGATCATGAACTTCCATGACATTAATGGTCTGGGACTTGCAGAGAATCTTCGCTTCACCAGAATAATCACTATATGCCCATGTCTGAAAGTCATGCAGACAGTCTTCAGGATGTCTCATGGGAAGAGGAATCGTCTTTGTCTTGTCTGTAGGTGGATACAAGACATTTGTAAACTTCTTGAGCTTCTCATCTTCCTTCCCTGGGATACATTTCTTTCCATCCCATTTGAAAACCTTTCTGTACTTCATCACATATGACTTCTTGTGAGGAAACTCCTCAAACTTCCTGAACTTGCTCCTCACAGCTTTCTCCAATTTCTTATAGAAATACGTGGCTTGATCATTGTTTGACGGGTTGGAGAATGGAGCCTGATACAGCATAGTCAAATCCACGTTCGTCCAGGAGTAGAATTGAGTCCAGCTTTTGTAATACTCCAATGGATACTGACCCCTTCTTCGTACTACGAACATATTCTTTTCACCATCAAACATCCACGTCTTCACTGGTGCAGTAATGCCTTGTCTATCATGATAATGCTCTCCCAGTTGAATTAGATACCTCTCAGGTGGATAGGCAAATGTTTGTGACTCCCACCCTCCATCAAAATCAGAAGCGGGAACAGTCATATAGTCTCTATCTCTGGTATCTTTGTCATCACTAGAGGCTTCTGGCAATACTGGTTGTGTATCCTCAGGAATATCAGCTTCAAAGTCAAAGACTGGTGATTGAGAGAGAATCACCTTGCTTAGCTTTCTCAGAATTCAGCTGCCTGATCAGCTTGTGAAGTTCTCTAAACTGCCTTGTAAACTCTCTGTTGATTTTCTTCTGATTCTCCAATTCAGTATTATGAACCTTCTGAATATCTATCAGATCGACCAATAATCTCACTCTGGGTATCATTCTGGGCTTTCAATTCGGCTATCTCAGCTCTGAGTTCCTTCTCTAATCTGAACTCTGGGGTTTCTACTGCCTTCCCCTTATCTTGAGCTGTGGGCTGTGAAGAAGATGGACCAGCACTTGAGCTTGTGACTGGTGGAACATAAGAATTCAGTCTTCTTCTGCTTGGGTCACTGGGGCCTTCTGTGTGGTGTGGTGTAGCAGCTGACACAGTTTCTGTCTTATCAGTCTCATCAGTCTCTTCAAATGTAACAGAAGCACCGAGGGGAGGATCCTCTGTAGCTTTCCGTTTTCTGATCAATGGAGTCTCAGTTGTCTCAGTCTCAACTTCCTGGATGTCAACATCGTCCAGATATGTATCATAGTTGATTGACTCGTCACCTTCAAAGTTAAGTGCTCCAATCTGCACATCTTGCAAATCAAACTCTTCCCAATCTGAGTCATCTGGAAGATCAACCACTTTCTGCTGAGGAGGAGGTCATATAATGTTCTTCATCTACCGATGCATTTCTGTTAACAGGAACCTCCTCTCTCACAATCTCAGCAAATTCTCCAAACTTATCACCGAATGGCATCTGATCAGACAATTTCTTCTTTGGATTGATCATTGGGAACACTTCAATACCCATCGGCTTTGTGTCATGTGTGTTATTGGTCTTCCTCAGGTTCGGGTATCTTGAATCCAGAACAGACTGGATAAACCTGGGAACTGCTGCAAACTTCTTGTCTCTTGAAACAACGGCCTTCACGTCTTCAAAAATCATTCGTGACCAGTTGAACCTAACACCTCTGATAAGTGACACCATTGCATGGGTGTGCACTTGGTTCAGCTGATCTGTAGAACTCTTCTTTGCAATGACACATTTTTGTAGATAATGTGCCAGCATTCTCCAGTATGGTGGAATAAGAGCTTTCATTGTTGGTGGAGAAACTGTGATGTATCCCATTTCCCTTAAACACTGGGACACCATTTCTTTGTCAAGCAAAGTTGTATCAGCAGCAGTATCTTGCAACCTGAGGGCTTGTCTGAAAGTTTCTTCAGTCAGCATGATCTCAGTATCTTGAATCTTTGCCAGTATCTTCTTCCCATCATCAGAAACATAAGCTGTCTTCCAGAATTCCTGCATCATTCTCTTGCAAATCACTGGATTGGTAGTGAGTGCAAAGTGTAAACAGCATTTCTTCAACCCGGCAATCATTGACAAATACTTTTCTTTGTATTCTGCAGGTGGATCCAGCAAATAAGCGACCTGATTGTGATCTTTGACAAACTCCAAATCCCTGCGCTCACAAACACAGATAAACAACCAAAACACACAACAATTCATTAGTTTTAAGGATTTCTCGAAAAACGGACAGCATAACGGCTTAAAATTGAATGAAAACCATTGAAAACATCATCAGGTACCTTTCCGATCGAAAAACAGGGTTTTCGATCGGAAAGCATCCGTCCGATCGGAAAGCCTTAAGTCCCTGAGAAGCCCTGATCGAAAAGCTGCTGTTGGCGATCGAGAAGTCCAGGCTCTGATCGAAGAGCCTAGTTCATCGATCGAAAAGTCAGATCACCGATAATGGGTGGTCGAAAAGTGCTAGGTTCAGATCGAAAAGCTTAATGGTCTGATCGAGAAGTCCAAGCTCGATCGAGAAGCATGTCTCCTGATCGAAAAGCCTGTCTCCTCGATCGAGAGTTCCAGTTCATCGGTGATCATTGATCGAAAAGTGTCAGGAGGCTCATCGAAAAGCCCCTGTCACGATCGAAAAGTCCTTCTTCTTCGATTTAAACCTGCAACTCAATCAAAAAGCACATGTATGCGTGTTTTCAACACGATCTCAAACATAACAAGTACCCAAACAATTTTCCCTTTCATACCCGACCCAAATGCATCAAAAATTAAACACATACTCCATTCGGTCCCGTGGTGGTCGAGCCACGCGTTTCAATCGAGGAGCCATTGCTTGATATCAAGGGTGGAGGAGTGAATGATGATGTATTCCGAGCAAGATGGTGGTGTCGGATGACTGAAACAGTGGCGACCGGCGACGGATTGATAAGAGGTAGCGGCGGCAGGCGCTGTGTAGGATCGGAGGGGCTCCGGTGGTTGGTGTTTGACGGAAATGGTGGTGGTGAGCTCGTAGGGGAACGACGAGAGGTGTGGTGGTGGGCGATGGCGATGGGAGCAGGTGGTGGTGGTGATTGGCGGAGGTAGGTGTCTCGATTAGGGTTTGGAGGAGAGAAGGGGATGAGAGGAGGAGTGGGAGAGGAGCCGGCGGCTCCTCATGTTTTTGTTTCAAAATTTTAAAAAAAATGTTTCACTTCACCCCCTCAACTTTGACAATGAATCAAATATGCCCAAACACTAATTTAAGAATTAACAAATTTAACACCCAAACCCAAAAAAAAAAACTTGATTATTTTAAAAAAAAAACTTCCCCTGAAATCAAGCCCGAGAGATTTAATATCTGGCAATCTTAACGAAATAAAAATGAATAAGACGGAACAAAACAGAGTGTTAAGCTAAAAATTAAATTAAATTACATGAAAAGAATCACAAAAAAAAACTTAACCACTGAATTTTGAGTGAAAAGGCGTTGTCAGGGATCATACCAGATTGTCTGTGACTGAGGAACCCTTTTCAGCTTCGGTTACTTCGCGTGTTCAGGCGATTGCCGGTATTTTGGTCCAACTTTAAACTCATGCTGCTTTCGCTTACTCAAGCAGTTTCATCACATTATTTATCTTTTAAGGTTTATTAATTATGAAAATCTATCCAGTTCACACACATAAGTCCTAGGTATATGTTGTACATTCTATCAAGCGCATCTGGTTTCCGTACAACATTTTTCACGACACCTTTCCTTAAGCCCAACGTCATGCTCCAGAGGGGTTGAGAAAAGAAAAGAATAGATCACGGAGGTTTTGTTGGATAATATACAACAGTCAACTGAATTTTTGAAACATTTTTAACAACGTTCTCATCAGTGACAGAGGCTGAGGGTTTTGGACGCTTGAGGGTCTCTTTTGATTGTGCACTTGGCATCTTTTGGTTTATCATATATACAATGTGATCTTAAAACGTACGTGGATCAGGGTGGTTCCAGGTCTCCGCTTTCGCAGAACAGAGGAGTCCTGACTCACGTACAACATTCCCAGGTCATTGCTTACGCAAAGCAGAGGGAATGGGATTTTTGAGCATGACATCAATACTTAGAACCGGGCGTGTGTCTCAGGATACCTGATGCACAGTCAAATAGAAATTGTACTAACCTAAGTGTGTGTTCCCTTTCAAGCATCATACGTTATCTTCAAGTGTTGTGATAAAACATACCTTTTGATTGATCGTCAGCAGAGCCTACCAAGCACATCGACCATGAATCACTGCTTTTCACTTCCACCTTACACGTGTCAGTCAGCAAACACCTGGAAATTTATATCACGTCCCACCTGGTCATCCAAAACCAAAAAAAATTTAAAAGCACACACTTTAGAGAAAATACTTGACATTTTCTTATATCTTCCCCTTGCTTTTAGATTTTTTTTAAATAAATAACCAAAAAGGACACTATTTTTGTATTTTTAATTTATTTATTTATTTTTTATTTTTTTTTTTTTTTAATTAAATGAAAGAAACAAATGAATACAGAAAATGATAACGTTGCCAGACTACTCATCAAAGGCTATCATCCGAAGGCCCTTGAGACACATTTCAAAATTTGCACTTGGAAGGGGTTTTGTGAACATGTCCGCCACATTGTCATCCGATGCCACCCTCTCCAAATGAATGAGCCGTCGGTCATAGCAATCCCGAATGAAGTGCGTTTTGATGTCTATGTGTTTGGTTTTTGAGTGCTGCACGGGATTTTTCACAATTTGCAAAGCAGCATTATTATCACAAAAAATGGGAGTATCGAAAAAATTCAAACCGTAATCTCCCAATTGATGCTGCAACCAGACCACCTGAGAACAACAGGCAGATGCAGCAACATACTCCGCCTCGGCTGTCGACTGGGACACCGTGTGTTGTTTCTTACTCTGCCAAGACACCAGCCTGTCGCCTAGAAATTGAGCTCCAGCAGACGTGGATTTCCTGTCAAGCTCATTGCCACCATAATCACTGTCAGAAAAAGCATAGAGGTTAAATCCAGACTCTTTAGGGTACCAGAGGCCTAGACGAGGCCGACCCTTCAAATATTTAAAAATACGTTTCACAGCAGAAAGGTGAGAGAGTTTAGGATTAGCCTGGTAGCGTGCGCATTGGCACACAGCTAGCATGATGTCTGGACGGCTGGCGGTCAAATACATCAAGGACCCAATCATGGACCGGTACATATGTTCGCTGACTGGTTGCCCATCTGGATCCCTGGTAAGTGCAGGTCTTGCTGCCATGGGTGTAGAAACCGGCTTTGCATCCACCATTTTGTACTTTTCCAAAATCTCAGTAACATATTTAGCTTGATGGATCAAAATCCCACTGTCACTCTGCTTCACTTGCAATGCGAGGAAAAACTCCATCTCGCCCATCTGACTCATCTCGAATTTTGTGCGCATAACCTTCTCAAAGTCCTTGCACAGGTCTTCATTTGTCGATCCGAAGATGATGTCATCAACATAGACTTGCACCATGATAATGTCTTGCCCAACCTCCTTTCTGAAAAGTGTCTGATCAACAATGCCCCGTGTGTAACCATGAGCAAGAAGATGATCAGTCAGAGTCTTGTACCATGACCGAGGAGCCTGATGTAACCCATATAAAGCCTTGTCAAGCTTGAAAACATGATACGGGTGCTCCTCATCAATGAACCCTGGAGGTTGAGTGACGTAAACTTCTTCATCCATCTCAGCATATAGGAAAGCAGTTTTCACGTCCAACTGGTAGACAGTGAAATTCATGTACGAAGCATATGCTAAGAATACCCTTATTGCCTCTAAGCGGGCCACCGGTGCGTACACTTCATCATAATCCACACCCTGAATTTGCTTGTGGCCTTGAACCACCAATCTGGCCTTGTTTCTGACAATCACACCATTATCATCCTTTTTGTTCTTATACAGCCACCTAGTAGTGATGACCTTTTTGTCAGCTGGCCTTTCTACTAACCTCCAAACTTGAAGCCGAGAGAATTGATTGAGTTCTTCATGCATAGCCTCCACCCAACTAGGATCGGTCAAGGCCATAGTAATGTTGGGGGGCTCAATCTGGGAGATGAAACAGGAGAACATGCAATGATTGATGTCTCCTGACTGGCTTCTTGTGACCACCCCAGATGCTAAGGGACCAATGATGTTATCTAAGGGGTGGTACTTCTGAATTCTGGTCTCTGCAGTAGCTTGAACTGGAATTTCAGGAGGCAGATTTGAGAGATCGGGTTCTTCATGTGTATCAGCTTCATTTTCAGGATCAGCTCCTGCATCTGTTTCTTGTGTGTGAGTCTCCAAAGGATCTACAGTCTCCTGTGCAGGTGTAGGATCTGTTACAGGAGCAGGGACGGGAGCCTTCGTGATGGAGTGTGAGACAGATGGTCCTGAAATTGTTTCTTCATAAAGTTCTTCTGCTAAAACGGGGTCTAAACCCAACGGGCGGAAGAATTGATTGTAGTCGAAAGCTTGAGGAGGACCAACTCCGCCATCTGAAGGATTCTCTTCTAACCAGTCCACATTTGTGGACTCCATCACAATCCCGGTAGTCTTGTTGAACACCCTGTAAGCGGAGCTGGCAGAGTAACCTACAAAATAGCATTCATCAGCCTTAGCAGCAAATTTAGGAACATCAGTATTAACTAAGACTGTGCATAAACACCCAAAAGCCCGAAGGTGACCAATTCTGGGCTTATCATTGTAGATTAATTCATATGGCGTTTTCTGATGCCGCTTATTGATGAGCACCCTATTCTGGACATAACAAGCAGTATTAACTGCTTCCGCCCAAAACATGGTTGGCAACTTAGAATCACACAACATGGTGCGAGCAGCTTCAATTAAGGTTCTGTTTCTTCTTTCTGCTACGCCATTCTGCTGGGGTGTGTATGGAGCACTGTATTGATGCTCAATCCCCTTATCAGCACAAAAACTGTCAATCGTCTGATTCTTGAACTCCGTGCCATTATCACTCCTAATGGTCTTCACTTTGTGCTTCAATTTATTCTCAATCAGCTTGATGAAGGCAATAAGGATACCTGCAACATCACTTTTCTTGGACAAGAAAAACACCCAAGTGAAACGAGAAAAATCATCAGTAATAACCAAACAGAATGCACATCGGTTAAGGCTTAACATACTGACGGGACCAAACAGGTCCATGTGAAGCAGCTCCAGCGGTGTTGATATTCTACTGTAGATCTTCGGTTTATGTGGGCGTTTGTGCTGCTTCCCCTTAGCACAAGCCACACATTTCTCCTTTAGGATAAATTCATTAATTGGAAGATCTTTGACAAGCCCTCCTCTGGCAAGTCGATTCAGGTTCTTCAAATTCATGTGCCCCAATCTTCGGTGCCACAGCTGTGCATGATTTTCAGCTGTCTTAGATATGAGACAGGACACCTCAGATGTGGGGGGCTTCTGCATGTTTAGAACATAAGAGTTACCATATCTGGGTGTTCTCATAAGCACCCAGTCATCGGGAATAGAATATCCAGGTTTAAGAATAAGGCATTCTTTGTTGTTGAATAAGACTGGATAATCCCGATCACATATCTGTGAAACACTCAGCAAACTGTGCTTCAATTCCTCCACGTAATTGACATCATGGAAGCTGAGACAACCATTTCGAACCGTTCCCTTCTGACTGATATAACCACCAACTCCTCCGGCGAACGACACATAACCTCCATCAAATTTCTCCAAGTCATGTAGAAGAGATATGTCGCCTGTCATATGCCTGGAACAACCACTGTCAACATACCATAGGTTACTGACAGGCCTCCTTGGCTGTTCCTGCATTCAGAGAAGATCAGTTAGATTTTGGTACCCAGGCCTTAACAGGTCTGGGTGAGACTGGTCTGTCCTTAATTGGACTATGAATGTCTTTATTTTGGACATCACTGTGGTAATTTTCTTTCCCAAGCCCCTTTTCATTCTTCAGGTTTAATTTAGACTCTTTGACCTCTTGAAAAGACATTGAGTGTTTTTTGTACACTCCTTTAGGCTTGAAAGACAAATTAACAACCTTCGGAACATTCCACATTTCATCTTTTCTCTTTTTGACAGAATGAGGTATTGAGAAAAGTGGTGTTTCAGAAAACCTTCTTACAACAGGTTGAGGTGACACAGGTGATTTTTGAAAATTGTCCTGCTTAGGGTGAAAAACAGGTTTTGAAGGTTTAGAGGCCCTTGCAGGTTTTGTGAACATCTTTTTGTTATTCACCTTATTTTTCACTGTTTGAGGTGTCTGATTGGGTGACTTAGGCTTTGGCCTCTGTTTGTGGACCTGTGTTGGGCCTGGCTGCACCTTTTGGTTTGACGATGCAGACTTAGCCTTTGGTCTAGAATGAATTCCCGCCTGTGATGGTGGGAATGTGAACTTCTGCACCTTTTGGTTTGAAGGTCCAACTTTGGGCTTTGTGCCAACATGTGTTTGGCTCAAAGGAACAGTCTTTTGTTGGACCTTCTTAGGGTAGTAGGGCTCATAGGGTCGGTGCAGACAGTTTCTTGCCATGTGTCCTGGTTGGCCACACACATGGCAGGACTGTTTCTTTGGGTACATGGGAGCCTGTGGTTGGTTCCGCCCAGTGGATATCCAAGTTGGCTTTGAAGCGTTTTTATGGATCCAAAGGGCTTTACCATGGGGCTTAGTGGTCAGAACATACTCCCGCTGTACAGGTTGAAATTGGTCATATGCAGAAGTGACCTCAGGATACGGGACAAAATCTTGTGGTTTTGCATCCCGTACTTTCTGCACATTTTTAATGGGACAGGTCACACTGTCCTCAGATTTCTTCACATCACCTGTGGGTTTGGGAACATCAGTTTGTGGTCCCTTACCCCTTCTTAAAATTCTAACAGTTCTAAGGGGTTTCACAGGTTTCAAATCACCTTTACCAACATTAAACACACCACAATCAGAAAATTTAGCACAATCATTAGACTCAGACGACTTAGAGGTGTTTGACTCAGACATAACAAAAGTTTCAGTTTTCTCAAAAACAGAATTTTGAACAGAAAAATCAACTTCAGACTTCAAGGGACTTTTAGTGGACTCCTTGCAATTTATTATCCCTGCTTCATGTTTACCTTTATCTGCACAAGAAGTAAAAGGGTTAGTCTGGTTAGAAACAGGAGCAGATATTTTAATAGGACAAGCTGCCAATTTCTTTTCGATCTCAGCTTTAGCATCCAAGTTGGTCTTGGAACACTCATAGTCTGAGATCATTTCATGCATCAGGGGCATCGGTACTGTATGAGTGGATTTTTTATCTTTTATTTCAGTACCGAGTCCCAAACCAGAGTTGGCTTTTACATGACGCATTCGAGCGTCTGTGTTGTAGAAAAGTGAGCTAGCCTTCATCATTTCAGACACAATCTTATCATTTCGCTCAACTTTGGTTTGTGATGTTTCTAATTGCCCTTTAAGTTGCTCAAGTTCAGTTTTTAATGTGGCAATTTCTTCATTAGCAACTGTCAGATATGTGTTTTTGTTACTCAAGTCCCTTTGAAGATTTTTTATGTCAATTTTAGCAGCTTCAAGTTTCTCACTCAAGTTTTTACTTCTACCCTTATATTCCCTCAACTCTCTATCAACAAATTCACGATTTAGGGTTTCATTGAAAAACTTAGTTTGCCATTCTTTAGATTCAGTAAGAATAGTTTGACATTTAGAGTTAAGACATACCTCAGAGCTGCTTGCAGAGGATCCTGGAGTGATGTTTGCCATGAATGCATGTTGAAATTCCTCAGCTGCTTCCTTGTGTGCTTCCTCTTCAGCTAACAGGGCCACATGGTCAAGTGTAAGACTGAGGTCCTCCACCTGAGGTGTCCAGTCATATCCTGGTGTATGTTGAACCACCAGTGCCTTATCATTCTTTCCTGCCTCCTTCTTCATGTTCTCACTTCTGTTATCAGCCTTGCCTTCTCTATCCACTTTAGGTTTGGTGCACTCTCTGGCATAGTGCCCATACTCATTGCAGTTGTAACACCTCAGATTAGCCTTATTAAAGCTCAACTTGATTCCTTTTCCACCATTCCAATCCTTCTGCCCCTTCTTTGCCATGAACTGCCTTGCACGAAGGGCAGACATTCCCATCTGATACGATATGTCCATGTGCTCTAGATCATCAGGATTCACTTGATTCACATCATCAGGTGACAGATCCGTGGGGAGAAGTGAGCCTGCCATGAGTGCCTGATAGCAACTCATAATTCCCACTCCAAGGGCAAAGCTGGGATCTTTGGTTAAAGCATTTACATCCAGAGAGACAATGTTTGATGCTCCTGATGAGCTTGATCCAGTGGCTTGCGCAATGAATCCCATTGTGGTTGATGGTGGATTGGTTGGAGCAACAGCCGGCTGAGAAATGAAAGCTTGGTTTAGATGATTCATGAAAGCTCCATTGCCAGTTTTCCTTGCCCTCTTTTGTTTCTTCTCCTCATATGCTCGGATTGTGGACATGAGCTCATTTAGGGATGCGGTGGACATTTGTACCGTCTTCTCAATTAGCTCAATAGTACTGTCCCAATTGGGTGGAAGAGAGTTAACTAGCTTTCTGTTGACCTCCACTTGAGTGTATGTTACTCCAGCATCCTTCATCCCAGTGACTATCTTGATAAATCGCTGAAGTAACGTCTCAATATTCTCACCCGGGGCATAGTTGAACTCATTAAACATCTCCCTCAGATTCTCTTTGCGGGATTCCTTCATGTCATCATTTCCCTCATAAGCAGCTATAAGGGCATCCCACAATGTCTTTGCTGAGGTGTATTCCTTGAACGCTTCAGCAACTTCCGGGGATAGGGCCATGGTCAAGCCAGCTAGAGCCTTTCTATCTCGTTCAACCCTTTCCCAGTCCTCATCTATCCAATTTTGCTTGGGTTTAGGAACAGGAGGTTGACCCTGTTCCCCCGGAGTTGATGGGACATAATCTCCCACCTCGATTGATCGCATGATCTTAGCATCATGGTAGTTGACATAGTTGACGAACCTATATTTCCAGCTCATAAAGTCTTTGCCAGACATCAGACGTGGTGGTCTGGCAGATGTTCCGATCTTAGAATCCATTTCCAAGGTGGCACTCGAGAGACTCGTCATGTCGAAGGCCATAACTTCCAAATAAAAAAATGGATTTACTAGCAAAGAGGCTTGATCGAAAAGTGGTTTACGGCTGAAACAAGCTGATCGAAAAGTACTTTTCGATCGGGGTGATGCGGGTCGAAAAGTCTGAACCGATCGAAAAGTGAGGGCCGGATCGAAAAGTCTCGAAGGGGACTTTTCGATCAAGGAGCACGATGGATCGAAAAGTCACAGGGGACTTTTCGATCAATGGAGGTTGATCGAGAAGTCACAAGGGGACTTCTCGATTGAGAGGGTCGGATCGAAAAGTCTCTGAGGGGACTTTTCGATCGGTGAAACAGATCGAGAAGTCACAAAAGGGGACTTCTCGATTGGGCAGGCTGGTCGAAAAGTCACTTAGGGGACTTTTCGAGCAAGATCAATGGATCGAAAAGCCACAAAGGGGGCTTCTCGATCGATTTAGGCGGCTGAAGAGGGCTTTTCGACCAGAAAACCTGATCGAAAAGTGGTAAGAAGGATCGAAAAGCTCTCAAAAGCACACGCACAACCTTCCGTAACCTTCTGTCACGTGTTGTAACCTGCACAAAAACACCTCCGAAAGTGCTAAAAGCTGAAAATCACCAGAAAACTCAAATCGTTAGTACTCAAAACCTTGAATCTGATATCGCGAGAGCCTCGAAACTTGCGTTTCTTGGCTCTGATACCAATTGTAAGGATCAAAATAACCCTCACGCGATATCTTGGCTAGTGAAACCGTGCGGAATCCGGTTTTCACTAGTTGATTCAAGAACACAGAAGATAAGTAATAATCGAAAAGTCTAAAGAGCAATGAAATAACAAACCGATTTGAGAAAGAAACTTGATTGAATACTTGATTGCTTGCTACACCTTGGATCGAAATTCTCTGTGAGAATTTCGATTACACCACAAGTAAAACCACCAAAAGACTAGCAACCTTTACAAAACATAATAAAGCCCTATATATAGCTAAAGGGATTTCGTAAACCCCTAGCCCAACCTATACAATTCGGACCCAAGCCCACACACATAATAGCCCAATTGACACATTAAACTAACCCAAAACAACTAAATAAGCCCAAATCAATCTAATGCAAAAGCCTTAATTTTCAGGTCTCTACAAATTATATATATATAGATAAATTACATCGACTTCTTTTTTGTAATGAGATTTTAAGTTTTAGCGTCTAAAAACTAAAAATCTGGAAATTTAGACATGTTTTCATCCTAGAAATCTAGAACTTTAGTACACTATTGTTTATATTATGAACTTTAGTATTTGCATCACGTTTTGGTGGTTACATGTCCTACTTGGAGGTGGATTTTGTATTAACAAATTAGAGATGGCAAGTATAGTAGAGTAACTTATACTCTTATTGTCTCATTTGATAAAATTGATTTCGAATTTTCTTTTAATTTAAATTTTATTATTGTAAACTTATATCGAAAGCTTAAAGATCCTAAACCGTAAAACCAAACCGGAAATAGCGGTTCGGTTTTGTTTGGTTTTAATTTTTAACGGTTCGGTTTAGGTTTTCGATTATTAAAAACCGTAGCTAACGGTTTGGTTTACGGTTGACTCAAAAACCGTATAAACCGGACCGTGAACACCCCTAGCACTAATGATGAGGGAAAGGATTAGAATGCCACATATAATCCCCGTATTTTTTTTAATTATTAACTTTTTTATGAAATTATGTAATTTTTATATTTAATGAAATTATGTTGCTTTATGTTTTTATTTAAAATACAACTAAACAATCAATAATTGTGTAATCTATAGTGAGTGGTTTTATGACTATAACGCCTTATATAAAGATTTTATAATTATAAATAGCCTTAGGCTATGTGTAGTGGTAAAAATGAGTGGGGTGAGGTTATGTGACATGTGGCATTTAGGGGCGTTATGAGATATAAGGTGTAGTGGGGGGTTATGAGGGTGGGCGGTTATATTAAGTAGAGAGCCAATAGAAAAAAAAGCAAAAAAAAAACAAAAAAAAAACATCAAAGATGAGGCGTTATGTAGGTAACGCCCGGGACCAAATCTGCTAACATGACGCCCCGGGGGGTGGGAGATGGGCGTTATAGGGGCGTTATGGGCTCCATGACGCCAGGGGCGGACTTGTTAAGGGCCCAGGGGGTCCCCGTGGACCCCTCAACCTCGTACGCAAAGTGGAAATAATGTGAACGGTTTTTTTGATAATTTTTTTTAGTGATGAAAAGTGAATAAATACTTAGTTTGTGAATATGAAACAAAGTGATTAACTAGCCAAGTGGTAAGAACCTTTGTTGGAATTTGAAGTGATGCAAGTTCAAATCTGGTGCTTAACATTTCCCCCAATTTTTTTGTTAATTTAGTGCTATAAATGAGGAGAGTAAATGAGTGTATTTAATGTTTCCCATCTTTTTTAATTACTTTCATTATAGTCCATTCTTTTCAAATACATTCATTTTACACCATTTTTATAATAAATTATTACAATATATAAAAATATAGTTTTTTTAAACATTTTATCATTTTTTTCACGCATTACTTTTTCTTTTTTCTTTATTTTAGCCATTTTACTATTATATCGTTGTCAATGTTACGTAAATAGTGATTCCGTAAAAAAAAGTTGTGGACCTCCTCAATAAAATTTCTAGTTCCGCCCCTGCATGACGCCCCCATGAAGCCTCACTACGGATAGCCTTATAGGCCTTTATGTGAGTGAAATAAAAGGTTTTGTAAGATCTGTAAAAATTTATAAAATCTGATCTGACTAGATAGTCTTATTGAAAACATAATATTCAACTGCGCCAAAATAAACAGAAAGAAAAGAAGTGTTTTACAAACACAATCTTGCTGAATAAAAAATCACTTATTTTATCATGCAATGTCTCCTGGAGTCCTCGGTGTCCCTACCTCAATGAATATCTTCACAATTCTCTGCTGCCATGCAATCTCTTGGAAGCTTCATATCGACAATTTTCCCAGATCTATCTAGCTGTTACCCTACTGTCATACCCGTACGTCCGTATACTTCGTACCTCAATGCGTACCTTCTAGTCATCTATCCAATAATTAATACATCAGATCTAAGAAAAGAACAAAAACTCCTATATAAACCATCAAGATTAACCCTAGTTTAAATCACCCACAAGCTTAATTACTGCTTACATACATTCAAGATTATCTTTCATCTCTACATTTCTAATGTCATCCTCCAGTTTTGAATCATTAAGAGACTTGCATGACTCGGTTAACAACCTTCTTCGTTCGCCCGACATCAAAGGGGTCGTCTCGCACCACAAACATGACCAAATGTGGATTCAGAAGGTCTCGGAATCATCTCTAAAGATGTTGGATTCCTGTGGGAACACCAAAGAAACACTCTGTCTAGTCAAGGGTCACATCCAACAACTCCGGTCCACGTTTCTCCGAGCCAGTCTCCGCGAAAGTGAGACGAAGCTCTCGGCATATTGTTTCCAAAGAAAAGAGTTGAGGAAACAGATGTTAAAGAGGCTAAAGTCATTGAAACGCATGAAGAACACAGCCACTAGTGGTGGTGGTCTTGATAATCTAGTTGTTGTGGATAATGTGTTGAAAGAAGTGAGGGAAACAATTGTTATACTGTTGGAGTCAATCATGATGCTTATGACTATGCCTACACCTAACCCTAAAACGGCGAAGGCGATGATGAAGTGTAATGGGGTTTTCGCGGTGAAGGTGAAGTTTACGAGGTTGAATAGTTTGAGTCCATGGGAGGATTGTGATGTTCAAGAACTTCAGAGTGAGATAGAGAGACTGGAAGCTGTGGAAAGTGCAATGGAAGATCTTGAGGTTGAATTAGGGTGCATTTATAAGAGGTTGATGAGAACTAGGGTTTTGTTGCTCAATATTCTCACAAACTAGGAACATTAATATACTCAAAGTAAGGAACTTGTTAGTGCTCATGATGTCTTAATTAGTTGTGTGATCTAAACCATCTTGGAGTTGATCTTGATTCTTGAGTCGTATGGCATAGTTAAGAAATTATGCATACAACAATATATTCATAATAATGTTGGTATACTTATGGTCACTTTTCTCAGTATTTTTGTTGAGTAATTTCTGGAATTGTTTGAATAAATCAGAAGTAGTGAGAAACATTTTCGAATCAAACAAATTGAAGTGTATACCAATTGAATGATCGGATAAAATCAGATTCGATTTACAAGATTTCTGAATGAATTTGAATGCTATTTGATTGAGAGCGATTTCTGAAAGATATGAAAATTGATCCCAGGAGCGTATATTTAGTTATCGGAGATAACTGAATAGAACTTCAACCAAATGACAATTTCAGTCACTCTAATTTACTTAATGTTATTTTCGAACAGAAAATTTAATGCATTTTTAATCAAGGACTTTAGTCAAAATTAAACAGTTCGACCCCAGCCTAGGGATGCTACCCCTTGGACCCTGCTTCTCTCGGGAGCGCTGTCCCCGAACCGCTGTTAGTCCCGACGACATTCAAACAAGTTGCAACCATATTGAATGTCATACATAACCTTACACTAAAATACCAACAATTATTAGTGAAACTGAATCATTTAAATTTGAATGAATTGAATTCATAAATATGCATGTACGTATATATGAAATACCCTAATGGGTCCTTTAAACCGGCAGATTCACTCTAGGTATGGAAAGATATGGATTTTTTGATAAATGGGGGGTCGAAACCGGAGTATATCAAAATTTTTTACACGAAAAGTATATACCCCCTACATCGCAAAAAAAAAATTTCAGAGGGTCGGACGCCCTCTCCCGCCCCTTAAAAGCTACGCCACTGAACGTATATGATTGTAAATCATAAATTTCATATGGTAGAAGTGGTTTGGTTGAAAAAGAAAGGTATCAAAAACTAAAGTATCTCTCGTATACTCATCTAGATATAGCATTAATACATCAATCTAGGGCGACTCAAACAATTTATGGACCCCAAACAAACATAAATATTGGGGTCTTTCGATATTTTTATAAGTTATGTTTCAAATCATTCTCCTTTATCTGGCTTGAGATCGAAAATAATAACTATATGTTGTTCACTATTACTAGACTTAAAATTTTCCAGTCTTATTGTATGTGGATAAATATAATTACAATAAATATATACTTAGCGTTATTTAATGCAAATTGTTTAATATGACACTTGAAGTCAATTTCTTCTAACAAAATCTTTTTCAATTAACAAAATGGCTAAATAGTTCAATCTTTATGTGAAAATGTAGATCTTAGATAATCTTTGTTTTACAATTTTACAATCCGTATAAATTATATGGCCCTAGGTGAGTATAAAAAGGGCCCCTAAAATATAAACTCAATCTAATATTACTATTAAAAAATATTATTAAAATATAATTGATACGTAGACACAAAATATGTTAAACTAAAACTAAGGAAACCTAAATAAAGAAAGAAGAAAAAAAAGATAAAAAGTCTAAGAAATATAAAAATAAGAAAAAAAATAAAAGAAAGAAAGAAAGAAAGAAAGAAAAAATGTTGTATAAAAGATTTGAACTTTAGAACTTAAGGTTTGTACTCATGCATTTGACCATCATTCCACCTAATTCATTTGTTGATTTAATTGTATTAACATGTATATAAACTTATTTAAAAATATATACATATAAAAAAATTAAAAATGGGGGCTCTAAAATTTTGGAGGCCCTAATCCCTAGATTGCGTTGCTTGGCCCATTGGGCATCCCCTCCATCAACCTTAAGTTACACTCATGGAAGTAATATAGAGAATTATAAGATATCTCAAGGGAACAGTTGGTCATGAAGTTCTTTTTAAATCAAATGGACATTTAAAAACCTAGGTTTACTCCGAAGCAGTCTTGACAAGAGATAAAGAAGACCGAAGCTCAACATCAGGCTACTTCACCATGGTCGGTGGAAATCTCGTTACATGGATAAGTAAAAAAACATAAAGTGGTCGTCTTTTCAAGCACCAAAGCAGATCCAGAGGGATAGCACGTGGACTAGCTGAAATTTTATGGATACGAAAATTTTTAACTGAAATTGGTTTTTCTCCGGAATAAACTAACAACATTATGTGTGATAATGAAGTTGTTATTTAAATATAAAAAAAAACCCAGTAGAACATGACCGAACCAAACACATTGAGACATAAACACTTTCATTAAAAAAAAACTAGAAGCAAGGATTATTGAGTTACCATTTATTCGATCAAAAGACCAGCTTGCCGACATGCTGACAAAATCCGTTAATGGAAGGATTTTCAGCCAATGTTTTGTCAAGTTTAATTTTGAAGATCCCATATTCAACTTAAAGGGGAGTAGGGGAGTGGTAAAAAGGAAAGCATTTCTTATTTCTCGTGAGAAATTTGCAACGGCGGAACCACGGGAGGGTCCGGGGGGTCCGTTGACCCTCCGGCGAACCCTCCGGCGAAGCAACTTTCCTGATAAACAAGGTGTTTAACAAAGAGTTTTATCTAATATGACCCCCTAAATTTTCTGTTAGGGTGGGCGGTATGGTCGCCGGCCAGCCCAAGGCATAGCTTGCCGGCTAGCGGCAACCATACCCCCTTTCAATTTTAATGCGGCATCGGCGTAGAGGGAGTCCAAATCGGCGTGGTTTCGCCGGGTGTTTGCCGAGCCCAACGGTCGAATTTCGGACCGTTCAACGGTCAAATGTTTTTTTTTTTTTTTTTTGATTTTTTTAATCTACCAAAAACACACTATAAATACCCATTCAAATTACAATTTTATACACATCAATATTCCTCTCATATCTCTCAAACACAACCTCAATCACACCCACTTCTCTCATCTCCCATGGAATCAAGGAAGCACAAGTCACCCGCAACCGGCCCGAAGAAATTCCGACCAAAAGTTCGGAAAGATAAAGCCGAGTCTTCCAATGTTCATCAACCACAACCTCAATCACACCCACCTCCACCACCCGTTTTCTTTACCCAACCGCCACCTCCGCCGATGTCACAACCCGGTTTCTTTCAAAACCAATCTTTTATTGAGTTGATGAACGGTCGGTTTGGACCACAACCACCCTTTTACCCTCCTCATTCATCACAAGTTCAACAACATCAATCGATTTATCACAATACCCAATACCGTGAACCTCGAGGTGTTAATCTTGACTCCGATTCGGATGAGGTCGATGAAGAAATTGAAATACAAGAAGAGGAAGAAGAAACGCAAACGCAAGAAATTCAAACACAAACCGATGTGCAACCGGTTGGCATGGAGGAAGAGGGAGGCGGGCAAGATGTGCAACCGGTGAAGAAGAAGAGGACGATGTGGACTCCCGAGGAGGAGAAGCTTTTAGCTCAAGCTTATGTTTACGTCTCCGAAGACGGGAAACTTGGAGATCAACAACCTCGTGATTCATTTTGGAATAAGGTGCTTGTACACTTCAACGGTTTGAGTGGAGGTGATACCGGTCGAACGTATGACATGATTAATAGAAAGTGGTCTAACATGCAAAGGGCCATTCAAAAGTTCGGCGGTTTGGTTACCCAAAATGTAAGCTTGTAAACATATTTTGTATACACTTTATTTTTTTTAATATACTAATTTTTTTTAATGTAGACACGTGCAAGGGCTAGTGGTCAAAGCGATAACGACATTTTGAAAAAGTCGTTGAACGATTATAAAAGAATCTATGAAAAGAGCGGGTTCTCACACCTTGAAGCTTGGAATGTAGTGAAAGATCACGAGAAGTGGATTGCACCACCTCAAAAGGTTGGTGGGCTTGAGCCCAAGAGGACCAAGGTGGCGGAGGAGGTTGGTGATGCAAATGAAGCCGACTCGGCCCAATTGCCGAGTCGTTTACCCGACTTGAATGAGAATTCGACACCGAGCCACCCACCACGAAGAAGAGGAGCAAGTAAGAAGTCGGGTGAAACGTCGACAAAAGGATCGGCGAATGCTATGGCGGTGATGGAGAGGTTTGAGAAGAAATTGGAGGATGACAAGGAGGACAAGAAGAATATTCGTCATCTTAACGCGGAAAGGAAGGCGGATATGTACAACAAGGTTGGTAGAGCGATGGATAAGCAACGCGAGACGATGGAGAATGAAGACCGGGCTCGTGATCTAGAGTTGTTTTTGAGGCCGCACGAAAACGTGCCCGAGAGGATGCTACGTGTTCTACTAGACGAGAAACGTCGAGTTGCGGGTAAACATGGATGGGAGTGTGATTTTTAGGTGGTGATCGACTTTGTAACCGGTTTTTTTTTTTAAGCTAAGGTTGTGTTTTTTATTTTATATAAAATGTTTGTTTTATTACAATTGTTTAAAAATTAAAAAATACAAAACCTAAAAAAAAACCGATGCCTACTCCACAATTAGGCAACCATACCTCCCATTTAGTCATCAAATTTGCACAATTTTTTCTCTCTCCTGTGTCATAATATGATTGGTTGAATCTATGCCTAATGTGGTTGATGAGGCAACCACTCCTCCCACCCTTATGGAGTTGTGGAGTTCCAGCAATGAAAGATGGAAGAAGAAAGATAGATAAAAAGAAAGTTTTCCGGTGATGTGTTCGTCTGTTATAAAAGGATGGACCAAGAATATGATGAAGGAAAGAGTTGATAAAAATAAATAAATAAACTATTTGATAATATAAAAGATGTGATAGCTTGCAGACCTATCTATAGGTTATCATTCGGTCAATTCAAACTGAAATAAGGTTTATTATTATAATAAAAAATTTCTTGTATTTTTATTATGTTTCATTTATTTTTAAATTTTTGTAATTATATATAAACTATACAAGGAAAACACATACCGTCATCTCTATACTAAGACAATAAGTTATTGTAAGATTTAAACTCACAAAACTTTATAACTAAGATGTCACCATTTTATAAAAAGTTATCTTCTTATATGTTATTTATTATGTTACGGTCTGTATGTTTTCTATTTGTATTATTTAAACTTAGGTTAAAATAGGTTACTATTTTTTTTTTTATATTTAAAAATGTAATTTCTTATTATTGATCTTACTTGTTTAATGAATTATAATTTGAAAAAAAGAAGTGATATTTGTAATGGCATCGATTATCATTATTTGAACTTATAACTTTTTGGTTGAAAAATAACGGTGTATCAATAAGGCGACCTATCCCTCTTTTGAATGAAAAAGATCTAGTTCGGTCTTTGATTAAGTTGACCCTCTAAATAAAAATGTCTAGTTCCGCCACTGGAAATTTGTGAGATGAGTCAATAATCAACATCTTAGCCCACTAATTAAGGGTCTAAGGCATGATTCTCCTTCTCATTTCCAACCATGTGACAGTATTAAACCTATGCATCCTGATTCCCCTCTTATCTTATCAAAACCTTCTTCCGGCCTCAAGTCGACGGTTCCTTCAAAACCCCGTCACCCATCCTCAAAGTTGACGGAAATAGCCTCTCCAGACCCGGTTTATGCATCCTGGTTGACAGACGATCAAAGGGCTATCATCATCTTCATGCCTCGTTAACAGAAGAAGCGGTTGCCAAGATTATCATCGTTCAATCTGCACACCAGATTTGGGTTGCTCTCGAGGCATCCTGCATCAATTCATCGATGGAACTTATACAAACTCTTCATGATCAATTGAGACAAATCAGCAAAGGTACATCTCCGGTTGTCAAGTTTGGTCGCTAATTTAAAATCTTATGTGACCAACTCTTGGGGTTCGGGAATCTAGTAGAAGAATCAGACAAGCTCCAGTAGTTTTTGTGTGGTTTAGGACATGTGTCCTTTGGAACTATTTCAAGTTTGAATAAATTGGGATGTTTGTTAGTTACTTCTTTATTGCCTAAACCACTTTTAAGTGAATCTTGTCAAAACTACCTCCTATAAGTCATACTACTGGGCCCTAATGATCCCCACATCGCTTCAGCCTATTACCAGTTACGATCGTGAAGGTGTACATGATATATCTTTTGATGCTCCATCTTAGGCCCAAGGCACTGTTTAGGCCCAACCTAATGATGATCCTCAATATGCGAGTGCAGCAAACCCAAATCCTCAAGCCCAACCACCCGAAAACACTGAAAATTTAACTGCTTAGACGTCATACTTTTTTTATTTTCATATTTTTTTATGTAACATTATAGCAATTTAACTATTTTTGGATTTGTATTATCCTGTGTAACGCACGGGATTCAAAATCTTGGTTTAAGAGTTAAAACAAATGTCAGGTTAATTAAATCTGATATTTCGTTAACCTACTCTTTAAAGTGGGTCCGGCTGCTTGTTGTGATAGGTGAATCTAAGACTAGTCAAATTAAACCGCCGTTACACTAAATGATCCGGTGTTAACATGCAAATATGCGATAAAACATTCCCCACGTTGCTAAAATGAGCAGCTTGTGGGTCCTCACCAAAATCTATGAGGTTTTTTCTAACTAGTCTCATCTTTTTTAATGATATGTTTAGGTTTAGCTGCATTGTTTTTTTTATATACTTATTTTAAATTTTAGAAGAAGTTTGGTACGCATAAATATCATTCAGAGCCTGGAGATAGGTCAAATTGTAAACACAAAGCGCTTGTTTGAAACATGTCAGAAAGAGCGACTATTGCAAATCAAACTCCACCTTCTATAGTAAGCGGAAGTCTGCACCATTATCGGCAAACGAAATACTCGAAGTTACCAACTTCATCTCGGCGCGTGCGCACCACGAGACCACCGCTTACATCGACGCATCAACCGGCCAACGCCTCACTTTCTGCGATGTACGGAGATAAGTGGAGTCCGTCTCATTGGCATTATCAGACTTAGGTGGCGCCATTTTGCTATCTGGTTTGACATAGGTCTGTTAAAACTGTTTTAAAATTTCATAAAAAACAAAGTAACATGAAAATTGAAGGTCTGCTTTATTTGAAACCTCTACTCTAGCCTCATGAAAAGTCGAGTAATCTATAAAACTTGGACGTGTGTTGATACCGGCCACAACAAATCGGCGGCTAAACACCTATAACTTTACTTCTCACATAAATTTTATATGGGTCGTAGGGATCCTATGGCGCATTAGAATTTTTCGAAAATCAAAAAATTTAATAATTTTAAAACATTTCTAGGGGCCGTACAGACCTATATAGCGCAGTATGTAATTTTTTTAAAAATAATTTTAGATTTAATATATTATTTTTACATAACTTCTATTAATTTTGGACTTACATAAAGGTAAACATAAAACATGACAAGAAAATATTATTATAAGAACATTAAAATAAAACTTCAAAATTTTAAGGCGTATACTAAAAGATTCTAAAGTTCAAATTACATATTAAAAACGTATACAATAAACTTTAACAGACGATTAGTTTCATGAAGAGCCTTATTTTTTCCGGTTATAAAACTCACAAAACAACTTCCTTCGTTCAGCCCCAGAGCTTTCACCTAGGAAACAACCTTCGCAAAACGTATTTTTGGGTGTGTTTGCCCAAATATCACTGAGTTCAACATACACACATATACTTCTATCATTTCTTCCGACGCTAACTAATATTCTAACGCAGTACATGTGGAGTAGTTAGTTTTTTGGATGTGTCACAGAAATTTCATTGGTGCAAAAAACTGGATATATATCAAACCCGACATAACTCGGTACAAAACAAAATCTATATTGCAACACTAGAAAAAATAATCATATACCAATAACAAATTTAAAAAAAAAAAGATACCTAGGAAAAATAAAGTATAGTCACGGGTCGTTTTTTAAGGCTGTGTTTGGCGCGCCATAAGTTAGCTTTTGAAAAGCTAGTTAGAGTAGCGTTTTAACTAGCTTTTATAACATTTTCAGTTTTACCCTTCCCTAACTTATAAATAAATATATTTACTTATATTTATGACATGTACTTTTATGTCATTTGATATTTTTCAGCTAAATATCAGCTAGTTTTTACCAAACGATATTTTTTATCAGCTAGCTTATAGTTTATCAGCTAGCAGCTAGCTCATCAGCTAGAAGCTAGCTTATCAGCTAGCTTATCAGCCAGCAATTAACTTATCAGGTAGCAGTTAACTTTTCAGTTAGTGTGCCAAACACAACCTAAATAGACACCTTCAACTTAATAAAATATTTCATTTAAAAAATTTTAAAAAAAAAAAAGTATATTTAAAATGATTTTTTTTTCTAACTGCTGAGATCTCATGATCTCATCTAACCCGTAAGTAAGGCTATCCGTAATGGGGCGTTATGGTACAAAAATTGGAAACATAGCGCCCCTTATAGCGCCCAGAACCACCCCCAGGGGCGCCATGTTAAGTGAAACCGGGAGGGGCGTTATGTACATGGCGCTCCCCCCCTTTCTTGTTGATTGGTTTTTTTTTAATTGGAAAGATTTTATTAAGTGGGTTTTTAAATTAATAATTAGAGGGGCGTTATAGGGGGTTACCACTACATCACTTTTTTCATGGAGCCCTTCTTGATTACGTGGACGTCACATGACGCATAACACGTACAAAGATCTCCCTCCACTACGGATTGCCTAAATAGAATTAATCAAATCTGATAATAGAAATAAAATAATAATTTTTAAACATTCCTAGGGGCTGCTTTGTTGATACATGAATTTTAAAGGGAAATCTTAGAGACACCCCCTTTTTTTTTAAATACACCTGACCTAGAGGTCACTCTGAGGTCTTTATGTCACCTATATGGGGGGTGTCCCTAAGGAAACCTCACCTTAAACCCAATCGCTCACACATAAAAGGGGTGCCCACAAAAACTCCTGCGCTATGGGTCACGCGGAGACCAATGGGTGACCTAAAGGTTTGCCTGACAGTGTCAGCCCGCCGACAAACGCAGGAACCTAGGTGACAGCCCTTTAGGTGACTCCCAGACCTTGGGGTCACCTATAATTTCTCTTAATAGGTGACCTCTCAGCTGAAGATGTGAGCTGGAGAACTATACCTCACCTCCAGGCCTTTAGGTCACCCTGAAGATTTTTTCATATTTTATTTATATTATTATTTATATGTAATAATAATAATAACAATAATAATAATAATATTTAGTATTATTATAATAAAAATAATTAGTATTATTATAATAATATTTATTATTAATAATATAACAATAATAATAATTGTATATGTGTACTTGCGGTATGCATGTTTATATATGTGTACAAATGTAATGTATACATATATGAACGCATATTAAGCTTATTTATATTGATATTGTATGTACATATGTGTGCGCATGTAAGTGTGTTGATATGTGTATGTACATATGCATGTTGTACATACAACATACCAACGGAGTTTTTTATACGAGGTTGTATCCACGTGACCATACGTATGTATATATAAACTTATATTAAGTCAAAATCTATCATGTATGTATGAATATATGTGTGTGGTTTGATAACGTATTAGTATGTGTGTGTGTGTATGCACGTAACGGTGTCAAAATATGTAGGAGATGCGATAGTATAGGTCACACGGAGACCATAGAGGCAGCTTGGATGGTAAGATGTGAGCCCTTTAGGTGACTCCCAGACCTTGGGGTCACCTATAATTTCTCTTAATAGGTGACCTCTCAGCTGAAGATGTGAGCTGGAGAACTATACCTCACCTCCAGGCCTTTAGGTCACCCAGAAGATTTTTTTATATTTTATTTATATCATTAATAATATTTATTATTAATAATATAACAATAATAATAATTGTATATGTGTACTTGCGGTATGCATGTTTATATATGTGTACAAATGTAATGTATACATATATGAACGCATATTAAGCTTATTTATATTGATATTGTATGTACATATGTGTGCGCATGTAAGTGTGTTGATATGTGTATGTACATATGCATGTAGTACATACAACATACCAACGGAGTTTTTTATACGAGGTTGTATCCACGTGACCATACGTATGTATATATAAACTTATATTAAGTCAAAATCTATCATGTATGTATGAATATATGTGTGTGGTTTGATAACGTATTAGTATGTGTGTGTGTGTGTATGCATGTAACGGTGTCAAAATATGTAGGAGATGCGATAGTATAGGTTACACGGAGACCTTAGAGGCAGCTTGGATGGTAATATGTGAGCCCTTTAGGTGACTCCCAGACCTTGGGGTCACCTATAATTTCTCTTAATAGGTGACCTCTCAGCTGAAGATGTGAGCTGGAGAACTATACCTCACCTCCAGGCCTTTAGGTCACCCTGAAGATTTTTTCAAATTTTATTTATATTATTATTTATATGTAATAATAATAATAACAATAATAATAATAATAATATTTAGTATTATTATAATAAAAATAATTAGTATTATTATAATAATATTTATTATTAATAATATAACAATAATAATAATTGTATATGTGTACTTGCGGTATGCATGTTTATATATGTGTACAAATGTAATGTATACATATATGAACGCATATATGTGTATAAATGTAATGTATACATATATGAACGCTATCTGTATAGTTATCAAAATAGGTTATAGCCTAATGGTATACCTTGTGTTTATTTTTTTACAACTTTTGTTTGTTTTTTTTTCTTTGTGTGAAGAAGATGAACAGCAACTTCTTTATTTAAAGCTGGCATTTGGCTCCTGTAGGTCACTCGGAGATCACGGTGTGACCTATAGGTACCCCGTGAACGACCACTGTGCCACCTATCAATCACATCCTCGTACTTCTCCGTGTTTTCCGCGTACTTGGGCGGATTTTTCAGAGTTTTCTTAATCACACCTGCCCTAGGGGTGACTCTTAGGGCATTATGTGAGCTTTTTATCCCTGGAGGTGACTCTTAGGTCACAGAGTCACCTACATAAGGGGTGCCAACCAAATTTTAAGGGGGTGTCTCTAACAGACCCCCCCCCATTTTAAATTACTTTTTGGTGTGATAATAGAATCTAGAGTATTCAAATTAAACAGTCTTTCATAAGTATCTCACGAAATGATTCTATGCGCCGCACACATGCAATAAAACATTCCCCACGTTGCTAAAATGAGCAGCACACCAAAATCGACGGCATAAAACCCATCCCGAGTTACGAAAAATCTAAAAACCCTGCAGTTTTTCTCCAACGGCTGAGATCTTACTCGTAAATTAATAAGTTTGAAGACCTAATCGGCGTTTCTTTGACTTCCGATTCGCATAAATACCAGCCGGAGCCCGGAGATAGGTCAGATCACATATTCTGTAAACAAAAAGCGTACGTTAGCAAAATGCCGGAAATCGACGCCAGAAGCGGTTACTGCAAATCGAACTCCACTTTCTACAGTAGGCGGAGGTCCGTACCATTACCGGCGAACGAAATACTCGACGTTACCACCTTCATCTCGGCGCGTGCGCACCACGGGACCACCGCCTACATCGACGCGTCAACCGGCCAACGCCTCACTTTCTCCGACGTATGGAGATCTGTGGAGTCCGTCTCATCGGCGCTATCCGACTTCGGTATCCGTAAAGGCGACGTCGTTTTGCTGCTTTCACCGAACTCCATCTTCTTCCCCATCGTCTGCCTCTCCGTCATGTCTCTCGGCGCCATTATCACCACCACAAATCCTCTCAACACGAAAGGCGAAATCAACAAACAGATCGCCGATTCGAAGCCTGTAATGGCCTTCACCACCTCGGATCTCGTTCCGAAGCTCGCCGATTCGAATCTCCCGATCGTCCTCATCGGATCCGACGCCGATTCGAAATTGACAGCCAAATTCGTGAGCACGCTAGATCTGATGATGAGGAAGGAGCCGAATCCGAATCGGATCAAGGAGCGCGTGACTCAGGACGATACGGCGACGCTTCTGTACTCCTCCGGCACCACCGGAGCGAGCAAGGGCGTGATCTCGTCTCACCGGAACCTCATCGCCATGGTTCAGACGGTTATCGGACGGTTCCAATTGGAAGACGATGAGGAGCAGCAGACGTTCCTCTGCACCGTTCCTATGTTTCACATCTACGGATTAGTCGCGTTCGCGACGGGGCTAATAGCGTCGGGAGCGACGGTTGTGGTTTTATCGAAATTCGAGATCCACGAGATGTTATCGGCGATTGGATTGTACGGCGTGACGTACCTCCCGCTGGTGCCGCCGATTCTGGTGGCGCTGGTAAACAACGCGGAACAAATTAGGGCAAAGTACGATTTGAGAAGTTTAAAGTCGGTGTTATGCGGTGGAGCGCCGTTGAGTAAGGAATCGACGGAAGGATTCATGGAGAAGTATCCTGGAGTGACGATTATGCAAGGGTATGGATTGACGGAGTCGACGGGAATCGGGGCGTCGACTGATACGGCGGAGGAGAGCCGGAGGTACGGGACGGCGGGGAAGTTGTCGTCGAATATGGAGGCGAGAATTGTTGATCCGGAGACCGGAAAGGCGTTGCCGGTTAATCGGACGGGGGAGCTTTGGCTTAAGGGCCCCACAGTGATGAAAGGTATAGTATGTTATTATTAAATTTTAATTATTAAAATTAAAATATATATATAGTTCAAAAAAGAGAACTATTAAAAATATTTGTTTAAAAGATTAGATGGGTCATGGTTATGGGATTTGATATTCTTAAAAAATAAAAAGATTTGGTTAATGATGATTATTTTGTTAGTGCACACTATAGTCGTACCTGGTAAGTGAAGTAGTGAACCTAAAACAATGATACAATATTATAATAGATTGACCTTTTTTTTCATAGGGTGTGTAACTATGTAGGATGTAAGCAGAAAACCAAAACCAAAACTAAAATCAAAATTCACCCATGGAGTCCAAATGTGATTTAAGCATCGCAGATCTTTGGGCTTTGATTACCAGTTTTCTCGGCTCCTAATGTGTCTATGACGTAGCAACAGACAAATTATTAGCTAGTGGTATCATCTTCCTAAAATATAGTATAGCGTGAGTCAATCAGAAAATATATACATAAGGTTATGTGTAGTGGTTTGAGAGTTGAGTGGGGGTTATGCGTCATGTGGCAAATGACGTGGCAATGGGGGTTATGGAGAACCAATAGGAAAAAAGCAAAAAAAAAAAAAAAGTGGCGCCATGTTAGGAAAAAAGCAAAAAAAAAAAAAAAGTGGCGCCATGTTAATAACGCATGGGACGATTTTGTGTAAGATGACGCCTTGGGGGGTGGAGGAGGGGCGCCATCTTGTATATTTGGTGGGGGATAACGTCCCACTACGGATAGCCTAATAGTATTTTAATATCACTTGATCTAAAATACAAACTTCCACGAGTAAACTTTAGAAGACTTAACGAAAAGAAATTTATTTAAAAAAAAATATGTTTTTTTTGGACTCGTGAATGCTTTTTGACATGTTTTAAAAATGTTATGTTTAAATTCAAATAAAAATAGTTGAAAAAATTAATTAAAAAATACACCATATATACCCCTCCCATGTGGAATAAAAAGAATCTAAAAACTTTTATTTTTTCAGTGTACGCGGTCCTCATGTTATACATACCCTAATTATTGGTTCATGCCTTTACGGGATCAATTTTCTTGACAAAATGAGAAAAGTAGTTCCACTTGCATAATGTTGATTTCTTTTGTTTCTTCTGCTTGTTTGTTGTTTGTTTCTTTAGATAATGCACCTAAGAACAATAATAGAACTAAAAAGTTGGCTCACGGAGTATCAAATTGTTAAAATATTACAGGTTACTTTAGTAATCCAGAAGCAACTGCCTCTACTCTAGACTCAACAGGATGGTTAAGAACAGGAGATCTATGCTACATTGATGAAGACGGGTTCATCTTCGTGGTCGATAGATTAAAAGAGCTCATAAAATATAAGGGGTATCAGGTAACGATCCCAATTCTCTCATATTGTAAGAGACTGGTTTGAATCCGTAACCTTCAAAGTACTAATGCAATACGGGCTTTTTGTGATCTTTTATATGGATGTTTAATTCTATGTATTTACATTATTAAT
Source organism: Deinandra increscens subsp. villosa (assembly GCA_039602395.1). Lineage (NCBI taxonomy): Eukaryota > Viridiplantae > Streptophyta > Magnoliopsida > Asterales > Asteraceae > Deinandra > Deinandra increscens. Next base: position 8,590,135 of record JBCNJP010000020.1, read on the forward strand.
AGGTTCCTCCAGCAGAACTTGAAGCTTTGTTACTAACACACCCAGAAATCGACGATTGTGCTGTGATCCCGTAAGTTTGCATTCATTTTATTTTTTATTTTGAGAGAACCCGTTAATAAAAACTCATGGGTCCCGTCAATACCTTGCTAACCATGTGACACGGTGTCACCCATAGGTTTCCCGATAAGGATGTTGGGCAATTTCCAATGGCGTATGTGGTGAGGAAAAATGGAAGTAATCTAACCGAAAAGGGTGTTATGGACTTCGTTTCTAAACAGGTAATAGTATTATTCGTGCTTTCGGGTATGAATTTTGCGTATTTTGAACCAATACCAATCAAATATACGCGTAATAAGACGTGAATGCTTGCTGCAGGTGGCTCCATACAAGAGAATAAGACGAGTAGCCTTCATCGGGTCGGTCCCAAAGAACCCATCCGGGAAGATACTGAGGAAAGATCTGATACAACTTGCTACTTCGAAACTATGAGAAACAATAAAACGATAAATGAGCTTTTTTGAGATGTAAGAAATCATGTATGTCATGTATTTGCTTTATGAAACCTACGCCCCACGGGTCTAACCCGTCTGCATAGTTGGGTTTGACCCGTGGATATAGTTGGGCTTGGCCTGTGTATACTAGAAGTTTGTTGATTTTGGGATGGATAATTTATACTTCTTTCTTAAATGATATTTCTATATGTATAATCTTTTTGATCAAGCTTCAGATTACCAGAGATTTAGTTTGACTGAGTTTTAGTAAAAACTCTATCAAACTTTGCCACTTTAAAAGGTTCTTTCTACCAAGATAGGTTTTTGTATATAACAACCATTATATATTTTTTTTTCAAGTTAGATCTGTTATTTCTTTATCTCTTGACATGCATGCTAAACATAAGTAAAACTGAGTGAGTTTTAGCTTTTTATAAACATAAATATTTAAATAAAAAAGCTTAAACATAACTTCTATAATAGCATGGAACACATGCTAATCATATTTTGAAACTTCATAAACATGCATCCATTTAGTTAGACGCAGTCAAAAGTTTACATCCTTGTTTGTCCCAGTATACAAAGTAAAGGAACTTGTTTGGCCTCTAACTCTCACTAGAAGACTTTTCCTTTACCCCCAACCGTCACCAAAGGACTTTATCCTTAACCCACAACACAAAGGTTGCGAGACTTTCATGAAGCAAACAAACATCTCCCAAATTGTTAAACACACCAATCATGTTAAAGTCGTCATTCATTAATAAACATTCATCCATACTCTGTTAAAACATTAACTTTTACGTAATGTGAAAATGAAAGTGAAGATAATGAAAAACATTCTTTCTTTTGCATGTATATCAACCCTAAAATAGTAACCGAGATTATAAAACTCATCTTAGCTTGCTAAAATGGCTTAAATACTGAGCCGCTTTGATCCACCCTAGCCATGACACAACCAGCTCTTTAACCGAATCAAATTAACCCCAAACCCATGTCTACACAGCCTAATCATGAACAAATGATTGAAAAGAATTGATCAAATCATTCACATCCTGAACCGAACGGTCAAGAGCAAAACCTTCGATCAGATGGTGATGATAAATGATTATCTTCCCTTGAACACACTTGACTGATCAAGGCCTTGAATCCTTCCTTAACCGATTTGACAACTTGAGTAGTATCAGTAGGCTTAAGAATATTTTATGTACTTGATTATTACACTGAAAATTCTATTACAATTTATAGTAGAGAATAAGCATGGATACAAGGAAAGACGATAAATGGAACAACTGTGATTAAGGGTAATTGGCACTTAAATTGGGAAATGATGAACTCGTCCTGGTTCTTTGATTCCTCTTAATCATAGTTTTGATTTTCTTGTTTCAACACTCTCCCTCAAGTTGAGTAGTGGAGTCCACAATGCTTAACTTGATCAAACAATCATTGAATGTATTTCCATTGACAGCCAAAGTCAAGATACCCGATAGTTGGTCTTTCAATTTTACGAATGGAAGCTCAAATATAGTTGCCTCAAGTCTCTTTGATGAAGTGTTTGTCAACATCAATATGTTTTGTTCGGTCATGATAGATAGGATTCTCAGAAATATGGATTTCAGCTTCACTATCACACATGATCTTGCTGAGTTTTCTTTTTAGAGGAACTTCAAATTCTGTTGGAAGGTTTGAATCCATAACATTTCAGCCAACCCCCTGCCACACTTTGAAATTTAGTTTCAGCACTCGATAAGGCAACAACTTCCTGTTTCTTACTTATACATGTGACCAAATTTCTACCAACGATGGTACATTAGTAACCTGAGGTTGATCGCCTATTCCCTTTGTCTCCTATCCAGTCAACATCAGTGTACCTAAGAATGTCGAGGTTTCCATTTGGTTTGAACAAAACTCTATGTCCAACTGTGCCTTTGAGGTACTTAAAGATTCTTCACATTGCTTCCATATGAGTTTCTTAAGGCTGATGCATGAATTGACTGACCACCCAGCAGCATATGTTATGTCAGAGCGAGTGTGAGAGATGTATATGAACTTTCCCACCATTCGTTGGTATTTTCCTTTATCCGCTAGTTCTACACCTTCTTCCATATGTAACCTACGATTGACCATCATAGGAGTTTTTGCAGGTTTACACTCATTCCAATCTCAGCTAATTCGAGGATGTACTTTTCTGGCAGATGAATATACCTCGCTTACATCTGAGAACTTCTATACCAAAAAAATATTTGAGTTTCCCTAGGTATTTCATTTCAAACTTTGTAAACAACTTATTCTTCAGTTTTAGCATTTCTTCTTCTTAATCTCTTGTAATAATCATATCATTAACATATATGATCAAACATGTTACCCGATCCTGTTTCGTTTGAGAAAGAGGGTATGGTCAGAAATACTTTGGTTGAAACCATATTTCTTCATTACTAATGTGAATTTCTCAAACCATGCATGAGGAGACTATTGGAGCCCATACAAGATCGTTTGAGAAGACAAACTCCCCCCTATTTAAACTTGTCTTTGAATCTGGGAGGGGCTTCCATATATACTTCTTCTTTTAACTCACTATGTAAAAATGCATTCTTTACGCCAAACTGGTGATGTGGCCATCATTTATTAGCAGCAAATGAGGGAATACCCTTATAGTATCAAATTTGGCAACGAGAGAAAACGTTTATGAGTAGTCAATCCCGTAGGTCTGAGTATACCCTTTGGCTACGAGGCGAGATTTATGCTTTTCAATCGAGCCATCAGGTTTATGTTTAATGGTAAACAGTCATCGACATCCTACAGTTTTCTTTCCTTTAAGGGTAATCGACACTCAAATTAGAAACTGATGAGTTGGTTCTAATTCTTTTGATTCCACTCAATCATACTTTTGACTTTCGTGTTTCAATATGATTAAATGAAATCACCCATTTCTCTTTCCATTTTTCTATTTTCTCGAAGAACAACAAGCAAACCCCTTATACCCCTTTTAGGGCAATTGAAATTTGGTTAGTTCAACTTCTAGTCCTTCACGTTTCATTATTTATAATATTAGCTCAGAACTAAACAAATGGGCAAGAAATGGGGCGTTACAATTCGTATTCAATATGGATCCATTAAAATATATTTGTAGTCTATTGTAAAAGAACTTGTCTACCTCCTAGTATAAAACAGTTGAAGTAGTATGTACAAACAAGGATGTCCAGACATCTAATGTAACACTAAGATTAAGGTGTTTAGAATTTGAGAAAAAGATGAATGTTAAGTTAAAAGGTAATGGAAAATAATAGTGGAGAGTACTATATTAGCTCAGACCTAAACAAATGGGCAAGAAATGGGGCGTTACAATTCGTATTCAATACGGATCCATTAAAATATATTTGTAGTCTATTGTAAAAGAACTTGTCTACCTCCTAGTATAAAACAGTTGAAGTAGTATGTACAGACAATGATGTCCAGACATCTAATGTAACACTAAGGTTAAGTTGTTCAGAATTTGAGAAAAAGATGAATGTTAAGTTAAAAGGTAATGGAAGAGAATAGTAGAGAGTACTATATCTTTCTTTTGTGATTGGAAGTAACTACATATACTATCTATATAAACAAAGTACAAGTTTCTATGAATAGTACTCCTCTGTGATCGGGTCACTTGACTCCAATGAAGTAGTTGGATGCCACATGGCAGGCTCTTATACAAAAAAATTAATGTCGTTGCATAATTTTTTATTTGAGTTTCTTTACGATAATTTTTCTTTGATTAACGTCATTAAATAGTCATTTTGTATTTGTGTTTTCTTTACGTTGTGTTTTATCAATTCAAATTGTTTTGTGTACCTTTATTATTTCCATCGTGACGTTTGGCCAATAAAATCATATCTTGTTTCAACTTCCCACCAATGTAGGACAAGTTACACTCTTTTTCCATAGAATTTCCGCAACTATTGACAGCTCTGAACATCCAACTTCGAGCATCGATATTTCATCCTTCTTATCCTTTTTTTATACGTGGTTTGGTTTGTTGTGTAGCTCTCACATAGTAGAACACAAACTCAGTGAGTAAAATATCAACCACAATCACATATATACTTTCATCCAAATTTATGAAAAATCGTTTTCACATTTGGTGAAAACTCATTTCCACCTCTCTTCTCATTTTTTTACTAACAAAGAGCGAAGATGGGGGAGTTCAAATGCCGGAAGAACTCACTATAAATTTGTGAAATAATTCGACTTCAAACAGTGGGTTGTGTTCATGCTCCACCCTGCGGCAAGACTATAATTCGTTACGTACTTTGTCTTATCAAAGTTATGAACCAATATCAGCGATCTTACAAACCGTTTAGAAAAAACTCACTCAAAATCTTTATTTGATTTGCAATAATTACATAGTCCTAACTCAACTAGCATATATAGAAACTATCACACATGGGGAATAAGTGGTCTTGTAGAATCCTATTACAAACCAAATACCTATTAGATCAACTTGCCTAACAAGTAAATATGTCTAGACCTACTTGCCTAAACATTAAGCCCAACTCGTCATTCTTTTTTCCTTACGATTCGGACCGGCCCATCACCCACTTATGATTGGGCTAAGTGAATTACTGGAGCAACAAAATATTTCCCCCACCTTGAAAATGAATAAGGAATATTATATTTGGCCTTTAATGATCATGTCTAAGAAAATATACATGATGTTGGGTGTTTGGCCGTTCCAGAAAAAAGCTAAGACAGTACGTATAGCAAAACTTAGGACATTTTTAGTTACTCATTTTAGGTTTTATTAATGATTTTTTTTAGTATTTGTTTGCTGTCAATTAAAGTTTATATCATTATTTAATCTTATCCAAAACCTTTTTTTTTCGTTCTAAAAAAGTTAAAGACATCGGTCGATTTAAGCATTTTAACTGTCATCACTTTTATTATATGACTAATGACTAATGACTTCAATATTACGATGGTGTAACTGTAATCTTTTTAGAAAAGTTGAAGGTAACTTAATTAATTGAAAAAAATCAAGCTTTAAGTGCTTTTTAGCTCCACTAATCATGTTAAATTATTTGATTGTTGTAATCAATTATTACTCAAGCCTTCAAATAAAATAATAAGCTTTTGTAGAATAAATAAAATACTACAACTTTATAAAAATATACATTTTGCTCTATAAAAATGATAGCCCTTTTGATATTAGAATAAACTAAGTAAATATACTGTATAAAAAAATACAAAGCATTGTGCTATGTTATGTATTAACCTAACAAGTAACAAACAAAGAACAACTTTGAGTATATTAAATAGCAATATAATATTTTTGAGTCTATTAAATAGTGATATAATATTTTTATTATTAATAAGTAATATTATATTATAATTTTTTTCTTATTGTTTGTTGTACTATTATATTATATATATTTTTGGTTTTATCTGAATTATTTTTGCAAAGCGGTTTGAGGCGTTTGAGGCGTTTTGCTAGTGGGGTAACAAAATTTTGTTTGAGGCGTTTTGATTGTTACGTTTTTTTCACGTCTTCTTTACGTAGTGTTATAGCAATTCAACTCTTTGTTACCTGTAGTATCCCTGTGGTAACGTGCGGTTGCGAAATCTAGTTGTATTTGTTATTCCTTGGAATTGAAGTTCTGAGATCTCGACGAGGCATCTTCATTAGTTAAAAGATGTATATCTTAGACATGTTAGCAGAAGCTGGTATGATAGACTACAAACCAGCGAGAAACATCCATGATGGTGAATCATAAGCTTCACATGGAAGAGGGAGCAAAATTTGCCGATAAGAAAAGATACCAACAGCTAGTAGGAAAGTTAATATACCTATCACATACTCGTCCTGACATCGCGTATGTGGTGGGAGTAGTCAGGCGGTTTATGCACCAACCTCAAATTAATCATATGGAAGTCGTGGAGAATCATAAATATCTAAAAGGAACTGCTGGTCATGGTGTTCTCTTCAATCCAAACGGGAATCTGGACATACAAGGGTACACCGATGTAGACTGGGTTGGAGACAAAGGAGACAGAAGATCGACCTATGGATACTTTACAATAGTAGGTGGGGTCACTTGGAGAAGCAAGTGCCGAAGCTGAATTTCGTGGAGTTGCTCGTGGGCTTGCAGAAGTTCTATGGATAAAGAAACTTCTAACAGAAGATGGATATCCACCAACCAAAATCTGTAAAATCATGTGTGATAACGAAGCTGCAATCCAGATATCTGAAAACCCTCTCCAGCATGACCGGACTAAACATGTTAAAGTTGATAGACACTTTATCAAAGAAAAAATTGAGACAGGGTTAATTGAGCTTCCATTTGTTCCATCAAAAGAACTAGCATACATCTTGACCAAAGCAGTTAACGGTAAAGTATTCAGGGAATTTCTTGACAAATTAAACATTGAAGATCACAATACTCAACTTGAGAAGGAGTGTTAAATAAAAATTCTAAATAATTGCAAAAATAAGAGGCCTGATCATTCACCAGCGCATTTGTTTTTATATTTTTTATCAATAATTGGTTGTACATTAGCTAGACAATTAATTGTCTTTCCTTTTCCCTTATATGTTTTTCACCTATAAAAGGATGTCAAGCTTCTAATTACGAGCTTCACATTACTAGCATTTCAAAATTTTCATTGCATATGTAAACATTAGTGGGGCCATGAGCATGTCCGAGAGGTGCAACGTAACATGGCCATCATTTTCAGGGCCCATATTTTCTTTAAAAAAAGTTATACATATTATAAACTATAAAGATTTGATCAATCAATTTGATATAAAAAATGCTAAGAGATCTACAAAATTTGTCGGTAACCACTTAGAATGTCATTTTAAAACCCTAATTTTTTTATGTTTATCGTTATAACTTATTTTTTGTCTTATATAAGAACTTTTTCTATTTATAATTTTATTTTCGAATGGACCCAATTTTTTAGATTTAACAGACTGGCCTGGTAAACATTATTCCCTGTCACAAAGAATTCTTTGTTTCTTAAAAATATGAACATACAACTTTCTTTTTCTTTTTTTCAATTCAAGTTGTAATGTGAACCCATAAAAGTTGATTGAAGCACTCGTGGTTTAGTGGACCATGTCATATCCTTAATTAATTTCTGTCTCTCACGTAAAGCTAGCATTATGTTGTCGGGCCTAATCAACTTAATTGGAACGAAATAGTTTCGATGTTTAAAGGGGGTTGGTGACTTTTAAGCTAGCCAACTAGAATGTCTTATTCTTCTCCCACAAACTGAAATGATTAAATAAAATTGAGGCAAATGAAGAACACGTAACTGCTTCTCTCATTGCTTACAAAAGGATTCGTTTTAAGGAAATTCCTAATATATCCATTTTACATGAATTTTTTCCTAATATGTTGGTTTGACTTTTGGCTCCTAAACTGTTCTTATGATCAAAATTGATCATAGACTACGATCTTTTGACTATACTTAAAAAATCAACTATATCTTTACTTGAAATCAATCTGAAAAAGAAAAAAAAAACACATGAAAAAAATATGAAGTTAAATGTAGGTAGGTCGACTTGAAAATATGGTTGATTATTCTACCATAACAATTCTTTCACAATTTTGTATTTGAAGTATATTATATATTTTTAATTAGTTTTGATAAAGTGTTTCATTTACCGCATTTTATGGACTGCATTTTTCTAAGTTAGACATAGATAAATTGAAAAAAGTTCAAACCGAAAATTATCTTTATTTTAGGATATGTGTAACGGGTGTGAGAAAGGGCAGATGGCATCCCCATAGCGCATCAACACCGCCCCATGGCGTTATTGGGTATAAATTGGGTTGTCGCGATGGACATAGCTCCAGATTTTTTATGGTGTAAAAAATTCTGATTGATCCCTCTTTTTCCAATTGGTTCACTTTTTATGAATATTTTTTTTAAAAATAAAATAGGGGGCGCTATAAAGATTTATGTACTACACGCTTTTAAGCCATAAAGTGTCTTGACGATTGGACTATCACGTGGCACTCTATGCTTCCATGCACGAACTTTATAACTACACGTATCCTTATGAACTGTATTTTAAACCGAAACATATAAGTCAAAGATCACTTACAAATGGTCTTCAGTGCTTTGTGCTTTCTCTTTATTAGGGGATCCCGTCTTTCCTCAGTCTTCAAGCAGATACTTTTTAGATGTTTAGGTGATCATAGACTTCCACAATTTTTGTTGATCAAATTGTAGTTTTTATTTTCATCCACTCGATATTAATCAATGGATAGTCTTATCCTTTATTTATTTATATTTTTCACTCATATTAACCAGTGAATAAATAGTATGGAGAACACAAATACCAATCATGAAAAAGAGTTTTGATAATAAATAACTTTTGGATTCTAACACAAAACATGAAAACCTACTTTAATTTCTTGAATATTAAAATTGTTATCAGATCTTCTCCAAATAGGTTTCGCATAAGAATACGGTGATTTACTCCAAGAAGGTTTAACACTATGATGTCTCCATATTATGAAATCTAGACCAAATTACGCTATTTTTAGCATCGTCCAAGCCTTTTTTCTCATCATTTGTGACTGTTTGTATTAGACAATGCCAAACATATTTTGTATATAATTGTAACGATCTTGTATATCAATCACATTAACTGTGTATCAATCACAATAATTGTGATTAGCTCTAGTTTAGGAAATCTTGTTCTGCAAGTTGCATTTCTTGTATATATAGGCCTTGGTGTTAATGAAATGGGCAAGCATTCAATCAACGTCTTTTATGGTATCACGAGTCACGGGTCTTTAATCCCTATCGCCGACCACCACCTTTCCTTCCTCCCTTCTTTCAGTCATTACCCACCCTCCTTCCGCCATGGACAAAGTTCATCCCGCTCTCACCGTAACCAACATAAAAAATTTCGTTCCCTTCCACCTCGAATTCGAGAATAGCCAATACAATTCTTGGGCTGAGCTATTCAAAATCCACTGCCGTGCGTTTGAGGTCTCCGACCACATCGCTAAGGACGCCAAAGCACCCGAACCCATCCCCTCCACTGACGCTGCAAAACCACCTGACACTTCCGCGGTCACTCTCTGGAACCGCATTGATGCCCTCGTCCTTCAGTGGATCTATGGCACGATTTCTCTCGACCTTCTCCACACCATTATCAAACCGAAAGCAACCGCCTCGCAAGCATGGGCCGCTCTTGAAAACATTTTTCAAGACAACCAACACTCTCGAGCCGTCTATCTCGAGCATAAATTCGTGACCACCAAACTCGACAACTTTCCCAATATCTCAGCCTACTGCCAAGCTCTGAAAATGCTCTCCGACCAACTAACCAACGTCGGCGCTCCGGTGACCAATCAACGTTTGGTCTTGCAATTAATTGCGGGACTAAACGAGTCATATGACGGCGTTGCAATGATGATCCAACAGTCCGTCCCTCTACCGGACTTTTACGAGGCTCGCTCAAAGCTTACGCTAGAAGAGTCCCGCAAAGCGAACCAAGCCCGGGCGGCCGCTGCCACCGCCGGGTCTGCTCTCGTCACTGCCACCCAAACCGATCAGCCCACCCGCAATACGGAGCCGGACCAACGCTCTTTCTCCTCCAGGGGACGCACCAAGGGTCGGGGTACTCGGTCTCGGTTCCAAAATAACCGTGGTCGACTTTCAAATGGCCAATCTTCCTCCTCCAACCCTCTGCCATCTCGTAACCCACCTCCCACCTTTGCCCCTTGGGCTGGTACTTGGGCCTACCCACCATACATCACCCCCCCATGCCCATACCCCTCTTCCCCTTTCCGCCAAACAAACCCCAGCCCCACCCCCGGCCCGGGAATTCTTGGTCCACGTCCCCAAGCTTTTGTCGCTTCTGAGCCCTCCTATACCGACCTCAATGATGCAATGGCACACATCAATCTGAACCAACAACAAGACCCTAATTGGTATTTCGACTCGGGTGCCACGAACCACATGACGACAAACACAGGTAACTACGACTCCTATTATGTCAATAATGGTTTTTTACGGAATATTGTCGTTGGTAATGGTTCACAGGTTCCCATTCAGGGTACGGGTTCTCAAACTCTCCCTTCTCCATTTCCTCCTCTCAAACTTTCTAATGTCTTACATGTTCCCCATCTTATTAAAAATTTACTTTCAGTACGCCAGTTTACTACTGATAATAATGTGACTGTGGAATTTGATAAATTTGGTTTGACTGTGAAGGATTTCAGGACCCGCATACCTTTAATCAGATGTGACAGCACAGGGGACTTATATCCTCTCTTCAGTAATTGCAAGCTTTCCAAGCCTTCTACATTCCTCACAATAAACAAGGATTTGTGGCACCAGCGACTTGGTCACCCGGGACCAATATCCTTTAGATTTTCTAATAATAATATTTCTGATTCTGTTTATCATATCAAACCTTCAAGTTTATGTAATTCGTGTGTTCTTGGAAAGCATATCAAGTTACCCTTTATAAATTCTTCTAATTACTCTTGTCTTCCATTTGACATCATACATACCGACCTATGGACATCCCCGGTCCTTAGTTCAGGAGGACATAAATACTACTTAATTTTTCTAGACGACAAAACCGATTTTCTGTGGTCGTTTCCTCTATCTCATAAATCACAAGTCTTCTCTATCTTTGTCACCTTTTTTAAATACGTCCAAACACAATTCCAACACACCATAAAATCAATCCAATGTGATAATGGCAAAGAATACGACAACAACCAATTTCATCATTTTTGTAAACATCATGGTGTCGTTTTTCGTTTCTCTTGCCCTCACACATCGTCTCAGAATGGTAAAGCGGAACGAAAACTCCGCACAATTAATAACATCATCCGCTCCCTTCTCAGTCACTCTCATGTACCACCCTCCTTTTGGCCACATGCATTACAACACGCCACATACCTTCATAACATCACCCCACACAAACTCCTTAATTTCTATACCCCTACCCACCTCCTCTACAATAAAATTCCAACCTACGACCACCTTAAAGTTTTTGGGTCTCTATGTTACCCACTCTTTCCTTCTACTACAATACACAAACTGCAAAACCGATCAACCCCATGCATATTTTTGGGTCACCCGTCCAACCATCGCGGGTTCAAATGCTATAACCCCTCCACCAAACAAATTATACTTTCTCGACACGTTGTCTTTAATGAACGTGTTTTTCCTTTCCAACAAAAGAGTACCACAACTCCCTCCCCCTCACCAACTACATCCGATGAACCGCACCCCTTCATTTGGCCAATTCCTTCGGCCCAATCATCTCCACTACCGACCCAACAAACCCCTCTCTCGCCCCCGCTGGCCCAAAGCAACACACAACATTCCCCCCCGACTTCTCCAGCCACCCACCCCCACTCTTCCTTCACCGCCGACCCCGACCCCACTTCACCACACACCTCGTCATCCTCCCCCTCCCCATCGCCACCTCCCCGCACAATTCACACCAGAAGCAAATCCGGGATATACAAACCCCGTCAAATTCTTAATTTACATGCCGATGCCACTATCGTTCCCATTCCAAAATCACCCCTCACAGCCCTCCGTATTCCCGAGTGGAACAGTGCCATGTCCGACGAGTTCCGGGCACTTATCGACAATAATACGTGGGAACTAGTACCTAAACAACAACATATGAATGTGGTTCGAAGTATGTGGATTTTTAAACATAAATTTAAATCTGACGGTTCTTTAGAGCGATACAAAGCTCGTTTAGTGTGTGATGGCAGGTCTCAACAGGCGGGCGTGGATTGCGGCGAGACGTTCAGTCCAGTGGTAAAGCCAACAACGATTCGGACGGTGTTGAGTATTGCAATTTCTTTACAGTGGCCGGTTCATCAGTTAGACGTCAAAAACGCCTTCTTACACGGGCGTCTTGACGAAATAGTTTACATGCACCAACCAGCCGGTTTTCGAGACCATCGTTTCCCAGACCATGTATGTCGATTAAAGAAATCACTATACGGTCTCAAACAAGCCCCGAGAGCATGGTACAAAAGGTTCGCAGATTACGTGTCTAGACTGGGGTTCTATCACAGCCGTTGTGACCACTCTCTTTTCATCTACAAAAATGGGAAAGACACCGCCTACATTTTACTTTATGTCGACGATATTCTCCTCGTTACATCGTCCGTCTCGCTTCGACAACACTTCATGCGACTCCTTGCTAACGAGTTCGCCATGAAGGATCTAGGTGAACTGAGTTATTTCTTGGGCATTCAAGTCACAACCAAGCCCGGATCGATGTTGTTATCTCAACAAAAATACGCCGCCGAAATTCTTGAACGGGCGGGTATGACGGATTGCAACCCGGCTCGAACACCAGTCGACACAAAGGCAAAACTTTCAGCAAACTCGGGTTCTTTACTGGCTGACGGCACCGAGTTTCGCCAACTAGCCGGAGCTCTACAATATCTAACCATCACAAGGCCCGATATTACCTACGCCGTGCAACAAATATGCATGCATATGCATGCACCTCATAACTCGCACATGCATGCTCTTAAAAGAATATTAAGGTACATCAAAGGCACCATATCTCATGGTCTCCTTCTTCGTAGCTCCGACACGAGCATATTGCGGGCCTACACCGACGCGGACTGGGCCGGTTGTCCAGACACTCGCCGCTCCACGTCCGGGTATTGTGTCTACATGGGCAATAATTTACTTTCGTGGTCATCTAAACGTCAACCCGTAGTCTCCCGCTCCAGTGCGGAAGCTGAATACCGGGGGGTCTCTAATGTCGTGGCAGAAATTTGTTGGCTAAGAAACCTTCTTCTGGAAATACATCGCCCCCCGACGCATGCCACTTTGGTCTATTGTGACAACGTTAGCGCCGTTTACCTCTCCAATAATCCGGTTCAACACCAGAGAACCAAACATATAGAGCTCGACATACATTTTGTTCGAGACAAGGTAGCTAACGGTGACATAAGGGTTGTTCACACACCGTCCAGGTTTCAAATTGCAGATATATTCACCAAAGGTCTTCCCCAAGTCCTCTTCGACGATTTTCGAGACAGTCTCAACGTTCGTCAGCCTCCCGCTTCGACTGCGGGGGTGTATTAGACAATGCCAAACATATTTTGTATATAATTGTAACGATCTTGTATATCAATCACATTAACTGTGTATCAATCACAATAATTGTGATTAGCTCTAGTTTAGGAAATCTTGTTCTGCAAGTTGCATTTCTTGTATATATAGGCCTTGGTGTTAATGAAATGGGCAAGCATTCAATCAACGTCTTTTAGTTTGACTGTAGAGTAGGGATGTTTAAATTCGAATATTCCAGTGTTATAGATATTTAAAAATTTCGGACAATTGATTTCAATATATATGAATTAATATTAATATAATAACTTTGAACTACGAAAAAGATAAAAAATAAAAATAAAAAACTATTAAAATATATATACAAATATAAATATTTGGGTTTGGATTTTATTTTTCTTATTTTTAACATATAATAATAAATAACAAATATGTGTACATAAATAATTAATATTTCTAATATTCAAAGAATTTCTAAAATCCGAATCCAAATATTCAGATATTTAAATTTTAAAATAATTCATGCACAAAAGTTCGTATATTCCATTCAAATATTCGGATTCTAATATTTTTACGCATACGAAGTAAACCGTGTGTGTCTAAAAAATTTGAGTGTAATATGCGTCTTTTTTGCTTTTTCCCACATGATACAATTCATTTTAAGATGTCAGTGTGACTTTTAATCCGGATAGGATCGAAATATTAAAAGAGCAGATGAGCTCTATTCTAATTTTTTAAGTTCATAAAAATTGTATGTTTTTAGTTTGAAAATTCAAAAGCAAAGATTCCAAAGAGAAGACGACCCAAAGTTTTGTAACTTCCGAGAAGGTTTGTACATTCTACTTTTTTGTAAACTAAGGTATGCCCACAAACACAAAAAAGAAGCCCTGCAGTCCAATTTCGACATGATGGAAAGCAATAGAAAATGAAAACCATGATTTCTTTCTTTTCTATTCTAAATAAAATTTTCAAGCAAAAAGTTCTTACAAGTTGTATTTTTATTGTATTGCATTCGTATCTAACATATTTTATTTTTTTTTAGCTTATAATTTAAATCAAGCGTCCCGTAGTGCATGTTTTTCACAAATGATATTGTATTGCGGCCGAAAAGAAGAATGATCTCCATACGAGGCTTGATGAGTAGCATGATGCTTTAGAGCGGAAAGGCTTATGAATTAGTAGCTCTAAGACCGGATATCTCTTTTGTAACTTTAGCGAGCCGGACTGAATCTGGGGTGAACACCGACTTGACGATGGAGAAGTAGAGGTTGCGCAAACAACCAAGTTCAAGTATCTAGGCTCCTTTGTTCAAAGTGACGGGGACACAGACTGCGATTGTTACCCACCGTCTTCAGGCAGGGTGGTGCAAGTGGAGAGCAGGATCGGGTGTTTTGTAAGATAAAAGGTTTCTGGAGAAATTAAAAGGAAAATTCTATAGGGTAGCTACTCGTCCAGCCTTACTATACGGCACGGAATGCTGGCCAATCAAGAATACAAAGGAGATGAGGATGCTTAGGTGGATGTGTGGTCACACGAGGTTAGATCAATTAAGGAATGAGGTTTTTAGAGGTAGACTAGGGGTAGCATGTATCTTTGATAAAATTAGGGAAGGAAGGTTGAGATGGTTCGGGCATGTGAGGAGGAGACCATTGACGCTCCTGTTAGGAGCATTGAGAGACTCAACGTTGAGGAAAAAAATGAATAGATGTAAGCCTAAATTGACGTGGGAGGAGCAGATTAGGCATGACTTGATAGATTTGCATCTTTCTGAGGACATGGTCAGTGATAAGAGAGTATGGAGACATATGATAAAAAATTACGGATGTTTAGGATTGTGTGTTATCTTGTCCCCATTTCTTAGTGGGTGTGGTTGTTTTCCTAGTTAAGTTTCATGTGTGGTGTGTTTATCTTTTTCCTGGTATGTTGTTTTGTGTGGGTGCCTCTGGTTTTGTGTGGGTGCCTCTGGTTCGTACACTTGAGTCTTTTTTGGTCCTATATATGTGTCATTTACCAATTATCTAGGTATGTGTGATGTGTTTTTCGAGTTTGAGGTCTCTCTTGACGAATCCTCTTTATCCTTAAGGGTAAATGTAAAGTTTTTTCATCTTTTTATCCTCTCCAGACCCTACTCTATGGGTAGGATTTACTGAGTATGTTATTATTGTAATTTAAATCAAGCCACTTTTCTAGAATTTAGAGATAATCTTTACCCATTGTTACGTTCATGGTGAAATTGTTTACGAGTCTTGCTCTTATTAAAATATGTACTAAAGATATTCATTTTAAATGGTTAAAAGTTATACTCTTATCGTTTAGATTAATGTAAATTTAAAAGTACTTTTAGAGTGTCCTAGTAAATCGTTCTCAAAATAAACCAAACACATTTGTATGTTGTTATATGGTTTTTTTTTTTTTTGATACGGTGTTCATTGACCTGAAAAGTGTGTATGATAACGTATCTCGACGATTGATTTGGGATAGTCTCGAGTGTAAATGGGTCCCAGAAAATATATAGACATAATCATGGATCTGCATTGGGTGACACTGATTCTTTTCCTGCGGGTGTGGACCTTCAGCAAGGATCCGCGTTGAGTCAATTTTTCTTTGCTTTTGTAATAGATGAGTTGTCCAAGTCGATCCAAGAGGTTGTTTCCTGGTACATTTTTTCGCCGATGATATTATGCTAGTTGCCGAGAGTAAACAACGTTTGAATGGAAAACTTAAGGAGTGGAGAGCTACTTTTTTTTCTCAAGGCCTAAGTGTCACACCTCAACCGACGGCGGAATATGTCTGGGCGCGATGATTGTCCAGATGCACACAACACTAATTTAATGTTGCGATATTCTTAATCAACTCATTTCAGATAACTAAAATGGTAAATAACAATTCAGATATAATACGACAAGGATAACAGGTTAAACTCTTAAAATTTAGGTCACACTAAGTCTGCATGCATCCTAAGTTGTCATCAACAATGTCATCGTCATCAAATAGCTAAACCTGCAACATGTACAAAATAAAGATCAACTACTAATAGTTGGTGAGTAAACATAGGTTTGGTATACTATATAGGTTAAAACATGCGATTCAATAAGTTAAGTGCGATCAAGTACAATAAACCTGATATGAGATAAGGTTTCCAATCACCCGACGCCAAACACCGGTTTCCAATCACCCGACGCCAAACACCGGTCAAGTCAGGTGGGTCATCACACCAATAAATCTATTATCGTAACCCCCGCTTTTTACAGTTAATGTCACGCAGGTATGATTTCGAGATAGAGCACAACACAATAACAAATAATCACACAAGTTCAGATACAAGAGTACACATAACAACATAGTTCGCATGTAGTTTTTTATAAAGAACAAAGATTATGGGTTTGATACGGTACATGTTGCACCACAAAATGTTTAAAAGAAAAAGGGATATGAATACTCACCTAGTATAGGAGATATGAACAGACAACGACACTAAGTAATGAGACGGTTAGACCCCGAACACGACATTGACGACTAAATAAGATAGAAAATTAAATAAATACATTATTAAGTTCCACGAAACAACCGACTCGACGACTTGTTGGTGATTAAGTTATAGAGATACGCACATTCATGATTTATAGAGATGGCAAATAATTATTAACACAACAATTCGCTTCACGTCGTCCTAAATGAGAACCAATTGGTTTTGAGAACTTTTGAAAACCATTCTGAACCACTAATTTTCAAGGGGGGGGGGGGGGGGATTTCCATATATATAACTAGTGGATCAGAATGATTTTTAGAAGTTCTCAAAACCAATTGGTTCTCAAATGATCTTCCCCATATATATATATATATATATATATACTAGTTTTTATACCCCGTGCATCGCACGGCTGCGATAAAAATGTTATAGAACTTTTTAAATTGTAATTTAGTAAATTATATTATATATTTAATTTAGTAATTAAATAATTAGTTATTAAATAATTTAGGATGCAATAAATAAAAAGTCGGATATATATATCTAAAACTTTTCTTTTTAAAAGAAAAAAGTTTTTTTTTTAAAAAAATAATTATTTAATTATGTTAGTGATTATCTCTACAATAAATATATTTTATTTATTACCTTGGAAATACAAATAATTGATTAATTATGGTGGTTGATTATCCCTACAATAAATATATTTTACTTATTGTCATGAAAATAAAAATTAATTGATTAATTAGGCTTGTGATTATCCATACAATAAATAATTTCTATTTATTGCCATGAAAATACAAAAACTAAAAATAAGAGGGGATGATTTAAGATGAAAAATTTATTATGAGGTTGAATGTGAGAATGAAATGTGTCCAAAAACTTTCCTTTTATAATAATAGATGATAATGGAATAAAATATTTTATAATACATGTATAATATTTAGTTAAAATATTATTATGAATAAAGTATTATAAGTATTATATTAATGTACTAAAGTATATGCAATAAAATATATTATTTTAATAAAATATAATATATAAGCAATAAAAATATTACCTTGAATAAAATATTAACCTTAATACTAAAATTTAGTATTTGGATAATTACCAACTTTAATATAAAAATTTGTATTTTAATAATTAATTATTGGATAATTACTTATTAAAAGTTTAAACTAAATAAACCCTAATATGGAAATTTACTATTTGGATAATTATTTATTTAAACTTAGATTTAATCCAAAAATTTGTGGTGATGACAAGTGTCCTTTTTTACTAATTAAAGTAGGAACAAACTTTTTGTTTATTATATAGTTTAGATATATATATATATATATATATATATATATATATATAATCCGAGTCCGAATCCGTATCCGAATTATCCGAAATTCCGTATCCGAAATTCCGTATCCGAATTATCCGAAATTTTTGGATATCCGGAATTTCAGATATCCGAAAATTCGGACTTGGACTTGGACAATAATTTATAAAATTTTCGGAAGTTTCGGATACCCAGTATCCGAAAAATTTAAATAAATTAAAATATATTTTTGGTTAATTTGATTTGTATTTAAAGACTACGTTTATTTGTTTTGTCTTTTTTTTTTAGGTCGAACTTATGTTTATTTGTATTTGAAGACTTGGACTATGTTTATTTGTTTTGTTGTTTGTCGTTTTTTTTGGTTAAGTTGTGGGTTTTTTAAAAAACAGGATTTTCGGATATACGTTATAACTATCCGAGTCCAGTCCGAAATTTCGGACTTGGACTTGGACATCGAAAACTAATATCCGAAATTTTTGGATATCCAAAATTCCGGGTATCCGGTTTTGAACACCCCTATATATATATAGGGTAAGGTTTCTGTGAAAACAACTTTTACTGCGAAAACAAATATTAAAACTTCTATAACTTTTTCATACGTTAATCTTCTTTTAAAAAAAATTGCACCAAAATCCTTAAAATTATGATATTTTTAGTTCTGGAAAAAAAATTAAAAAAATCAAGTTTTTTATTATTATTATTGCACATGTGCAATAATTAATTTTATTATTATTGCACATATGCAATAATATTAAAACCTTTTTATATGTTACAATTTTTTATAAAAAATTACACCATAAATCTTATAATTCTACTTTTTATAATAGTTCTTAATTATTCAATTTGAAAAATTCAATTTTCATGGATATCGATCCCGAATAGGTTAACCTTTCAAACTGCTGCTGAATCCATGGGCAGGCAAGAGACAACCTGGCGAACTGAAACATCTTAGTAGCCAGAGGAAAAGAAAGCAAAAGCGATTCCCGTAGTAGCGGCGAGCGAAATGGGAGCAGCCTAAACCGTGAAAACGGGGTTGTGGGAGAGCGTTATCTTTAATTCTGAAGAAAATAAAAAAATTCAACGTTTTTTTTACTTTTTTATTATTGCACATGTGCAATAAAAAATTATTATTTGCACATGTGCAATAAAAAATTATTATTTGGTGTAAATTAAAAAAAATATATTAACGTATGAGAAAGTTATAGAGGTTTTAATATTTGTTTTCGTGTTTTCGCAATAACATCTTGTTTTTATTTGATCATTCCCATATATATATATATATATATATATCATCATATTATATCATATATCATACTATTATACAAAAGAAAATATTTAGGACACATGTCATTTTCACAATCCACATCATAATAAGTTTCCCTCCTAAATCCCTCTTATTTTTAGTTTTTTTCCATGGCAATAAATAAAAGATATTTATTGTATGGATAATCACCACACTAATTAATCAATTATTTGTATTTTCATGACAATAAATAAAATATATATATTGTAAGGATAATCACCATCATAATTGATTAATTATTTAAAAAAAAACAATTTCATTTTTCTATTAAAAGAAAAGTTCTGGATATATTTTCCGACTTTATTTATTGCCTCTTAAACTATTTAATAACCAACTATTTAATTACTAAATTAAAAATATAATATAGTTTGCTAAATTACAGTTTAAGAGTTTCATAATTTTATTTATTTTATAGTTTACCAATTATTTACTTTAACAGTTTTTTATTATATACAGCTTCCACTTTCTGTATTCTATTATCATTATTAATTTTTTTAAACCCCAACCGTGTGATACATATATTTTTTAAATCTAATTCGTGCAATGCACGGGGTATAAAAACTAGTATATATATAATGAAAACTACTCCGAGTTGGAAACTATGAAAACTATTAAAAAATGGAGTCAAAAAGTTTTTTTTCCCTTCAGTTTTTTTATGGTGATCCTCTAGGTTATAGGCTACTCCTACCTGTAAAAAAAATCAAAAAAACGCCGAGTGGAATTTTTTAGAAAAATGTAATAAGCCCGCGATGTTACACATGTAACACATTTGTGCGCAAATTGTTACATATGTAAAAACGCCATTTTTTGAGAATTTTAAAAAAAAATCCCCTAGGCGTTTTTTTGATTTTTTATACCTAGGTAGCCTATAACTTAGAGAATCACCATAAAAAATGAAGGGAAAAAAAAACTTTTTGACGCCGTTTTTGAAGAGTTTTCATAGTTTTCTCAACTCGGAATGGTTTTCATTCTACCATTCATCTCCCTCTCTCTCTCTCTCTCTATATATATATATATATATATGTGTGTGTGTGTGTGTGTGTGTGTGTGTGTTTATAATGCAAAGATTTATTTATTATCATGGCAACCCTAATTTGACTAATCATCATGCATGATATCATCACAAACATTAATCAAACATGCAACTTAACATGATCAACCCTAGATCTAACATCAAAACCAAAGTTAGTACATAAAAACCCTAACTTGATCATGGTGAAGATTTAACCCTAATTCAACATAAAGTCACAAACTTGATCATGAATTTCATAGATTTAGTGATTTACAACATGCATGGCATAGATCTATTAAGCATCAACATACATGGTGAAGATCTAACCCTAATTCATCATAAAGTTGCAAACTTGATTAAATAATTCATAGTTCTATCATCATACACCATGTATGGCACAAATCTAACCTAAACACATCATAAAGCTCAGATCTTGATGCTGGAGCTAAAATCTTGGTAACTGACGCCATCAAATATGTTTCAATTGCATTCGGTTGAAGAATCCATTGTGATTTGATTCAGAGACTGGGTTGTGATGATTAAACTATTCAAGCTTGCAAGAGTGGACCAAAGATGTTTTTCTTGAAAAGTCAACTATTCGGGTTAACGATTAACGTAAAAGTCAATGGGAGTTCGGTTCGATCAAGTCAAGATTCATATTAATTAAATCAACTTTGATTTAATTAATATTTATGTTGTTTGTTTTAATTTGTATTTTTGGCTCATTAAATGTGTCTTGCTAGTTAGCGGTTTAGTGAGGCACAAGGGTTCTCCTATAAATAGAGGAGATGTGCTCCATTAGAAAAAAAGATGATTCTAGAGAGATGTGAGTTATTTCCTTTAGAAAGAGAGAGAGTCTCATCTTGGCTTTGAGCTCAACCCAAGATGGCCATGGATTTCTTATGAGAGATGTGAGATTGTTTGTCATGATTTTGTGTTGTAATCATTCGGTTCAATGAAATCATTCGACTTGTTTATCATATATCTTATTTGATTATCCTAGATTCTCAGTAATCCCGTCTCACCATCTTCAAGCATAAAGTTGAACATGATTCGGGTTTATGACGTCTGATCGGTCCTGTGAAATTGTATCAGAGCCATGGTAGTAATCTGATTGCGTCTCACGACCAATTTGGTCACTCAGATCTGGATTTCGTTCAACTTTGGAGCTTAGATTGGAAATTCCGCTTATGAGACGTTAAATGCATTTTTTCATTTTTGGAGATTTTTTATGCATTTTGGGATGATTCTAGACAGATTTGATGTTTTGGATGTTAGATTCATGTTTATTGAGTTCATATTGATGTGTTTTTATGCTCCATGTGTTCAAATCTGTGGAGAATTTGAAGATCTGAGCTGAAAAAACGTAACATAAAGTTCTTCACGTTTTGGGGGTTTTCTTGAATTTTCGGACTTTGATTCAGAGTTTTCGGTGTTAAAATGGGTGTTTTTGGACGAATCAAAGCTTGATTCTTGATTCCGGATCCACTGGAAGTAGCAGTTTGGTCCAGTTCACAACACTTTGGATGGATTTGAAAAAACACATATTGGTGCATGTTTTATGGTGTTCTTTTTGTTCTTGATTCCAAAATTCGGGGTCTGATTCGATCCGTTTGAAGCTATGATTCGAGTTGTTTGTGGCCAGAATAATCTCGTCTAACATCCACCTTCAAGCTACGATCACGAATCTGTGATTTTCTGGTGGTTAAATTCGCAACTGAAGTTCATCATCGAAGCTGGTCAGAATGTGTTCTTAATTTTTCTGGGTTTTTCTTGAAGATGCACTATACAAACATCGCATCCCATACGGACAACTCATCAACTAAAAAATGGAATAGGGGCTGTAGAGGCTCCTTGGGAACTGAACGTGGCTCTGAAATTGACTCTGGATTTGGCTCCGAATGTGGCTCTAAACGTGCCTCTGAAATTGTTTATTGTTTTGCATTATAGTTGTTATCTCCTTCAGGTAAAGCCATTTACTAAGACGTACTTGTACTTGCATGCACGTTAGGTTACATGGCTATTGAGGAAGACGTTAAAGAGTGCTCGAGAGCTAAATGGACTTGTATTTTAGTAAATGTTATTAATACGTTCATGTATTTATTTTAATTATTATAACGTTTTCATAATAAATATTGATGTTTGATATCTGATTACTGTTTAGTGGCACGTCAGTCATAGCTGAAGTTTCGGTGTTACATTTGAATAACCCTTAGAGTTAGTCATAAAAATTTAAATGGAGGCAAAAAAGAGATTTACCAAGAGAAGAATTCGATGGAGTGGAAGGTATTCGAAGAAAAATTGCGACTATATATTTAGGCTAGGATGGAGAAGGAAATTTTAAGTTTAGTTTTGATTTTGATTTGTTTTAAGGTTTGATTTTTAATAATAATCATGATTTTTAAGTGAATTTAAGTATTTATTCTTGAGTGTTCTTTAGTTTAACGAATATCAAGTTTGAAATTTATCCGAATACAACACTAAAAACACATCAAAAGAGTAAAAACATAAATAACTTTGTTTGCAAATGCTTTAGGGAAACGAAGAATTACAGGGGCGGACCCAGTAAGGGCCCAGGGGTAGCGCCCGCTACCCCTGAACTTTTACCCCGACGTGCAATTTTTTTTTTTATAGGTTTTCGGTTTTTCGCGACCCCTGAAACGAATTTTTCGCGACCCCTGGAAGAAATTTTATGGCTTTTACTTAAAAATATGATCAAAAGCCTCTTAAAAATATGATTAAAAGCCCGTTAACTACCTAAAAATTTTTTCGGGGGCGCTGCCCCGAACCCCCGTTAGTCCCCGCTACCCCTGATATAATTTCCTGGATCCGCCACTGCGAAGAAATGAAAAGGAAAAACAATTAAATTAAATAAATGTAATTTTATTTTGATACTTTTTATTTAAAAATATTGCGGGCTTATGAAAAAGAAGGAAACAAAACAAAAGAAAAGAAAAGTTGGAGGTGCCGCCGATGGGGTCAGTCAAACAAGCAAAAACTTTATAGGTCTTGTCCATGCATCTCAATTTTGATCTACGTCACGTAAAATTAAACGACAGTTGACTACCTTTAATTTAGGAAACTTTAAAGGGGCGGATAATAAGTTATAAGGCCATCGGGTATACTAATGTGGAGGGGTCGTGAAGCCGGCCACACAGTTGCCATGACGTGAAACATCGCCTAGGCCATGCATGGTCCGGCCCAAGGTTTTAAAAACCGGTTCGAACCGGCCGGTTCGACCGGTTCAATCGTCACCCGGCCACCTAGCCGGTTTTTTAACATCCGGTTTTATGGGTTTAACCGGACCGGGTTAGACCGGCCGGTTTTGTCCGGGTTTTTCCGGTTTAACCGGTTTTCTGTTTTTTTTTTTAACTTTTTTTTAATTATTTTTTAAAGTTTAAAACTTATATTTTCTTATGAAATACATATTTGATATTATTTTTGAGTGGATTATAAATGTATTTTAACTATTTTTGTTGGGGTGTACAAGTTTATTAGCATTTTTATAAAAATATATATATAAATCCCCTAACCGGTTCAACCACCCGGTCTAACCGGTCCTACCGGTCGAACCGGTCCCGGAAGGTTTTCCGGTTCAACTATAAAACCGGTTTTTAAAACATTGGTCCGGCCACATGGTAATCTTCACGGGCGTGGAGGAGGTGGGAATGAAAAGTGACCGTTGGAAACGGTAAAATATTGGACCGTTGGCATGCGTTTTTTTTTTTAATAAAAAAGTATTAATTTATTAATTTAGTTTATACACATTCTATTTAAATAACTTCATTTTCATCATATCTTCTAGGGGTGTTCACGGTTCGGTTTCAAACCGTGAAACCGTCCAAACCGGTTATCGGTTTGGTTTCGCGGTCGGTTTTTTATCTTAACGAACGGTCGGTCGGTTTCAAAGTTTTCAAACCGTAGTGAACGGTTTGGTTTACGGTTTATATAAAAAAACCGATCGTAAAAAACCGGACCGGACCGGACCGTACATATAATATAATATATATATATATATATGTATACATATATATATATATATATATATATATAATTATATAGATAAATTAGGTTGACTTGTTTTTGTAATGAGATTTTAGATTTTGACACTATTAAAAACATATCAAAGAGGAATTCAAGTTTTAGCGCTTAAAAGCTTGAAATATAAATTTAGACATGTTTTAGTAATTTCGGAAATCTAGAATGTGTTGGAGGTTACATTTCATATTTAGAGATGAATTTTGTATTAATAAATAAATTGAAGGTGGTAAGTATAGTACAACAGCTAATACTCTCATAGCCTCATTTGATAAACTTGATTTGGATTTTTTTTATAATTTTTAATTTTATTATTCTAAACTTATATCGAAATCCTAAAGATCCCAAACCGTGAAACCACACCGAAACCAAATCGGAAATAGCGGTTCGGTTTGGTTCGGTTTTAATTTTTAACAGTTCAGTTTAGGTTTTCGATTATAAAAAATCGTAACTAACGGTTTGGTTTACGATTTTACACAAAAACCGTACGTATAAACCGAACCGTGAACACCCCTAATATCTTCTACACTCTAAATCATATTCCTTCACCTCCAATTTCTTTCTACTCATTCTCTTTAAATTATAGATATTTCGATTCATCATCATTCGATGAGGCCAACGATATGATGTTTCAAATTATTGTTCATCGTCTCCACCGCACGAGCCCAATGAAAATGGACCTGAATAGCTCACTCAACCGTGATCGTGAAGACGGACATAAATCCATAATCATCTTATAAATGATTATTTTTCGGAAACTCCAACCTATCAATTGTGGGTTGTTTCACCGACGTTTTCATATGAGTCGGGATATATTTTTAAAATATAGTGAATGATCTTGAGAGAGAATTTCTTTGGTTCCAACAAAGTACGGATGCTAAAGTAGGATTGGTTTTACCGCTTTGTAAAAATGCATCGATGCCTCTCGTATGAGGGCGTACAGTGCTTCGGGGGATTGCTTCGAAGAGTATTTGAGGATGTCGGATCGGACGATGAGGTCTTGCATGCAAAAGTTTTCTTAATGTATTATTTAACATGTTTCTTTAATTGAATATAAATATTAGGTCTGAATTTTAATTAAACAACGTGATGCTAGCTTGTGTAATTTTACACAATATGGTTCTCGAGGATGAGGATTTTATGATTTGCCAAATTTTACGATGTCGGATTGGATACGACCTAGGAGCCAATTGAGAAGGATCAAAAGCGAGCTAATCGCAGTGAAATTCGAGATCGGGATGTCCATAACCAACTTAATTCTGATTTGATTGAAGATATCTACGACCGCTTTTCTTAAAATTTTAATGTGTGAACTGTGATGTCTTTTTTTTTTGTTTTTATTTTCTTAGTTAAGTAATTTTAGTGGTAGTGGTGTAATGTTTTATATTTTTTTAAATAAAAGTATTATGTTTGAATATTAAACAAAAAATAAAAAATAATAATAATAAAATAATACAACCACACAAGTGTACCTCGTGTTCGAAGGGAGAGAGAGGTGGTGGTATACGGTAGTGAAAGTAGTAGAAGCAACAATGAGTGTGAGCCGTTAAAAAAAATAATGGGTATGCCATTTAGGAGTGAGAAAAAGTAGTAGAAAATTAGTAGAATGAGATGAGATGGAGTAAAAAAGTAGTAGATTTATTTTCTTTTTTAATAAGTATATTAAAATTAAGAGTAAACTTCAATTTTGGTCCCCAAGGTTTGCACATTTTAACACTTTTAATCCGATTTATTAAATGATAACATTTCACGGCCTGAGGTTTGATTATTTTATCAATTTTGGTCACTTTTTCTATTTCCATCCAAATTAACGGTTGAAATCAGTCAAATAGGATATTAATAAGGGGTATTTTCATAATTTAACCATCCACTTTTATTTATTTGATACAAAACGCAGTAATTGACTTTCCCTTTTATTTATTTGAAAAATGACTGAGTTACATAGTGTTTTTTTTTTGAAGTTAATTACTGTGTTTTGTATCAAATAAATAACAGGGGATGGTTAAATTATGAAAATACCCCTTATTAATATCCTATTTGACTGATTTCAACCGTTAATTTGGATGGAAATTTAAAAAGTGACCAAAATTGAGAAAATAATCAAACCTCAGGCTCTGAAATGTTATAATTTCATAAATTGGACTAAAAGTGTTAAAATGTGCAAACCTTGGGGACCAAAAGTGATGTTTACTCTATAATTAATAACATTAATTAAAAAAATATTGGAAAATTGGAATTTAATAATACAAGTTATCACCTATTGGCGGATAATAATATGAGTTTTACCCTTGCCCTACAATAATACCAATTTAACACCCGGGTGCTATTAGTGATACGCCGTTAAAATCAATTTAACGACGTTAATAATTTGTTGACGTGGCGTATGTTGAGGGACTATTGTTGTAATTTCTTAAAGCAGAGGGCTTATTTGTAATTTGTTTTAACTTTGTTATTTATTAAAGATTAAAAAAAAGAACGGAGAAGAGAGCATCTTTGTGAACCACCACCACCTTCAGTTTTACCGGCATTCACCGTCACCCCCCTCCCCTCGCCGGCATTCATCACCACCATAAATCTGCCACCGTCCTTGCGAGCCACCACCAACATCGTTTGAAACCCTAGCCCCCCGCTCCCGTTTCTGAACCCTCCCCCCTCCTGCCGCCTTTCCGGAGGTCGACTCCCCCTGCCCCCTCATGCCGCCTCTCTGGCAACCTCCGCCGTAACCCTAACCGGTCGGATTTTGCGTCGCTCTACCATCTCCGGCGAGGCGATCCCCGCAGAAACCCTAGCTGTTTCCGTCTCTGATTGTATCCAGCGACGCGATCCAACGGAACGGAGATGATGTCTGAGGTCCAGTCGCACCTGGGTGCTGTGGTGGTCGGTGGTTTAATAACGGCGGGGGAAGAGGAGCGAGAACGAACGGGGCGCCGCCACTGTGCCCTAATCCTCCCTCCTCCGATTCTGATTTGTCTCCGGTGGTGGGTAACGAACATTGGGGTGGTTGATTTGGTGTCACGATGGAGTGAAGAGGGGAGGGGGTGGGGGTGAGGGTTTTTCAATTTTGATCCCCTATTTTAATAAAAGTCAAATCTAGTCCCTCCTTTTAAAAAACTCATTTAAAATGCCACGTAGGATGCCACGTAATCAATTCAATAACCCCGTTAAATTGATTTTAACGCCGTATCACTAATAACACCCGGGTGTTAAATTGGTATTATTGTAGGGCAAGCGTAAAACTCATATTATTATCCGCCAATAGGTGATAACTTGTATTATTAAATTCCAATTTTCCAAAAATATTAAACTTAAATAAAACACACCATTACACAAAAAACACACAATTACACTAAAAAAATAATCAAACAAACATCACATTTTTTAAATAACAAACATTACGCATTTTCTTCCACCTCCGTTAGATGAACTTCCATGTTTGCGGCGACATGTTTCATAAGAACATATCGAAGTCGGAAATGGGTTTGTTGATCTCGCAACTCAAAAAAGATATTGTCATCGACAATCATATTCGCTAGAGGCTCTCTAATGTGTACCGGTGATAATGTTTGCCCATTATGTTTTAAGATCATGTTGTGTAATATCAAACATGCGTATATAACTCTGACGATCTTTTTTGTGTCATCGCCCCGGACGGTCGTTTAAGTATTGCCCACTGACATTTTAAAACACCAAACGCTCGTTCGACGTCTTTTCTTGCCGACTCTGTAACCTTCTTAAATTTATTTTACTTGACATCGACCGGGTGATGATATGTTTTGACAGAAGTAGACCAAGGTGGGTAGATCTCGTCGGCAAGGCAACACTAAAGTACGCATGCCCAATTCATAAATCTTGTGAGGCCACTACTTCAGTATGATCGTTGGGTATTGGTGATCACCCTGATGAAATGGGCCTCGATATTCCCTTAGATGGTTTCTCCAAACCTAATGTGTATAGTCCATGCAACCGAGCATCCTCGGGATAGATGATACGCTATATGTGTCTTCTACAAAAGTGTGATGTTATGGCTAGTAGGTGCATATAAAAATATTCTCTATGGTACAATTTAAATAGCAGTGCAAAAATAGTCTAGTGATTTACGTGAGTTCTCTCAGACATAGCTAAATATTTATCATATTCGCCGGAAACATTACCGTACGCGAGTTGACAAATGGCAGGTGTGCACTTCTATAACAATGGGAAACTTTCCCTCATCCTCTCGTCCATCCCCTCTTGAAACCATTCATCATACTGGGTTACGTTCAAAGCGACCTTAGAAACAAACGTTTTGACGTCCAGATCTTTCTGCGAACGTTTCTTCACTGTACACGGGATCTTTAACAAACTAATCCTTTATTAGTCGCTCTTTAGCCTCTAGATGGTCACATGAAACATATCTATATTTTTTATATATATATATTTTAGGTTCCGGTTGAATATATATGATATTTTTAAGGGTATATCTGATATTTTAAGTTCAGGTTGAGTATATATATATATATATATGATATTTCACAACTTTATAATGATGTATATGAAATTCTCCCTTTTTAAATGTAACCTCCTATTAAGACACCCATATACGCCTTGTATTGGGCTATACGTGGTGTATAGGAAAAGACAACCACAATCTGACACAAAATTCACTGTTATACGCCCTCATATAGCCCAATACACCCAAGTATTGGGTGTAATACACACCGTATTAACCAATACACCCCCATATTGGGGGGGTAATACACCCCCGTATTGGAGGTTGTCTTTTCCCTATATGTTTTTTTTTTTTTTGAACGGCAGTGAAAAAATTTATATGTTAAGTTTAGGTTTTAGGGGTGTCTAGTTAGAATTACCCTTCTAAATTTATGTTTTGTGTTTGTGACTAAATTGTAAACAGTTTTTGTAATTATATTTGATTTTTATGCATTTTTAGAACAAAACAAAAGAACAATCATATTTAAGTTAGATTTCCCTATATGTTTTCCCTATATGTTAAGTTAGATTTTAGGGGTGTCTAGTTAGAATTACCCTTCTAAATTTATGTTTTGTGTTTGTGACTAAATTGTAAACAGTTTTTGTAATTATATTTGATTTTTATGCATTTTTAGAACAAAACAAAAGAACAATCATTCATTATTCGGAAATACATAGGAAAACTGCTTCGGAAACATGTTGGAAATTTAAAAAAGAAATAATATCCCGTTGGGAACACATAAGAAAATTACATCGTAGATGTGTATGAAAAGCTGTCGAAAATAAGTGTTGATTTCACTTCCACAAATGTTTTTTTTTTTATGTCAGAACTCAGAAATGTGTTAAAAATATTGTTTCTAGACATGTGTAACACATTTTTACGTAGAAAACGCTTCACTTTTCTAGCTATGTGAGATGTATCATTGTATCATATGTAATAATGAGATAATATATACCAAGTGTATTTTTAAAAATCGTTACAAGATGGCCTAGTGGTAAGGTATATGAAAGATCTTGGAAAAAACACAGATTCATATACTTTTCTTTTGTAAACATTTTAAGTGGCCTATTGTCATTAAAAAGAAGGTATATTTGTATGATATATATAAAGTACTTGAAGGGTGAATACATTCAATTTTAATCATATTAAACAAGAACGTTATTCGGTGATGAGAAATGAAAAAGATAAAAAAGAGTGACCAAACAGAAAGCTAACAGCAGCCACATATCAGTCAAAAGGCTACTGCTTTATGGTCCCTCAATAGCAAGCTACTCCCAATTTCCCATTATTTATTTCCACTTTTAATGAATCAAGTTTTTTATTTGAAAAAAATATTTAATTAGATAATCTTTTTAAATTACATGTTTGGCTAAATGTGACTGAAAACAATAAAATTATATAACTAGTGAACGAGTGACTGTATCATGTGTAATAAGGGCTTATTTTGAAACCATGAGATCGAATATGGTTGTTGTATTGTTCAAGATTGAACACTTCTCCTTTGAAGCTTACATCTCTACCACTTGGTTAGTCTAATCTATCTATCTATATATGTATATATATACATATATGATACTGTATTATAATTTTTAAACCATGTGGTATAATTTTTAAAGCAAAATAGGTGATAAATTATCTTATTAATCTGAAATTAAGCAATATTTTTTTTATTTATTTATGTATTGTTGTTTCCCACAAGTTGAACCCAGCGCTTGACTTATTTTCCACTTTACGCAGGGGCTGGAGAGAGACCGGATCACGTTACAATATGATATACTAATATACGTAACATTATCTTACACTTTTATATAAGTGGTTGTTTGCCATGAATTGAACATGTGATCAAAAGGTCACAAAACAACAATCCTTTTAGTTACAAGATAGTCGCTTATATCATGTAGAAAAAACAATGAGTTATTTAAAAGTAGTCTAGATGCTTGCTATTAAAACAGAATTATTTAAAAGTAGTCTACTAACCGAGTAAAATTAAATATGTGATTATAACGTTATCTCGCAGTGTAAGTTTGTTACGTTTTTTTCTTTTTCTTTTTTAATTGAAGGATTTAAATAGCTAGAGTTTAGGGATAGGGGAATTGGTTGGGAATGCTAAGAGCATTTCATGTTTAATTCGTAATCCTTTTAAAAGAATAATAAAGGATCTTTTTCCACTCTACATGAGGATCCTAATTCTAAGACTTTATCTTTAAAAAATCTAAAATTTAAGGGAAAAAGAATAATAAAGGATCTTTTTGCACTCTACATGAAGGATCCTAATTCTAAGACTTTATCTTTAAAAAAATTTAAAATTTAAGCAAAAGCAAGAAGAGTTTTCTAATTAGATAGAATCATTATTCACTCTATATTTATTTTTATATTTTTATAAGCGATTATGAGTTGAAAAAGAAAAAGAAAAAAAAAAGTCTTTTTGTAATTAAAATAAATATGAATAGATATGAGAAATATCATGTGACAAGTTTTAAAATATAAATTATAGAGATAAAATCCTTTTAATTAAGTCATGAAGATGAGAACGGAAAATCTACTATGAAAGCACTATAACATAATAATGTTAATATAGTATTAGAGATATATTGAAGTCTAAAAAATCAGTATGAGTCCATGACAACCCGACACGAGGTGCAAAATCACAATAAGAGGTGGTGTTCTTGCTGGTCCCAAGGGATAGATGTCACACCCCCAAAATACCACTAACGGAGTTTATACCGTTAAGGGGCGCGACTAGACCAGGATCCACAACCATAGTTACAAATACTAAACGAATCAGGGTTAGTTCAAACACAAGTTATAAATCAAAGTCTTAAATTACATACGCAGCGGAAAAATAATTGTCCTTAGCACTAACCACGTGCTTTACATAAATGTTGTTTTAAAATTCCCAAGTTCAGTTTAAACAGAAATAAATATCTTC
Source organism: Deinandra increscens subsp. villosa (assembly GCA_039602395.1). NCBI lineage: Eukaryota > Viridiplantae > Streptophyta > Magnoliopsida > Asterales > Asteraceae > Deinandra > Deinandra increscens. Next base: position 8,622,237 of record JBCNJP010000020.1, read on the forward strand.
TCGTGCCATGCCAACCTCCAGCGGATACTCCTTAGCGATCTGCAAAAGTTTAAACCACGCAAGTGTCAACCTAACGGTTGGTGAGTTCACAGTGGGCTTGTCATGCATTGGCCCGGTCTCATAATCATAATTCGTGTCAAGTATACTTACATCATAATTATTTGTGAAAAGCAATGCTCGTGATTAATTCTCAGTTTATAAATGGTTTGTCCGTGACCTACGTCATCGGGTATGTACTAGTTCCGTAAAGTTAAAGGACTCAACCGATATCGCGGGTAGCTAATCCGTTGTTCCATGCTCTAAGGAAGTTTGTACCAAAGCTGACTTATTTTGTGGGGGCCGAGCCATCCCGTACGGTGCGGACCTAGTCATCGCGGTTTTTGCCTCCCCCGTGTCCTCTCGGGACCACGGTCAAATAGGCTGATATTGTTCCTCCGTGCACTTCCCGTGCCACGGGGCGGAGTTTGTCAAACTCCAGTAGATCTACCCAACATCCCCTCGCTTTCACAAATTAATGGCACAATTTAAGTTGAGGACTTTTAAGTTATAAGGCATCCTTAGAAAACATGTGATATCATATGGTTTAGACTTTAACCTACACTAGCCATATTAAAACGTTTTCAGTTTTGTTTCAAAAACAGTTTGTCTAAGTTCACAAGTGTTTCCCATAAAACACTTCAGTTCATCAAGTGGGTGCCGAGCATCCCGTGTTCTCAAGTTTATCAGTGAGGTGCCTAGCACTCTCGAGTTTGTCAGCATTGTTTTTCGTTAAATTGTTCGGTGTGGCCCAGACGGACTCACGGTAAACGGATTAGTGACACTCACCTTTGGTTGCACTGCTACACTTCAAGTAATCCAAATATTGTTGTTTAACGAAGACCTAGAACACGTTTAGGTCTTAAGTATTAGTTTCGTGTCTAATCTTTACTTAACGTCACTATGGCCCATAACATAGCACGTTGCAACTATGACTCGACATACCGACACACGACACCAATGGTTGATCATAAACAAGGGTTCATATGAATCAGATATCAAACATGTTTCATCATGGCATAATCAGGTAAGTCATGGCATAACACTTAAGCAAATTTCACAAGTTTGGTTTTTAGGTCAGGTCTTAGTTTCGCTAGCATAGTTTCGCTAGGCAGTTTCGCTAGGTGCACGGGCAGCACTTTCGCTAGGCAATGCCCGGTGACACAGTTTCGCTAGGCTAGTTTCGCCCGAAACTGCTGACGCAGTTTCGCTAGCCTAGTTTCGCAGGGAAACTGGTTTGAACTTTCGTTCAGGTATTTCGCTCGGTAGGTTCGCTCGAGCTGGTCTGGTCAGGTTACCCGGCGACACTATAGTTTCGCTGGTCAGTGTCGCTGGAAGGAGATATAATTTCGCTACTTAGTTTCGCCCAGAGAACAGACAGTTTCGCTGGTCGCGAAAAACATACGGATTTGCCTAAAAAATCAACCTAACAGCTTCTGATCATACATGCAATTCATTATCTATCATTCCTAAGCATTTACCAACATAAATCAAGCAGCTTTAACAAGTTTAACATGTATTTTGATCATCAAATCTCTAAAATAGGTTCAAAACCCTAAAATGACCTAATTTGCACAAATCTCTAACATGGATGGATTTCACACGTAAAGTTATCAACTTTAGTACAGATCTAGCATCCCTAAACAATATACTAGCAGATCAAGCAGTTACATGAAGATTTGAGCATGCTTTAAGAAGAAAACATATAGAAAAAGCATAAAACATAGTTTTTGGGACTCACGGATGATTCTAGGATCGATGGATGAGGTGAGATGATGGTCTCGAGGCTGGGGTCTTGGTCCTTAGGTGATCTTCTCGGCTGACCAGGAGAGTGTGTGTGTGTGTGTGATGAAATGAGGCAAATGGAGAAACTAGGGTTTATTAAGTTTATTTATATCAGAGGCTAGTTTCGCTGGCAGTTTCGCTGGCCAGGCGAAACTAGCTCTGGTCTCGGGTATATTGATCAGTCTAGCCTGCTACCGGGCGAATCTGTAGTTTCGCTCGGTAGTTTCGCTGACTGCCAATTTTAGGCAATTTTCACATAATCAAGTATTTACAATTAATCATGCTATTCACAATAATAAGTCATGTATTTAAATCACATTGCACATAAAGACAATCAATGATGAACACATAACACATATGGACGGGTTCGGTGATCAACCAAAGGTCGTGGGCGTATTCGGCCTAGTTATGCATTAGCTACTAAGTTAACACTTATAACGTAACTAACGGGTTTGTCTAACGGAAGTTAACCTTGAAATTCTCGGGTGTCACATCATTCCCCTGAAATTGGAATTTTCGTCCCGAAAATTATTCTTGTGTCGTAGCGTTCGCAGCATCAGCTGTCGTCGTTGCTATCGTCGCTGGGGGAAAGAAAGCAAAAAGTTTTAGGGTTGTCACATCCTCCTCCTGTTAAGGAATTTTGGTCCCCCAAAATTAAATCATACCTTGAGTTTCTGTGGACGTTTGCTCAAACAAGTGAGGATACTTTTTCTTCATTTGATCCTCACGCTCCCAAGTATATTCAGGTCCACGCCTTGAGTTCCATCGCACCTTGACGATCGGAATCTTGCTACGTTTGAGGGCTTTCTCCTCGCGTCCCATGATTTCTACTGGTTGCTCAATAAATCTCAGATGTTCGTCGATTTCCAATTCCTCCAGAGGAATTATTTCGATGTCTTCAGCCAGACATTTCTTCAGATTGGAAACGTGAAACACGTTGTGAACTCCATCGAGTTCAGCAGGGAGTTGCAATCGATAGGCCACCGGGCCTACTTCCCCAATAATTTCAAACGGACCGATGTAGCGAGGATTTAACTTTCCACGCTTCCCGAAGCGTATCACTCCCTTCCAGGGAGATACCTTTAACAATACTTTGTCACCCACCTCGAACTTTAGAGGTTTTCGGCGTTTGTCGGCATAACTCTTCTGTCGATCACGTGCTGCAGCTAGCCGTTGCCTAATTTGAATAATCCGTTCGGTCATATCATGGATGACTTCCGGTCCAGTAAGTCCTTTCTCACCCGTTTCGGCCCAACACACAGGCGATCTACATTTTCTGCCATAAAGTGCTTCAAAAGGTGCAGCACCGATACTTGAATGATAACTATTGTTGTAAGAGAACTCCACCAGTGGAAGGTGAGTCTCCCAATCTTTCCCAAAGTCAAGGACGCAAGCTCGGAGCATATCTTCTAAGGTTTGAATCGTTCGTTCCGATTGACCATCTGTTTGTGGGTGATAGGCTGTACTCATGTCTAGTCGGGTTCCCAATGCTTCCTGCATTGATTGCCATAACCGGGAAGTAAATCGAGGATCTCGATCAGAAATGATAGTCTTAGGCACACCGTGAAGCTTTACAATTTTGTCGATGTACAGCTTTGTCAATTTATCCATATTATCACTTTCCTTCATTGGAATGAAATGTGCAGATTTGGTTAACCGATCGATGACAACCCAAATCGCATCCGGTTGATTTGATCGATGTGGTAATCCCGTTACAAAATCCATGGAGATGTCCTCCCATTTCCATTCTGGGATTTTTGGCTGTTGTAGTAAACCAGAAGGCTTTTGGTATTCAATTTTGACTCTTGAGCAGGTTAAGCATTTAGCCACATATCGAGCAATGTCGGCTTTCATATTCGGCCACCAATAGAGATTTTTCAAGTCCTGATACATTTTATCTGATCCAGGGTGCACCGAATATCTTGACTTGTGAGCCTCGTCCATCACGAGCTCACGGAGATTTCCAAACAAAGGAACCCAGATTCTGTCATTATAGTACGTGAGTCCATCGGACTTAACTTCAGAATGGCCATCTACACCTCGCAGTGCTTCAGCTGCGAAGTTTTCTGTTTTCAAAGCTTCTCGTTGGCAGTCACGGATCCGTTCCGGTAATCCTGAATGTATTGTAAGTTGAAGCGCTCGTACCCGACGAGGCTTTTCATACTCTTTTCTGCTTAGGGCATCAGCCACAACGTTGGCTTTTCCAGGATGATACTTAATAGCCAAATCATAATCGTTCAGTAATTCAACCCACCTTCTTTGCCGCATGTTGAGGTCTTTCTGATCAAAGATGTGCTGTAGACTTTTATGATCGGTGAATATTGTGCACTTTGTTCCATATAGGTAATGTCTCCAAATCTTGAGTGCATGAACAACGGCTCCCATTTCCAAATCATGCGTGGTATAATTCTTTTCAGTATCTTTTAGTTGCCTGGACCCATAGGCAATCACTTTATCTCGTTGCATCAACACGCAACCGAGTCCTTGGATTGATGCATCGCAATTAACTACAAAGTCGTCAATTCCATCGGGTAACGCGAGAATTGGAGCCGAACATAACATATCTTTAAGCGTTTGGAACGCGCGCTCTTCTTTCTCACCCCATCTGTATTGCACTCCTTTGTGCGTTAAGGCCGTTAAGGGTTGGGCCAATTGAGAGAAACCCTTAATAAACCTTCGATAATATCCGGCAAGCCCTAAAAATTGTCGGATTTCTGTTGGCGCTCTTGGGGTAGACCAGTTCTTTATAGCTTCCACTTTGGCTGGATCGACATGAATTCCTTCCTCATTAACAATGTGTCCAAGAAACTGGACTTCGCGAATCCAAAAATCGCATTTCGAAAACTTAGCATAAAGCTGTTCCTTGCGAAGCAATTCCAGAATAAGACGCAGATGCTCCTCGTGTTCTTCCTTTGTCTTAGAGTAGATCAAAATGTCGTCGATGAAAACAATCACAAACTTATCGAGGTACGGCTTGCACACTCGATTCATCAGATCCATAAATACGGCAGGTGCATTGGTTAGCCCAAACGGCATAACCAGGAACTCGTAGTGACCATATCGAGTTCTGAAAGCAGTCTTAGGAACATCCTCTTCACGAACACGAAGTTGGTGATAACCAGACCGTAGATCGATCTTTGAGTAGTAGCTTGAACCTTGCAGTTGATCGAAGAGATCGTCGATTCGAGGAAGTGGATACCGATTCTTGATCGTAACTTTGTTAAGCTCTCGGTAGTCGATACACATTCGGAACGTTCCATCCTTCTTCCTAACAAACAGTACCGGAGCTCCCCATGGAGACGAACTTGGACGAATAAACCCCTTGTCGAGTAGCTCTTGCAGTTGTGAGGAGAGTTCGTTGAGTTCACTTACAGCCAATCGATAAGGTGCGCGTGCGATCGGAGCGGCACCTGGAGCTAAATCAATCCCAAACTCAACTTGTCGAAATGGAGGCAGACCAGGCAGATCTTCAGGAAATACGTCTTGGAAGTCGCAAACTATCGGGTAATCATCAATTTTGCGCTCGGGATGTGTCGTGTCAGTGACGTTTGCAAGAATCGCGAAGTGACCCTTACGGAGGCATTTCTGAGCTTTAAGGAATGAAATAATGCCGGTGACTGTTCCACCTTTTTCTCCTTGGACCGTTAACACTTTGCCGTCTTCGAGTGGAATACGAACCACTTTTTCCTTACATAAAATTTCAGCTCGGTTTTCGGATAACCAATCCATTCCTACTATGACGTCGAAACTACCAATCGGGAAAGGCATAAGGTCAATTCCTAGGGTATGGCCCGCTAGTTCTAGCTTACAATCCTTAACTATCTGGGTCGTATCATGAAGTTTACCATTTGCTAGTTCTACCACATATTTAGCATCTAAGGCAATCGGTCTAGCATTAATTAGTCTAGCAAATTTAGTGGAAATAAAACTTTTCTCAGCACCAGAATCAAATAAAACAGTAGCAAAGAAACCGTTCAAAATAAATTTACCATTAATCACGTTGGCGTCATTGCGAGCTTCACCCTGGCCCATGACGAAAGCTCGACCAATACCATTTCCACCATTTCCGTTTCCACCGTTACCAGTGCCATTCCCATTACCATTACCTCCGCCGTTACCATTCCCACCGTTATTTCCCTGATTGCCATTACCTTGTCTTCTTAGCTGAGGGCAGTCTCTTTTAATGTGGCCTGGAGCACCACATTCATAACAATTCCCGTTACCGTTTCCCCTGGGAGCTTCGTTGTTGCGGTTCTGACCATTGTTTCCATTGCCCCGATTGTTCCCATAGTTGTTGTTCCTTTTGGGGCGGTTTTGTTGCTCGGGTAAAGTTGCCCAACAGTCCTTTGCTTCGTGGCCTCCCTTACCACACCTTTCGCAGCTCATATTCTTCCTACAATTACCAGCATGATGTCTTCCACACCTGTTGCACAAGGGCAGGTTACCCTTGTAGTTACTCTGACCATTTCCGCCCTGGCGGTAGTTGCCACTGTTATTCCCGGACCTCTTGCTTTGACCTTGGGAGTTATAAGACCTCCCAGTGCTGTTTCCAACACTCTGAACATTCATCGAGTTTTCAGGAGCTTCATCATCAGCCTTTCTCTTGCCACTCAAGGCAGTCTTCTCGGTGGCTTTCGCAGGTAGAGTACCTTTCTCGACCTCTTGATCAGTGAGTTTGTGAGCCAAACGAATGGCTTGCTGTACGGTCGCGGGGTTGCTGGCAGTCACCAATCCTTTGATTTGAGGCGCGAGGCCTTCCAGATAACGCTCAATGCGTTTAAACTCAGCGTCGACCATTGTGGGGCATAGGACTTCATACTCATGATATCGTGCAGTGTACTGTTCGATTTCAGACCCAGACATCTTCAAATTCAGGAATTCACCCTCAAGCTTCTTGACTTGGTCACGTGGACAGTATTCTTCCATGATCAGCTCCTTAAATGCTGCCCACTGCATGTTATTAGCCGCGTCTAGCCCAACCATCTGAATTTCAGCGTTCCACCAGGAGAGTGCAGCTCCTTCGAAGGTACCAGTAGCAAACTTCACCTTGCTTTCAGCTGGGCAGTTACACATGGAGAAAACCTTTTCGGACTTCTCAATCCACCTAAGGAGTCCTACAGCTCCTTCCTCGCCGGAAAATGTCATCGGCTTACAGTCCATGAAGGACTTGAACGTGCAGTGGTGCTGGTTTCCTGATGCATAAATAGTTCGGATTTTAAAATTAAACATGTCATGATATAATTGCTTTGTGCCTTAACCGCATAATAGTTACCCTGTGCGGCATATGCAGCTTGGACGGCTGCCACCGCGGCTTGCACATGTTCAGTAATCATTGCTTGCAGCTGTGCAGGCGTCATGTTTATGCCACCTCTTCCGTTTCCTCTTCCAGACATCTTGCTGAACAGTTAAAGTAGCCAGTGTTCAGTCACAGTTATATTTTATACACATCCCATAATATGTATATTAGCCAGTTCCCGTTATCCCTCTATTAGTCCAGAAAATTTTCGTGCAAAATCGAGGCGTCGTCGAGGAACGTCGTGAGTGCTATCGTCAAAGGTCGGCTTCCCATAAAGTCACCGTCGGCGTAGTCGTCGTAGTAGAAATCAGGACGTAGCGTGTAGCATCGTTTCGTTGTCGCTTTCCCCAGAGTAGTGTGCGTATTTGCGGTCGCATTTCGTATTCGTGTGTGAAAATTTCCTAAGGTCTTCCGTTAGACTACTTAGACACGGTCTATACATATATATTTATATATATATATATATATATATATACATACGTATTAAGCCTTTACTTACACAGCAGAGCGAGTATCCCAGGTTGGCACGTAAAAATTTTTTTTTTTTTTTCTTTGGGAATTTGTTTGTTTCGTTTTGTAACCAAGGTTTTCAAGTTGCAGTTTCCAAATCGTTTTGAAAAATGATTCCAGTTCTCTGCAACTTATGGCTCTGATACCAATCTGTCACACCCCAAAATACCACTAACGGAGTTTATACCGTTAAGGGACGCGACTAGACCAGGATCCACAACCATAGTTACAAATACTAAACGAATCAGGGTTAGTTCAAACACAAGTTATAAATCAAAGTCTTAAATTACATACGCAGCGGAAAAATAATTGTCCTTAGCACTAACCACGTGCTTTACATAAATGTTGTTTTAAAATTCCCAAGTTCAGTTTAAACAGAAATAAATATCTTCTCGTGCCATGCCAACCTCCAGCGGATACTCCTTAGCGATCTGCAAAAGTTTAAACCACGCAAGTGTCAACCTAACGGTTGGTGAGTTCACAGTGGGCTTGTCATGCATTGGCCCGGTCTCATAATCATAATTCGTGTCAAGTATACTTACATCATAATTATTTGTGAAAAGCAATGCTCGTGATTAATTCTCAGTTTATAAATGGTTTGTCCGTGACCTACGTCATCGGGTATGTACTAGTTCCGTAAAGTTAAAGGACTCAACCGATATCGCGGGTAGCTAATCCGTTGTTCCATGCTCTAAGGAAGTTTGTACCAAAGCTGACTTATTTTGTGGGGGCCGAGCCATCCCGTACGGTGCGGACCTAGTCATCGCGGTTTTTGCCTCCCCCGTGTCCTCTCGGGACCACGGTCAAATAGGCTGATATTGTTCCTCCGTGCACTTCCCGTGCCACGGGGCGGAGTTTGTCAAACTCCAGTAGATCTACCCAACATCCCCTCGCTTTCACAAATTAATGGCACAATTTAAGTTGAGGACTTTTAAGTTATAAGGCATCCTTAGAAAACATGTGATATCATATGGTTTAGACTTTAACCTACACTAGCCATATTAAAACGTTTTCAGTTTTGTTTCAAAAACAGTTTGTCTAAGTTCACAAGTGTTTCCCATAAAACACTTCAGTTCATCAAGTGGGTGCCGAGCATCCCGTGTTCTCAAGTTTATCAGTGAGGTGCCTAGCACTCTCGAGTTTGTCAGCATTGTTTTTCGTTAAATTGTTCGGTGTGGCCCAGACGGACTCACGGTAAACGGATTAGTGACACTCACCTTTGGTTGCACTGCTACACTTCAAGTAATCCAAATATTGTTGTTTAACGAAGACCTAGAACACGTTTAGGTCTTAAGTATTAGTTTCGTGTCTAATCTTTACTTAACGTCACTATGGCCCATAACATAGCACGTTGCAACTATGACTCGACATACCGACACACGACACCAATGGTTGATCATAAACAAGGGTTCATATGAATCAGATATCAAACATGTTTCATCATGGCATAATCAGGTAAGTCATGGCATAACACTTAAGCAAATTTCACAAGTTTGGTTTTTAGGTCAGGTCTTAGTTTCGCTAGCATAGTTTCGCTAGGCAGTTTCGCTAGGTGCACGGGCAGCACTTTCGCTAGGCAATGCCCGGTGACACAGTTTCGCTAGGCTAGTTTCGCCCGAAACTGCTGACGCAGTTTCGCTAGCCTAGTTTCGCAGGGAAACTGGTTTGAACTTTCGTTCAGGTATTTCGCTCGGTAGGTTCGCTCGAGCTGGTCTGGTCAGGTTACCCGGCGACACTATAGTTTCGCTGGTCAGTGTCGCTGGAAGGAGATATAATTTCGCTACTTAGTTTCGCCCAGAGAACAGACAGTTTCGCTGGTCGCGAAAAACATACGGATTTGCCTAAAAATCAACCTAACAGCTTCTGATCATACATGCAATTCATTATCTATCATTCCTAAGCATTTACCAACATAAATCAAGCAGCTTTAACAAGTTTAACATGTATTTTGATCATCAAATCTCTAAAATAGGTTCAAAACCCTAAAATGACCTAATTTGCACAAATCTCTAACATGGATGGATTTCACACGTAAAGTTATCAACTTTAGTACAGATCTAGCATCCCTAAACAATATACTAGCAGATCAAGCAGTTACATGAAGATTTGAGCATGCTTTAAGAAGAAAACATATAGAAAAAGCATAAAACATAGTTTTTGGGACTCACGGATGATTCTAGGATCGATGGATGAGGTGAGATGATGGTCTCGAGGCTGGGGTCTTGGTCCTTAGGTGATCTTCTCGGCTGACCAGGAGAGTGTGTGTGTGTGTGTGATGAAATGAGGCAAATGGAGAAACTAGGGTTTATTAAGTTTATTTATATCAGAGGCTAGTTTCGCTGGCAGTTTCGCTGGCCAGGCGAAACTAGCTCTGGTCTCGGGTATATTGATCAGTCTAGCCTGCTACCGGGCGAATCTGTAGTTTCGCTCGGTAGTTTCGCTGACTGCCAATTTTAGGCAATTTTCACATAATCAAGTATTTACAATTAATCATGCTATTCACAATAATAAGTCATGTATTTAAATCACATTGCACATAAAGACAATCAATGATGAACACATAACACATATGGACGGGTTCGGTGATCAACCAAAGGTCGTGGGCGTATTCGGCCTAGTTATGCATTAGCTACTAAGTTAACACTTATAACGTAACTAACGGGTTTGTCTAACGGAAGTTAACCTTGAAATTCTCGGGTGTCACAATAGATGCCTCGTCTCACTCCCACTTCCTTCTATTTTTGTTTTGAACTAATAAATTGTTTTCTCCTAGATCGACACCAAATAACCATATACACTTGTAAGGGTGGAAGAGGTGAGTCAGGGATAATGGCGTTTGTATCCTTAGTATTAACGGTAACACCATCACCATCTATTCTGGTAGTAATACCCAAAAAAAAATGTGTTATTTTTTTATTTTTTTGAACTTTTATGTGTTATATTAATAGTTTAGGCCAATGCAATTACATGAAATTAAAATTTTTGATTTTGGGTAACTTTTGTTATTTAAACTATTATCATACCACTAACCTATTACTAAGCCATGGACCCACTCCCACTTCCTAGCAAACAAAAAAAAAATGAACATACTCACTAGGGGCCACTCCCACTTCCTCTAAAAAGGAAAAGTAGCTTTTCAAGCACTCTCTTTTCTCATCCTATAAATTGCAATATCCTTCTACAAGTTCAATTCCATGCAAAGCTTGTTTGTGAGAGAGCAAGAGCTATTTGACCATCCCAAGATCACAAGTTTGAATCTCAATCTTCAATCATCAATTGCATAGAAAAAAAGCTTATCACTTTTGTTTTCCGGTGAAAGAATTGATTGATCATAATTCATAACCCAAACTAAGACACTCCTACTTCCACAATGATCTCAACTCCACCACCATCTCAATTCCATTCTCCATCTCCAGCCAATAATTCCATTCCGATGACACCGAGAAGCCCGTTCATCACACGTGTCATGACACCATTAGCTAGCCCCATGAAGAAGGCCATGACAAGCATGCAAGGCTACTTGGAGTTCACCAAGCTCAACCCGCAAGACGAATGGCTTCCCATCACCGAATCAAGAAGCGGAAACGCGTTTTACGCTGCATTCCATACCCTCAGCTCCGGAATCGGAATCCAAGCTCTTGTCCTCCCCCTTGCCTTCATTGCACTTGGCTGGTCAGTTCATTTCCTAACCTTCACACACTCAACTTTTAACCAATTCTATCAAAAAAACCATTTTCGTCGAACTCGATCATTACCTACATCTGTTTTGTCACTTAATTTGCAGGGTTTGGGGGATCATAAGTTTGTCTGTAGTTTTTGTGTGGCAAATGTACACACTTTGGCTTCTTATTCAACTCCATGAATCACCTTCGGGCGCTCGATACAGCAGATACCTTTGGCTTTCTATGGCTGCTTTCGGTATGCTTTCTCTCAAAAAAGTCTAAGTTCTTGCAAAGTTTCTTCAAGAAGCTTCTCAAAAAGTCTAGGTTTCTTGTTAGAATCTATCTTGTCACTAGTTTTCTATCTTTAACACCCTTGTATAGTTGTATATGATTTCCATGGCTACTTTTGGTATACTTTCTTTCAAACATTTGATTTTTTTTTTTCAAAAACTCCAATCCACACCAAATTCGGGTCTGCGTAAACTGTGTTTTATCTGATCTTGTTCGTTAACATGGTATTGGTGACTTGGTTTTTAATTTAATAATTTGATATTGTGTGATTCAGGTGAGAAATTAGGGAAATTAGTGACATTAATACCAACCATTTACCTCTCAAGTGGGACATGCATAACCCTAATCATGATAGGGGGAGCCACTTTGAAACTTCTTTTCAACACCATCTTTGGGAACACATGGGAGGATAAAAACGACACCGCGTTATCGATGATCGAGTGGTACCTCGTTTTCACATGTTTGGCAGTTGTGTTATCACAACTGCCAAACTTGAACTCCATTGCTGGAGTTTCGTTAATCGGGGCCATTGCATCGGTCTCATATTGCACCATCATATGGGTGGTGTCGGTGGCCGAAGGCCCGCCTGCCGGTGTATCAAACGAGAAACCGGAGAAGTTGTCGGGAGTGGCTAGGGTTTGTGATGTTCTAAATGCTCTTGGTATCGTCTCTTTTGCTTTTAGAGGACATAATTTGGTGCTTGAAATACAGGTCAGTTGATTTACATTATGAAAATAAGTGTTGATATTTACTTGTATGGAACCACAAGGGCCGGTTTTACCCGGTTGTTGAGGCTTTACATATGGAACATTTTCGAGTTGGATTTAAAACCTGAAATAATCGGATACATATATTCGAATTCCCATTAAAGAAGAAAAAAAACTTGAAGTTAACATTTTTTAGTTTTACGGAAAATATGTTTTAAATTGGATCCTGGTTTGTTCACTTGTTAACATCAGACATTCAATTTATGGCTGTTCCAAAAAAACATCAGACATTCAAAGTTCAGACATTCAGACGTGTATCCAATCAAGCACACGTCATAATTCCAGTGTTTGCCTTTTTGGTACTTTATTGTATTTTTTTCCTTTTGTTTTTATAAGTGGATGTTTACGACTTTAGTAGTGTTAATTTAAAGGCCTAATTTAAAAATTAGCATAATTAATATTTTATATGAAGAAAATCTTATGAAACTTGTTTGAGATATGTAATAATTCGTTATTTCTTTTCATTTTTACACTTACGAAAATTTCATTATATTTAAGGATATATTTCTTACCTAGCAAGTTACAAGCCCTATTACGTAGACGTCACATAAGCAAAATACTCATTTACTCGCTCATTTCCTAAAGAGATTGTATGCCTATTGAAAAGTGAATCAATATTTTTTTTTTCAAATTTAGTATAATTATTTTATTCTTTCTAAAGAAGTAATACTAACCAAAACTTTTAATTGATGGTACTATAAAAACCGATTATGACACTAGAGAATATTTTAATTTGAAAAGAACTTGGATTTCGAAACAAGTACAGGTTATTTAAGAAAAATAAAATTAAATAGAGGGTTTAATAAATTATTATTATTATTTTTATTATAATGATGTAGGGTACGATGCCTTCAAGCCTAAAGCGACCATCAAGAGTACCAATGTGGAAAGGTGTCAAGTACTCATATCTCATCATCTCAATGTGTTTGTTTCCACTCGCAATTGGTGGCTACTGGGCCTATGGAAACTTGGTATTCATCACTCACTTGTACCGTACAATTACTCACTGCACACACTTCAATTACCACCTTATATGCACCATGTACAACTACTTAATGCACAAACATACCGATGATGCAGATGCCTACAACCGGAGGAATGTTGACCGCGTTGTATAAATACCACGGGCAGTCAACTTCGAAAGCAATCCTGGAGATAACAAGCATCCTCGTCATCATCAACAGTCTCACATCGTTCCAAATCTATGCAATGCCTGTTTTCGACAACCTAGAATTAAGATACGTGAGTAAAATGAACGGGCCGTGTCCATGGTGGGTTCGGGCCGGGTCTCGGGTTTTCTTTGGCGGGCTGGCATTCTTTGTAGCGGTTGCACTCCCCTTCCTACCGAGTCTGGCTGGTCTTATTGGAGGTATCGCGTTGCCCATCACTTTGGCATACCCTTGTTTTATGTGGATAGTGATGAAGAAACCCGACCCGTATAGCAAAATGTGGTGGCTCAATTGGATCCTTGGGTGCTTAGGGATGACCTTAAGTGCTCTACTTGTTTTCGGGGCCATTTGGACTATTGTGACCCGAGGGATCGAGGTTCATTTCTTTAAGCCCGAGTGACGGTAGACTTGTGTAAAATATAACTTCCTAATGCGTTAACGGTGTACAACATAAGCACTTTATGATTCCCACCTAATGTAACAACATAAGCACTTTATGATTCCCACCAAATGTAATAGTTAATTCGTCTATATAATAGGTTTCATTTTATGTTCATTTCCAATTTCAATCCAAAATGACCCGTTCATCTTCTCACCTCTAAAGAAAACCTAACATGTAAAGTAAAAAATACCACCATGTGCGAAACACACCAACGTTTTAATAAAAAAAGACTGGTAATACAGAGTAAGCTAAAATTAGAAATCAACATAACAGATGATCAGCATACCTGGAAAACATGAAAAAGAATCCAAACACGGGTGCAACCTGAGAGAACAACACAATGAAAGGATCAAAGTGGTCGTAATAATTTCCGTTCTTTATCACCATTTGCTTCAATGCAATTACAGAACATAATAAATGGAAAAAGAGGGGAGACCGTATAAATTGTCAAAATTTTGTAGCAATTTACAAAATGATATTGTTAAGAGCTGTGAGTTTCTACATTGATAAAGGAAGAAGCATCCTTCGTTTCTTTTTCTGGGCGAGTTTTATTCGCTTTGTTACCTTCATAGATAATAGGAGTAATAATGTGATGATTGCAAAACCAAATCCAAGTCGCAAATGCATGAAGTACAATGAAACTGCAGAGAACACGAAAAAAGCTAGAATCACAAGTTCCCATATTACAAACACCACTACGTCCACCCTGCACAATGAGTAATAAGAAAAAGAGATCTTCAGACAATATTTACAAAAATATTTTTTTAAATTAATGCTTGAATGATGATATAATCTAAAAATCAAGATGAAGAATAACAAAATAAATGGCACTAGACAAAAAAGTTCCCAGAAAAAATGTGAAAGTAAAGATCATAGGTAATCTAGTTCGTTCACATCATTTTCATTTAGAAACAAATTATTATACAGTGAAAAAGCAAACTGTGAACATATAAGCTAAAGGCAACATACCCATTTTTATAAACTTCAGGGTATGCATTTTCTAAAAGTTGTAGAAAGGTTGAAGTTGTAAGTTGAATATCTAAACTTTTAAGATAGAAATAAAATAATTATGTACTACCTTCTAAATAGCACCCAAAAAACTATGAAAGGCGTAGATATGGGAAAGTATTATCAATAAGCAAAATATCTCATGTGAGCCCGCTTCTTAAAATCAAATACATAGGATAGAAGCTTGGTTATAAGACTCAAATGCGAGGAGCGAGGAAATTTAAAAAACGCTTCAAGGACTTAAAGCGGCACCTCATGCACATCTGGGCGTCAAAACTGGGTTTTGTAGGAGGTTGATATGTAAAAATGATAGGTAATAGATTTATATTTCTGAAACTGTAATCGGATAATGGGTTGAATGATGATGATGATGTATGAATAGAATGAAAACTAGATTGATATTTAACTAAGGAATTACAATAGAAGAAAACCAGGGAGATTCCCTCTCTCACTTTCTAGAAGAAAGGAGCCTAACAAACTCTAACAAACTCATTTCTTACCCATGAGGCCTCCCTACACCCCTTATTTATAACAACTTTGATAATGACTTCTTAGCCACTTTCCTTAATGATCCCTTTCTTTATCCTTAATTGTCAAACTCCCCCCTGAGTGATGATCGTTTCCTATCAATGCCGCCTCCTTAAAATACGTCTTGTCCTCAAGACGTGCGTTCGGGAACCGGGACTGAATCCAACGAGCGGCTTCCCAGGTTGCCCCTTCGGATGAGTAGTCGCTCCAAAGGATGAGCCATTGGCGAACCGGTTCATTGGCACATAAAACCCATCGAGCAGCGAGAATTTCGACCGGGTATGCCGACGGTACATCCGAGCCGGAAGGCGGTAAACCTCGAAGTCGAACCAAAACGTCCTTATCCAAGAATTCCAACCAATAATGTTTCCAATCATGAACAACTTCACCCAACGACGAGAGCCACGGCATGCCCAAGATAAAATCCCGTGCGAGGTCATCACACACCAAAGCATCCAAAGTAAAATCATGATCGTCGAGACGGATCTCCAACGACAAACATTGATTGCGAACTGTGACCTCGTTTCCGTTACCCACCGTAATTTGCAACGCCGGCAGTGGAGTCATAGGAATACCCAAAGTATCGGCCCATTGTTTGGAAATTAGGTTGTGTGTCGACCCACTATCAACCAAAAAGTGAAGGACCTTACCCATGAGAATACCCCCGATTTCCATGGTGGCGACACCCCCGGACACGTCCAGTGAACCCCTGGACTCGAACAGGGTCAGATCACCCGATGGTGGAGGGAAGGAATCATCCGAATCGAGCTCGTCAAATAACAAGACACGAAGAGTCCCCTCGGGGCACTTGTGAGCCGGTCCATAAATCTGACCACAACGAAAACAAAGCCCTTTTTTCTTCCTATCCTCGTACTCAGTTCGAGATAATGTACGGGATCCTCGATCACGATTAACAACGACACCTGAGGAATTCACATTAGCCGCTAGTGATGACGCAGGTCCAATAGGCCCAACACGAGGCAGCCCACCAGGACAAGGCTTATGCGATTGTGGTGAAGAGGAAGAGCCCAATAGGGAGGTCGGGCCCAAACCCGATAAGTTGGACGGAGCAGTTAACATGGCCGACGCAGAAGAAAACGTGGAATACCTAAATCGCGAAGCTGACCCGCCGACGCTGTCAGGGTGGAGCAACTGCATCACATCTCTGGCCAGAATCATAGCGTCGATTCGAGTCTGTGGGCGGTGGAGGCGAACCCAGCGACGAACATCATCGTTCAAACCGGCGACGAAATAGCCTATTGCTTGCGATTCGTCCAACCGAGGCACCAGAGAAAGCAAGTACTCAAAATCGTCGATATAGTCCAAAATGGACTCCCCTTGCTTCAGAGTTGCGAGTTGTTCATATGGGTTCTGGATCTCCAGACCACTGAACCGCCGCAGCATCTCCAATTGAAATTCCGGCCATGTCAGAGAAGGTCGGGATGTGGTGACGACGGTAAACCAGTGTTGCGCTACTCCAGTCATGCTTAATTCCGCCAGACGAAGACGGAGATCGGCTGAAGTTTTGTTGACATCGAAGTAGAGATTGGCTTTGTGAATCCATCCCTGAGGATCGAAACCCGAGAATTCAGGGAGCTTCACCTTCTTCACAGCCCACGGAACAACCGGAGCAGCCGGAGGATCTGGCGGAGGAGGAATGGAACCGCCGGTCCCGGAACGGCGACTGTCGGAGACACGAGAGCCGTCATCATCATTATCGGCAGAGGAAGAACGAGGAGGCAAGCGTTCGAGCAGAAGTTTCTGGAATTCAGCAGTAGCTTTCTGGAAATTGGCATTGATGGTACGATCCCCTTCAACGGCAGATGTCAAGGCAGCCAAATCATGTTGAATCTGTTGGATGTGAGCATCTTGGGCATCCAATCGGGATTGCATACGGGTCTCCATGGAATCAGAGGATGAAGCGGTGACGGATAGGACTGAGAAAGTAGCGCAGGAAGAAAAGCAACGAATGGGAGCAGAGGAAGAAGGCAGGTCGGACCCATGATAGGTAATAGATTTATATTTCTGAAACTGTAATCGGATAATGGGTTGAATGATGATGATGATGTATGAATAGAATGAAAACTAGATTGATATTTAACTAAGGAATTACAATAAAAGAAAACCAGGGAGATTCCCTCTCTCACTTTCTAGAAAAAAGGAGCCTAACAAACTCTAACAAACTCATTTCTTACCCATGAGGCCTCCCTACACCCCTTATTTATAACAACTTTGATAATGACTTCTTAGCCACTTTCCTTAATGATCCCTTCTTTATCCTTAATTGTCAAACTCCCCCCTGAGTGATGATCGTTTCCTATCAAAAAACAACCAAAGAGATGAAGAAATCTTGAATGGTTTATCACATAGAAAAGACTTATATGCAAAAGAGATGAGAGAGGTCCAGCTTCTTGTTGAACATCGAGCAACGACTTGTGCACTTGAAGCTCTAGCCTCACGCTTTTTAAAACCAAGGAAAGAAGTATGCATTAAAATCATTAGCTAGAGGCAACGTATCACTTGGAGTTGGAGGCCATTTTCAAAACATTTTAGTTTCCATGATGAAGTAAGAAACAAAATGTTCATTACCAGGAAAAAGAAAGAGATAACCCTTAAAATTTGGCTCTATCCTATCATATTCCAAATTCAACTCTATTTCTAATTTTCAACACCAGAAACATCTCGTAATCCAAGCGTTCTAACATAAGTACTTGCTTGATTGAAAAAAGTAAAAACTTAAGTGAATCAGCATAAAGCAATCAGCTTGGACCACAAAGAACAATCAAAGTAAGAAAAACTAAAATCCTACATTGATGGAGAGGCTCTGTATTAGAAAGAGTAATTTGGTTTCTGTCTTTAACCCATTAAAGGCAACTGGCGCTGCCTAGTGCAAGCTGCAGTTGCGCTACGGCGCTACACTTTACCCGGTGTCCTGCTCTCATAAGTTGGTTCTCATGGCTATCAAAAAGAACAAATATAATTATATCTCTCATGAGAGAGGCCCTACTGGAAAAAAATTAACCTAGTTCCATCAACAACAATCAGCATAATGCCATAACACATGCTCAAAATTCCTACATCAATATCAGTAACCTTAATAAATCATTGAGTGTCCTGGAACTTTCTAACCAGGCAATCATCTAAATCACAAAAAAAAATTCAATGAGAAGTTACCAATTTACCATATATATAAAACCTAGCAAGCATACTTGTCCATAAACAAATGAAATTAAGCTAATACAATTTTACAATTTGAATGAATTCCTCAATTATAAGCTTTTTCTCCCAAACTTCTAAATTTCAATGAACTAGGACCAAATTAACCTAATTTTATCAAACAGAAACACATCTAGCTAATCATGATTAGGTAGAATTGATCAATTTACACAAGAATTAAATCAATGAAACCCTAACCCTACAAAACACAACTTATTCGCAAAACCAAAACCTACATAATCAAACAGACACATCACCTGGAATAAGAGAGATTCGAAGTGGAGGAGAAGAACGACATGGAAGCCCAATCATGCTTCGATCGAATTTGATACTCTCTGAGCTGATCCACCAGATTCGATCGCGTAATTTTCCTCTCATGCTGTCCAGAATTCAACGCCGCGCCGATTCCGCCTCCAACAACCTCTCTATCTACAGATCTAAACGTCTTCTCTTGCATCATGGAACTCGATCGCGGTAACATTTTGACGGTTCCGCCCCCACCCCGATGATCTCTATCTACGGATCTATACACGTTTGCTTGGCTCATAGAAATTGATGCGCCTGAAAGTTAGAATGATGTACGCCGGTGATCATCCACAGGTAGTCGGCGGCGAAGAAAGACGGAGGATTTTCAACCACCGGCGGATGAAACAGGAAGGGGGAGAGAAGAGGTCCGTCGAAGATCAACGCCCCTTGCTTGCTTTCACCCTTTGATGTGAAATGACATATACACCCTTGTAGGTGTTATAGACTCCGATACAATTTTTCATGTTTCAATGTTTTTGTTATCCTCTTATTCAAATTTATTAGTTAGGATTTCGGTTCGGTTCTTCGTTCTATAAAAATTTGCTTATTCAGATAGTCGAACGGAATTCAGTCGAATAAACCAACCGAAAAATCAGTTTATTCGGTTGGACTCGGTTCGATTAGACACATTTCTAGTTCGGATTTTGGATAGTTGTGACTTCATTTACAACATTTTACTAGTGGTAGTTAAACATGCAGCATAATTTACCCTTTATAATAACTGAATTTGTAACAATTACACGTCATTTTAAAATCCTTTAAGCAACCTTGTTCTAATGTATGCGACATTCCGTTTGATCAGCACACTACGCTTGTAGTCTATACACAACTCTCTTTGAGGTCCATGTAAAATGTCCATCGGACTTCCTACTTATCCAACCCCAGGACAACTCTCATTACAATTTTTCAAATTCTATGTTAAGCCATACTGTTTGAGATAATTAAGTATCGTGTGAGAAATAGAAATAGAGTTAAACTAAAAACTTAGATGCTTATAGTTGTGGAAGGCGAGCCTTTGATTTGAGATGTCCATGACTATTGCACAAGCTTATGAGGTAATGTGATTTTAACTTTAGTTATCACATTTTTAAATCATACATTATGTGTGTTGATAAATGTACATGTACTTATACAAATGACGTGTTTGGACTAAACCTTTTGTGCTCTTGAAATTAGTTGAAAATATAATCAAAGACTTATTAATCATGTTGTTTGGGATTGCTTTTTTAAGTGGATGAGTGTTTTTGTTAAAAGTGTTTATTGACTTACAATTTTTTAGAAAGGAGTTTTTAAAAAAGTGTTTGGATTTGCTTATTTAAGTGGATAGGTGCTTTTATATGTAATATGACTAAAAAGGGTTGAGTGAGTATAAGGTTAGGTGAGTATAAGTTAAAATAAGGGTGGTATTGGTAATTTACAACTAAAAAAGCAAAAGCAGTTTTGAAAAACCAGAAAAACTTGGCTTATTAAAAACTGATTTATTAGCTTTTTGAAAAGTGAAAAGCAAAAGTATTTATTGAGTTGCCAAACATTCAAAAATACTTATTGGTTTGACAAAAAGCTAATAAGTTAATAAGTAGTTTCAAAAATCAATCCCAACAAACCCTTTGAAGGCAGGTAGTTAAGACACTTAAGTTAAAAGTTTACATATATATGTAGATTCTTAAAAGATACTAATCATGTGGGGGCGGAGTTAGTGGTTGCTGATTAGCAGTACTTATCAGGAGAAGGAATCAAACTATGATTCAAAATAATTGATTCTTCATATATGTGAAGGTACGTATATACTTTGAGTTTTCAATGAATGATGAATACTTCCAAGTTGTTGGTATATTAGTATTACTCAGTAGAGTCCAACGGGTTATGCATGGTAATGTGGTGACCTCCGGCGCTAGGGATGTTGTTTTCACACGGCTTATTTTTGCAATTCAGAAGGGTTTGACGGCGCAGCTTGTTTCCCGCCTTCCCTGTTTGTCGGAGTGATGGTTCTGTAACTTTTTTAATCAATGGATGAAACAATTATTAATTGCATACTAGTCTTCAACAAAAATAGGTTGGAAGTTAATACGGTCAGCAATGCATAATATTCCTTTTAGTTAATAACTCGTTACATCAGGCCCAAATAACCAGCCCAAATAACTCGGTTTGGTTTTTGCGGGTATTCTGGACTAAACCGCGAATAATAAATATTTGGACTTCATCTTTGTGCAAGGCTACATGTTTTGGGCTTATATTTTCACCTTCTCGACCCAGCAAGATGCCTGTAGACTGTAGTAATAACTAATAAACCCTCACATGCTAATAAATAGTAGGGGTTTTTACATATATCCCCTTTTGCTAATGAAATTACATAACCACCCTTCTATAAATCCTTCTAAATATTAGGAAGAAAAAAAGAAATAAGGGAATATAGCAAGGACGTCGGAAGTTTCAATTTCTAACTCCCTCCAGGCCCTATTATAAATGGTTTCCAATCTGGTTCTAGGATCCTAGCTTCTGTTTGTTTTAAATTTTTAAAAATCCCTCTCGTTTAAAGGACAAATGATTTTATGGATGATCTTTTTTTTTCTTTGTCATATATAAAATAACAGGAAAAAAAAAACATTAATTAGTAACAACAAATAAAGGTTTTAAAAAGACATTTAACATATATCATCAGTTTTTTTAATCATAAATGTTCATATGTACAAATATTATAGGTTATCACAGTTGGTTAACTAAAAGAACGTAAGGATGATTATGTAAAACTTAACTACATATAAATTATAATTAAGACTTAATAAGGTGAAAAGCGGGTATTTTTGGTTTTTTATAGATAAGTATGTAATTGATCATATTAGAAGGGGAAATATGTAAATACTCATTAAGGGTATTAAAGTCATTTAATAATTTTTTTTAAATGAATTGGGTAAATATGTAATATATATGGTTTAGGAAGGAGATATATGTAATTAAGGTTTAAGCTTGGGTATATATGTAATAAAATGACTTAAGAAGGGTATATATGTAAAAGCCCCTAAATAGTAACACACCCTCGATTCCACGTAAATCTTAGGCCCTAGTTGGTTCCTGCAAGTATTTTTGAAAGGTATGAAATTGAAAATGAAATTGAGAGGGTGCTAGAGATTGCTTATTAATGTGCAACAGTGTTTTTTTTTTCTTTCAAAAATGCTTATGGACTTGTGACTTTTTCGAAAGGAGTTTTTAAAAAAGTGTCTGGATTTAAATTATATATATTGGGAAAATTCAATAAGTTGTTTTTCAAACAAATGTTTGGCTTAGCTTATTAATATAAGATCACTAAAACGACGGTCACCGGTCACCCAGATAATCATTAATTTATCATGTTGATTATTGTCAAGAAATGGTAAATCTGAAGTTTATAATACTCGAATCAACAAAAACACAATCATAAATTACAAGATTCTCAACAAATCTAAACTTTACAGATCTGAAGAGTAAAACCACAAAACAATCATCAACACGATGATACAGAGATACTATACACAGAATCACTACGATCTAACGGGAAGACAGATTCATCAAGACCAGATGAAACTGGAAGAAACCCTAGAACATTGATGAGAGTAATCGCAGAGAGAAACCCAAGAGAGATGAACCGGTGACTTTTCACTCTTGACCCTAACTGCACACATAAGAAGACCTTTATATGACGAGTCAGCAACAAACCCTCGAACGTCTCTAACAACTCCAGCCCAGCTGCAACAACTTTAACAGCAACTTGGGCCATGGGCCAACTGGCCCAATGGCAACTGCACCAAACACAGAAAACCCAATAAAACAGCTCTAAAACTTAAACATAAAAAATATACTCATATATTTTTAACACCCCCCCCCCCTGTTTTATTGGCAAAAACATCAGTCATGTTAAGTTTAGAACAAAAACTTTCATGTTGCTGAACTAACAAACCTTTAGTAAACAAATCTGCTAACTGAGCTTTAGTACTCACACTAATAGGTTTAATACAGCCCTTCACTATTTGATCACGCAGAAAATACAAATCAAGTTCAAAATGTTTCGTGCGATCATGAAACACAGGGTTAGCAGATATAGAGATGGCAGCAGTGTTATCACATAGAAGAGGAACAGGCAAAGAGACAGTTATATTTAACTCACTCAACAGATTTATAAGCCACATAACCTCACAGGTACCAGCACACATAGCTCTATATTAAGCTTCGCCTGTAGACCTAGATATAGTGTTTTGTTTTTTGCTTTTCCATGAAACTAAAGTATTACCTAAAAACACACAGTAACCTGTCACAGACTTCCTAGTGTGCAAACATTTTGCCCAGTCAGAATCCGTGAACACTTTAACACTTTCTAAAGAACCTTTGGAAATGCTAATTCCCATACCAGATGACTTCTTAAGATACCTAAGCAACCTCAAAGCAACTTGCAAATGAGCAGAAGTAGGTTCATGCATAAATTGACTTAAAAAATGAACTGAATATGCAATATCTGGTCTAGTATGAGACAGATAAATCAGTTTTCCAATTAATTTTTAATAACCTGTTATACTACTTAAAACAAAAATGTTTTTTCCACACAAGTTAGAAAGAGCATAATTTTGCTCAATTGGACAACTAACTGGCTTGCTACCTGTCATACCATATTCAATTAATAATTCAAGACAATATTTCCTTTGAGAAAGGCATAAACCATCATTTGTATGAATTACTTCAATTCCAAGAAAATATTTGAGATTGCCAAGATCTTTAATTCTAAATTTAGCATTTAAGGCCTTTTTTACATTTTCTATTTCTGTGGTGTTATTTCCAGTAATAACAATGTCATCAACATATACAAGTAAAATAACAAACACATCTTTAGCAGACATGACAAATAGTGAATGATCACACTTGCTTTGAACAAAATTTAGACCATATAACACTTCCACTAATCTTTCATACCACATTCTTGGGGCCTGTTTCAGCCCATATAGAGATCTATTCAACTTGCACACTTTTGTTTCATTCACAGAATAATAACCTTGTGGTAAAGACATGTAGACTTCTTCATTTAGATTCCCATATAGGAAAGCATTATTGATATCTAACTGATAAAGAGGCCAGTTATAACACACAGCTATAGTTAGAATACACCTAACAGTTACCATCTTCACAACAGGAGAAAACGTTTCATCATAATCAATGCCCTCTTTCTGGCTATACCCCTTAGCAACAAGCCTAGCCTTATATCTTTCAATTTCACATGATGACTTGTACTTTATTTTATAAATCCATTTACATCCTATTGGTTTTCTATTTTTAGGCAAGTCTACTAAGGTCCATGTGTTATTTCTATGTAAAGCTTCTATTTCATCATTCATAGCAGCAATCCAATTAGGATCTTTAGAAGCTTCAAAATAGTTGTTTGGCTCACTGCTTTTGTTTAAACTTATAGCAAAACATTTATTTTCAAAAGACAAGTTTGAGTAATTTACAACCTTTTCAATACCATATTTAACTTTACCCTCTACAACAAAATCATTCAAATTTTTAGGTAAAGTTGACACTCTACCAGACCTTGTTCTAAGGGTGACAGATGGAGTATGCGAAGTATCACACCCCTCAGACCTAACTGTTTCAGTGTGAACTGTTTCATTTTGAACAGGTCTAACAGTTTCTATGTTTTCAGCATTATCCTCACCACCCTCAGCCCTTCCTGAGGTTGATCCTGAGCTACTGGGTAAAGCTTCGTTACCATTACCAGCCCCCCCCTGCAGTAGACTCAGGAATCACCCTCGGTGACTGAGGCCCATGATGAGGTAAATCCTTCGTTGGAATTTCATCATTGGGACCACCGTTACCTTTAGAAATTTGAGAGCCACTAGAATCATACAACTCAAAAAACCTGATAGCATCAGAATCTGACACAGTGAATTCACCCAAATCATGTGACTCACTTTGAAGTAAAAAAGGAAAGATTGACTCATAAAATCTTACATCTCTTGAAAACAAAACTTGTTTATTATCAAGACTCCATAACTTGTAACCCTTTTTTATATTAGAATACCCAATGAAAACACATTTCTCAGCATGTGAGCCAAATTTATTTGGGTTATTTAAAACAGTACTGAAACATAGGCAGCCAAAAATTCTAAGGTGACTTAGTGAAGGTTTGAAGCCATTAACAAACTCATAAGGAGTCTTTCCACCTAGCACAGAAGAAGGAGTTCTATTAATCAAATAAGCAGCAGTTAAAACACACTCACTCCAAAAACGAAGAGGCAATTTACTCTGAAATAATAAGGCTCGAGCAACATTTAACAAGTGTCTATGCTTTCTCTCAACAATGCCATTTTGTTGAGGAGTATAGGCACAGGTGGTTTGATGAACAATCCCCTTGGTATTTAAAAATTCTGACATTTGTTTATTGACAAACTCAGTTCCGTTATCACTTCTAAAAGACTTAATTTTCTTGTTAAATTGATTTTCAACAAAGTTACAAAACAATTGTATATTTAAAAACACTTCATCTTTATGTTTTAATAAAAACACCCATACAGCACGTGAATAATCATCAACAACAGTCAGAAAATACTTATACCCTTCTCTACTTGGAGTTTTATAAGGACCCCACACATCCAAGTGCACTAATTCCCCTAACTGGTTGCTATTATGATCACTTAACGGAAAGGGTTCCCTATGTTGTTTGGCCCTATGACACACATCACAAGGGCCAGATAATTCATCAAAACCAAGTTTATAATGAAGCTTAAGCACTTTTAGAGCCATTTCAGACGGATGCCCAAGTCTAGCATGCCAAAGATTACAAGATGTACTTCTATTACACACACAATGTGACACAGGAGACTCACCATACACATATAATCCATCACATTGACTACCAGTCACCAGGATTTTCTTTGTTAACAAATCCTGAATGTAGCAAAAATTTTCATCAAATTTAACAGTCAGTCTATTATCTCTAACAAGTTTAAACACAGAGATAAGATTGACACAATATTCAGGCATGACAAACACATCATACAAGGTAACATACTCATTTAATTTTAAATCACCAATTTTAGTAACAGTGACACTTGTACCATTTGGGTGTTTAACAGTAACATTGTATTTGGACACATCCATAA
The DNA here is from genome assembly GCA_039602395.1 of Deinandra increscens subsp. villosa. NCBI lineage: Eukaryota > Viridiplantae > Streptophyta > Magnoliopsida > Asterales > Asteraceae > Deinandra > Deinandra increscens. Next base: position 8,648,374 of record JBCNJP010000020.1, read on the forward strand.
CATTTGTCATACCTTTATCAGACATAACCATATGTTGATTAGCCCCAGAGTCAATAATCCACCCATTTTTCCCTTCAAAATTATTTTGACTAGAAAAAATGAACACCCTAGGACTCACACAGTTAAAACAAAAACTTCTACCTGAGACATGGCTACTTGAAGACCCATCAAGATTCCTTTCAGATAACATGAGTAAAAGTTTGGACATCTGATCAGCAGTGAGAGTACTAACAGGATTGACACCAGAATTATCAGAAGATTCAGAAACATTATTAACAGTACATGTGTTGACTCTTTTAGATTGAACACCCCTAGATTTCATCCAGGGAGGATAGCCAATAATTTCAAAACACTTGTCTATTGTATGCCCTATCTTATTACAATGTGTACACTTAAGATTAGGGTTAGGAGTTCTTATGAGTTTCTTCTTATTATCAAAAGGTGGGTTGGCTCTAGACACAAACCCCATAGAAGTATTATGAGTCTTTGTGTTTCCATAAGTTCTATGGGATTCCTCTCTAGACAAGACAGAAAAAGCTTCTTTAATAGAAGGCAATTCAGATTGAATCAATAGATTTGTTCTAACACTTTGATAGCTACTATCCAACCCCATTAAAAACTGCATTAATTTGATCAAGTGTGAAAAATCATTGTATTTTTTGGAGGCATCACATGTACATGTAGGTATTTGAAGTATTTGATCCAATTGTTTCCACAGAATGTTAAGTTTATGATAGTACTCAGTAACAGACAAACCACTTTGAGTAAAACCATTAATTTTTTGATATAGATCAAACACAATAGACCCATCAATTTTATCATATGTGTCTTTTAATTCAGTCCACACCTCAGAAGCCAAGTTAGAATAGACATGACCTAAGTACAGATCTTCACTCACAGAATTAAGAATCCATGTTAACACAATAGAATTACACCTATCCCATTGTTTTTTCAAAACTTCATCATCATCAGATTTCTTGCAAGAACCATCAATAAAACCATATTTGTTTTTTACTTGTAAGGCAAGTTTCATAGCATTAGCCCACAGAGTATAATTCTCAGTACCCTTAAGTTTTATACTAATAATGGTCAAATGACTTGAGTCACTAGCATGCAGATACGAAGGATCACTAGCATCCAATTTACTAACCAAAGTAGCCGAGGATGAAACCTTATCACCATCAGACATGGTTACAGATTAAGGACAAACAATAAGCACACGAAGAAAACAATCACAGATAACACAAACTCAACCAAGTCAGGGATCAGGATTCCACACCAGTCATGCTGGCAGTTCAGGACCTTTACAAGGTTGAGACACACCAATATCAATGCAACCAGATCACAAAACAAACACAGGCAAAGAAGCAATAAGAGCACACCAAATATCACAAACCAGCCTAATCAACTAGCACAAAGGACAAGGGATGTCTCCCCTTGTACAGCATACAAGCGGTATCAGCAGTCCGCTACTGCAGTGGAGCCAACAGACCACTACTGTTATTTAACTAATGACAGAAAAATAAAGACAAGGAGAGATCTCACCCAAAAAATACCCAAGTTAGGGTTTCCAAAATCGAGATCTGTAACCTTCGCTTAGGGTTACAGAATCTACGATAAACGCAGCAACAACTTCACCCAGAACCACTAGCGTCGTCGACCGGGATTGCCGGACCTGGAAGTGCTCCTCCACGGGTTGACCTGCAACTCACCAGAAAACAGCAGCGATCCAAGAACCTAAGGAAACTCTTAAGACAGTGACGGAGAGCCAACTGCAACCACCGGCACCAGAGGTCAAATAGACTTTCGTACCGTGCGGAGTTGAAACGCCGTTACCACCAAGAGAACAAAACCCTAACAGAAACACTAAGGAACGCCACCGGAGTTCAGATCGGTTCGTCGGAGACACAAATCGACGAAAGAATGTCGATATCTCAACAGGTCCTAAACCCTAACAGTCGAGATGACTAAAAAAACAGATATCGAGAGCAACAAGCTCTGATACCATGTCAAGAAATGGTAAATCTGAAGTTTATAATACTCGAATCAACAAAAACACAATCAGAAATTACAAGATTCTCAACAGATCTAAACTTTACAGATCTGAAGAGTAAAACCACAAAACAATCATCAACACGATGATACAGAGATACTCTACACAGAATCACTACGATCTAACGGGAAGACAGATTCATCAAGACCAGATGAAACTGGAAGAAACCCTAGAACAGTGATGAGAGTAATCGCAGAGAGAAACCCAAGAGAGATGAACCGGTGACTTTTCACTCTTGACCCTAACTGCACACATAAGAAGACCTTTATATGACGAGTCAGCAACAAACCCTCGAACGTCTCTAACAACTCCAGCCCAGCTGCAACAACTTTAACAGCAACTTGGGCCATGGGCCAACTGGCCCAATGGCAACGACTGCACCAAACACAGAAAACCCAATAAAACAGCTCTAAAACTTAAACATAAAAAATATACTCATATATTTTTAACAATTATATATATTACATAAAGGAATCGTCCAACATATAAACTTATCATGTTGATTGTATATATTACATAGAGGAATCGTCCAACATTTAACCTTTTAGATAGCGCATGTGTTGATAGGATGGTCAGTTGTGAAACAATGAAGACAACTCAAGATACACAAAGTTAGTGGACAACAGCATTCACATGAGATGTTTCTTATGTCTACTCCAAATTTTAAACAAAAAAATAGAAATTTATTTACTTATATAAACTTTAATTTAAATGATCTTATTTATTATCTATCGGTCGATAATAATCTGTACTTTGTTTTTTCCTATAATGAGCCATTTCTAATCATGTTGGGAATGAAAATAAATAGACCGCCGTTAAAATGACAATATCTCGATCCGTTAAGAAAAATTTATCTTTTGATGATTGAGCATCATAGTGGCGTCTTATGTGACATGTTTATCATGTATGTGAAGAATTTTTTTTTAGAAAACAATCATATAAACTCAAAGTTCTTCTGTAACCGGATAAAAATTAAAAACATACAAAATATCTTTTAAAAAAATGTGTTTGAGCCAAGTAATAAAAAACATGTCACATTTTGATTGTAAAGTTATCTTTTCTCACGTATAAATAATTTCATCGATATGCTATGACTTACGCAACAAGTTCTATGCAAGAACCGAATATACAACATTTTGATCGTAGAGTTATCATTTTACCATAAAACTATACTTTTAAAAACAATAAATTATGTAAAGGATGACTGAATTCAAGTATAGGGAAAATTATCTTTTCTCTTATCATATTCAATGATAAACCGGTAAAAGTTAATTATAACTTGTTACACTTAATTAGCAATGATAATAGGCATGAAATAGTTTTGAAAGAACGAGTAATTTCATGATTGTGTGAAAGCCAGCTACAAAATTGTGAAGTTGATTAGAGGATGATGATTGAAGCGGGGCCAGATGTCGTGAAAAGTCGACTCGTATGATTAAATCCACAGCTAATGACAACTCGCAGTTTGAATCTTGACTTTCACTTCACGGTTGAATTTTAAGAAAATCACACACATTTGAGTAGTGTTAACTACGGGATGTTTGTTGTGGCGAATTCACATTTATACAAGCCAAATCATAATCATATACATCTTTATGTATTTACAATGATTCTTCATTTCAAATTCATCTCTAAAATTCAATTTTTTTCCCCACTTTTTTATATTTATTAATATTACAATCTAAATCTCTATCTTCATCTTTAAAATATATATAATTTGTTAAATGAAGATTAACTAAATATAAAGAAACATTTTTATATATTTTTAATGAATACTTAAAAAAGAGAAAATAATAATAAAATAAGTGTGAGTGAGCGAGAGTAGATTGTGATCGAGCTTAGGTTGAGATAGGTTAAACAAAATTTAATAAAAACTTTAAAAATACAATATTTAATTAAATTAAAGTTAAAGATGGAGATTTTATTGTGAATAGAGGTATTTCAAACCAAAACCAGTCCAATTCGGTTCCCGAACCGTTCCAAACCGAGTCGGTCCTAATTGGTTCTCCGTTCTTTGCGTACGAACCGGTTTTGCTAAAAGCGGCCGGTTTAAGCAAAACCGATTCGTACGCATGCCTTTTAAGAACATTAATATAGCCGTTGGTCACGGCTATATAGCCGTTTTCTAGCCGTTTGAGCCTCTTTTTTCACCATTTTGACCCTAATCTATTGTACTCACGGTGTGTTACAAACTTTACCTCACTTATCTACATCTCAAAAACACTCAAACACACTAATTTTTTCGCACCAAACGACAAGTTCTAGTGCTCAAAGTAATGCCAACGTTGATGCTAGTGGCGACGACGCATACACCGTTGTGAAGATCCTAGTAACGAAGAGAGAGCTGACGTTGTTCGATGTACATTTCGACTCGTGTGAATTGAAAAACGGTCTCCAAAAGGCTCGGTGTAGGTACCGTGGATTATTTTTCAAGGGAGATTTTAACTCGGTTCTATGAAATCATTTGAACTTATATTCAAAAACATCTATCTTTGTAACCTATCTATCTCGAACAACTTGTGCTTGTAATGTTTTGAGTTTGAATTCAATAGAAAGTATGTTTTATTAGTTTGTATAATGATTTAAAAAAAGTTATGAAGCGTAGGAACCGGTCCAAACCGGTTTGGGACAAAAACCGATTTCGGTTCCAAATCGTAACCAGTTTGGACGGTTCGACATATACCCCTTCGAAACCGGTTCTCAAACGAACCGGCATCTACTCGAACCGATTTTGACCCAAACCCATGATGTTAGAAACCCGTTTCAAACCGGAAACGATTCTTAAAAACGGTTTTTCACCTCTAATTGTGAATGCCCTAGTTAGGCTATCCGTAATAGGGCTTGAAAGGGGTTTGAAAGGGGCTTGAAATCCTTTTTCGCGCCCCCATCACGCCCCCTTAGCGCCCCCATCCACTACAGTGGGGCGCGAAAGACTGTTTTGAGCTCTTGGACGTGAGATTTTTCACGCTGCTAAAATATTGAATTGACAGGGTACATATTTTCTTGGTTTTTGAAAAAATTTGATTCGGTCGATTGAGACGAAACGATCGTATTGACCTTGTGTGAATATCGAAAGTGTGTGTGCATATCAATGCCCTTATTTAATTCATTTAAGGTCTTTTTTTTTTTTTTAATTGATATTACCATTAAAAGAGATATATTTACACTTACTTTTAAACTACTCTTAGAATAAATTATATGAATATGTAAGTTTAAATTCAAGAATTTCAAACTGAAAAATAAAAATCTTTATCAAATGAGTTAGTCTGACATACAAACAAATTTATTTAAGCTAATGATTTAATTCCGTGAGAGAAGTGGTTATATGGAGATGAAGGTGATGATACTCACGTGTTCTTTTTCTCTCCTTCCAACTATCTTCACGTGAAAGGAATTATGCAACCCCACATCTCTTTTACGTGCCAAATTTAAATTCACAGTTTCACACTCTACGTTATTACAATAGTAAACGGATATGCTCTATCGATCGATAGTGAACTATCCCACTTGATAAAGTTTTTTTTATGATTCAGTCGGAGGTTTTAGGTTCAAACTCAAATATAACTTGGTTTGTGAGTAGTTTAGGAGTAAAAACAAAGTCGAAATTGTAATAGGCCTCGGGGTGCACATGCACCCCCTCAACCTTGTACACGAAGTAGAAATTATATGTACGGTTTTTCAAGTATTTTTTTTCTGTGATATGGAGTAATAAATTAAGTTATGGATAAAACATAACCAATTAATACTTTTTTCCCAATGGTTATTCTAAATTCTATTGAGTGCGTTTGTAACACTCACACTCACACAAATGTATAATATATTACAAAATTCCATAGTTTTTTTAGTGCATTATTTTATTCCTTTATTTGTTAATTGACTATATGTTGCAAATTACTTGAACACATGCACACTACTTAAATCATATGATATCATAACGACCTGATAATGATCTGTGATCCAACAAACTATTTTGACAAACGGATAAACATAATTGATTGCATGCATTAGGAAACCCATTAAGCTAATAGAGTTAGGCCTACTAAGCAATAACGGATCACTAGAGCCCATTAAAGAGATGGACTTGGGCCGTAGTTTTGAACCGGGTAGATAGGCCCACTAAGTGTAGTAAATTGGGCCGTAGCTATTGTCAATTAATCAAGCCCAATTAAGTGGCCGGTTTGGGCCGTAGATAGCCCGATAACATTAGGCTTTTAAACCGAGTATTTGGAACCCGTTAGAGCCCGATAAAGAACCCATACCATTTTAAAAGTCTTTAACCGGTCAAACATAAACCAAACCCGAGGGACTAAGCTTGTAAATTCCGCCACCCACATCACCCAATAGAAACCCATGCATGAGGATTGACAAACCCATGGAGTTAGCTTGCAACACCCTCACAAGATAACTCACCATCAATGAAATCACATGCGAAGACTTAAATTCACATTGAACCAACTCTAACGGTTGGCTCTTAAGGAGCGATTATCAACCATCGACCCTGTTGGGTTTAATCTTGACTTGGATTTTAATAATGGGTCATGGGTCGGTTCACGAGTCCGGTTTTTAATTGGGTCGGCTTTATTAGATAATTTAGCATGCTTATTTTGTGGAATAAAGTAGTGGTCAAGGTTTGTTTTGATAGTACCGAGTCATAGGGAGAAGTAGGTAAAGAAAAGAATAAGTCTTTGGTTGTTGGCTTTAGTACGTTGGCTTGTAGCCTATTTAAGGCATGGATGAGAAAGTGAATAAAGCACCTACTTCTTTTATACATCCTCTCGTATATTTGTTTTATTTCGTTCTGCAAATTTAGAATCCAAAGTATACGTAAGTTTGAGTGAGTTCTCATTTGTATGATTGAGGCTTGATATCCTTTCATTTGGTATCAGAGCCCTATGGCTCATACCTGGGATTAGCAAGATCGTAAGAAGGAAGCAAGCAACAAGTGAGAAAAAAATAGCACGTAGTAGCAACAAGAAAGAGCGCAGACATAACAAGTGAAAACGCAGCAGTAACAAGAATCTAGCAGGAGCAAGTTAGCAAGAAAATGAAGCAAGAAGGCAAGAAATAGCAAAGATCAGCAGTAATTACCAGGAAGCAAAGGAAGAAAGAAAGAAATCAGAAAAGAAAGTGGAGAATGGCGATGGTACAAACAAAAGAAGCAGGTACGATGTCTTACCAAGTTCCAACTTTGACCGCAACCAACTATCCGGTATGGGCTATCAAAGTTAAGTCCATCTTAGATGCACATGGCCTATTGGAGACGGTGGAACCAAGGACTCTTGGGGAAGAACCAAATGCCACGAAGTCAATACAAGCTCTATCATTCTTGTTTCAAGCAATACCGGAAGAGATGGTGTTGCAAATGTCGAGTCACACGGACCCGAGGAAAGTGTGGGATGGCTTAAAAATCCGCTACTTGGGTGTAGATCGGGTGAGGACGGCTCGAATTGCAACAACAAAAAGAGAACTTGAAGGTTTGAGGATGAAAGAAGGAGAGCTCGTTGATGATTGTGCTACTAAGTTGAGTGGATTGGTTTCAAAGTTGAGGAGTCTTGGACATGAAGTTGAGGAAGAAGAAATGGTGAGAAGGATACTTGATGCAATGCCAAAGTCGTTTCTTCAGATTGTAGCTTTGATCGAACAATGTTTTGAGTTGGATGTGATGCTTTTCCATGAAGTGGTTGGAAGGCTTAAAGCCTACGAAGAAATACTTAAAAGCCATGGTGAGAAAGAAGGAGAAAAAGGGCAACTTATGTTGGTTAGTGAACAAAATAATGGTGAAAATGATAGATTATATGGAAGATGAAGGGGTCGTGGAAGAAGCTTTGAAATAGGTGGAAGAGGTCATGGAAGAGGCACGGGTCAAGGTGATAAAAGTAAGTTTAGGTGCTATGAGTGTGGAGCCTTTGGACACTTTGCTCATGAGTGTACAAAGTGGAAATACAAAGAGCAAGAAGCAAACTTGATTGAAGAGGACGAACCGACATTGCTTTGAGGACGAAGATGGGACAAGATTAAGGAGGTGAATGTTGGGTTTAATCTTGACTTGGATTTTAATAATGGGTCATGGGTCGGTTCACGAGTCCGATTTTTAGTTGGGTCGGTTTTATTAGATAATTTAGCATGTTTATTTTGTGGAATAAAGTAGTGGTTAAGGTTTGTTTTGATAGTACCGAGTCATAGGGAGAAGTAGGTAAAGAAAAGAATAAGTCTTTGGTTGTTGGCTTTAGTACGTTGGCTTGTAGCCTATTTAAGGCATGGATGAGAAAGTGACTAAAGCACCTACTTCTTTTATACATCCTCTCATATATTTGTTTTATTTCTTTCTGCAAGTTTAGAATCCAAAGTATATGTAAGTTTGAGTGAGTTCTCATTTGTATGATTGAGGCTTGATATCCTTTCAGACCCCCACTCCAACCACATTTCACTTCTCTTTATTCCCTCAAACTCTCTCTTTCTCGAACTCTCATACTCACAATCGGAGACTCACAAACACACTAGTCATCATCAAGCATTCGGTTCCTCATTCTCCAACACCACTCATCACCATCCCAGCTGATGTAGTATATTAAACACCCTCCTAATTAAGTTTCAATGTTAGTTTATTTACAAAGATAATAACTCGGGTGTTGATTATTATATCAAGTTGGAGACTTCCTTGGAACCTAGCCACTACCCTCGATCGTTCACACATCCTTACACTCTCTCATTCATCAACAAAGGTTAGAATTCATATTTTTGTTTAGGGATTTGCTTAGATATCTAAGATTTTGGTACATGCAACCTAAGTATTCGCTTGATATAGGATTTTCACACAAATAAACTAGATAATATCATGCATGCAACAATCTTAATCATTTATGTCTAATAAACACAAACCCAAGTACTACATAATATGTTGATTTACCACATGCAACCCAAAACCTTTTTCCAAAATATTAAACTTGGAGTTTTGAAACACTTTTAATAAGTTACACTAACCAATACTTGGTTTACTTGACATTTGCAACCATTAAACACATAAAAATGACTTGGATCATCATCATTATCATTTTTATATAATGGGTCGAACCAAAACCCACAAACTGGTTGACCCAAATCAACCCCGGTTGACGGATGTAAACATGCAATGGGAACGGGTCACACCACTAACCCATAGTGGATGTGGTCCGAATCCAAAACAAGCCTTGCATGCATACAGCCGTTTCATCAAGACCAACGAACCAAGGACGGCCCAACGGATCCACTAGAATGAACCGGATGCCTGAAAAAACCCAAATCGGTTCACCTTGAGTCGGTCAAAACATATAAACGGGACAGGAAATCCTAGAAAATCGAATGGGACACTACCTTTGGGCCGCTGGTTCACAAAGGGAAGCCTAGATCCTTAACAGTTGGGCTTGCTGATTATGGGTAGGCCCGTTATTAAATTGTTGGGCTTCAGATCTCGGGTTTAGGCCCAATAACCTACAAGATTGTACCCAATAATTATTTGTGTTATTTTCTGTGTTAATCAAATATGTTAAAATCAATTACAAAACCTAGAATACTTAACATAACTATAGGACATAGACCAAGAACACTTTTGCTCATAAACAAGTTATTTATTATAAACGCTATGATTTAGGTTCGCGTCATGTTTTGAAGTCTAATCAAGCTATCTAGGTGAGTTTCGCCTATTTTCCTCATACCTTTTTATTATTTTGTGGTGGAATATACCCAACTAAAAACCAAGAATGTCTGGTTTAATAACATTCGATACAATTACTTATTTATGCGGTTTAGTTGTTTCCCCACTACACGCACATGTACACAATCTTAATTTCTTGGAATAGAAACCGCGGGTAATATGGGTAACCCTCTTTGGGGATAATGCCCCATGTTTTCGTTCTATGTTTGGGACTCCCTCATGAAAGCGGCATACTACTTTTGACACATCGCAACCCCATGGTTGGGTTCACCATATTTATTTGGGAAGACTCTATTGGCGAGTGGTCGCATGTAAGACAATCGGGAATGGACCACGTTGGGTAGAAGATGGTTGATTGTGGAACTATTTGTTTGGTTATGTGTATTAAATTGCATTCTTGTGCTTAACTTACTTTTACTTTACTCGTTTTGTGTGTATGTGTGTGTGTTGAATTGTGAACTCACCAACTTTGTAGTTGACATCTTTTAGCGTATATTTCAGGTACCTATGTTTTATCGAAAACACTTGCATTTCGGTCGGCGTTGCGGGAGGGAAGAAGTCATGTCCCATCACTCTTGGCACCCTTCCGCTTGGTGGTGGATTATAATGAATGTTCTTGAATTAAACAATTTCTTTTATGTATCCGGGGAAATGTACCCCGATGAAGACAATTAAAATGTAACCGGCCGGTTTTGCCTAAGACATCTTCACCCACATAGGTGAAAGACTTTAAATTTTTAAATTTTAATTGGAGTAGACGTTTGATAATATGTTTAATGTGCTCTTACATTGTTTTATTAGTACCAAGTGTACCAGTCCGTCTACTCTAATCGGGGCCTCCCGAACGGCGTGTGACAATGTTTCTTTCTCTTCTTGGCTCACCCGGGGTTGCTTGCTACATTATATTTTTTTTAGTTCAAATTTGGATTGACTAAAATTTTAGCTCTGAAAGCATCCAAGCCCACTAAACCAAAATTTTAGTAGATAGTAACTCAAACTTAAATACCTAATAGCCCAATCCAAATATAATTACAAACTAGTTATCATTACATTATCATTGATACTTCATTCGAAAAAACAAATGTTGATCATCCTCAGTAATATTAACACGGAATAAGAAACATAGGGTAATTATTGCCCTAACATCAAACCCCTTCCCCAAAGATTCGAACCTGGGTCGCTAAAAGCTTCCCAAGCCCAAAGAGCTTTAAGGGTATCAAAGAAACAAATAATGTCATTAGTGAGGTTTGAACTTAAGTTTCTAGAAACTCAAACCAAAACTCCAACCAACTCTACTAGATGCTATTGGTCCCTAACATCATTTACTAACAAGGATGTTTTTAAGGACACATTGTTGTCTACATAAATTACATTTCTACACAAACAAAATACGTGAATAATTAACTAACTTTAGATTGACAAGTTTTACAAGACACGGTTTGTAATAAATTTCCCTCTCGAATCTCCACCCCCCTTCTTTTAATCCCCCACACCAACTCGCACCGCTATCACTCTGTTTCACCCACTTTTCCCATCCCCTTCTTCCTCCCCAAATCGGTGCAATTAATCCACAATCCCGTCCCCAAAATGCTCCAAAACTTATCAATTCGAATCGCCATCGCTGCAATTCTCGTCGCAATTGCCACCGCCGAAGATCCGTACAGATTCTTCGACTGGAATGTGACATATGGCAACATCTATCCGCTTGGTGTTCGTCAACAGGTTCCTATAATTTCACTTAAATCAAGAGTTTTTGTGTTCAATTCTTGCAATTTACATGATTTTACTCTGTTTTCGTGTCGGGTTTTTTGAATCTGGAACTGCATTGTGTGTGTGAATTTGCAGGGGATTTTGATAAATGGGCAATTTCCTGGGCCTGATATTCACTCTGTGACGAATGATAATCTCATAATCAACGTCATCAATAGCTTAGATGAACCTTTTCTTATCTCCTGGTAATCCCCTGTTTTATTTATATATATTACAGATCAATATGAAATCATTGGTTAGGGGAAAAAGGTGAATTATATCGTAATTCGATGCTAATTTTGGAAAGTAAATCTGTTATTTGTTAAGTGGGATCCTGTTTGGTGGATATTTGATCTTGATTGGGAAATTGAAACTTTTTTAAAATGGGAAATATGGGTCGGGTCAAATAAAAAGAACAAATGGTGATGAAAAAAAGTACATTTTTTATAAGTCATAAATTATAAAAAAGCTTAGTGATAGGTCATATATGAACTAATGAAGTATATAGGTCATATATGAACACGGTTTAATATTCATAAAATGTGAGCGAGAAATAGAAACTGAGAAAGAGTTAAAATTCTGATTTTTGATCCTTTAACTTTTTTTTTTTCATTCTGTACACACCTTAATCACCAAAATCATTTTATTAAATCTCCACTGTTAAAAATTATATGGGACTGAAAAAGATAATTTTGGATGAAAATTATAAAACTCGGGATATCTTGGATCATCAATTTTATTAGTCCAGAGACTATTACAACCTTATATTTGTAAGGATTTAAATCTTTGTTACTTTTTATGGTCAGATTACCAAAGCCTTTAGATTCATAAAAACTCTACATTTTTTAAAATTTTGAATCGGAAACTTCTTCTATTTCTAAATTACGTGAAATTACACTACGTTTTTTCATCTAAAAGGCAAATACCTCTGTAACTACTATTTGATTACCGAAGAGGCTTTGCCCTAGCGGTACCCCACGACTTTTCATGTGAAAGGTTGTAGGTTCGAGTCACTCCTGATCAATTTGCTCCGAGTTGAGCAAGAATATTTTCTTTCTGCGTGGTGGATATGACTGAGTGTCTACGGTTTATAAATCTAGCGTAAAAATATCTATTTATCAGGTGATTTCGAGTGTTTTTAAAAAAACTACTTTTTTTTTCAATGATCCAAATACAATGGTGACATAACGTAGATCTGTTATTGGGTTTCTAAAAGGTATTAAATTGCAATAAAGAATGTCGAAGTTAATAGGTACGATAACCGAGAAAGATAACACAAGTTTACAAAATGGTCTTATTTTCAGAATTAAAAATATCTTAAATACTAAACCGTGACACATAACAGTTAACACATTCACGGAACTTTGTTATACTTTGTTTATTTACTACTTTAATGATATTTTATATATTGTATCATGTGATTATCTCAGTTATCAATAAATGTCGAAAAAACGCGTTGTTCGTTTTATAAATGATTTAACATATCTAATTACAATGGTAAATATAAAATCTATCTGAGATCAACCTTATAATATATAATCAAAAGTATTAATTTGTAAGTTTCTTTATTTAAATATATTTTGAACTAAATTCTGATATTTTTTGGAGTTAAAAAACTAAGACGTAAAGCAGGTGCCGTGTAAAAAAGCAGAGCTTTTTAAACTGTTTATACAAACAAGGAATATCTTAAAGTTACGTAAATAATACTTCATATATATTTTTTAATTTTTATTTGATAGAAAAGGTGACAGAACGCTAAAAGGCACTTATGTCTTGTAGTATTGTTGACGCACATGATTAAATGAATTAGTTAATATGCTCACACTCTTTTTAAAATGTATCAGGATTTAAAAGCCAATAAAGATATAGAGTTAAAAGTCTTATTGGTAGGTAATTATGTAGATTTAAAAGTAGGATTAGATGAATGTGTTTGTCATTTAAAAAAAGTTAAAAGATCAATTATAACGATATGCTGATATTCAAATATATTGATCATGAAATGTACTTTATTAGGAATGGAATTCAGCAAAGACGAAATTCGTTTGAAGACGGGGTGTATGGAACAACATGCCCAATCCCTCCGGGTAAAAATTTCACCTACATCATGCAAGTAAAAGATCAAATTGGGAGCTTTTACTACTTCCCGTCTCTTGATTTCCATAAAGCTGCCGGTGGGTTTGGAGGTATTAGGATTCTTAGTCGTCCGAGAATTCCTGTACCATTTGATGAACCCGCAGACGATTTTACTGTTTTAATCGGAGATTGGTATAAGTCTAACCATACGGTAAACATTTTAGTCTCACCTTTATTTTCTTTCTTAATATTCATTTTAAGTTCTTTTGCACAATTTATCTTTTTAATAATCTTCGAAAAAACTTAAAATTATTCGATGTATTACATTACAAAACTAAATGATTTTCACCAACGGTTGTGTCTATTAGAAATCCCTCACTGAAGGTTATTACTGATGAGATTTCGTTAAATTATGACTTCTCAACTAAAAGATTACAAGTTAAAATACATTAAAAAGATAAAAGGATAAAGATAGACATAGTTGCCAAAAAGTACCAGTAAATATGTGTTGGTGATACATATGGTATTATGAAATTATGGTGCTTTTGTGTTTTTTGGGTGTTTTATTTTAAAATTTGGCGGCAATGATTCTTAGTGGCTTAACTAAGAAAGATTGGCATTAATTGCGGAGGGAGTGATATCTACTTTGTTTACTTTTGAAGCAAGGAATTTGTGTCCACAACAGAACTACTTTTAAGTGGGTCACAAGTTAGACTACTTTTTTTAATCCTTTTTTACTTTATTATTTATGGGAGTTTAATAAAAATAATAACTATATTAAATAAGAAGTTTGTTATTAAAATTGTAATAACAATATGCATTTTGAATTTTGTCAACAAAAATCAGGGATTTTTTAAAAGTTTAATGATCATGTGTACCAATACGATTTCGTTTAATGTCATTTTATGTCGATACGCTTGAAACACTTGTGAATTTCTATAGATAACACAAATGTATTTGTTTTCTCTAGGACTTGAAAGCGATTCTAGACCGAGGACATAAGCTGCCAACTCCCGATGGAATTCTTATCAATGGTCGGGGCCCGAATGGGACTACTTTCACGGTCCAACAAGGTTAGATTTCTAGGGTTCTTATATGTTATTTTTGTTTTTACTTTTGTTTGCTCTAACAAGGCCGAGCCTGAAAAAGCCCAATTCTTTTAGGCCTAGCAGGCCCAATAGGTTTGATTATACCTACCTTTTAAGATAAAGGCCCAATTAAATATTTTAATGAAATCGTTGGGTTGGTTGTGCATCCGTACAAAATCAGACCGTATGTTATACATGATATAATAACTTCATACAACGATTACGGTATATACTAGTTGTCCTTATACGCGCTCGTTTTTCATTGAAAAAACGAATTTTGTAGGATTTCAATGGTGATGATCTTGAACATGTTGTTCACTCTTTTTTTTCTTTTTTGAAAAACAGGAAAAACGTACAGATTAAGAATATCGAACGTGGGACTACAAAACTCGCTCAATTTCCGTATTCAAAATCACAGGATGAAACTTGTGGAAGTCGAAGGGACACACACGGTCCAACAAATGTATTCTTCTCTCGACATTCACTGTGGCCAATCTTACTCTGTACTGATCACGGCTGACCAACCAGGCCAAGACTACTACATTGTTGTCTCCTCCCGTTTCACCGCCCCAATCCTGACAACCACAGGAGTTCTTCACTACACCAACTCCGAGGGCAAAGTCTCAGGCCCAATCCCTGGTGGCCCAACCAACCAAGTAGACTGGTCCCTCAACCAAGCCAGGTCCATAAGAACCAATCTTACAGCAAGTGGGCCAAGGCCCAACCCACAAGGCTCATACCATTATGGTATGATCAACACTAGCCGAACCATCATCATCCAAAGTTCGCCAGGAAGGGTCGATGGCAAGCAACGGTATGGGCTTAATGGTGTCTCATTTAAGCCGGCTGATACTCCCTTAAAGCTTGCTGATTACTTTAACATTGGAGGCGTTTTTCGAGTTGGAAGCATTTCCGATAAGCCCCACGGAAGGAGGTTGCATCTTGATACCGCTGTTATGGGGGCCGATTACAGAACTTTTGTTGAGATTGTCTTCATTAACCCAGAAGATATTGTTCAGAGTTATCACCTTGATGGCTACCAATTCTTTGTTGTTGGGTAAGCACCAGAACCATCAAATTACCTTATTATTGGGCCCAACCCACAAGGCCCATACAAATTCATTTGGGCTTTTTAGCCCTTTCTAACTTTGGCCTAAATCTATCATTGTGTTAATATGTTGGCAGAATGGATGGAGGTTTATGGAGTGAAGCTAGTAGAAAAGGTTATAATCTTCGAGATGGTGTTGCAAGAAGCACCATTCAGGTAACTTTCGTAATATCCACTTCAAACAAATCGCTTTCAACGACGGAAATGACGTTGATCCAATGGTGAAGTCGTTCACCGATGGATTTACGACAAATTTGTCTGTTGGTAAAAGTCCTCTGATTTGTAGTTATAGTTATCGTCACAAATGAAATAAAATATTGGTTCTTGATACTCGAATACCATTTTTTTTTTAAATTTAGGTGTATCCGAGATCATGGTCGGCTCTTTATGTACCGCTAGATAATGTCGGTATGTGGAACTTAAGGACGGAGTTTTGGGCGCGTCAATACCTCGGCCAACAGTTTTATTTACGCGTTTACACCAACTCGGGGTCTATTAGGGATGAATTCCCGATACCAAAAAACGCTCGTTTGTGTGGAAGAGCCACCGGCCACCATACGCGACCGATCTAATCTCGCACCATGGTGTAGAACGAGGTCAAGTTTAGATCTCTGATTATCACATAAGATATTTTCGTAACCAAGTGTTTATGACCTTAATCTCGAGGTCACATTGCTTTTATTTTCATCGTTTTCCACTTAAGTGGGGAATTCTATTTTAGTTTTTTTGTTTTTTTTCTCTTTTTTGTGTGTTTTTGTTGGAATTAAAAGAATTCGGTGTTATTCCATAGTATTTGAACTTTTATTTTTTTAATTATAAAACTTAGGGCTTAACTACTCGAATATTAAACTATTTACGATATAACAATTAAAGATTCTGAATAGTCGATGAGGAAGACCTTTAACAAACATGTCCATACTAGAGTATGTGAAAAATCAAGGTTTTTTATTTTATTTTTTTTTTATTATAATTTTATTATTATTATTAATTTTTTTTTTTGTAAGAATAACTTAAGTATGACTCAAAATATTTAACCAAGCTGAATATTCAAACAAGATGAGGAGTAATTTGGTTAATCTGTTGTTTTATGTAGTAAATTCGATTAACTAAAATATATTAAAACACATGACTTTTTTTTTAGAAAATTAGTTTAATATATATGAAAGGGAGAAAAAATAAGTAAAGTTCTTTAAGAAAAGATAAGTAAAACATGATGAATAAGAAAAATTATATATTGTCAGAGCATTCACGGTAGATTCTCTAAAAAATATGTGAGTGTAAATCTGCAAAATTTGAGGTTTGGTTGTTAGTGGTTGTGAGTAAATGAGAGATAAAAAGTTTAGAAAATCTGCATATTTGATTATAGTTGTGAGTAACAAATAATAATTTAGGTATAGAAAGTATTATTTAATTATAGTTGTGAATAAAAGAGAGAGAAAAACTAATAATAAAAAAATAAATTATAGGGATGAAATTAAGTATGTTCTCATGTAATCTAAAATCACTTTGTTTCAATTTCTATTTATATACTTTCGGTTTTTAATAAACTTGGGCCCAAAAAAATTAGGAGCCCAAGAAAAATATCTTTTTTCTTATAACTCTAGAGTCGCGCCTTATAAAATGTGTAGTACTCGAATGCTGACATGTTAAGTTCACATTCGTTTGTTCCGGTTGACGTTTATACTTACCTGGTTAAAATTCAACGTCTATTTTAATAACATTTTTTCTTCAAATTGTGATTTTCCCTCTATATATTATAGTCCCATTGACCCCAAGAGTATTATTAGGTAAAATGTTTTGCTTTTGTTATAAACACAACATATATATATATACTTCTGTTGTTATATTTGCATTTCATACATTCTGTAACATGGAATACAACACCAAGTATTAAGCATTTTGACACCACCTTTCATTACCAAATTTAATCTATCCAGAATGCACCCAACGCCTGTGCCATGAAGCTATAGCAATCGGCCGATTTGTCAATCTGCAATTCAGGTTTCAAAAATCCATATTCTTGTCACATTTTGCGGCTATGTGTCGTAAAAAACAAAGCTAAAGTTAGTTGCGTACCATATTCTGTGTCGAGCTCCCACATCCATGCCCCGACTTGCTACTGATTCGTCCGATGATCGGGTTATGCTGCGGGCTGTCCTTCACACTTGTACATAGCTCATGTTGCATAGTCTACAACACAAATTAGAAAATTGGTCACAGATATATTCCACAGGTTGAAGGTTTTATCTAAAAACGCATATTCAATGTAATACTCTAGGCATTGACGGCTTTGAGAACTTTGAGAACTATTATGAGCCACTAGTTACATAAGGAAATTGGTCACAATATGATGGTCCACTCTGAAATTTAGTGGCCCTAAATGGTTTTTAACAAGATTCTTAATATCAATTGGTTCTCATTTGAACTTAACCCTTAATCAATATTACATCCATTTTTCCTTAAATTAATTATTCTCAATTATTTATGCTTCTGCTATGCGTTACTTTGTGACGCTTTGCAGGTCGCTAGTAGTTAAAGCGCCCCGGGTCTTACATTTGGACCAAGCATTGGTTAAAGATTTTTATCGTAGAGTGGGAGGATTGGGAAATTTTAATTTTAATGTTGAAATGTTGTTGTTTTCATGTTATTTTCTTTGGCGCTTTGTTGTGGGGCGCTAGCGCCATGCTAGTTGCCGTTTAGGATTTTAATAAATTTGTTGTTAAAAAAAGGTTAAATCACGCTTTCCAAGATGCTTGTTAATTTCTTGGTAGTGACACGAATTGAATGCAACATTTTTATACGTATAAGACTAATACGCACCGCTAACAGCTTCAATGTGTGTAATGGCACAACACGGTCATCATGATCCGCGGTTAGCAACATACAAGACGGATACTGCAGTAGCCTTCGGGGACGAATCTTCCCATGGTCGCTTAACATTATGCAATGGTGAGTATCTGATAACACAGAGTTACAAGTTCATCATCTCGTGAGACCAATTATTACAAAATATAGGTGGATGAGATATAATTAACGACTAACTCACTTGATCAGGTAACGGAAATCGTCTTCGTTATCCGAACAACCAAATTCGGGAACCCATGCGTGACCTAGATAACTCGAATAACATTTGCAGAAAAAATATCCTCAAATGAAGAGAAATTTCAAATTTATTCGCCCATAAAAGTGTGTAAAACTAATTTGTGTAGGTAGGTACTCACCGATGGTGAACTTATGGTATCGTAGCATGTCCATGACCCCGGCATGAGCTAGAGCACAACCAAATAGATCCGGTCTCTGTCACAACCACAATTCTAACATTCGATTTTTGTTATATAACAAGATTTTACAACCGTGTGTTTCCCCGGAGATAACACGGCCACACAAAACAGTTGGATTGATATAACACCATATAAAGAAAACAGGGAATGAATGCATAACGTCTAAACACTTAAAGTATTCAGACTACAACCTAAAAATTATATTACACGACTGTACCTGTTTTACCACAAACTCCATTACTAAATTAATTGAGATAAGAAATACAAAAATAAAGAAAATCTATGATACATGATTGTACTTATTACACCACCAACTATTAAATTGGAAACGGTCATACCTATTATATCAGTAAATGACATCCACCTAAACTGACATGTGGCATGACACCATAGAAGGACATATATACTATTCATGTGAGGTTTAACTTAATTTGCTATAGTTAGTATTAAAATCACTACACAATAAAATATAACTTGTGCTAGACATGCTTTAACGGGGTTAACTAGAGGTACAAAAAATCAGAACATGCTAACTAATGGGATCGGGCAAACACAGGCTACGCTAGGTGGCATGTGGCATTTAAGAGGATTAAAAGCAGAAACCGGCTGAAAACGGATTTGAACATGACCTCTAATAGAGGGATTCAAGCGCTTATGAGTCGTGTGATACTTTTTCAAACCTTTAAAACGAGTGTCTGATTTATTTAAAGTTTAAAAATGTCAGATGATCGTCTAATATGTTTTTATTTGACGGTTTGAGTATTATTTAACCATATATATGGTATGGGATTATATTTAGTGTTGTAGGAACTAGAATGAGACTAGTTTCCCCTTTGTTAATTCCTAGTTTTTAAGCTTATACAAAGACATCACTAGTTTATGAAAGAAAGATATATAGAAAATTGGTTTAAACTCCAAAAGTGATTTCTATTCTTCTCTAATTTGCTTCCTAAAAACATGACCCTCTTGAAGGCTCTAATATATCACTATGTTGTTTTGAAAAAGATTGAGAAAGATACCTGATTTATGCAAGCACCAATGAGGATACCACCATTGCTTCCACCTTCGATGCATAACTTCCTCGGGTTAGTATAGCCTTCCGAAACAAGGTACTCGGCTACCGAAACAAAGTCATAGAAGCAATTTTGCTTGTTTCGAAGCGACCCGGCTCGATGCCATTCTTCCCCATACTCTCCGCCACCACGAATATTCGCGACACACAACACAATGCCTAGATGTCGTGCCAAAACAACACGTGTGATGTCAAAACACGGTGTTAAACTAACGCCATATCCACCATACGCGTACAATAAACAAGGGTGCGATCCATCTAGTTCTAGATCCTTCCTAGCCACGATGAATGCCGGGATTCGTGTTCCGTCCTTACTATGCACAAACACCTGATTGGCTCGGTAATCGGCTTGATTGAATCCTGGAACCACTGTCTCGCGTAAAACTTTCGTATCTGGAACCTCTGGTTTCAAATCATACCGATAAACGACACCCGGGTTGATGAAACTACTAATCTTTACGAAAAACTCGGTATCCTGGCGCCTAGCGCTAATGTAGTCAATGCTACCGATGTCGATGGGTAACTTGTGCAACAAGTCACCTGTCGCGAAATCTCGTATGTGTAAAACGTGTTTGCAATCGCTCAAATAACTTACGATCATCCGGTTTCCACTAACCGGTAGGACCGATTCAATCACGTCGGTTTTAGATTCCTGAACCACTTCAATCCATGTATTCGGTTTCTTGAGGTCTACTCTAACTACTTTGTTTCTCGGAGCATCCTTGTTCGTTAAGAAAGTAAACATTGTGTCGTCATTCGCAACGATTTCATACCACGCCTCAAAATCGTCAACTACCTTCACGAAAGGGAGAATTCCTTTTCCTTTGTGACCGTGGAGACCGTTAGGTAATGTGGATAGATCGCAACAGTAAAATTTGTTGAGGCGTGCTGCACCCCGACATATGTTCATAAGAAGATACTGTGAAATGTATGAAAAGAGTTCATGTTTGTTTCGTAAAACCAATAAGAATATTGATAGGAACGGTATATTCCTATGTGTAATATAATTCTACACTATCCGTAAACGTGCAGATGATAGTTTGAAAATAGTCAAACATCTGTTTGACTTTTTTTCACATAGATGACCTTTTAACTTTTTCAAAATTAGAAAAAAATTCAAACTTTGAAGAAATAATAGTAAAAAATGTAAAGTAAAGTTTAAAAGGTTTAAGGCTCAAAAACTATAATGTTTAAAAAGTTAAACGTTCATTGACTTTTGGAGTGGTGTGAAGATAAAAAGACGTTATTGATAAGATAAAAACACGAAGATCGTATGAGCACCTTTCCGTCATCCGCAAGTCTTGTGTCAAGAATGTGTGTCGGGTCTTCGAGGTTGCTCCAACATAGTATGTCTTCCGATTGTTTGGTTCCTAGAAAATGATAGTATAGTTGATGATTATGGTTAACGTTCACTTCTGTGCCGGCATCCATGTTTTCGCTCTCCCTAATAAATCAAATGAAAAGTGACATTATATTTTAGACTATGATTTTGAGAAAAGGGATAGGCTATTCGTACCCCCCTTAGTTACTTGTTGCACTCCCCCCCTGAGATTTAATTTTAAAAATTATCATATTCCACCCCTATAAAATTATGTTTATAAAGATAGTTTATTTTAAACAATTTTTTAAAAAATAAAATAACAAAAACGATAATCATTTTCCAAAACTGTTTAAAAAAATGTTTTAATAAGAGTTCTTTTTAAAAAAAAAGGTCTTTTCAACAGTTTTTTAAACGTTTTTTAAAGAGCTTTTTTCAGTGTAGAAAAAAAAAACGTTTTAAACAGTTTTTTTATAAAAAAGTTTTTTTAAACATTTTTTAAAAACGTTTTTTAAACAACTTAAAAAAACGTTTTTTAAATAATTAAAAAATATTTTTTTAACATTTTTATTTATTAATTAAAAACCGAAAATAATTTTTAAAACTGTTTTAAAACATTTTTTAACACTGTTGTTTTTAAAAACGTTTTTAATAGCTTTTTTTAAAGTGTTTTAAGCAGTTTTGTAAAAACTTTTTAAGCGTTTTAAACAGTTTTCTTTTTATATTTTTAAAAGAACGCTCGTTTTTTAGACGTTTTAAAAAAAAATAAAAATGCTTTTTAAAGAGTTTTACTTTTTAATAATTTTTTGTAAAAAAAAACTGTTTAAAAAAATTATTGGTTCAAATATACCAAAATAAAATCACAAAGGTTTGAATAGTAATTATCTATAAATTAGGGGAGGGGGTGCAACAAGTAAAAATCAATTATAAGGGGGGTACGAATAGTAGCACCCTTTTGAAAAAGACGTTACGATAAAATATTAAAAATAGTAAAATAAATAAATTACTTTGGAGCAGGAAAACGACAGTAGAAAAATCCTTCTCTGTCATGGGTCCAACTGATCGATGTAAACTTCACCTGCAACATTGAAAATTGTTAAAAACATTTTTGATAACTATGATATGGGAAAATCACCAAACTAACCAAGTTTGACCAAGACATTGCAAAAATAACTCACCAAAAGTATTCTAACTCAAATGACCCACCCAATATAAACCCTCCACCTGTCAACTTTTAGCCAATCATAATTTGTATCGTGTCCTCCATCTGACAAGAAGACTAAGTGTGGAGCCCACCACCATCCAATAAATTTTCGACACTTGGAGAAAAAGTCAGATTTTTTCAGGTTTTACACGAACATGTCCAAGCCTAACACCTGTCCATACTACCTCGACGGCTCAATTCGTGGCTTGTAATCAACGGCTTGGGAATTGGTGCCTTGAGGATTACTTTATCCAACATCCACCCCTACCTCTCCCCTACCTCTTTGAGTATTACTTCCTCTCCCCTACCTCTCCCCTACCTCTTTGAGTATTACTTTCTCTCCCCTACCTCTTTGAGTATTACTTCCTCACCCCTAACAATTATTGTTTTAAATGATGTGAGTTTCAAGCCTGGATATTTGTTGATGTTTGTTGATTATTTGTCCATAACTCAAGCGGAATTACATAACCGGTCCTCGAGCTTATGGGGATTAGAGGGACTAAATTTGACAAGTTGGTTAAATGTAGTTAGTATCTTATACAAATAGGTTTCTTATTGTTTCCTATTTTATATTGTCTTGGAGAACAAGTTGGTTCTTCCTATATAAACCGAGTTAGGGTTAGACAATTGTATGAGAGTTTATTGTAATTGAGTTTTGAGTTAGTTTCTCAGTTATGATAAAAGTGAGTTCTCTCCAAATTCTGTGTTTTTAATATTCGATCCAATCTTGAATTGGTATCAGAGCTTGGTGAAATCAAGAACCAAGTTCAAGGTACCCGGAGTTGATTCCAAGATCAGCAAGGAAGCTAGCCATAGTCGGGAAAGTGATCGAGGGTTGTTCGTTCTACCAAGAAGATCTAGGGGTTGAGCGAAGTCGGCCAAAGAAGATCTGTGGGTAAACGATTATAGCCGAGGAAGATCAAAGAGACCGTCGTCTATAAGCTTCAAGAGTCAACGATCTTGTTTATCAATTCCGGGAACCAAGGAAGTTGCGATTTAGCTACCATCACGATCGAAGTCATCGATTACCCCGTAGGTCGAGAGAATCCGAGTCACGCACAAGGGCTGGATCAAGGACCACCGAATCTGGTAACACGGTCATTGTTAGTGTTAAAGAGATCAACATCCGCATTCGAGTAGCATCTTTGAGCCGAGATCCTGTTTGTTACTCAAGTTCGTCAAGTTGGATATCTTGGGGAGGAAGAAACGAAAGGCAAAGGAGTCTAAGTAATCAAACAAGACCTGCTTGCGTGAGTCTTACTCTACAAACAAAATCTTGATCAGCACTTTGATCGATATTTAATTAATTAAAACGGTAATCCTCAAAGGTGACAACGGATCAATATTTAATTAGTTAAAGGGACAAGACTCAAAGATTGCGACAAGTTTCTAATATTTCGAACAAGAAGTGACTCACGTGATCAATACATTCTTCTCGACCGTGACTTCCGGGCAACGAAAAAGGTTGTCTGGAATCACCTATCGTAACATTCAGGAGAGGTCCGTGTAAGTACATCATGACTAAAGACGACGTCGTTCAAGCTGGAGGATCCCATGCGGTTCTAAAGGAAGAAAACGTGACGTTACGATGTCTGATGTTGGGACCTACTAACTACAATACGTGGACGGTTCGTATCAAGGCGGTGTTTCGGATACACAAGATCCTCGAAGTACTCAAAACGGAACCTGTCGCGGGTGCGGATCGATCCAAAGACGACATGGCTGTAGCTTTATTGCTACAATCCATCCAGGAGGAACTCGTTCTTCAAGTTGCCCAGTATGACTCCGCGAAGGAAATTTGGGATGTGTTGAAGACTCGGCACGTGGGTGTTGACGGGGTTCGAGAAGCACGGATGGCAACGTTAGAGATGAGGTTAACGATCGGGGTGAAGAATCTCTCTAATTCGAGTTATGAATTAGGGGGGTGAATGTTGGCCCGATTAATTCATAACCGTTTTGTACAAGTCGGTATAGTTCGGGGTGGAATTAAACAAGTTGGTTTAATTTATTTAATTAGATAGACGAGTTATGTTTATTTAATTGTATTAGAGTTGTAGTAGGATTCTATGTAAGACTTGTTTATCAAGTCAAGAGTGTCTTATAAATAGGGATCAAGTTAGGGTTCCTAGGCGTGACAAATCAATAAAGGTTTTGAGTTATTTTCCTAATATTGTGTTTTCACCAATATCGTGTTCTTGATTTAACCGATCGGGCCTTGAAATACACCCACTCAGCCGAAGTAGAATGTTGAGTCTGTTTCAGAAATCATAAAATAAGTCCTCGAGCAATTCTTTTATAAATATGTCAGCAATCTAATAACGAGACCATATATGAAGAACACAAACTTGACAACAAGCAACCTTTTCCTGGATCATGAAATGAATATCTACTTCAATGTACTTTGTATGCTGATAATGTTGAATGAGGTAGCTCATTAGAAAGAAAAAAAAAAGAACACTTATAATAGTTAACTCCGCTTCAACACGTAAACGGGAAAAAAAATGCTTAATGTTTTGATGAGCAAGAGATTATGTTATCTCCTAGTAATCCAAGTATGCACAATAGCCTGAATAGCCTGAAGTGGACCGTTTAGTATCAAGCAACCCCTTAATCAACATTAGTATAGAAGGCTAAGGACGTGACAACGACTTGGGGGAGAGGTAATCCGCGAAGCAAGTGACCTTATGGTGTGACGAAGAATGCACTTTAATGCATTCAAGTGTGCCGTCTGTGGAGCATGCATGTACATGCATATTGGTTGTACCGCAAAAGTGATGTTTAAGCAAGTGAATGTAAGGTATTGCAAAGCAACTGTTAGTTGACGCAGTGAGTTCCGTCTTCAAGAAGGGAAACAGATGTGTTACTTAATTTCGATTTAGTGTCAATCATGTGATCACGAGATTACAATTAAGGACATCCCGACTCTTTGAAGAATCTCTCAAGCGTATTGATGTTTGGATAAAAACATAGACTGTTTAGTATGAGTGACACCGATCCCAAGGAAGTAACTAAGTGGCCCCAAATCCTTCATGACAAACTCGATAGATAAGAGCTTTCATGAATCTGTGTAGAAGAGCATCAAAAGAGGTGACTAGTAATATGTAATCAACATATAATAGACATAGATTTGTCGCAACCATGTCGATATAAAAAAGATAATGATCACACTTGCTATGGTGAAATACCATAGTCGAGACATAATCTGTGAACTGTTAGTACCATGCACGTGGGCATGCTTAAACCGTATAATGACAGTCAAAGTAGAGCTGGTTAGTTTATATTATAACGATGCACCAGCTACATGGAATTCTCAAAAGCAACGAATGGTGACATTATTGTCTTGCGAAGCCTTATGTATGGCGGCCACATGTAATACTGTAGGCAAATCCCACTTTCATCGTGGACATGAGAGATTTTTGGTTCATAATGAATGCCCTATCTTAAATATCATTAACGTGTTTTGCGTGCATTGGCTGTGGATGAGAGGAGAACTCCATACTCGAATAACAAAAATCCAGGGATGGGTGACCTTTGTGGATGTTATCACTTGGGTAACCAAAAGCAAATCCATTAGCTCATTATATCACTTGGGTAACCAAAAGCAAATCCATGAGCTCATTATGGGCAGAAGCTGGCTCATTGTGGCAAACGAGACAAGATTGGCGGTGTGAGGGGCCGGATGTTATAAATGGCATCGAGATACTCATGTGTCGTTTGGGATGGTGGGGTAGACTTCATCAGACACATCCCACATTCCTAATTGAGATTTTGGGGGCATACCTCATCGAGTACGATAAGTCCAAAAGGAGGAGGGTGTTTGTAATACCATAGGAAAATCCTATATCGGTCGTGGACATGAGAGATTTTTGGTTCATAAGAATGCCCTGCCTCAAATATCATCAATGTGTTTTGGCTCCATTGGCTGTGGATGTGAAGATAACTCTATACTCTAGCGTGCTCAATAGGGGCGAATCCAGGAAAAAGATTCAGGGGTAGCGTTAAAATTTTTTTTTTTGCCGGGACTGACGAGGGTTCGGGGGCAGTGCCCTCGAAATTTTTTTAGGTAATTAACGGGCTTTTGATCATATTTTCAAGCCAGGATCTAACTAAAAACCATAAAATTTATTCGAGGGGTAGCGAAAAATTCATTTCAGTGGTAGCGAAATACCGAAAACCAAAAAAATTGCACATCGTAGTAAAAGTTTAGGGGTAGCGGGCGCTACCCCTGCCCTTCAAGTAGGTCCGCCCCTGGTGCTCAAGTGACATCAATCCAAGTATGGGTGGCCTCCCTGCTAAGTTTTCACTCGGGCAACAAAAAGCAAATTCGTAAGCTCCTTGTGAGCAAAACGAACAATATTGGTGGTATGCGGAACCAGATTACACTACATAAGCCGCTTGCCAAACATTATGGATTTAGGGTTTATAATTGGAGATGACTAGTGAGAAGGAAGAAACCGTGACTACAAAAGGGAATAATTCACTAACAATAGCCTTTGATGAAATATCTAATGTTTCATGGTAATAGTATGCATATCCATAAACTTTATCACTTTATTAGAGATTGCATCGAGTATGAGCAAATTAAAGTGGAGCATGTATGTGGGGGAGTTACAACAAGCTAATGTACTAACTACGGTTCTTTGTATTAGAAAGACGTGAAAGCGAAAGCCTATGGGGTCGGCTCTGTAACCGCATAACTATCACCGAAAACCGTCTTCACATTGATGGTTTAGCGTTTTGATGATCCCTACCTTATTGAACGCAACTTCTGTATTTATTATCGTCTTTATTGCCGCTCCTTCAATAGATATTGATGGTATTCGTGAATATGTTTCTGGATCTCTACTTTATGAAAACAATATCATTTTAAGAGCCATTATTGTTACTTCTACAAGACTACAACGATAAACATTAGAGGTGATTATCAATCTAATTTTGTGCAAGTACAAGGGTCAAATTTATCGTATTCGCACAAATATTGTTTTTAAGTTAGTTTTTATCTTTTATTAAAACGTCGATTGCATTAGAACGACCACCTAGCTTCTAAGCAAGGAGGGAAAAAACAAGTTAGTTTTTACCTAGTTTCCTAAATTGAGTAGCTTAATGTTCTTAATCCTTAATCCATGTATATATTGAATCGATTCTTAATTTGTTTCTCCAACACACGTACATTCTCTATCTTACGTCTACTCTACTTCTAAAATCGTCAAATATCATTCTAACATAATTTAAATCTATAACTTTTTGGTTGGAAACCACTTCACACAAAACCATCCCCTCGAGACTAATCAAATCAATTTTGTTTTACTTTAACAAGAAGAGAGTACCAATTCACAAGTTTCTAAGACTTTGCTATCGATTTTATTCTAGTCGCTTACAAAACCTTGAAACTTTTGGATTCTTAAAACACTATTGTTCAACAAACAAATGTAATATTAAGACCTTACTTACCCATGAAAGTTTGTCCGGCTCGATGGTCTTGTCATCAACACGCATAACTTGTAGTGTTAACCAGTCGCTTCCACTCGAGCTTAGACCATAAGCCAAGTATTTTGCATCATGGCTAACCTCGTAAACTCGTAACGCCACGGTTCCATCCTTGCTTAGTTGATTTGGATCAAGCAAAACCTCCCCTTCTTCATCTAAACTATCCTAAAATTACAAAAAACCATACATATAAATTATTCAACTTTTCATCAATAAATATAAGCTTTTGCTTCCTAACAACTAAAGAATATTGGTGAAAATTCGTTAATCATACATTAACTTGTTACTAACATAATTATCAGAGAATAAATAATATATAATAATTCTGAAGAGGTAAGCACTTAATTGGACCAAAGTCCTACAAGCCCAACACATTTGAGCCTAATCTAGTAAACCCAAGTTAAAATAATATATACACGCTTTATATTTTTTTCATGAGACGCTAAACTTGAGCGTCAAAGTGTTTTCAGAGCTTTGGCTCTTTAGGGCCCTCTAATATGAGTGTGAGTTATAAACTGAAAATACAACTTTTCTAGATACAGGGACTTAATTGTACTTTTCCTCAAAGTACAGGGGCTACTTATGTCAAAGTGAATCTCGGGTTGTTAGTAACCGTTGGGCGCGTATAAAGATGAACAGCTGGTCACGAGTTCGAGTAGCTCTCGCTACCAAGATTACATTACTTTCTTGTTTTCATTTTCTTCTTCACCATTTGTAATCATAATCGTTTGTATGGATTTCGTTTAGTATCAATCGTAATTGTTTTCAATTTCATTGTTAAATTCGAGTTCATATTTCACAATTGGTATCAGAGCCATGTTTCGGCTCAATTGAAACTCGAATGTCTGCAATTGGAGATCTGTGATCAAATTGGGGGTTAACGATGGTGACCGCAAAGTATGATATTGAGAAATTCGACGGCAAAAACGATTTCGGTCTTTGGAGGGTCAAGATGAGAGCATTCCTGGTGTATCAAGAGCTCGCTGATGCTTTGAGAGGGGATGCTGGTAGACCTGAAGGCTGGGAAGATGCAGAGTGGAAGGATGTTATGGAAAAAGCCCATAGTTCAATTATCTTGTGCCTGGGGGATCGAGTGCTTCCTGAAGTTGCCAAGGAGACAACTGCAGCAGCAATGTGGCTCAAGTTGGAGTCACTATACATGACCAAATCACTTGCAAATCGACTGTACTTGAAAAAGAGGTTATATACTTTCTCTATGACACCAGGTAAGTCAATTGATGAACACATAGATGAATTCAACAAAATTGTTCTTGATCTAGAAAATATTGATAATAAACTGGATGATGAGGATCAAGCTATATTGTTTTTAACTTCACTAGCATCTAGTTATGAACATTTTATTGACACTATGATGTATGGGCGGGAAACCATCTCTATGGATGAAGTTATGGCAGCCCTAAACTCTAAAGAGTTGAAAAGAAGGGCTGACATACAAGAAGATGCCATTGGAGAAGGTTTGTATGTTAAGGGTAAATTTGTCCATAAATCTGATAACAAGAAATTTGGAAATAAGAATAAGGGAAAGAACCAAAAGATTTTAAGGTGTTTTGTTTGTGGATCTGATAAACATTTTAAAAGGGATTGCCCTGACAGAAAACATAAGAAATCAAATAAATCATCTCATAAACATCAGAATAATCAGTCCACTGATGGGTCAGTGGATGGGTATGATACATCTGATGTTTTGGTTGTTGAAACTGGGTCAGGATCTGATAAATGGATCTTAGACTCAGGATGTTCTTACCATATGACACCCCATGAGTCATATTTTACTGAGCTAAGGTTAAAGAATATGGGAACTGTTAAACTAGGGGACAACAGGCCTTGTAGAGTTCTTGGGGAAGGAAATGTGAGGTTAGTAATGAATGATGGGACTAAGGTGGAGTTAGCAGGGGTAAGGTTCATACCAGAGTTAACTAAGAGTCTGATTTCATTAGGAACTTATGAAAAGGAGGGGTATAATGTCAGCCTCAAGAATGGTAAAGCAAAGGTTATAAAGGGATCTTTAGTTGTTTTATCTGGTACTAGAGGAGTAAATAACATCTATGTATTAGATGGGAATGCCCAAGTTGAGCAAAGCAATGTTGTCATAAGTTCAGAAGAGTTGAGTGTGACTCAACTGTGGCATCAAAGACTTGGTCACATTAGTGATCAAGGTCTTCAAGAACTTAAAAGCCAAGGTGTATTAGGTGTATTTGAGGGTCATAGTGCAGGTTTCTGTGAGAATTGTATCCTAGGTAAGGCTCACAGGGTCAAATTCACTAGGAGTGAATATAGGTCTAAAGGTATACTAGATTATATACATTCAGACTTATGGGGACCAACTAGAACTACCTCCATAGGTGGAGCATCTTATTTTCTGTCTATTATGGATGATTTTTCTAGGAGAGTTTGGGTTTATCCAATTAAACACAAAAATGATGCATACATCAAGTTTAAGGAATGGGTAAACTTAGTAGAAAATCAAACTGAGAGAAAGGTTAAGAAGCTAAGGACTGATAATGGGTTAGAATTCTGTGGAGGGCAGTTTGGTCATTTCTGTAAAAGGAAAGGAATAGCTAGGCACTTAACTGTTCCAGGGACACCTCGGCAAAATGGAGTCATTGAAAGGATGAATAGGACCATTCTAAATAAGGTTAGATGCATGCTACTTAGTGCAGGTTTACCTAAGAAGTTTTGGGCTGAGGCTGTGAATACAACAGCTTATCTCATTAATAGAAGCCCATCTACTGCTATAGGGCTTAAAACTCCTATGGAACTATGGTCTGGTAGTAAACCTAAGTATGATGACCTTAAAGTATTTGGTTCTCTGGTCTATGCTCATGTTAAACAAGATAAGTTAGAACCTAGAGCATTAAAATGCATTTTCTTAGGCTATCCTGAAGGGGTAAAGGGTTATAGATTATGGCATTTAAATGGGTTAGATTCAAAACTGATCATTAGTAGGGACATTGTGTGTAGAGAGGATTGCTTGCATAAGGACATTATTAGGAATACTAGCAATAAGGAGCTGAATGATTCTAGTGTTGGTAAGTTTGGGGTGGAGTTGAATGCTAAGAACAAGGTTCAGGAGAATGCTAGTGATTCTGATACACAAGAAGAACCTGAGGTGGTTGAGGATACTGAACAATTAGGGAGTGATCATGAGTATAGTATTGCTAGGAATAGAACCAGGAGACAGGTTAATAAGCCTGCAAGATTTAGGACTAGTGATGATATTTCTGCCTATGTGTTTAATGCTGCAGAAATGGATAGTACCTATGAACCCATAAGCTATGAGGATGCTATTAGGTGCCCTGAGAAAGAAAAATGGCAAGAAGCTATGAAGGATGAGGTTAAGTCTTTAATTGAGAACAAAACTTGGAAATTAGTGCATAGGCCTAAGGGTAAAATAGTCATTTCTTGCAAATGGTTGTTTAAGCTTAAAGAAAGTTTAGATACTAAGTCAGGGCCTAGATATAAGGCAAGACTGGTAGCTAAGGGGTACACCCAACAGGCTGGTATTGATTACCAAGAAGTGTTCTCACCTGTTGTGAAACATACATCTATTAGGATAATTCTTGCTTTAACTGCCATCCATGACATGGAATTGGAACAATTAGATGTTAAAACAGTCTTCTTGCATGGTTACTTAGAGGAAGAAATTTATATTGAACAACCAAAGGGTTTTGAGGAATCTGGGCAGGAGAATAAGGTGTGCTTATTAGAAAAATCACTGTATGGACTTAAACAAAGTCCAAGACAGTGGTATAAGAGATTTGATGACTATGTTGTGTCAATAGGATTTCAAAGGAGTGAATATGATGCCTGTGTTTACTTCAGGCAGTATAATAATCATGAATTCGTTTATTTACTCTTGTATGTGGATGATATGCTGTTGGCTTGTAGAGATTCAGGTGTTATACAGGAAACAAGGGCATGTTGAAGGCAGAGTTTGCTATGAAAGAAATGGGAGAAGCAAAGAAGATTATTGGGATGGAAATCACAAGAAACAGGAAAGAAAGAACTTTGAAGCTGTCTCAGGGAGGATATGTGCAAAGAATTTTGGATAGCTATGGGATGACTGGTTGTAAAATTGTTAAGACACCTTTTGCACCACACTTTAAGTTGTCAGCTAATGATTGTCCAAAATCTAGTGCTGAAAGGAAGGAAATGGAGAAGGTTCCATATGCACAAGTGGTGGGAAGTTTGATGTTTTTAATGGTGTGCTCAAGACCTGATCTGAGCTATGGAGTTAGTGTAGTCAGCAGGTATTTATCTAGGCCTGGAAAACAGCATTGGTTAGCAGTAAAATGGATACTAAGGTATCTTGCTGGAACCAAAGGAGTAGGTCTAATCTTTGGTAAGAATGTTAATGAGTATGCTGTGGTACAAGGTTTTGTTGATTCAGATTATGCTAAGGATCCAGATAGGTATAGGTCTGTCACAGGATATGGGTTTATGCTCATGGGAAGTCTGGTTAGTTGGAGAGCAACATTACAAAGAGTAGTTGCTTTGTCAAGCACTGAATCTGAATATATGGCCTTGTCTGAGTCTGTTAAAGAAAGTTTGTGGCTTTCTAGGTTCATTCAGGAGTTGGGAGTTGAAGTAAGTCAACCAAGAATTGGGTGTGATAACCAAGGTGCAATAGCCTTATCTAAAAATGGTGTTTTTCATGAAAGAACAAAACACATATGTGTTAGATATCATTTTATAAGGGATATTGTAAATTCGAAGACAATTGTGCAGATGTTTTTACCAAAGCATTGACAATTGCTAAGTTTTCAAAGTGTTTAAAGGCTATGGGAGTTGGCTAAGGAAAGTCAGAAAAGAAGGTGATTATGATCAAGGGTAGTTTGGTACATTAGGATTATCAAGTCTATGGACCGCTGTTATTCAATGATATTGGACTAATCTTGATCTGATCATGAGATTCTGAGTTCTTTTCTTAGTTAATTTTAGTTTAAGGTGGAGAATTGTGAGTTATAAACTGAAAATACAACTTTTCTAGATACAGGGACTTAATTGTACTTTTCCTCAAAGTACAGGGGCTACTTATGTCAAAGTGAATCTCGGGTTGTTAGTAACCGTTGGGCGCGTATAAAGATGAACAGCTGGTCACGAGTTCGAGTAGCTCTCGCTACCAAGATTACATTACTTTCTTGTTTTCATTTTCTTCTTCACCATTTGTAATCAGAATCGTTTGTATGGATTTCGTTTAGTATCAATCGTAATTGTTTTCAATTTCATTGTTAAATTCGAGTTCATATTTCACAATGAGTTTAAGGCTCTCTAACAAGAGTTTTTCAGTTTGAGATGAGTTTTTTTGTCTTTTAGATTTATTTATCAATCCATCCGGATTTATTTCAACAAAATATTTTTTATGTAAAAATATATAATTAACTAATATAGAAGCATGTCTACCTGCATATAGAGAACTCGATGCGGGCAAAGGCCTGGATTATGGAAATATAAATACTTATCCCCCCTCCGGAATGGACACCCGTAACGGGGGTAATCAAATGACTTGGTGATGCTCTCGCGAAGCTTTTCCCTGGAATCGCAATTCAAAAGCACTGATTCCGTCACCTTCATCTGCTTTTCCACAAACTCTTTTACCTCTTCAGAATTTGGATCCTCGAGCCTATTATAACAGAAAACGATACATAAAAGATACATAAAATTTAGGGTTAACATAAGTTGAATCAAACCACTAGACGATTAGAGTGTGTTACAAAAATAAAATAAAAAAATGTAAAGAAGTATGAAGCATTTTATTTGAATTGGTTCAACTTTTTAATGTAAAAAAGAACATTAAGAAAGTTGAAATTCAAAATTTTAACACAAGTTAAACTTTATAAATGATTGTTTAAGGTTGCATTAAACAAACATTTGATGTTAGAGTTTGCATCATAGTCCTCTAACGTAGTTTGACATTTCATTGAATAATGAGTATTTGAGATTTTGTCAAACGTTTATTCAAAGTTTCTTTGGGAGTCATATATAAAATGATTTTAATAATGCACTTTGAAATTTTAAAATATATAAATCAATCAAGTTACCATCGATAGGGATCAGAAATAGCAACACCATGGTAGTTATCAACCACATATTCGTCTCGACGAGCAACCGGGTATTGCAATGGCTCACCCACGATATATTCTGAACCCATATTCGACCCGACCAAAAGAAATGAGAGATCGATTTTAAGGTGTATGTGTTCTGATAAACTTGTTTGTGGGTTTTCTTATTAAATATGGATTCCCACTCAGAGAGGGAGTCTAGGAATCGGAAATGTGAGCAGATGAGAACATCATGGTTTTGTTGTGTCTGGTTAATGTTTTGTTGCTACAAATTTTATAAGTATGATTCTTCTAGAAATAGTGAAAATGTTGACATTTTGTTTCTTTGTGTCTTCATATTTGTTTATGGAGAATCCGCTACTTTTGACTTTTTCCCACACAAATCTTATATCGACAGTTTAGCCCCCTATATCTTCATCGTTTTCCATTTTCTCTCCACACGGGAGAAAATCGTAATAAAGTTGTTTTCTCTGAATTTGAACCTAAAAGTTTTTGGTTGACAACTTGTCATTTTATAAGTATTTATAAGTAGAATGTCTCCGAGTCTTCTTAATTATTATTTTTTTGGATGATGTTTATGCTTTTTTTTTTCTATATCTTGAGCTTGGATGGCCACTAAAGTAAAGTAAAGTAAAGTATACTTTTTTTTAATCGGCAAGCGAGAAGCTAGAAAATTACAACACGTAACAAAAAGGATATGATACAACATCAGAGGAAAGAAAAACAACAAACAGGGAAAACCCGGAAAACTTCCCAGACCAAACCCGGGTGTTTTGACCTATGCTTTAACCATAGAAAGGATTCCGCTTTGATAATATCGAGGATTTTTCCCGGGTGGATATTTTGTGGTGAAATTCCTTTTCGTTTCGAGCTTTCGAATAAAGTAAAGTATACATAGGGTGGTTAAGTTTACCTTGAATTCGGTATGTGGCAAAAGAAAAAGTTTCATTAAATTCACATAATTATAAAAAGAATTAAAATCTGTAAAAGAATCGAATCCCTTAAATAAATTAATTAAAAAGGAGTAAAGTTGGATTTTCAGTTGAATTTTCAATTTGAATTTTATTAAATGAACTAAAATGTAAGGGATCAGAATATGTCAAAGAAATTGATATTTGTTTGAATGCCTTTGGTTCATGAAAAAATAAGGTAGTTTATTTGGTAAATTTATTAAATCGGTTACTTTATGATAGCGATGGTGATGGAGGTTTTGACCTTTGTGGTTACACTAATCACAGAGTCGGTATTAGTAGGGGTGTTCATCGGATCGGATTTTAGTTTATCGGATTGATTTTTTTTTTTGTCAAAATGCTTCTTTTCTATCACTAACACAATATCATCTACGAAAAGCATGCAACACGAATGTCCTCATGGAGTCCTGGATTGACTTAGACAACTCATCCAAGACAATCGTGAACATAAACAGACTCCACGTCGAACCTTGGTGAAGCCCTATGTTAACAAAGAAGAAGTCTGATTCCTCTACTGGCACCCAAACACTTATCTTTATTTTTTTTGACGGAATATTTGGATCACTGACAAGTCACTGGCCCACCCGATCATCTCCATTCCCCGAGTATAACTTTTGTAATCGACAATACATATCTTTAATTAACTCAACATACTTCCACGAGATATCTCTACTCTCCGGACTATCCTAGATCACCTGGCGAGGCACAACATTATAAGTCATTTCAAGGTCTATAACCACCATATGTAAATCCCGCTTCTTCTCCATATACCTTTGTCATACATATCCAAAACCTTAGCCCCAACCTACCCTTACAACCTTTCCAAAGCTCTCATGATGTATATGTGAATTCCAACGAGATCGGTGGAGGTTTAATCCCTTCACAAGCCTATGAACCTTGCTTGATTTCACTTTGGTATGAGTGACCACTCAAAGTCCGTACATATACTAACCCTTATATTCGATTGATCCCTTGTGAGGTGTACATGGTTTTATTGATCTAAACTTTCCAGTAGGCTTGTTGTAACTTTTAATATTTCAATAATTAGAGATCAACATGTTTTTTTTACCATAGGACCAAAACACACAGATTTAAAACGCTCTTTTACCAACTCTTCAGGTATTTCAGGCCTCGGTTATTGTGTTTTGCTTTAGGGCAAGAAAAAGTTCAAGTGTGAAGATTTCTAATATGTGCTAAAATATACATATTTTTATCCCAAATATTCCCCGCATTTTTTATTATTTCTAACTAACTATCACCAAAACAGTGTCATATTGTTTTCTTTTTATTTTTTCAGTGTAATTCTGGTCAAAATTACAAAAAAGGCTGAATATGAAGGAAACATGAAGAAATTGAATAATTTATGATAATTTATTAATTAATAATAAGATTTTAATTATATCTTATACTAAAATTAAATTTATAACGATAATTTTTCGTTACTTGTAATTACTTTAATTTTAAATATGAAATATATTTTTTTTAAATATAAAAAATAACAATGCAACTCACTTCTCTATTAAAAAATTTTCATTAGTAACAAATTACGAAATTGGATTTCATATTTGTTGTTATAAATTGGTCATTGTTTGAACTTAGATATGATATAGAGATGATATTAAATAATTATCTTATAAAATATAGTGATATAATATGGAAGTTTAATATTAATGTTATTTGGAGTAAGGTTTTTATTTTCTTAAAATATTTTAAAATTATGAGGTTCTTCTTTTTTCTTATGTGTTTTTGTCAATTTATATGTTATTTCTTGTCAAATGTATTATTTTGTGTCATTTCATCTCCTTTGTTGTTTTGTGTATATACCAATATACCATACCTAACAATGAAATTTAATTTCTTTTCATATAATTGACCAATTTACTACTTTTCATCTGATATATTACGTGAATAGTATGTTTGATCAAATATGTAAATGGTATGTTGTTTAGATGTGCACCCAAATCCTATATTTTTTTTAACATGTGAATTGTTGGATTTATTTTATTGCGAAATTTTTTTATTGAATGGTACATATTATTTGTACTCATAACATATGTTTCTACTTTTTTTGTCCATAACAGTTTGAAAAAATCAGATAATTTTGTATCCTTGGGTATGAAATTGCAATCAAATGGATAGTTTAAAAGAGACTTGTGCATTAATCTCTTTGCGCTCCTCGTAGTGGATGATTATTATTTAAAATAACATCTATTAAAGTATTTTAATGTGAATCTTTAACGTGAATTATGTATTAAATTTTTAATAATTAAACTCGTGTAATACACGGGTCTATCCTAGTGTTTTAATATTTATTTGATTTTTGCAAAACCGAAAACTGAATTCGGTTTATTCGGATCGGATCGGATTTGATATGATTTGGAATTTGATTGATTCAGAACGGTTTAGATGAATGGCTTATTCGGATCGGATTCGGATACGTAGGATAAATGTTAGGGATTTTTAGGAATGTGTGTATTCATGTCTCCCTATTTCTGGAACGTGTGGTTGATACATGTTACGTGTCATACGTGGGTGTGTATATGTTTGTGTTTTACTCCTAGCATAGACTTATACACTGCATTGCATGTTGTTATTCGTGTCTTTTTATGTACATACTTTTGAGTTGTACTTGTTCTTACATATGTGTGATACTGGATATTTGTGGCTTGTTGATTACGGTATGTGTATTTTACACGGGGGCGAAACCCATGTGAGTCCAGGGGGTGCACGTACACCCCCTTAATTCTATACGCGAAGTAGATTTTTTTTTAATTTTATATGTGCGTGTGCTTGCCTTTTGCATAAAACATAACCATCTAAGAGTTCTGTCCCAGTGGTTTCCATACTTTGAAGGGACCCCATCCAAGCCTTGCTTTTTGTATTATTTATTTATAGTTTAGGTCTTGATTGACTAATATCCTAGGAAGCACAAAAGCCTAATAAACTAGAAAATCTAGTAGGTAATACCTCAAACCTAAATACCTAATAGCACAATCTAAAATTTGATCTACAAATTAATTTATTAATACATTAGTATTGATGCTCCATTCGAAAAAGAATTGTTGATCATCTTCATTCTTCTATGATATTTTTTTTTTGAAATTTTACAGATGTGCCAATTAAAATTCATAAAAATAAAAAGTAACTAATTGTGCAATTATGCTTATTCCAATATATTTTTAATTCGTAAAGACCATCGTACCAATATTATTTAAATTCTAATGACGGTGTTTTTTTTATTATTGTGTCGTATGACCGACCCGGCCAATATCAATATTTTTTTATGTATATTTATATGAAATTAGAGAATCTAAAAATACTGACTACGCAAAAAAATATGCATCTTTTAAACAAAAATTCTAGTTCCGCCCGTTATTTTACGAGTTATACGTCTCACTGGATGCGGTCTGTTTATCCCTCAGAATAAGGGTAATTAGGTTTGTTGTTTTCTCATCTCCTCAACTCTACCCTTGAATGGGATCTTAATGGATTATAGATATATATTTTTTTATTCATTTGAAAATGTATTTTTCTTTGTATTCATTTGAAAATATATTTGAAAAGGCACTGCTATTAACACCGTCTTATATGTCATGAATAAGCCTATCTGTGACATATAAGTGCCTATATGCGTCACATATACATATCCACAATATTTAATAGGGTTTTTTAAAACTAATTAATTACTGATTTAACCTTATATGTGAGAGATAAATCACATATAAGGGGTATTAAAAAAAAGAATGCAAATAGAAATGAGGCATTTGAAAAGATACAGGCTGTTACTTTAGCTACATTAATGATGAATGGAGGTAGCTAGTAGCAAAAAGAATATGACTGAAAATAATACTGAAAGATGATGAATTGCCTGACAAAATTGGTGGTACCTAAAACCCTCATCATCATCCCTTTTGCCCTACCATCCTTCATTCTACCATCCTTCATTAATGCATGCTTATGGAGTTAATGTACATCAATCCTTGAAACCATCTAAAAAAAATGAGGGTTACAAATTGGGTTATAGGTTTTCTAATCAGTTATGAGTTTCATATTGACAGAGATTGAAGATGATCAGATAGGTGGTTTAATATCCCCGTCAGTAATCCAAATTTACCGTTTAAAAAAAATCATTTGAAACAGTGGCGGAGCTTGAGAGAGATCTCCGAGGGGGCGGGGATCAAAAGATCGACCGATAGGGTGATAATCAATACATCCGAGGGGGCGATACTCCACAAATACAATTTTTTTAACATAAAATTGAGAAAATAGGTAGTTACGGACGGAAAAACCGAGGGGGCGGTCGCCCCCCCGGCCCTAATGAAGCTGCGCCAATGATTTGAAACCACCTCTCCCATCTTTACCTTCCTACCAAAGTACCAATCATTGTAGGGATACAACTCTTTATGCATGTAGTACAACGCCCAGCTTTCAAAACGTGAACCCCTGGTCAACATTTTATATACATTAAATTCAACCGACCTAGAGATATACTATCAAGTAAAATCATTTATCCTCACACACCCGTGGTAAAATCGGTAAAATTATACTTCTTTAATAAAAGATTATAAGTTTAAATCATATTAACTATAATTTAGTAGTTTAAAAGAAATCAAGCTAAAATTATTTATATTCCTCCTAGATATTTTGATGGTAAAATAGTAATTCCTAGATATTTTGATGGTAAAATAGTAATTCTCCAATTAAAAGGTCATAGGTTTATATCTTATAAAGTGCGAATATAATGCACTTAGCCTTTAAAAAATCAAGCTAAATTAAATTATTAGTGTTTCTTTTAGATATCCTAAAAAAAATTCTAGCTAGTAGAGAGTTTGATTAAAGCTTATACACCTAAAAGAGTGTTTAGCAAGAATGCTAAGTTTTGTTTGCAACTCACTTTTTATTGGTAAAGAAATCATCTATTGATGAGTATATATTACCTAATCCTGTTAACATAGGGTCTTTGAGATAAGGAGTTCCTAATATTAACGACCGATGTTTCTTTAGAGTATGTAGTTGAGGATTCAAATATTATATTAATGAATAAACTGTTTAAACTTAAACCTATAATTAGAGTGTGAATTAGCCGTTATAAAAAACCGGTTAATTTGTATGATATATTGATGGGTTAGATCCATATTATATATATAAGAATGAAATTTGATAGATGAACAATGAGTTTTTTGTTTCTCATAGTTTGATCACGTGACTTTGGTGTTTTAACGCTTTATACTCTTAAACTTTTATAATTTGTTCTTTTAATGGAATAGTAAACTTTAGGTTTTTATAAGTTGGTCACATATGTTTCATAATTTTACTTTTTCTACCGTCTAACTTTTAAAGTTTTTTTTTGTTTTGTTTTAAGTTTTGTTGTCTTCTACTTTGACACGAAACTTTTAACTTTTCTATCTTCATTTTTAGTATACTTTTATATTTTATACTTTCATCACGAATCTTTTAGACTTTTAGACTTTTAAGCTTTTACGTTTTATACCCCTTAACTTTTTAACTTTTGTTTTTTATTCGACTAATTTCATTTTTTATTATACTTTTATAGTTTTTGACTCTAATGATGACTTTTTTCATTGTTTTATACTTCATCGAAGTTTTTTGTTTTTGTTTTAAGTTTTTTGTCTTCTACTTTAGCCACGAAACTTTTAACTTTTTATTTTTGTTTTTAGTATACTTTTATATTTTATACTTTTACCACAAGACTTTTAGACTTTTACGTTTTATACCCCTTAACTTTTTAACTCTCTGACTTTTAAACTTTTTTTTTTGTTTTTGTTTTACGTTTTGTTGTCTTCAACTTTGACCACGAAACTTTTAACTTTTCTACTTTCGTTTTTAGCATACTTTTATAGTTTTATACTTTCAGCACGAGACTTTTAGACTTTTACGTTTTATACCTCTTAACTTTTTAACTTTCGTTGAGCATACAAATTCAACGCCGCGCACCACGAGATTTTTAGACTTTTACGTTTTATACCCCTTAACTTTTTAACTTTCGTTATAGTTTTAGACTTTTACGTCTTATACCACTTAATTTTCTGACTTTCGTTCAGCATACAAATTCAACTCCGCAGCAACGCGCGGGATAGTAACCATCTCGTTAATAAAAGTAAGCTTTCACATTAAATATTATTTAGTCATGTGTTCAACTAACTTGTTATTTCTTCTCATAATCCATATTAATAAAATTTGTGCCTTTTTTATGTCTTGAAGGTTTGAGACAAGCTGTAAATTATGAGTTGTTTGTTTAAAAAGTACTTGAATTTTTTATACGAGAAACAGCTGAGTTAACAAACATCAAGTTCCAGAACAATAATAATTTTTTTTGAACGGCAATTTAGTTTAGCGGTATATCGGGACTGGTTATCTTAGACCTATCCATCTTTTTGAGTCCGAACCTCATAGTGAAGGAACCTGGAAGCGCCCCCGGCCCATTTGCACCTTCGGGCGGAAACCGGACAAACCCGTAAACTCTCCCTTGTGACTCGGAATCAAGTACAAGACTCAATATTTTATTATTCACCAATATCTCACAAAGTGGTGTGACTTGTGAATGTGACTAGAGCATGGGTCTCTTCAACGGTTCAACCACAATGTATGAGTTTAACCACAACACCAACTTTGTTTGAATTTTGTTGCAAAATAGTTGAAAGTATTTCGATGTCCACAAGATCAAGATCAATGGAAACTCTACTTTCTCGATCGGGTTTTCAGATCATTCAAATATCTAAAAGACAAGAGTTTACTTATTCTCAAGACCAATTCTAATTTCAAATCGATTTCTGGATTCGGTGGTGTGTTTATGGCACCAGTTAATTACAAGACAACCTACACATCAATAAACATTCACATGATCATGTTCATGTTCAATGGAAACTATATATACCTCCTCTTATAATGTATGTTTTTTTGTTTATATGTAAAACTAGGGTTTTACTTTCAAGTTTGAAGGGTCAAAGATAGGAAAGACTTACAAAAAAGGGTAAGTGCTTTAGCTTTTGATGATCATCATATCATCTACACAAAGATATCTGCTTTTGAGTTTGATGAATCATCAACCATGCTTTCAACTCTATCCCACAAGTCAAAGCTAAAAACATAGAAAAACACATACTAGGTAGCCATGCTAGATCTTCAGGAAATGATTCAAGATGGTTTTACAAAGAGATACCAACAGAGCTCCATTGACAGTATGCCCACCTCCACACACACATACAGAAAAACCTTGAACTAGATTGTTTATCTTTTTCTTTTCAAACTTAGAAACCCAAATTAGACACAACAGATTGTATGCATTTTTCTCCTTTTTACTTTTTCTGTAGTGAGATTTGGTCAATGAATAGGAAGGTGGACAGAATGCCAAAGATATCTGCAGGAAACCCTTTATTAAACCGCCATGAAAGAACCCAAAATGCCAAAAAAGCACACACTATGGTGTATCATTATAGAGAAAGATGTTTCGGGTAGGAAATGCAAATGGGTTCTATTTATTAGAGATGATTATAGGAGAGAGAGAGAGAGAGAAGGGGGGAGATTCACAGTTAAATTAGAGGCCTAAATGATTAAGAGGGGTGGATGGGTAATCTTTATAACAGTACAT
Organism: Deinandra increscens subsp. villosa; assembly: GCA_039602395.1. Classification (NCBI taxonomy): domain Eukaryota; kingdom Viridiplantae; phylum Streptophyta; class Magnoliopsida; order Asterales; family Asteraceae; genus Deinandra; species Deinandra increscens. The sequence goes on from JBCNJP010000020.1 coordinate 8,691,160, forward strand.
AACTATTGTTCTTTCCGATGGAGCCTTGTAGTATTGATGTACACATGGTATCAAGAATTGGATTTAAGATTCTTTTTTTAAGGTCTAAAGTCGAACAAGCACTCTACTAGAAGAAGCTTCTGCATTAGTTATATCATCATTATTTCACCAGGCCAGCAGAAAACTTATCACTAGGGATTTAAGATGTTAGACCTTAAAAACACTACTAGAAAAATAATACCACGATAGTTTCATGACGGATTTATATCGGTTAAAATTCACTTTTCAATTAGTAATAGTGTTAACCAATTTTTTAAAATTAGATATTAAATCGGTCTTCTAAGAATAAAAATGTCATTATTAGTAATTATATAGAAATATTTTATAGTTTATGTTATAGTGCTGATTTATAATTTTATTGACATTTAAATATAGTTTATGTTATAGTGCTGATTTATAATTTTATTGACATTTAAAGACTTATAAACCCTGCAAAACTAAATTAATTAAGTACTTAGAAAATAAGATTGAAAAATAAAAAATAGATAAAATCAAGTCCAATCATCCGTCCATCCCATATACTAGTCCGGTTGACCCGGTTCAGTGTAAACCATACGGCTCAATGAGAACGGTTCAAAAACATATTGGACCTAGAATTAGGTGGTTCCCTTTCGGGTGTTCAAAAACATATAATCGTGTAGTAGACATCATAAGAACAGGAACTTCAACACTCTCATACTCATTAGATTGTTAAGACTATTACGACAATCTATTATATCGTCGGTAAATGTTAGAGTATGGCGACTACATATTGTCGTTATTAAACCTTAAATTTGACTAGTCAAGGTCTTCATCACCATAGAGGAGGCGGAAAACTTGAAATTTATGCGCGCCCTTGAAAAGTTTTATTTTCTTTACACACTTAACTGATGACACAAAATTTGTTTTATTTAATTTTTTTCATTGTTCTCGTAGAGTTTACCTATTTAACTTTTTTAAAATTATTTTCCGGTATGGTGTTTATGAATTAAACGAAACGAAATCGTCTCTCTTGACTACAGCGACTTAGGTGGCGTTTGGTTCACGGAATGTAATGTAATTGGAATTGTAAAGTTTTCCTTTTAAAGTTGTGCTTAAGTTGGGTAAGGAATGGGTTTGAAATACAATAAATTCCTTTAATCAATGGAATTTAGAAATCCTTCACTTTAACGAAGGAAAGTTACATGACCCCAAATTCCATTGATTAAAGGAATTCATTGTATTTCAAACCTCCTCCTTACCCAACTTAAGCACAACTTTAAAAGGAAAACATTACAATTCCAATTACATTACATTCCGTGAACCAAACGCCACCTTAGTAACTATAGGTTTCATATGCCCTAAACATTGCAAACAACCCCTATTTTCATTCTACCGAGCTCTCTATTTCTTTCTAACTTGCCTGATCTCCAACACTTTGCACCGACTTTTTTGCCCAATTCCAACGTAAATCAAATGTAGAAGTGGCACATAGTCAATTAAAGAGAGTAAATCGTGAACATGATGCTATCAAGAATATGCAACTAATCTTTGGTTGGTGTAATAAAATGAGTCGAGTCTCGTGAAGGCTATCAAGTCCCTCAGTAATATTCTCAACTCAATTTAAAATGGTCACAAGGATCGTGACAACTTTTCTTGATACATAGAACAAAGAGGACGAAAGTCTTAAATGCTAAACATGTTCATGTGGTTAAAATATAACATGAGAAGAAATAGTTTATCAAAATGAATTAAAAGATGCCCAAACCTGCGTCCACCATTCCTAGTATAGTGACAAACTTTCATACATAGACATATAAAATTAAGTGATGAATAGTGATGAATGTAAGATTTCATAAAGCTTTTACCAACATGATTATTGAAGACAAACACAAGGTTAGTGACATTTAGATCTAAGTGATTGGCCCACTTTCAAAAGCGAAAGGTCATGGCTGGCCTGGCTTGATGTCACTAACCATAAACAAGTAAAATAGAAACCATGCATATTCATATTCCTAGTTAAGAGTCACTCAAGATTATCCTCCCCAAGTAGGCTCACATATTTGCACATATTATTTTTAGCAAGAAAGGTTTAACAAATAAAAAAGTTAGAATATATAATGAAAGAACTTAATTTAGAATTGTAGTCAAGATCCCCTTCAGGTTGACTTTTCTCCACATTTTGATTTGTACTCAGCATTCTTTCTTTGTTTGTGCTTTTTTTTAACAGCGATTTCAGATCACTGACGAGCGTATTACCCACCCACCCGATCATTTCCACTCTTCGGATGACAGTGATTGGGTCGTACATCAGCCATGCATTCAACCAGGACACCAGTTTAGGGGGAACTGACCCACTGTCAAAAAAATCCTTGTGAGGATTGAACCCCTGACCTCTCAGTCAGAACCCCTGCTTGATCGATGATTTCAACTCGTTTATCTCGTCTTTGTTGTGAATGTAATCTAGTTTATCAACTTTACTTGTTATTCATCATTACTTTTGTACATTACTAGATTTACCGTTTTTGCGGGGAAACGCGGGTACATAGACAATTATATTGACATGATGCAACCTAAAGAAAACGAAAATACAAAATCACTATGTAACGACATTAAAGTTAGAAGGCAAACGCTCAAAGTATCGAGCATAGGACCTAAGGGTTGTGTTACACGAATACACGATTATACATATTACACCACCAACCCATGTGTTGGGTACAAAAAAACATTTGCATTGCTTTAACGCAACGTAAATAAAACGAAAATACAAAAAGACATTGTAATGATGGTAAAATCATAAGCGAAATGTCAAAATCTTGAGCTTAGGGTTAGGTTCAAATGAAACTTTTTATTTTGATAAACTTTTGAGAACTAAATCTCAACCACTAATTTCAGGTGAGGACCACTATAATTCATTGGGGGTTTTCCGTATATATAAACTAGTGGCTAAGGTTAGTTCTTTTTAGTTCTCAAACCCAATTGGTTCTCAAATGATCAACTCCCTAAACAACTATACCTATCACATAACCAATTTATGTGCTAATTGTGTTGCGTTTAGATAGAAAAAATTAGATACCGCGTGACACCACCATAGGTTGCCACGTGACCCCAATGATGTTCAATTACTATCCAAAGCCACCTGGATTTGTTGCGGTTCTTTAAAAACACGCGTTACTATAGGATTTCATGCACCGTTTCAAAATCAAATAATTTTAAAAAACTGAGCGGGGTGCACATAAAGAAAATTGTATGATGCTACTGTCGGTTATAAACACTAACTAATTTAATTTATAATTTAATTAGTAAAAAGGAAAATTGGATTTAAATAATCCCAGGTTTTCTTTATTGGCAAGTAATAATCCCACATTTAACATTGGCATCTGTTAGTCCCACAGATGCCGCCGGCGACCTCCAAACTGCCGGAAAACGACTAAAACCCCAAAAACACATCCATTTTTTCACTTTAATGTCATGAAACGGGATATTTTTAACATGAAACAAAATATTTTTAACTTGATTAATGACATTAAAGTGAAAATATGGATGTGTTTCTGTGGTTTTAGTCATTTTTCGACGGTTTGGAGGTCGCCAGTGGCGACCTTCACCGGCCACGTCACTTTTCATTAATTTTCTGTTAACTCCGTTAAATTTTTTAACGGAGGGACCATTAGAAATAAACAAGTGTAAATGTGGGACTAACACATGCCAATGTTAAATGTGGATTATTAGTTGCCAATAAAGAAAACCTAGGATTATTTAAATCCAATTTTTCTAGTAAAAATTATAATTTTAATTAAAAGAAATTGTAATCCAATAAAAAATTATGACAAAATTAAAAGAAAACCTTTAAGGTTAAAAGAAACGATTAAAAGAAAACAACTAAAGAAACTTTAAAAACTAAAAAACAAAATTACTTGGGACATTAAAAAAATTATAAGAAAAATCATATTTTGTATATAGGTAATATTATCATGAATTCGAGAAGACAATTTTAATGCCTAATATCTAAAAGGTCCATAATTATTAGCATGAAACATCCTTTTTATTTCTATTTTCATACTTTACATGATTGTAGTGAAGATATATTGGTTGTAAATGATTTTCATCAACTAGAACAATTGATCCATCATGATCAATGGTTAAGATGTCAAGACAACTCTTACAAATACTTCATACCTCTCTATATTTCGCGAAAGGTTTAGAGTCCGAATTGGTACGTGGAGAGTCCTATAATTGTATTTCTTCCCGTAGCGGAAGAGTTTCAAACACCTCTCTCCTCCTCTTCAACAAAATTAAAAAATATATATATTAAAAATGGTTTACACAAACTAAATTAGATCAACAGGACTTTAACTCTTGACCTTAAATGAAGCTTCATCACTCAAACTTTTATGATCTTTTAATTAAATCAAAAAATGGTCTATACAAACTAAATTAGATCAACCCTTATATAGCAATGACTCAAACTCTTGACTTTAATTGAAGTTTCCTCACTAAACTTCAAACAAATTTTTAATTTATAATTCTTTATTATTACCTGAATACCACTCTTAATATAAAACTTATCATAAGTGAGAAACCTCATTCCTTAATCTTTTTTTTTAACGACATATTGGATCACTGACGGGGACATTACACCACCCACGCAATCATCTTTAATCCCCATCAAGATGAAACTCACCATAGATGAGAAAACCCCCTGGCCCAACCTGTAATCCCCATTTATTTATTTTTTTGTTACAAGTGATACTTGAACCCAAAATCTCTCCTCTATTTTTTATCTAATGTAGAAATTGAATCCAAGATCTTACCGACCATTTTAATAATGTTCGGGTGTGTTCCTTTAACCAATTTGGACCGAGGATCATTAGCTTATGTCTATCAGTTGAGAAAAGTATGACAAGAAAAATAGATATCGTGTTGGATAGTTGGTAAATTTAATGAGAGAAATCTACCCGTGAGCCTCCAACCATCTCTCATAAATACACACCCTGCCATAATCATACTACCAAAGCATTAACTCAGCTGAGTGGTCTTTTGGAGAATTAGAGGTTTTATAAAAGAACATCTCCAACTTAATAACTATCAAGTCATTATAACATCTTCCTACTCTAATAAATAATTACAACTCTTGACATGTATCATCACTAGATTCATTCTCACAAAAGTTTTCACTTCTAAATCTACTCCCTAACAAATTCTTTTTTATTGGAAGTTATATCCTATTTTATAATCATGATATATTTTTATTTATTTATATTTATAGAATTATGACAATTATATATTAATTTACATCATATTTTTATTTAAAATTATTTTTCAAATAAATGTTGATCTAAATATTATATTTTGATAAAAAGGGTAAAGTCACCAATACTATATATGAATTATAACTTTAGCTTTTTATTTAATGTAATGTAATACGTTATTCCGGTAATAAGAAATGTATGCTTATTATTAATTATATATATTTTTAATGATTCAACCCGTATAACATATGGGTTCTATTCTAGTATTATACTAGTTTTTTACTCATTCTTTTCGTGCTCTTTTTACCCCCAACGAGTGAACAAAAACAAGAATCTTGGATCTATAACAAACAAGTCATTCTAATAAATTATATTAGATTTTTACTCATTCTTTTCGTACTCTTTTTACCCCTAACGAGTGAACGAAAACAAGGATCTTGGATCCATAGAATTACAAGATAAGAACCCTAGATGTCAAAATCGGCCTTAGAAAGAACCTTGGATAATACCTCCAAGCAAAGAAACTTTATTCTCAATAAAACAACAAACTAAAAAGAAATACATAAGGTCCTTAAATAGACTAAACAAAGAAAATGTTACAAAGTCCAACAAGGAAACTATTAAATAAAAATAAAACTATAAAAATAAAAGATAGATAAAATCTCAAACCCCATGAGAACGGTTAGGGTGGACGGGTTCTCTAGATCTGCATCAATCGCCCCCTCGGATTATCGCTCCTTGACTTATCGCCCCTCCAAAATTCTAAGTTAAGCTTCGTCACTAGTTTATGACTACCAGTGGGGGCCCCAAGCATGTGCAAGAAGTGCGACGGAACATGACCCACTATATATACCACACAATTTAAACACTTCATCACACCTTCTTCTTCACTTCTCCAATTCTTCTATACTTTTTAAAAAAATTACCATGAATCCAAACACCCCAAACACTCCATAAAAAATTTACCATAAAAAAATTAACCTTTTTTGTTGTTTTTTATTTGCAATTTGTATTAGTTTTAATGTTTGATATATTTAGTTTTAAAGTTTAATATATTTAGTTTTTATATTTTTCATTTAAATTACAAAAAAAAAACATTAAAAAAATTGATAACATGAGGTGATAACATGGGAGTATACCATTTCCATGTTATCAAGTCATGTTATCCAGTCATCGCCTACGTGGCGGGATAACATGAGGTGATAACATGGAGGTATACCCATGCTATAATTGAGAAGCTACTTTTGCTCTTAAATGGAATTAATCAAACGTGCAAAGTAAAGCACGAGGACCAACGAGAAGTCATCGAGCGAAGTTCGAGGAGATGAAAGCGGAGAAGCTACGGTTGATGGAGGAGTTGCAACCAGAGAAGCTCCGGAAAGTTGAATAACGTAAAAAAAAATCCGGTTCAACATTCAACCAACCAAGACTGAAAGGGTCACCACTAGAACTAATTTTAAAAATGAAAGTGGAAATTGAAAAGGAGTTGGGATAGGAGTAGTTTTCTTTATTTTCTATTCTTGTTATTTTTAATTATATTTATTTTAAATATTGTAATATTTATTTAAGTTAATATTTGTCTTTTAATATAATTTTATATTTCACTTAACTACAAACAAAGTGAACATTGTTATGTATAGTAACCCACATCATTCATAGCATGCTTCGTGGCATGCCATGATTAATTCATTTTTTTTTATTATTTTTTTATTTTTTGAATTGTTTATTTAAACCGTCTCGTTGGTTTTAGTTTTGATATCTTTAGGTATCTAATTTTGTGTGTTGTTATATTTAGCTATTGAGATATAGATTTATATTAAGTCATATATAATTTTTAGGCCTTAGATTCAACACTTGAAACATTTAACTTCTAATTTTAATGCCGTTATATAGTCTTTTTGTATTTCTATTTTTTGTTACATTGCGTTTTAGTAATGCAACGGTTTTGTTTACCCACATTATCTCCACAATAACGCGCGAATAGTAAAATCTAGTTATATACAATATTTATTTATTTTAAACAATAAAAAATAAATTAGTGTGAATGAGAAGAATGAGAGGCATCTCTACCTATCACTACCTTCGGATAAAAGTTAGTGAATACATAGTAAAATCTGATATGACGCTAATGCGGATAAAGGTGAAACAGAATTAGGGGAATTTGAACATAAGGTATTTGCTAAGTACTTTGTCACCACTCCTATAGCCTATAGGCATTTAATCTTTTGTTATGTATAGCGATAAACCTTCCAACTTTGAGACGTAGAACATCAACTTGTCTCCTCCATGGGGATTACGGTTGTCTGTACACATACTCGTGTAGTCGTGTGAAAACGTTCACGAACCCATCTCCAAAAACCTTGGCATAGTTGATTATTGACTAAAAATTAAACATAAGAAAATAATAAATATACAAATAAGTAAATAATAAATTAAAACTTTGGATACACAGATCCAAACCCAAGCAACCACAAATTCTTCCATCAAACTATCAAAGTCTGTTTCACCCTTGTATTCTTCACGCTTTCAGTTTTAGTGTCTCAGTTTCCATCAAACTATCAAAAATCAAATGAAGTTTTTCTCCCGGTTAAAAGATTAGTCACAAGATGGGGATAGTGTTGAAGGGAAACAGATAACCATATGTAACGTGTCCATCGAGTATGGCTCTGATACCATAAAGAATTGGTACCATGAATGAATAACAATTAAATATGATAAATGTATCCTATTGCTCAGAGGAAAAGAGTAAAAAAAACAACCTATATTATATTATATAGGCATAAAAGAGAATGGAAAACAATCTAGCATATACCATATCAAACCCTAACAAAATTATATTATAAAAAGACCACAATACCCATATACTAATCCTCTAACGGTGGGAGATGCACGAAAGTCCAATTAAGTGCACATGCTCATGATAAAAACCTCATAGGATTGTGTTGGTTGCATCCCTGGAGCAACAAAACATATAAAGCTGTCAGGAAAACCATTTGTCTGATTAATAATCTGTTTTTTGTTAAGTTACATACCAGATAAGTTACTTAAGAAGGTTTCCTCCACATCTGTTCTTGGTACTTAGCTTCTGCATCTTTGGGCCGTTCCCCGTTGCACTTCCGACAAACGACATTTCCAGCAAAGTTGACGAAATCACACCTTACCAAATTTGAACCCAAAATACATTACACATCAAACATAATATATATACAGGTGTTCGTATGTATGCGAGTCTCATGTGATTTTTACAAATCAAAACCGTTAATAGTATAGCTATAACCAAACTAGAAGATCAGGTGTGGACGTGGTTTAGCTGTTTGAAGTTGAAAAAATCTGCTGCTACTTGGTCGTTAGAGTCTTTGACAAATTCTTGTTACTTTTTACGAAATTACTACATATAATGATTAAATAAACGCATTGCTGTGAGAAACCAAGACTTACGAGGAGCATTCCCACTCTCCAGCATTTAGTTGTCTCTTGGGACGGTGCTCCCGGCAACGTAAGCACTTTGTGTTGCTGGCAAAATTCATAAACCGACACCTAAAGAATATATAACAAAACTCATAGGTTAGAAAGTATTAAGATATAAAGAATGTCACATTACAATTTGAATCATTATCATTTCCATCAAGTGCAGGACTATTGGTCCTTCATCTGAGTCATGGCCCTTTTGATACTATATGTTCCTTTGGTCACAAGAAAATTGCATGCTTAAAAGTACTTACGTAGTTATGTTCTATATAAATACCCTTCTGGCACAACAAAATAATAAAACCCATTGCTAATATTAATTCCCAAAATAAGAAAAAATCCATTTAGCTCTTGTAACCCAACCCAATGACTTTGATCCCAGCCGATAGCCAGGTGACAGTGCGTTTATCCCAACCAAAGTGGCAGAGGTTAAGTCCATAAAGTGGGCACTAAGGGGAGGCGGTATGGTGTGGGTTACCGCATCGCGGTTCCAAGGGAGCCGGGCGGCTCATGCCGGCAACCATACCGTCCAACCCGGTTCTATCCTCACGGCTCGATTTTCCGGTGCCACACGGTTTAGTGAAACCGCCGAGAGCCGGGCTGTCTCTCTCTCCCTCTCTCTTTTTTTTTTTTTTTTTTGGTTTGTTTCCTAACATGTAACATTCATTCATACAATGGTCTTGCTAAAAAAATAATAATACACATATATAAAAAAAAACGGGAATGAAACAAAAACTAATTTTGTGCTCGACCCCGGTTTTTGGAGCTGCATTCGTGTCCGCAGGTCGTGCGTACGGGAAGGCAATTTTGCCAAATTTGCACCCCCCCTGCGCGCGGGTAGATACTCGAGTAAAACACAACATAAGAACTTAACATGTCATGTAGGTTTTCATATATAAGCTAGCAATGTTTTAGTTCCCACACCAATGTGGGACAAGCTAAATGAAAGAAAAAAAAATAGACTTTTTTTTTCTCAAACCAATATGGGACAAGGTAATGAATGTTGTTTAAGTTTACTAGTGTTTAATTTTGTTTAAGTTGTAATTTTATTTTTATTTTAATGAATATTGTTTACTTTTACTATTGTTTATTTATTAAAAGTGTTTAATTTAAAAAAAAAAAAGAGCATGGCTTCAAGAAGCCACACCACAACCATACCATGTGGTGTGGCTTCAAAGTGGTCCAAATTGTTGCATTTTGAGTTGGCATGCTATGATTGGTTGGGGAGCATGGCTCCTTGAAGCCACAAGGCAACCATACCCCCTCCCCTAAGTGGATTTTAGAGTAGACTTTATGTTTTTTCTCTGTCATTAATTTTTTAAAACAATTAGTTTGAGCAATCGGATATACGCCGACTCCTAAGTACTCATAATTATATGTTCACAGAATACAAAAATAATTAAATAGCATACATAAGTAGCCTCGTCAGTTTACTTTTATCTCAAGGTAACTTTTTACATATGGATAGCTCTGCTTAATTCATAAGCAAAAAGGTAAATCAACCTGCTAATCGTACTTGGTGATTTAAGAACAGTGAAATAAATAGAATCAAAGCTTTGTATAATTGACTAAGGACAAATAGATAATTTCACTTGAAAAATCAGTAAAAGGATCAATAGTTGCAGTTTTGCCTTGAACAGAAGTTTCTCTTCTCCATTAAAAGAACCTAATGAAGTGTGTGAGTGTCATATATATAAATATATGTGCGAGTGTTTGTTTGTGTGTATATCATATACATTTAAACACACACATGCAAATACATACATATATATACACACGCATTATAAACAAAGACGCGCATGAATTACTTACTGTGGGCAGTTCCAGTCTCCTTTCTTCATTTCAATATCATCTGCTTCAACCCTCCTAGGACCCTCAGTTTTGCATTTCAAGCACCGAATGTTTCTCGAAAAATTCATAAAAGTGCACCTGCAATACAAGTGATGAGCATTTATGTTGTTAAATATATAATCATATAGACAACTATAGGTAAATAAAAAGTGAGGTGCATCAAGCGGTAAAATAAGAACTTATTCTCAACTTTCATATTTATATTAATTAGTCAATAACCACATAAATTCACAAGTTAAAATCATTTGACTTGTATGATATCGTATTCACTACTAAGCTAATCTAGTGTTAAATACCAATATATGTACATAACAAGAACATGCTGACAATTTGACAACTTTTATTATTAATCTCAACTAATAAAACATCAGGATTAGAAATCCAACAGATAAAAGTTTGGCATGCTAACTTTAGATTTAACTATTCCTAATTATTATTAAGATCCCAAAACGTGTATAATGACATCATAAATGAAGAACTATGTTTTTCATCTTCAACTTAATTTCTATGTAACACAAGTTGAAAAAAATATATATGAACAGAGTGATAAGATCAAATTTGAACGCATTATGACCCCAACACCTCTTTTACAAACTTACTGAGGACAAATCCAATCGCCTTTTTTCATTTCAACATCTTCACCACCAACCTTTTGTGGACCATCTTCATTGCATTCACGACATGTCTTATTCCTTGAAAAATTCAAGAAATTACACCTGCAAAAAATCGATAGAAATGTATGTCAACTACAAAAGAGTTCGTATTCATCTCAACGCAGTGTTCAGTGCACTAACATGTGAAACTTAAAGAGTAGATCAATATATCAAGAAAGATTTAAACATATACTCACTTAGGACACATCCAGTCTCCTCTTTTCATTTCAACATTCCGTGATGCCTCGCGTTGTTCTTTCAATTCAAAAGATTGTACCTTTCGAGCAACAGTTGCAGCCGGCTTTTGCAATTCAGGGTCAATTCTTGTGTCACTAAGCTCGGTCAACTCCAAAAGCAATTTCTTGGCAGATGCTTCAACAACTTCTGCCCCTAAGGGCTTCTTACTTGAATCAACAACTGGATCGAGTGCATAGTTTAACAAAATCCGCACAATATCCACTGTCCGTGCAGCCGATTCAATATCTTTTAGTGTCACATACGCCCTATCACATGATCCTCGAAGGATACAAAGACCACATGCCTATTATCAACATGAAGACTTACCAAAATCAATCACAAAAATCCGTTTCTAGATGCATAAACTAATCCATAATAACAATTTGACCGGTAACATTCTCAACTTTCACTTTCATGACCAAAATCAATCTCACTCTAACAACTAACTCTGTTTGTTTGTGATTTTAAAAGTTAGATTATTAAAATCCAATTTGCCTGTAATAAATAATGGATTAAAATTGAAGAACAACTTACATCTCCTTCATCAATTTGTAGATGTGCTCTTAACCGTTTCCCTGAATTAACGGTCTTTCTGTTGATATTAGGGCAACCTTTCTCTACAAGAGTTTGAATATCTTGCATAGATAACGACCTACAATGCAATTCAATTAATTAACGACCTATGTAATCACTGTATCAACATCTAACAAGTTGATTTCATAAATCGACGGAAATTAGGGCATGATTCATTCCCGATTTTCACAAATTACATCAAAATTAGGATTCATCGATTTCTAATTCCATTCATTGATTACTTACTTGAATAAATCGAATCGATCACGACCAAAACTGAGGCAAGCTTCCTTCAGAATGGTTATATCTTTATACAGAGCCACGTCACTTCCCCCTTCGTGATGAATGTAGCCTTTGGCCTTCAACCGGTCAACGAAGGTCACCCACTCCGGCCACGGATGCTGTTGAGAGTCTCCGGTGGCTTCACCGGCGGCGGCGGCGGTGTGTGTTTGATCATCGGCTATGACGGAAGCGGAGGGAGATGAGTAGCGGCGGAAGCGTAGGGTTGGGGAGGAGAAGAGTTTAGTGGGGAATCGAATTGCACGGAACGGGTGGAGGTTGGCGGCGGCGGCGGCGGTTGCGGTGACGGTGGCGTTGGTTTCGAAGAGAGAGAAGAGTCTGTGTTACAGCTGCTGCCATTTTTGTGGAGGATAGAAGAAGAGGGCGAAGGAGCCCTGGTGCAGAGATCAGGGTTTCTTCATCCCTTTCGAGGGTTTAAGGTGAGCCGGATAATGATAAGGGCAATATAGTCTTTTCACAAGTTTAAACTTCAGTTCTTAGAAATTTTTATAGGTGTTGCACCATATTTTTATAAAATTTTGTTGATATTTACAAAACCATCTTTTATCTCATCATACTATTACACTTTTTCATTTTCAGATCATACATCTTTTCATTCTGAAATCCACTCCTGAAGTGACGTCTTTCAGTACTGAGACTAAAGTCAAGTACTTTCGAGTTACTCTTTGCCCAAAGCCCTTTTTCCGACTTAGATATAACTTATTTAAACTTAAAAAAAGCGTTGAGGTCCACAAAAGCCACGAAATGCATAAGGTTTTTACTCTAGAGATTATTTATGCAACCTCTGCTCAAAATGTTTAGATTAAGTTTACATATTTTTCAATGACCACAGGGGCAAAACTACACTATAATAACTATCTACAAATGAAGCCTTTAAGGAAATTCTTAGCCTATGTGGAAATCAAAATAAGGGAGTATGAATGAAGAGTGTCGTTACAAAACAAAACAAATCTTGAACTAAAATTTTATGTTAAGATAAAAGGGTACACTTATTGTTGTTGTCATGTTTCATAAATTATGGATGGTTAAAGAAGGGCATATTGCTATTCTACACAAAGGTTGTTTTCACTGATTCGAACTCAAGTGATCTTCAGGTCACATGATAACAACCTTACCGTTGCCCTAAGATCTCATCCTATAAATAGGTAAAAGAACACTAAACTTGTTTCACTGACAAGCAGGACCAATACATATGGGTCATACTCGTTTCGGACTCTTGCATTGAAATCATTTATGATAATAACAAATTTTACATCAGCAGTTACAAAAAATCTTGTGTTTGATAATCGGCTACTCATAGGAGATGCTAAGACCCCAACTCCAAAGATAGCTAAAATATTGTTTAAAGTATAGCAAAGAAACCAGAGTAAGAATAACTGATGAAATCATTATACAAAACAAGAGTGTTACAACTACATGTCCCCTTTACTAAATCTATAACTTCCAACAATTCTTACTACAGTAACTACTTTTCTTAGATATCATATACAATATACAAGCACCCCTAATGGATGGAACTTTTGTTCATTACCTTGTACCTAACTTCATCTTGTGAAAATTAACATATCTGTAAGTGTCATTATATGCATGACCAGAGGGAGGGTATAATTGTAAATACACCAGCGTACCAATCCAAGAAACTAAAAACACTTGTTCAAGGCTCCACTGGGACAAAGTCGTCGACTTTTGACTCTGGGACAGCATGTGGGGCCCGGATCATGACACTCTGGATGAAGGCAATCATCTGAAAGTACATAATTTTGATGCAAAACTTCATTAATTCTTCTTACAAGTTATTATTTAAGCTCGTAATTTGGGTGTATATCGTTTGTTTCCATAGTTATTTTCAATCACATTAGGAACTTGTCAAAGAAAAAGAGTGAGATGTTCATGTAACACCCAACTTTAAACTGGAATCTTTTATCTTCCTAATACTCAGGAGTTGGAAAGAAGGGTGTGTCTTGTGAGTTGGGTAACAGGTCAAGGGGTTCAAGTTGAAAGTGTCATTTTCAGGATTGGTTGAAACGGGTTAGGTCAGGTTGATTGACCTGCTAACCTTTGTCATCTTTTTTTGGTTAATGTGCTAAATATGATTACAAAGAAGGATATTATTCCAAGAATTATTTAAATCTTTGAATCAAAACAGTTTACGAGGTTGGAAGCATGAAATCAGACTTTGGGCACCTTTCAATCTCTTAATACCCATTTGACCCGTTTCTCCTTCTAGCTAATTTTTTATTTAACATGTTTGATATAAGACCCAACCCAAACCAACCAATTCATAAGTAAAGGGTCGAAATTCACACCTTTCCTTGTGCCCAACTACAGTAAACAATTTATTCCCAGACATATTAGACAAAAAATGATAAGAGTTAGATAGTGTCAAAGCTCTTACCACAGCAAATGCAGCACACACAAGGCTAAAACCAGGAAACACGAATGGAGCGTTGTCAGACAAGAATAAAGCTGCAGGATAGGATTAGAAAAACAAATTTAGATTCAGTTAAAATCAACCAAAAACAAAGCATCCACTAGAATTTTGCTCACCTGTTAGAGGACTAAAAATCAGTGGAGAAACAATACTGGCAAAGGAACATAGGCCTGTAATACACCCTTGAGCCTTTCCCTGTAAGAAAGAAAAAAAAAGCCTTTTCATTATATGAAGTCCATCTATTGTTTAAGTTTTATTTATTGAGTGACTTCAATATTCTGTAAAGACAGACCAAAAATACTTTTAATTACCTGCTCGGTAGGACCAACTTGTTTGGATACAATGCTCCGCAACTGAAAAGTGTCAAATTACTTGTAAGATGGGATAAATCAAAGTAACAAGCAAAAATACAGCAGAAACAAATAACTCACGCTAGGTCCGGCAAAAACAGCCAGAATCTGAAACGTGGCTGCAAAATAAACAACCTGTTTGATACAAAAATTCATCAGCTAAAATCAAGGCACACACCCATTTAATAAAGAGAACGTGTTCTTGAATCATGATACGTGAGCAGAAGAACATACCCAGGATGACCAAGCTACACTGTATAGGAAAATCTGCATTTAAAGAAAATGATAATATCAGGGAGTAATCAAATTTGATTATTTCCTAAAGTTGAACACCAAGATAAACAGATTCAACTAAGAGAACTTCAACCTTGATGCTCTTGAGGAGATTGAGATCTATTATTAATATGATTTTATAAAATTTAAAAAATAAATATTTTAATTGCAAATCTACATACATGTACACAGTTAAAGATGAGCCCAATTGCAAGAATCTTTTCTTCACTGATTACTCTAGCCAACAGGGGCATTAGAACCATCTGCACAAGTCAAATACAATAGAACTTTCAGTAATTAATTCAATAGCATCTACCTGACAAACTATATTTATAATACATACTTGAGATATGATCCCTGCAATCCCGTTGATGATCATCAAGTCAGCAAACTGATCTTTATCAAAATGGAATTCTGCCTTCAGATAGTACTACAGAATACAAAAGTGAATGCTTAACAAACCAGTAAGCTCTAATAGAAATGCTAAAAGTAGTATCATTAAAAATGATCATGGCATATGATGTACCAATAAAGCAGAATACAAGCCTAATTCACCCAGACTGCTGAAGAATGCCACAATAGCTGCTTGTGAAAATGTCCAGCTGAGAGTAACATTCAGAACAAAATATTTCAGTTCTTTCTTCCATTTTAGTCCCAATTTTTACGGGGTTCAAATCAAAACTGATGGCCTAAATTTATTAAAATCATAGTTGTTAAAGGCGCACTACGCACTCGCCTAGCTGGCCTGCACCGCCTTGCAGCCATGTAGGCAATCCGGCAAGTTTCCGGCCAGACTCAGACGAGATTCCGGCCAAATCCTATAAATTCTAGCCCAATTGTTCTAAAACATTAAAAAGAAAAGCCTCAAACCAACCTAAAAGAACCTAAACTAGCTCTAAACAAGCCTAAAAATGTCTAAAACTATATGCCTTTGACAACTATGATTAAAATATAGATCTCATGCCAATATGTGCTAATTTACAAAGAAAAAAATCATAAGTGTATGTATTACTTGTCAAGCAATTACAGTTTCAATGCCATTTCCTGGTTAGGTTTAAAATTCAAATCAATTTATTGAGATAAAACTGCAACGATTAGCGATTATGAGATCTGGAACTCGCGATCTAAATCGATCGTATAGACAAGATGAACCACATACCTGCTTCTCAACAATGAAATTGAATCGTGCAAAGAAGGAGCTGGACGGCGATTGTTCGTACACGCCTTTTCGATAAGGCATTCATTCACCGTCTCTTCTTTCGACGAAGCGGCGATCACGGCAGCCTCCATGCTCGATTCCGGCAGGAAAATTCTCATGTACACTACCGAGACCATTGCCACCGCCGCAGCTACCTGAAACAAACAGCCAGCTTAATTTCAGCACGCGTTCATCAAATCGTTGAATCGGAGAAATGTAGTGGTTACTTGAAAAACGGAGGCGGCGGAGGGGAGGAAGCGAGTGGATAGATTGCCGAAGACAAACGAACAGGATGAGATGCCGGAGAGGATTCCGAACGCCGACGCCCGCCGTGGCAGCGCCACATTATCCGCCTGATAATTCCCAAATTGAAAATCATGGATACAGTCAACATTTTCATTTGAAAGTCAAAATAGTCAGATTGAATTTAGTCAAAGAGGGTGCTCCCTCTTTTATTTTTTTTATTATTATTTTATTTGGTTTCGGTTATTGGTAGATTTAGTCCGGGTCGTTCCGGTCCTTCATACATGATGACCCGGTTAGAGAAAACCAATGAGCTGATCCGGACTAACCGAACCGCCAACTCAAAACACCCAAGATTGGTTCCAGTCTTGTTTTTCACCTTATTCGATTTCACTCTCGAGTTTGTCTATGTTTGGTCTTCAACTATAATTACCCCTATATCTGGTTTATGTTGATGATTCTTTTAGCCGTTCAAAATATATACTTTACTCTGGTACATTCATTTACATTACGCCCAAACTATATTTTCTTAAATTATAAATATATTATTGTTAACACTAGACTGTTATTTAAAAATGATTTGTCTTTTACTATTCAGCTACCACGTAAATGGGATGCTAACGTGTAACTATTTAAGGGAGTATAAGATTAGAAGAAAAAAGGTACAACATGTGGAAACTAGACAAGATGATTACCACGTATGCGTGTGCAAGACAAAGCACACTTCCTTCACAAACCATGGAGGTTAGGGTTTTGAGTGCATAGTATGCAAAGTAGAAATTCCTCTCCCTGCTATATGCCAAAATTACTATTTCACCCACCAAATAACAAGTTAGTAGATAGTTCAGCTATATGTGATATAAGTATTAATGCGAGTAAAACATAAGCATATATAGGGTTAAGTAAAATTGAGAATCATTTGATTTTGAGAATTTTTGAGAACAATTTTAACTCACTCATTTTTAAGGGGGGGTGAGGACCACTCAAATTTATGAGGGAATTTCCTTATGTATAATTAGTTGTTAAAAATGGTTCTCAAAATCAAATGATTTTCAAATGAACCTCCCCCTAAGCATATAGTTTGTTTAGCAACATAATACTTATAGGGTGTAATTGTAAACCTCGTCTAAGGCTAAATAAATACCGGTATGAAATATACTACAATTGAGTACAAGAAAGAAAAAAAAGGACCATGAAAATAAAAGAGTCAAAGAGTGATTGAATATGATAAGAACAAAATATATGTGTCTCAAAAATACAAGACACCGTAAATCAATTTGCAAATCGACTCAAATTGTGAAACGATATCAGGAATGATCAATAGATGGAAAAGAATAATCAGCACTAGTTCATTGTTCACGTCAAATTATACATCCACTAAGAAGGTGGTAGCCTTATTTGTTAAAAATCTTTTGATATTGGGTGAGTGATGACATAAAAATAAATTTAAAAAGAAAAAGAAAAAGAAAAGTGGGCATTGGATGTTTACTTGTGATCTAAAGAGAAAAACAAAGGGTGTTCAGATAAAAGACAAGACAAAGAAGTTGGACCTAAAAGTAAAATAAGGGTAAGATATGAATGCTTTGTTAAGATTTACAAAAGATGATGTGACCACAAAATTTTATATTTACCCAACAACTTCTTTCTTCATATAACTTAATATATAATTAATAATATTATGTTCTTCCTTTTTATGATACTAATAATAAATAAATACTAACATAATGTTAAAAGTGAGTTTGAAGTTTTTAATTCAAAAGAAATATCAAATACACATTTAATTAACATTATTTAAAAAAAAGCAAATAAATAAAGTAAAATGCAAAAGTGTGGTTACCTAAAGGCAAAGTAGTGAGGAGCATTGGAAGAGTGAGCATGACCTTTCTCCCATAATTATCTGAAAAATTTCCTATGAGAGGCATCATCACTAAGCTCCCCATACCCGTTATCTGTGATTATATCAAATATATAATATATAATGGTTAGTAAATGTGAGTAAAACATGTGACAATGGTTATGTGACATTTAAGGTGTATAATGGTTAGTGATTGTGATTATAAAGTTAAAATGTTTAATTATGAAATCGATAATAAGGTGTAATGTTTTGGTTGATTAAAAAAATAGTCACACGGTTGTCTGTTTCACCCACACCCCCACTAACCCCCACCTACCATGCAGTGTTTCCCACCATTTACGAACTTCACGACTCACAGCCCTCAAGTATTGACCGTTACAAATACCCCTATGTATAATTTAAATTTATAAAACGTACAATAATAAATATTATTAGATATCATTCGATAACTTAATATCGCAATATCGTTCGTGACATTGACCATAAAACCATTTGTGCTATAAAGCATGTGTCTTTCTTCAAACATATTGTTCAAGAATTTATGTGACGTTTTCGAAAACAATATGCTTTTGCTTTAAGAAAAGAAACCAAGGAAACTTTGTCGAAAATAAATAAAGCAATGGAATCTTCTAAAATCCAAATTAACTACCACAATTTGCAAATGGTATTTTTAAAAAGTGGTGCATTATTAACCATAGTAAAAAAAAAGAATTTCTTTCCTTATCAACTATACGAAACACACACACACATATATATATATACACACGCACACAGATAAAGAGATAAACACACACAAATAAACAGTAGCCGCATCCACATTCATCTTAGTTGAAATAGAGACAAACATATCTAATAAAATCTACTTTTTAATAAAAGTATATACATGAGTTTCGTAAAATGTAACGGGACATATATTACATCTAGCTCACAACATATATATAGAAATGCTACTCCAGTGAAATACATAACTCCAAATAAACAGTATAATATAAAATATAGTCCGTTTATCGTAAAATATGACTAATCGATTTATAGCAACAACTAAATAGGCTCTTGTGTAATGGGTTGTGACCACTATCACAAGCGTGAAAAATGTAAGAATTTTTTTTTTTCTCACTAAGCACACTGTTACACCTCATATTCCTTTTCAAAATTAAACATCACATTTGCTAAAAACTATTACACACATTTATAATGATAATTTGACTATGTATGTGGGTGAGAGTTGGATCCAAGTAATAAAACCATTAGAATTTAGTGTGTTTCCTCTTTTTAAAATAAGTTCAAGTTCTATAGAAAACGAGTTGAGATAAAAAAAGAAAAATGTCACTACCTATGTGATTGGTGGGGAGCCATATGGATTGGTCACATCAAAGTAGCAAAAGTAATCTTTTATCAATATTAATTAATTATTATTTAAACTAAAAATTTTAAAATCCTAACTTACATTATTTATTATTTTACTTTATCAGATTATACATTACTGTAAAGAATTGGTTACGTTTTTATCTAGTTTTATATAGTTCTATTACTCATATATTAACCATTTTATTTATTAAAGATTTAATATTTTATTTAATATATTTTTGTATCTTAGTTAGATATGTATAATAATTTTATAAAGTTTTATGATAAATTCAATTAACAAGATGTGTGATATTATTTTACAAATTAATAATCGTCTATATCAATCAAAATACGCTTTCATAATTATTAAAAATGAATCAATCTTCTAAAGGCTTTAATATATATATGACTTTGATGGTTATAGTGTATCTTCTAATATGTAGTTTTCACCTTTGTTATTTTTTAATTTGTGATAAGAAACTTTAATTAATATATGTATGTATTTTATTTTCATTTGACTTCCCATTTAAAAAGTTTTGGTTTTGTCGCTGGTCCAGCAAGGTTATGGTCTAAGAAGGTTATGATCCGGCTCATTAATAGTATACCGTGTTCTTTTGGTGGATTGCATTTCTAACGATAATTGGCTACTTTTGTTATGCATTTACGATTTGGTTTTAGACTTGTATTATGTAGGCCGACCTACCACATATAGATGTGAAAAAAATTAATATTTAACGATAGACAAAAGACCCCAAAATTTTCTGCCGCATTTATATTCAATGTTCCCTAAGATATCTATGACATCATGTTACTAGTGTATCGTCGGGATCCCTCCTCCCTAAGTATAGTAGGAAACTATAGTTATTAGCTAGCAGACATTAGTAAATTATAAAATAAAATAATTTCATATCAACATGGATATATGAATTTAAATTAAAGATAAAATGTTTAAATTAACATAAATGAAGTTTACATTGTTCAACTAACCTCATCACACGTTTTTTAAATATAAAGTCACGCAAGTTTTAACATTATTTCACTATTATGAATTTTTTATAAGTGGTTAAAGTAAATAACAAAACTTAATCACTAATTAACAGTTATTAAATAATAACCAGAAAGAAGCAAAATTGGCCTATTGGGCGTCATCGAATAATATTTGACGAACAAAGCAAGAAAACCACATGGGAACTATAAACTGCTTATAGATATTTCCTTTTATTAATTAATATTTTCATAACATAAAAGTGCATTTAATATATTAAACAAATAAAAGTAGTTAGTTACCGCTTGTTGAATTCCGGTGAGATAAATCGCCAAGGAACACTCGTCTTCTCCGGGACAGAGTGCCGCCATGCTGACGTCAGTAATGGCCGGAACCACCATGAAATTGGCGAAATTGAACACAAACACCGTCATGAAAAGGTGGCCCAGCCCCGATGACATTATTGTCTTCTCCGCCATGGTGGTGGGTGGTGGTGATCACGGTGGTGGTAGTGGTGGTGGTGGTGTGAATAATCCTAAATTAAAGGAGGGAATGGAGTAATGGGTAATGTGGGAAACCTCCACCTTCCTCTCTTTATATTTGGAAACCGAAAGGGATCCACGTCGCTATTGATTATGTCATGAAGCAAATGAGTCTCACAAGCCAAGTTACAATTACTTCTCTTTATACCATCTACACATCCATTTCTTTCATATATGGAAAATGGAGCTTTTTGATGAAATTACCATAATACCCCCCATCTTTGGTTACTTTCTAATTTTTCTATCATATATGTTATGTTTGTTTGTTCATATAGGAGGATGGATCTTTTTGCTAAAATCACCATAATGCCCCTTTGGTTAATGTTTGTACTTTGTACTATTCAAATTAAAATATGTATTTAATTTTTTAAATAGCTAACATGTGAAATCTACGTAAGATAAAATTATTACAATTTGTTGCTTTCAAGCTAGAATATATCAAACTTATAGCCATTTGATTGGGATATACTAATTACCATGGGAATTGAATGACTACTTGAGACTTAATTTGTATTTAGTCCGGACAACTGTATATTGGCATGTGTGAGGGACTAAGCGTCACTCACGTCATGAAACACCGTCTCTATCAGCGTAAGTGGTTGTATGGGTTTGAGCGTTTAAGATTTCTCACGACGTGGAAAGGAGAGGCGTGGAGGGCAATAGTTGAACTTTTAACGGTTAGAGGCCAACGGTAATTAAAAAAATTACCCAATATATTTACTGTTTAAACCAAACTCAACTCAATATTTTTTACACCAACTTTCTATCTACTCGTATATTTTACAAACTTTAATCTTCTTCTACTCACTTTCTTTCTACATGAAACCCAAACGATTCCAACAATTCTAACCCTTAGACTTGGGGCGTTTATGCGGGTCAACCGAACTCCTTGTATACGAGTCTTTATCGTAAACAAATCGACCCGCAATCTCCCTCAAGACCGGCAACACAACCAACATTGGCAACCGGTTTTGCATCCGAATGGTGACAACTACCACCAGCCCAGCTATCACCAGCTAGTGCTCCCACAATCCATTCTCAACTCGAACACAAAACTGAGGTTGAAGACAGTCTGATGGCGTAGCGGATAGTGACCTTGATCTATGTCAAGAGAAAACCCTAGTGCCAATAACCGGCCCTAGAAAAACCTTGGATAAACCCTCCAAGAAAGAAACTTTATTATCAAAAAAAACAACCAACCAAAATAAAATCCATAACAATAGTTTAAATAGACTTAGGAAAGAAAAGAAACAAAACAACCCTAAAGGGTTTAGGAAACCGGCGCCCCAGGAGGTGTCGAGCCCAGCTCCACTTTTAAGCCCAACAACCATCTAGCCACTTTCAACTTGAGCCCAGTCCGCATGCCCAATCGAACCCGCCCCCTCGCCATCATCCTCCCCGGCTTGAAAAGGACTCGTCCTCGAGTCATGACCAACATCGAACTCGCCTTCATAAGGGGACAGATCAGCAACATTGAAGGTAGCAGAAACCTTGTAGTGCCCGGGCAAATCAATCTTGTACGCATTGTCACCAAGACGCTTCAAAACCCGAAATGGACCGTCAGCCCGAGGATGTAACTTACCAAAACGGCCTTGAGGAAAGCGCTCACGGCGCAAGTGAACCCAAACCAAATCGCCTTCCTCAAAGACAACCTGCTTACGATGCCGATTGGCGTGGTCTTGATATTGCAGATTATGTTTAGCAATCTGGGCACGAACCTGTTGATGTAACTCCTGAATTTGCGATGCCCGCACATCTCCATCAGTACTCATATTAGTGACATGTACCGGAGGAGCTAAATCAAGCGGAGTAAAAGGGTTCCGGCCATAAACAATAAAGAAAGGACTCTTGCCCGTCGACTTGTGGGAGGAGCGATTATAAGCAAACTCCGCTTGAGGAAGAGCTAGATCCCACTGTTTTGGTTTATCACCAACCAAGCTCCGTAACAAATTCCCCAAACTACGATTAGTAACCTCCGTCTGACCATCGGTCTGCGGGTGGTGAGAACTAGAGAACTGGAGAGTGGAACCCAACCGTTTCCAAAGGGTCCGCCAAAAGTGACCAACAAACTTAACATCTCGATCCGAAGTGATAGTTTTAGGGATACCATGTAAACGGACTATCTCCGAGAAGTACAAACGAGCAACTTGCGAAGCATCAAACGTCTTCGCACACGGAACAAAGTGAGCCATTTTTGAAAAACGATCGACCACCACCATAATAGAGTCTTTCTGTCGTTGCGTTCGTGGTAACCCCAACACGAAGTCCATACTAACATCCTCCCACGGGGCTTGAGGGACCGGTAAAGGGGTGTATAGACCATGATTAGTATGAGTTGTTTTCGCCACCCTACAGGTGCGACACTGAGCAAGCAAGCGTGTAACATCAGGTTCAAGGCGTGGCCAAAAGAAATACTCCCGAACAAGAGACAGCGTCTTGTCACGACCAAAGTGGCCCGCCAACCCCCCCGTATGGTATTCCAGGATAATAGCTTCACGAAAGGAAGATTGAGGAACACAAAGCCGAGTGCCTTTATAAAGAAACCCATCCCTCTGTAAGTATGAACCATGCATGCCCGACGTGGTTTGTGCCCATGCATGGCGAAAATCCGGATCCGCGGGGTACAAGTGACGCCATGTTTCAAACCCCCTCACCTGAATGCCCCACGAGTTCAGTAAAACCGGGCGGCGGCTTAAGGCATCGGCCACAGTGTTTGAAGAACCCGCCTTGTGTCGAATGGTGAACGAGTAACCCTGTAAAGTTTCAACCCACTTTGCATGGCGCGGGTTTAGCTTGGCTTGTCCCTGTATATATTTAAGAGCTTGATGATCGGAGAACAGTACGAAGTCATTGGGTAATAAATAATGTCGCCAATACTCGAGACTCCGAACGATGGCGTAAAATTCTTTGTCGTAAGTGCTGTAACGCCGACGAACTTCATTTAACTTCTCACTAAAATAGGCCACGGGTCGACCCCCTTGGCTCAAGACCCCCCCGATGCCAATTCCAGACGCATCACACTCAACCTGGAACACCTCTTCGAAGTTTGGGAGTGCAAGAACAGGAGCATTAGTAACACACAATTTGAGCTCCTCAAATGCCTTTTTCGCGACCTCAGACCATGTAAATTTGGAGTTTTTAAGCAACTCAGTCATGGGGGCTACTATGGAGCTAAAATTCCGTATAAACCGACGGTAGAAAGAAGCTAACCCGTGAAAACTTCGGACATCGTGCAAGGAGGTCGGAGTAGGCCACTCCGTGATTGCCGAGACTTTGGTTTCGTCCATTTGGATGCCACGCGCGGAGACGATGTAACCTAAGAAAATAACTTCTTCAGTGAGAAAGTGGCACTTTTTTTTGTTAGCATAGAGGCGTTGTGTTCGTAGTATTTGAAAAACTTCTCGAAGGTGGGCTAGGTGATCTTGAAGTGATTTGCTAAAAACCAAAATGTCATCAAAGTAGACCACAACACAAACGCCAATAAGACCCCGAAAAATGTGATTCATTAAGCGCATAAAGGTGCTAGGTGCGTTCGACAACCCGAATGGCATGACCATCCATTCGTATAACCCGTCACGTGTCTTAAACGCCGTCTTCCACTCGTCACCCGGTCGCATGCGAATCTGATGATACCCGCTCCTTAGATCAATTTTCGAAAAAATGGTAGACCCGTGTAATTGATCGAGTAAATCTTCGAACCGCGGAATCGGAAATCTGTATTTTACTGTGATTTTGTTAACGGCCCGACTATCAATACACATACGGTACGCACCGCCTGGCTTAGGAACGAGAAGGGCAGGGACGGCACATGGGCTCTTACTTTCGCGAATAAACCCCTTCTCCAACAATTCAGAAACTTGGCGGTGGAGTTCAGCGTATTCTTTGGGATTCATACGGTATGCGGGTTTGTTGGGTATGCTCGCACCTGGGTGAAAATCGATGCAGTGTTGGATGTCCCTTTCGAGGGGTAAACCTTCTGGAATGTCGTCGGGAAAAAGGTCGGCAAAGTCGGAGAGTAACGGGTGAATGTCGTCGGGTGGAGGTGGTGCTTGCGAGTTTTCTTCAAACATAAAAAGACCCAGAATCCAAGGTGGTGTGGGGTGTAGTGCACATCCTAAAAATTCTGACCTGGACAAGATGAGAGCTTTTGTTTGAGTATCCCTTGGATTTAAAGGAGCCAAGGTGATGTTTAAACCATCTTTTTTGAATGTATAAGTGTTGCGGAAGCCATCATGTTTAACCCTCCGATCATATAACCACGGGCGACCCAAAAGAATATGACAAGCATCCATTGGTATCACTTCGCACCACAGTTCGTCATTGTATTTATTCCCTATCGAGAAGGAGATTAAACAACGATGTGTAACCTTAACCAAGTTGCCTTTTTTTAACCAAGTTAACTGATATGGGTCCGGGTGGTTTTGTAAAGGTAACCCGAGTTTTTCCACTGCCGAGGCTGCCACCATGTTGTCGCAACTCCCTCCATCAATAATGACGTCACACACCTTTCCTTTAGCGGTACATTTGGTCCGAAAAATATTGTGACGTAGCCAAGTTGTGTCATCCTCATCGGAGGCAACGGAGGCACTCAAAACCCGTTGAGATATCAAAGCTTCACCGCGATCCGGGTAGAGAACCTCCCCATCGTCCTCGGGTTCATCATCCCCGTAAGCATCATAAACCGGGGACGTGTCGTCTAGCAAGGCGACAACTTGTTTGTTTGGACACTCACGTTTAACATGGCCAAGTCCCCCACACTTATAACAACGCATGGAACTACTTGCTGACGACGAGGCGTGGCCTGGTGCTGTTGGAACCGAAGCTGTGGTGGGTGGTGGTGTGGTCGCCGGCGGCGCAACAGTAGTCCCCCGGCTTTGATTGGGCCGAGGGGCCGAGTATCGTGGCCTCGTGCGCGCTTGTGTTTCCACCCTGTGGGCTAATCTGCACACATCATCAAATGTATAGTATTGTTGGAGATAAACCACATCAGCAATGTCAGTCCGCAAAGAACCCAGAAATCGTGCAATAACCTGTTCTTCATCTTCGTCTGCTCCACATCTCATTCGCAAACGTTCGAATTCCAAAATAAAGGCATCAACAGTTAACGAGCCTTGTTTAAATGTGTGATATTCTAGAAAAGCATCTTGTTTATGATTAACAGGTAAAAATTTCTTGGTTAACAATCTTTTCATCTTTTCCCATGAACTAACTTTAGTTTTACCTTCCTGGAGACGCTTCCGTTTCAAATGTTCCCACCATAACGAAGCGTGTTTGCGTAATTTTAACGCGACTAGCTTGACTTTTAGATGATCCGGGACGTCCTTAACGTCAAAAATTCGTTCAACAGTATGAAGCCAGTCAATGAAGTCATCGGGTTGAACGCCCCCGTCGAACTCAGGTATCTCCATGCGAAACCCTAAGTTTCGCAGTGGGTCTCTCGCCGGCGGTGACTCTTGTCTGACCTGATGGGGTCGGCCGAATGGGTTCTGGTATTCGAACCTGTCCCCGTCGTTCCATGCAGCCGATTCCGTCCTCTCTGAATCGTCTCGGTCTCCCCAGCGACCTTCGTTCTGTAACTCAACGTCCCGAAGTCTCTGGCGTAACCTCTCAATCTCCTCAACGTCTCTCGGATCACGATAGTAATCATCGTTGCCTCCGGCGGCGAATCTACGATGGTTCCTACGGTAATCCGACATGGCTCTGAATACCACTTGATGGCGTAGCGGATAGTGACCTTGATCTATGTCAAGAGAAAACCCTAGTGCCAATAACCGGCCCTAGAAAAACCTTGGATAAACCCTCCAAGAAAGAAACTTTATTATCAAAAAAAACAACCAACCAAAATAAAATCCATAACAATAGTTTAAATAGACTTAGGAAAGAAAAGAAACAAAACAACCCTAAAGGGTTTAGGAAACCGGCGCCCCAGGAGGTGTCGAGCCCAGCTCCACTTTTAAGCCCAACAACCATCTAGCCACTTTCAACTTGAGCCCAGTCCGCATGCCCAATCGAACCCGCCCCCTCGCCATCACAGTCGATGCGTCTTCGTTGGTGGTGGTCAAAGACTCAAAGTCAACAACGATGGAACACGTCGAAAGAACTTGTGTTGGTGAAAGCTTATGTCGACGTGTCGGAGTACCCGGTTGTTGGTAACTAGTGTTATATTAATATTTTTTACTAATTTTTAAATGGTGTTATATTAATTTTTTTACTATTGTATTATCTTAACTGACGTATTATTCTTTTATGTATGCAACTCCCAACCGAGACCCGTTTTTTGGAGCCAGGTTACCGCGATATTTCACGCGCTATTGGACCAAGATAAATATCGAGGTTTCGATCAACTTAATTCGAAATGGAATGAGGTTAAAAAGAAAGTTGTTAAATTCAATGGGGGGGGGGGGGGGGTAATAGCGTACCTCGAGCGAACACGTCAAAGTGGTGCAAACAACTTGGACCTCTTGCGTCTTGGTACTACTCGGTACAAAAACGATCACGGTGGTATCATACCTCCCATCGAGGCTTGGCAAACTTTGAGAATTGGCAAACTTTGAGAAGATCACCAAAATGACACAAATCATGGAGGTGGGTGTCAGATCGTCCAAGAAACGATCAACAACCGAGGTGGATAGTCCTATGGGCTCAGCATCCAACGGTCATGTGTTGTCAAGTGAACCTTAACGCCGATGCCGCCGAGGAGGTGTTACATCGGCCGATGGGACATTGAAAGGCAAGATCGTTGGCGAATGATGGTGAAGACGATGTGGGACAGGAGTTCTTGATGGAAATGAAAAAATTCAACGAAATCGAAGAAAATAATGAAAATCAAGATGCGTCAAGAACTTCGGGAATACATCCACCTACACGCCTTAAACACCACCAAGCTTGACCCGACGGAATGAAAGCTTATTGAGTTGGAAAAGCTTGCAGTTAGGAAAAAATGTAAATTTAGTTTTTATTTTTTTTAGATATTTTAATGTTTTTTTCATGTAACTTTTTTTATTTATGTTATAATGAAATGAATTATTGTTTTTAAAAGTATTATGTTTTAAATTTTAAATAAAAATGCTTAAAAATATATATAATAAAAAAATTACCAACTTACAGCCTCCCACTCATAACCAGAACACTGATAAGTGGTGTCTAGACACATCATGTTTTATACTAATTCTATACAAAATGCACCGGCGACAATATAAATAGATTGTTTTATTCAATTTTTATAATTAGTATGTTATGATGTATCGAGCTAAATCGGTGCAACTAGGTTTATTACGTAGACTTTCTCTAAATTATACATGTTTCTTAATATTATCATCACACACCCCTACATTTTGAGTTGGGTTATGAGTGTAGTCACTGCCTGCGTGGCAGAACTTACAAACACAACTCACAATTTGTATACCTCATGCCCTTAACAAATTGCTTTATGACCTAAACCGAAACAAACAAACCAATGGATGGATAATCTAGTTGGCCTATATGTTTTATAATGGTCCATTTTTTCTCATTTACTATAATAATTGTGTTGTTTTTGTATTGTTATAATAGTTATCTCGACACTACGCGCTAATATATGTTGTTTACATACAAGTTTCTCTTTTAAGGTGACATTTTTACTTGCCGCACAAGATATTCAAAATCTACGCGATGACCCTGTTGATTATGACGGGTCTTTTGAAGATCGGGAATACTCAAAGCGTGTTGAACCGTGTCTAGGTTTACCATACACTCATGTATATCATTCGACATCCCCTCAACGATGAACTAAATGTGTACGATAAAGTATATGCATTTCTCGCAACCTACTAGTTAGGGTTTGGGTTTGCGCCCTTTATTTGTACTCATGACAAGACCAATCTTATGCAATAAGTAGGACATATTGTCTAACCACAAGCAACCAAGGGCGTCGGCACATAGACGATCGACCCCATGACGTGATACACACTTCTATCTATATCCAATAATCTATTTATTGGTGTGTGTATATACCCTAAAAAATATTTTGTTAGTTACACTCAAATAGAAAACAGGTAAAAAGGTGCTTGAGTGATTCAAATGTCACGTATATCAACAAAGGGTGTGTATGTGCATTGAATGTGACATTATGATATAATGCGGTATGTTCATTTGATGAATACTATAGCAACCTCACACGTCATATCAATGTCTACATCATGTAGAATGTACTATATAACAAGTATTGTTTATAAGACTATCCGTACTCTGACTTTGTGATGGTACCGTGGTGGTGCAAAACGCTGGGGCAAACCGCCCGTTGGGGCGTTATGGGGTGGTGTGAATCGACCTCTGTGAGCTACATAATGTTGGAGCACACCCGGTTTTCTCTTTTTTCATCAATCAAATAATTACATCTCGTCTCCTCTTTTAAAATAAAACAACACGTTCACACAACCATCATTCATAGTAGGGCTATTCAAAATGCTTGCGACTTGTAACTCGCTAAAAAAACTCAAAGTTGGCTCGATTATAAGTGACGGTTCACTGGTTAATTATTAATATCAATTATTAATTGATGGAGAAGCTAAAAAAAGAAGATTTATTATAAAAAACATGGCGTTGCTTGTTTAGATTCGAGCTCAAGCTAAACCTAGCTCGGCTTGGCTCGTGTTCACAGCCCTATTTTATACTATCATTAATCTCTTACACAAATTTTCACTATCACATCACATTTTTGCTGGACGCCTTTTTCTTGACCATCGCTTCACTACGAATGGCCGTTGTGCTATTTGGTACCCTTACATATGAGTGCACATTATGGGAAACACTATAGTGAGGTCATAATGGTTAAGAACATGTGATTTGACTATTTGAGTGATTGAATGTTGTGGTGGACCTTTTACTAGCATAGTGTATAGAGTTCACCACATAGAGTGCATATTTTTGCTTGGGGATTTCTAAGCTTTAAACCCGGATTAATTTAGATAGAAAAGAGATTAATACATGTATACTCTATTCGGTGTGTAATGATGAGTCGAAATTTATTCAGTTATTTGTATATTTTTCGGTGTGTGTTTTCCGGTGTGTGTTTGGTTTTGGTTCGTTTGATGCGTTTGATATCGGCTTGGTTGGGGTCACTATTACATGAAAATGAAATTGATACCCGAGGGATGCGATCCATAAAAACTAATAATTTCATGATATGGTTTTTGACCGAAATTAATAGCTCACTAGTCCGTGAAAACATAAGATCTTGTAGTTTAGCATAACAAAAACTTTAACAAATGGTGTTTCTTCTTAAATAATTTAAGACTTAAGTCTCATTAAATAAAATATATAAATTTAAAAATTGGATTAAAAAACGATTCTAAAAACTGCCCCTAGAAAAAAAAAGGAAGAAGAAATAATAAAAGGTATGTAGAGATTTCATGCTTTACTTGAGAGCAACTATATTCTCCCTTCCACAAATTAACATGAAATAACTTTCTATGTATATCAATATAATTACTAAATAATATTGCTATTGAATTGATAGTACACAACATTGTCCTCCTTTATTTTGAGTACATTCAACATTTTGGTCCACTCGTTGATCATGTTGTGCTACCTAATTCGCAATAAAGGTATAATCTTTACCTTAGAGTTATATATGTTATATGCTACAGAATTACTATCCGTTTGTTGACGCGTCGATAACGCTAGTGCACGGAACAGTTGTATTACACTACTATTGCTACAATGTAACGTAAGAAAAACGAAAAATACAATAAGATCGAAAACAACGTTAAAGTTTGAAGTTAAACGCTCAAAGTATCAAACATATGACCTAAATGTTATGTTATACGGTTGTATCCGTTATACCACAAAAGCTATGTTAATGGTGTTACATCTAGATAAAGAGAAAGAAAAACACTACAACAAAGAAAAAAAAATACATATGTTACATCTAGATAAAGAGAAGAAAAAAAACACTACAACAAAGAAAAAAAAAATACATAGGAGAACAACCCAAACACTTCATATGGATAAATGAGCTTTAAGAATTATTCATATTCATATCTATATAGGCACTTATTTAACTATGTGACTTGATGACAAAAAAATAACCGAATTTTGTTTTTTTATTTATATATTATTATGTGATAGAGAATCATTACTTTATAATTTGAAATAAAAAAAAAGTGAACTTCAAGAAATTAGGAGACATATAAGTCAAAGAGTGTTGAACATTTGAAAAGGGATGTGTTGGGCCGTAGCTTGCAAGCTAATGCAAGAATTTTAGGGGAAATAACTTTTCGATGAATTAAAATTAAACAATTAATTTCTCATGCATATTTTTCTTTCTAAATTATTACCGTCAGAAACTAACATATATATGTATGTTTTATTTATAAATTATTACCGTGAGAAACTAACATAATTTCTTATTTACATGAAGAAGTCTCAGTTAATTTTTGACGTATTAGAATTTAGAAATTACTTAAACTTATCTAAAATACATGTCGTGAAAAAAAGTAGTAACAGTTTATTATCCTTTAAATTTGTCAAATTTTGATTACATGCATGCTATTTAAAAGATGCATATATGCTGATATAAATAATCTTTCAATCATCTAAATAGTTTTTCAATAAATTAAGATGATATGATTATCTTTTCTTATTATTTTTTAATAGTTTAATATGATAAAATTGTCTTTGCTAATGATGTAATTAACTACAAGAAAAAAACTAACAAAAATTTAATGATGAAAATTCTTTAGAAATCTAATTATATAAACAATCAATTTTCTATTTAACTAAATTCTTAAAATTGTTCTTATTTTGTATGATTTGATATTTATTTTATTTTTGAAAACTTATATTGAACCTTCAAATCTAAATAATAATTCACTAATTAATTGTTTAAGCGTTATATCAGTGTCTGTGTTAGTATATATGTTGTGTATGTCCTCTATCACATCACGAAGACACTCTTCTGGTATGTATATGATGACATAAAAACTTTAAAAGTTGATTACATAGTGTTTTAAGCAATATTTTTATAATCACACCGACCATTGGCTAGTAAAACCGTTAAAACCAGCTTCGTAAACAATTATACAATTGGTGTCATAGATAATTTAAAAACTTTATCACAATTAATATAGAACAAAATAGGATAGGAATTTATTTTTCAATGAGGTTTTGTAATCTAAGTAATACATTAAGAAATGTGAAATCCGCTTCAACTATTCGTTTATTAAATGATCACAATATGATCTCGAGCTTGAGTGATAATTCCACTCCTTTCTTAATATTTTAAAGATGCAAATATTTCTAGATTACACAAAGCATAATCCTTCTTGGGTTATATGTTTTTTTAGCGGGTTTTTTTTTTTGTCGTCAATAGAAATTGAACCCTCACTATAAGGAAAATGCTAATCTTTATCCAACACCATGATATCATTAAACCGAAAGCCTTTTGGTTCTTGGGTTATTATTACAAAGACCGTGTTATCATACCTTTTGTACAAAATGGATTTTGTATTCTAAACTATATATGTACGTATGTACGTTAAATATCGGTAAATTAACATTAGTTATGATGCGATAGATACCGTCTATGTGATTCAGAAATCATAATTACGAGTGAAAAATAATACGAGAAGATGGATGATTGTACATTTATTACTATATTAGAGTGTGTTGATGGGACCAAATAATATGATGATGCTTGGGCGATTTACTTACGTTTTATTGCGTACAAGTTTCACTTACTCCCACTCACTCATGTGATCTTCATTCCTCTAAAATAAACAATATTATTGTTCATTTAAAATTATAAATAATAAAAAATATAAACTAAAATAGTAGGGATATTGAAGTTACACCAATCTTCCTAATTAGGGGATTTGCTCCTAATTCTAGTGGAAACCCGAAGAAAACTTAATGATTTAAGCTCAAGGAACAAATTCTCCACCCTATGCTTTTTATTTTGGAAAATCATCTCATCTCTTGCACGCTAAATAACCCAGATGGCCGTATGTATAATCGCCTGGATGATCTCCGTCGTTGTCTTATTTAACTTCCTCACCGCTTGATAATTGGCAAGATCCGCCACTAAGAATCCATAGATTTACCCAAAACCAATCCAAGATGAGACCTGGGCCCATATACCACAAGCAAAAACAATACATTGCGAGTATAAAATTAGTTAGGTTAAGAAAAAGAAAAAAAGAATAAAATATTAAAATAAACAAATTTATAGAAGGTTTATCAATCATATAGATACAATACAAAGCCGGTATAAAAAATTGATCTCTAAATTAAAAACTATAAACTTAATATCATATCATATTGATGTTAACAATATCATTCAAACATGGAAAATTGGATTTTAATAATATGAGTTTTAACTCATTGGCGAATAATAATACGAGTTTCAAAGTTGGTTGACAATAATACCAATTAATGAGGTGGGTGTCAATAATGATATGCCGTTAGTTTGAACCCTAACGGCGTTACAAATTTGCTGACGTGGCACCAATGAGTTTCAAACTCTTTTGTAACGCCGTTAGGGTTCAACTAACGGCATATCATTATTGACACCCACCTCATTAATTAGTATTATTGTCAGCCAACTTTGAAACTCGTATTATTATTCGTCAATGAGTTAAAACTCATATTATTAAAATCCAATTTTCCTTCAAACATCAAAACATTCTAACTCGATATTATATGTTAAAAGTGCTAGTCGTGTGTTGTGACAACGAGTTGGTGACGATACGACCTCAAATATCAATACATAAATAAAAGAAGGGCATTACAAAACCCAACATTTTAGCAAAAGACGATTTAATTTAAATAAAATGATAATATACATGTAAGACACCGACTTTATACAAAAATTAATAAGAGACAAAATGAAAGTGTAATCTATATATCTATATAATATATATGAAAAGATTGGATGCCACATGGCATCACCACAACGATCCATTCTGTGGTTTTCCCGCTCAAAATTTTTCCAATAAATGAAATTTGACTTTCATAATATAGTTATGATTATTCAAAAATAGAAAGAGTCTAATTACAAACTGTATAATTACGTCTTTAATTATATTTTTAAAAAGTCAAACACATTTAAAGATTGAATTGTATATCGTAAATGAGGGATTTGGATTTGAAAAAAAAAAAGTCAATTTTAAATCCAATGAGCCTTAAATATTGTAATTTCAAACAACTAAATTAATTCTTATGAATTTTTAATAGAGATATTATCGTTATAATTGCATTCTTAATTTTATTATTTTTTACAAACAATTATTTCTTAAATAAATATAATAATATAATTAATATCAATAATTTTTTTATTGTTTAGCTATACAAATTCCCAAATATATATATCATAAGGGTGTCCTTGAGTGGTGCTTATATCTACTCTTAGATTATTCATGCACGATTATAATCAAATGGTTTTGTTTTTGTGTTTGTTTTTTTAATTGAAGAAGGGTATGATACAAACTTTAATTTTCTCTTAAGTTTTAGAGATTATACTAATGTTTATATCAATTTTGTATATTTTACTAGGAAGTGAAAGTGACTCATTGTAGAAGAACCATTGAAACTTTTAACTTAGATATTTGTAATAAAAAAATTATTAGATGATATAAAGAATCATTAGTACATTTTAGTTTTGATTTTTTTAAATGCCGCCGTACGATGCACGGGTTTTAATTATCGAATTAGATTTATTATAATATTATTTATTTTTTAAAAAACCACCCGTGCGTCGCACGGGTATCAAAAACTAGTAAGCTATACGTAAACATAAAAATATTAATTTTAAACTAGAAAAACCAAAATATAAAAGAAATAAAGAAAAAACAAAAGAAAAAAAAGTTTACAAAAGTAAAAAGTAGAAAATAGAAATGGAAAAACATAATTGGAAATGCGATACCTACAAGATTTAAACTTCGAATCTTATGAGGTTTTTATCACTAACTCGCATGAAATACGGAATGAGTTTTCACCGAACTTGTCAAAATGCTTTGGTTTCGAGAATATAATCAAGAGGATTCATCTTTCAACAATATATAAAAAAAAGGTGTTTATTAATTTGGGACAGGGATGCAACGATAAATCATCCACTCTTGAGATTCCCATCGATCAATTGTTGTATGATTTGTACTTTCGTTCTTCAACATAGAGAGAGGCCCTTACCACTAGAGTGTGGGACACAAATTATTATATGCTTTCATGGTTTTGAGTTGGATGTATAATAGATTACATGGTTGTATAAGGCTGGGCGGAGTGGAAGTGGGTTTGTCACGTGGTTTCCGCGGCTTAAGCCACAACATCGCCGACAACCATGCGGCTAGTGCCAACGGCTTAGGAACACGGCTACAAGTAGCCGTTGATGCTTTATTGATTTCGAGAAAGATTTAGTTGTTATTATGAATCGGGATGTATTAAGTTGACACTAAATGTTTTCGTAATGTTTTGTAAAAACTAAAAAACTGAAGTAATTTATTGTATTTATAATTAATATTATTAAGTTATCTTTTTAATAACAAAAAATAATTAGAATAGTCAAATTTGTAAAAAGACAATTTTTTTCGTTTGAACTTTTAAAATTTTATGTAAAATAAAAGTTTGTTATCAATGTATTATATTATAATATAATATAGATAAAAAGAAAAGAGAATCGGAATTGTAGAAATCGAGGATGAAGACCCCTTGTAAGTATCTCCTCTCTCGGACTTTCCATTAAGATCATCAGGATTCTTATAGTAGAAAGTTTATGGTGTATTTGGAAAGCAATAAACGACAAGATGTTTGAAAACGAAAAGACTCACCCACATAAGGTTGTAGAGGTGATCAAACTTTCCACTTTTCTTTGGATCAAGAACCCGGAAAAAGCTAATGATCTAAACTGATATTGTTGGTCTAGTTGTTCACGTATTTCCTCTTATTATATTTGTTTTGTTCCTTTTCTTCGGTCTAAACTGGTCTTGTGGTATAATTGTGTCACATATTTCCTCTAAATCAAATCAAGTATGTGGATTATTGATAAACTTTGAGTGAATTTGCATGGGATTTTGTTTAGAGGTCATCAATCATCATTGATTTAAATTGATAGATTACTGTTAGGACTAGTTTGCGTATGGATCTAAAGTTTCAATAATCAATACAATAATTATGAATATTAATGAAAAAATAGTGGCTTTTAACTAAAATTAACATAGAATGGTAATTGATCAATTGATTGATGAAATTGACTAAAGATGAGAGGTTTTAAATTACCCGTTATACTTGCATAAGTTTTTCTGAACTTTAAACTTATGGGAGATGAATCGGTGATCAAACCAATTTTGGTCTTTTGAAACATGTGACTCGTGTTGGGTTAAGTTGAGTAACGTAAGCTCAAATACACTCTTAGAGTCTTAGATGTGATGCCTAAACATGACCAAATGAACGTCATACTTGATTTAATTTAGATTGATTATACAAATACTTAAATTGTCATTTGGGTTGTAGCCCGGGAGTTCGTATGAAAGTTGGATTGATTGCCCTATCTAGCGAAATATTTCTAAGCTAAATCCGTCATTATATTAAGTTGTTATCCCGTCTCAAGATGTTCTTTTATTTGTTGACAATATCTTCCAATCTGTCTAAACAGGATCTGAAGTATCTGTTTTGTTGGGTAGAATGTTTTCTGTCGTGGGTTATCAACTTACTCTTAGTACCGAATGAGTTTTTTTTTAAAAAAGAGTCATTTCTACCAAAAAAAGGTTTCATCACTTCTATTTAAGTTAATTATGTGTCTACAGATGATTTGACCGACCCTGCTCCTGCTATGACATTTGCACATTTAGATGTTACTATCGTATTATCAAGAGGATTAGCCGCCATGGCCGACCCAATAGGCCAAGCAGCCCAAACAAGGGATTCAGTATGACATTCTCGGATTATCCATTTGATTGTACCGACCCGTTTGTCAATTCTTGTAATCTCGATTGATTTCAATAAAGATATGCATTTCAGTCTATTGTTGTTATTTCATTATTCACGTTAAGTTTGTTGGTTATATCATTTTATGCTAATTCTAAATTCAATTTACAAGTTGTTTTTATTAATCTGGATGAATCAAGACTCATACAATGTTCATACGTACGCCAATTGTGGGCAATACGAGTTACACACACGATAGACTACGGGTATTGTGTTATGGAGATGATATTAAAAAAGGAAAAATAAAAATAAATGAAGTTTCTGATTTTAGACCCGCCGCGACACGTGATAGTGATGCTCTTAACTCGTAGTGACACGCGAGGGCATTCTTGTCCAACACGTTTGACCGCGTCGCCACACCACGCGACGAAGGGACTAGGGCCCTGTGCGAGCCTCATTACCGACAAACACGTTTTTCTTCAATTTTGGTTATGAATTTTGGCTAAATCAATCACGATTTTCACTCAATTTTTATTCAGTTTTCAATCCCATTTAACCCCTAATGAAGTTGGACGACCATATGATCTTATTCACAATCGAATTCAATTCTAACTGATCTCAAATTGATTCCTTTCAAAATAATTCAAATATCCATAATCTTCTCCTATCAAACTCGAACCCTACGGTATCCCTCCACTATAAATAGACCAATGCCCTCTTCCTTGACCTGTGCTGGTAAATTACTCTAACAATTTCGGATTCTCATTCACGATTTCAAAAGTTGTTGCAATTCATTTTGACCGACCGATTTCAAAGTCTTCTCCTCTGATTTCGGGTAATTTTTTTCACCATCATCTTTGTTTTATAAAGCTCTTCAATAGCCTTCTGTTCTTTTTCTGTTTTTTGAAGAGCAATACGAAAAGTCAACCAATTCGTTCTTAATCTAATTGGGGATTTTATTCTTTAAACAATTAAACATTATCAATTTGGTTTTTAAGCATTCTAATCAGTAGTTAGGGTTCTTCATGATGTTTCAATGGCTTAAAAATTGACTTTTAAGCATAAAGTTCGATTCTTTATCATATATCAATTTTTTTTTTTTTTTTTTTTTTGAACGGCAAAGAAAACTTAAATAACCAACCATGCTGTCTAGAAAAGCCTAGACAAACAAGAAACAACAAAATTACACAAACAGAAGAGGGTTATCTAACCACCTACTTCTAGACATATTCAAAAACTTAACTCTACAAGACATAAACGTATAAGAAAAATGTACAATAGAATTAATAATGGGAATAGGAGATAGATCGTTTCTCCGATGAATAATCTCGTTCCTCGCCTTCCAAATGAGCCAATACATGATTCTACAAATGCCGTTAATAAGAACCTTTCGCCGCTTGTTAAAAGTAGCTAAATCGATCCACTCGAAGACCTGCCTTGGAGAGCCGAAAGGGATGTCTATACCCAGCCAACTACGGACTGAGATGAGAACATTGCGAGTCTTGTAGCAAGAATCAAATACGTGAGCTGTAGTTTCCAAATTAGTATCACAAAAAACACAACGAACATCGTTAATAGGGATGTCCTTTTCTAATAGCTTGGACCGCACCGGAAGCCTATCAAGTAATAAACGCCACACGAACACATTCACTTTTTTCGGAACCGCTTTATTCCAAGAAGTTTTAGTATTATTTCCCGGAAGACTTGCTTTTTCAATCACTTTCCGAACATGACGAACCTCAAAAAAATTATTACCATCAAGATCCCAACCCCAAGTGTCCCCACCCGCCCCCATCACGAACCCATTAAGCTTCGATCGCAGCCTATTCCATTGAGTTTCTTCCACACCACCTCGAAGGTCTCTTCTCCAATTCCAAACCCGAATGGTGCCAATGATCCTATCCGAGACTTTACAATCCTTTTTATTTTCAAGGGCATAAAGTCTAGGAAATAAAGAAGCTAAAGAAGAGTCCTCCAACCATGTATCCGTCCAAAAATGAGTACTAGATCCGCAACCAATTTGTCTCTTGAAAACCGAAGCCGGAACCATATTTCGAGCATGAAGATCACCAAAGTTTTTGCAAATACCATTCCAGACCCCATTACCCCGAGAAGCTTTAAGAACCGACCCCAACCCTTCCCTCCCCCCATGAATGGAACTAATGATTTTAACCCAAAAAAGGTTACTATTAGATAAAAATCTCCATTTCCATTTGAGAAGAAGAGCCCGGTTAAGGGAATCAATACTACCCACACCCAACCCGCCCCTATCCCTTTCCACCAAAATATCATCCCATTTAACCCAATGCATATTATATTTAGACTCATTCCCACCCCAAAAAAATTTTGCCCGAATACCCTCCAAAATGTCCCGCACACCCTTAGGAACCCGAAAAATAGATATAAAATAGATAGGGAGAGAGCTCAATACCGAAGAGATTAATGTCAAGCGACCCCCTACTGAGAGAAGGTTAGCTTTCCATTTGGCTAAGCGTGACCGGAATTTGTTGATGATAGGAACCCAAGCCTTGATATATTTCATATTGTCCCCGATAGGAATACCCAAATACGTGAAAGGAAAGGACCCGACTTTGAAACCATAGGTATGAGCTAAAGATCCGACCACCGAGTTCTCCACACCACACCCAAACAAGATAGATTTCGCATTATTCAATTTAAGACCCGAACCTTCAAAGAACTCGTTCAAGATCCGGTTAATCACTTCCAAGTTGCTAGTCGACCACTCTCCAACGAAAATCACATCATCGGCATAAAAAAGATGAGACACCGGGACTTTATCCTTACCCACCAAACACGGTTTATAGTTGCCATTCTCCACTTCCCTATTAATAATAGCATTGAGCCCCTCCATAGCCAAAATAAACAAGAACGGAGACATAGGATCACCTTGCCTAAGCCCTCTTTCAATGATAAATTCTTTCGTAGGACTCCCGTTGACCAAAACCGAAGAAGTGGCCGAGCTTAAACACGACTTTATCATCTCACACCAACTCGAATGAAAACCCATCTTTTCCATAACCGCAATCAAATAATTCCAATTCAAAGAATCATACGCTTTGGCAAAATCAACTTTAAAAAGGAGCATCTTCTTTTTTTTAGACATAGCCCATCTAACCACCTCATTGAGAACCAAAGGGCCATCCAAAATTTGTCTACCGCCTATAAAAGCCGATTGAGTCGAATTAACCAAACAATCAATACTAACCGCCAACCTTTTAGCCAATATTTTAGCAATGATTTTGAATTGGATGTTGATAAGACTTATGGGACGAAAATCAGAAATCAACGTAGGATTCTCCACCTTCGGGATTAGAGTGATGAACGATGAATTACACCCCCGAGGAATACGTTTCTTATCAAAGAAAAAAGAAACAAATTCCATAATCTCATTAGCTAAGTAACCCCAATGATGTTTGACAAAGGCAAACGAGAACCCGTCCGGACCCGGGGCTTTATTACTACCACATTCCCATATAGCATCATGAACCTCCCCTAACCCCGGACTCCTACAAAGGTCCTCCGCCACCCAAACCGAAAGCTTACTAAATCGCAGCCCATCAATCGACCAGCCACCAATCGGACTTGAAGCTTTAAAACGAGTACTATGATAAGTAAAAAATGCATCCTTCACTTGAACCGGATCATCCAACCACATCCCATCTACCTTAATGCCCCGAACCGCATTCACACGTCGACGTTTTTTGAGATACGCATGGAAAAATTTAGAATTCTCATCCCCCTCCAACACCCATTTATTTTTAATTTTTTGAGATACTTCAAGGAATTTACATTTTTCAATCTTGTTAAGATCAAGTAGAATATCTCCCTTTTGCCGGTTAAGCTCCTCCACATTGGCCCCCAACTCCATTTCTAGCTCGACATCTTTCAATTTGTTTTTAAGAGCAACAGTAGCTCCACAATCCTTTTCACTCCTTTCTTTATTCCACACTTTAAGATCTTGTTTAAGTAACTTCAATTTCTCTTTGAACTTGATGAAGCGATTAGAATGTCTTGCATGCATAGGATCCTCCCAAGCCTTTTTAACAACCTCCTCATACCCATCTAAGTTGATCCAAAAATTATAGAACTTGAAAGGAATAGGACCATAATCAACTTCTCTAACCCCAAGCAAAATAGGACGATGATCCGCCACCTTGTCACCAAGAATAACCGCCTCTAAACCCAATATACTTTGTCCAAGAGAGGATGAAATTAAAAATCTATCAATTTTACTTTGTTGAAGCCCATTCGCACTCATTCTAGTGAACTTGAAACCCCCGAGATTGACATCCTCTAAGTCTCTAGCATCAATGAAATCATTAAAGTCCTCCGCCTCCCTTCTATTAAATTCAACGCCAAGTCTTTCATGATCATACCTAGAAACATTAAAGTCTCCAAATATAATATATTCACCCGGATTAGCACTCATGAAAATAGAAATAAAACTCCATAGGTCTCTTTTAGCACGGGTTGCTTGAGGAGCATAAACCACAACCATATAACAACTAACTTGAGTTTGAACCCACTCCCCTTTGATAACAAGCAAATTATCATACTCCCAATGATCAATCTTAATAAAGAAACTCGGATCCCAAATAGCCACAATTCCTCCCGATCTACCATTGGCGCTAGCACAAACCCACTCGAAATTCACTCGGATCCCAAATAGCCACAATTCCTCCCGATCTACCATTGGGCTCACAATTCCTCCCGATCTACCATTACCATTCCAGTTAATACATATATTTTATGTTGATTAAGGTTAAGAAAAGTGTGGTTAATTAAAATACTTTAGTGGTAGTATTTAAACATAAAATATATGTATTAACTGGAATGGTAAATATACCGGTAGTTAAGTTTATGTCTAGTATTGATATTGCATGTAAATTCAGATATATCGTTAGACCCAGATGCCTACATGCAAAGACTTAATGAGAGTGTTATAACATATTAGGCCAAATCATGTCTAGTGACATCTAAAAACTTTCATTATTTATCATTCCAAATTATTTTTATCACATTAATATATCTAGGACACATCCCCAATTACTTACAAACATAGGAACCTTAGCCACTTAATCCTATTATTCATTTAGTCCATTGTTTCCATTAGGGTGATCTTCGAGGTTATCATACTCACACTCGGGTGCTATTTTTCTCTTACTCAATTCTACTATCATGTGATTATTCATAGACTCTTTTTCCTTTTAATGTTTTGGGTGTAACATATATGTTATATCCAAATTCTAAATCTATGTGATTCTATGCTTGTCTTGTTGGGTTTTACGACGGATATCTGGGTTTCCGGTCTAGTAATTTTTAAATTTTTATTAAAACACGTTTACACACATATATATATATATACATACATATATATATATATATATATATATATATACTAGGATAGAACCCGTATGTAATACGGGTTGAATCATTAAAAATATATATATAAATGATAATTATGCATACCCTTCTTATTACCAGAATAACGTATTACATTCCATTAGATAAAAAACTAAAGTTATAATTCATAATATGGTATTGGTGACTTTACTCTCTTTATAAAAAATATATATTTAGGACATGTCTGTACTTGTATATTAGGAAAATGCAAGATAAACTTGATCATGTTTAAAAAACAATCAAACCCTCAATAGCGACTAACTTGAATTATGAATTGACAAACTTGAGACTTTAGGTCTGTATAAAAAGTTAGATGAGTATAAAGTTTTATCAAAATTATAATGAGCACATATTAAGTGTTGAGTATAAAATTTAAATTATAATCAAAAGATTATAATGTTGTTATCAATAAAAAATGTTATGTTCATATATATTAGAAAACTTACAATTGTATTAAGCGCGATGTCTAAAATTTCCAAATTGGATGAACATGGCTCATTTGATATGGTAGGAAAAACTATTTAATATTGGATATTATAAACATGATTTTTAACGGCAGTGGCGGTAGAAACCGGACGGCAACACCGGGACGGGAACACCGTCGCGTATCGTGACGGTCGGCCGAGAGTCACTCACAACCCGCGAGGGTGGGAGTGAACCAAACACCAGCTCGACGGCGGTGGAGCGGTGGTCGGATAAAGCGAACATTGACACGGGGACTAATTTTTCAGTTACATGATACCATTCCATTTTTTCTTGTATATTGTGTATGTGAGCCTATTTACTCATTGAAGAACATTTAGATTCACATTGCTCAGATAGAACATTTTCAATTGTTGATAATGCTGTCTATCATTTTGTGTTCGCACTCGATTGTTTGATAACTTACCGTTTTGTTGTGTTAAAAGCATGTATTTTTAGTTTTTTATTTCTTCTGTTTAATCGGGTTTAAAGAAAGAATCTCTGATGATCTACGAATTCCACAAGTCGTAACACACGGGAGGTAAAACTCTAGTAGAAGTTTATCATTAGAAATAAAGAATACTTAACAAAACAAAGTGAAAGAACATCTTAATCCTATACAGATTCTGTACATCAAAATTAATAAAAATGATAATGTTACGTTTATTTGATAATTTAGGAAAAGGAGTTTCTCTGATCTCGTAAAATATAAAGAAAAAGCGAAAAGAAAAAGAGCTAAAGAAAACAGGTAGGCCCAACAATTATTTATTCCACAAAGTATTGACTCGAAGTTCGGCCCAAGTTTCTTGACGTATCGTGAACATGAAGTGTTCATTAAGCCCAAAATATTGCCTATTTTGAATAACCACTTTCTATAATTTAATTTACCAAAAAAATAAAAATAATAATGGTTTTCAAAGTGAAAGAACATCTTAATGTGTATTTATTTATATGTTCTAATATGACGCATAAAATGGTTATATAAGTATAAAATTTATATTGCCGTTTTTCAATCTCTCCAAAATTCATGCGCTAGACGCCTATAAAAATCATAAAAAGCATTTGTATTTTTCTGAACCAATTATGTAAAAAGCTGTAAAAATCGTAAAATGTATTTGTATATTTCGCATTAATTGTAATACATAAAACGATTACATAACATCAAATATAGTTTTTTTTTTTTTTAAATTAGAAAAAAAATCAAGTAAAGTTGATGTAGTGGTTAAACTCTTATCTTATGACTTATGAAGTTATGGTTAAAGAGACCTAGGTTCTACTCCGATTCAAACCACTTTATGAGATATTGGTGGGCAATGAAAGATTAAGCATTGTGTTTGA
This sequence comes from Deinandra increscens subsp. villosa, assembly GCA_039602395.1. Classification (NCBI taxonomy): domain Eukaryota; kingdom Viridiplantae; phylum Streptophyta; class Magnoliopsida; order Asterales; family Asteraceae; genus Deinandra; species Deinandra increscens. Next base: position 8,735,830 of record JBCNJP010000020.1, read on the forward strand.
TCCTGAGTCAGAATGAAGGGTTTACGGACTTGTCCGGATTCCCGCCCCATGGTGCAAATATTGGGGGCGCTCCCGGGTTCCCTCGTTATAAGGTTTGGACTGGAGACAATGGATAGATCCAAAGTAACCAGTCCCGAGTCGGATTGTCAATAAAAAGAAAAACGATTACATAACCACGTACCCCACTATCATTCTATCTCTCATATCATCAATGCACCGCGTACATTTATAGTTCTTAACTTGAGTCAAATATGAAAATAACGTAGCCATTTATATACAAGAGGATGAATGGATGCCAAATGAAAATTCACTTGTGAGAATTATGAGAACTTATATTTATCATATATTAACACTAGGTTTGTAACTCATTTATTATACTGGTTGTTACAAAGTCAATTGGATAGTAAGTGTTACAAATTTAATAGTAATTATTAAAGGTAACACCTACTTCTTCTTTATCTTTATTACATGTAAAAACAATTGAATTATATTATTGTAGTTTGATAGTATAATTTACTTTTCCCAATGTTTTTATCTTTGTTTTTAAGCATAACAAAGACATTCAACTATAAAATATGAAAAATTAACTAAATGAAGATTCTAATATTTGAAAATTCTTAACGAAGTACCAAAGGTGGCTTAAAGGTAATTTAAATGAAGCTAGCGCTTTAGGCCCCTATTTCAATAGGGCCCTCAATCTAATTACAAACAATAACTGATATATATTTTAGATGGTTTAAACCTTTTACAATCTCACAACCATAAGTGTGATATATGTTTTAATGGGCCCCTAGACTTTTAGTTTGCTTTAAGCCTCCAAAACGATTAAGATGCCTCTGCGAAGTACTTTTTAAATTAGAAACTCGTTTATTACATTGGTAGAAGAATGAAAATGATACAGTCCATAAATATCCAAATATTTCTTATAATAAAATTTACATATTATGTATAATAATAATAAATAAAAGCTTAGAGTTATAATTGATAAATATCCAAAATACTTATTTGTAAATTTGATATTATATTGATAAATATATCATATTTATCTAAGATTAATGGAATTTACACTTCGAGTGTTGATTTTAACTTTTGATTTTGACAAGCACACACTACACTAATAAAATTCTTGTTGTATACCTGTATATTTAAGGTTGTTAAACTAAGTATCACTCATCTTTAATCTTTAAAACCGATAAAATTTTATAGAATTAGGTTAAAAAATTCGGGACAACTACGTATATTCCCCAAAAACTAATCATTTGTATATTTGCCTAGCCTATAACTTTTGATGCATATTTCTATATATTTTTAATCTAAATTGCATATTTATCAAATTTTTATTAGTTTTTTTTTAATAAATAGACAAATTTACACTTATTTCCTCATACATAAATTGCATATATATATATATATATATATATATATATATATATATATATATCATTTCTTTCCAAACATCATAAATTACCTAAAAACCCTAAACACTTACCTTTATCCCATAACTCCTAAACGCTAAAACCTATCCACAACAGTGTTAATTCCTGGGTCATGGATTTTGGTGTTTCATTTCACTCTACCCACAACAGTGAAGCATTGCAGAATCCGAAGCAAATTGATTTTGGCAAGGTAAGATTGGCGAACATTAATGTTACGGGCATATGTGACTTAGATGGTTCATGGGTTAAAGAGGTCAGGGTGATTCCAAGCTTTAAAAAACATTTGATTTCCGTTGGGCAGTTGGATGAACATGGACATAAGGTTAAATGCGGAAACGGATAGTGGAATGTTATCAAGGAAAATCTAGTCGTGGCTCGAGGAAGAAAGAGAGGTTCCCTATATATGGTTAGTTTAATGTCTGAGGGAAAAACCATCCCAGTTTAGAAGAAGACCAAAGTCAAGTTCACAGAGTCTAGTGGGCAGAATACGGTTTATTTTTATTTTTATTTTTAATTTTTTTGGCTGGAGATAACCCAGAACCACATGTCAGATTCAGGTTAAGCATACTAAGAAAGGTTATGTAAAATATGTCAAGGGTTTTTGTGGCAGTGGGAGCACGAGTTGTGCTTTAGTCAGAGTTACCGCCAGACGACCGTTTGTTAAGAGAATCAGTGTACCACTGGTTAAAGCATCTTCGTTTGATTACATGCTTAATGTGTAGAGTGTTGTTTGTTCTCATGGTATCTCAGGATCCGACAGTTCATTTCAGTGGGAGTCGGTTGGGTGAAGGACAAGTCAGGGGTAGTTCTTGCCATGACTTATACGTTGGAGCCCGGGGGAGCTTCAACAGGCCTTCAGGTTAACTGATGAAAAAACCGTTGTAGCCAAGAGGACTAATGAGCTAGGATCACTAGACGTACAAGTGTTACAGCGGATGGCAGTGAAAGATGATCAAGTCTCCAAGTGGGAGATTGTTGGGTTTTTGAAACCTTGATTGGGCTCGGTGGCTTGAGCCCGTAATTGACCGGTTTATTTTTTGTAACCGTAATCTCACCTCTATTTGAATTCTCACCGTCTTTGTAATTCTAACGACGCGTAAAGTAGAACAATAAAATAATACCCTGGTTGCAGTCTATGAACGTAGATCACATCGACCGAACCACATTAAATCTAGCATGTTCTTTATTCTTCTGCATTGATTGTTCGTGATTGTGTGTGAGTATATACGGATCCTAACAATAACTACGTCACAAATTCAATTTTTTTTAAAAAAATTATGTCATTAGAAAATATATACGGTTTTAAATAAAATTTATTGTGTTATGTTGATAAAAAGGCATGGTTGAACCAAAGACAATCGAGTTCTAATTCCAATTAACCAATTAGGAAGATGTTCAAATGAGAAGTTTGTTTTGGGTAAAAAGGATAAGAAGAAAATTTAGCAATTGGATCTTGATCTAATAAAAAAGGAAGGAGGAGTATTTTACTATTAGCCCTTTTGTTGACTTTTTATCTATTCCCCCACTTTTTTAAACATTCATAACTTTCACATACGATATTAATTTTTTTTTTAAATTACACAATAAAAATGAGTGTTTTTTATCTTTAAAACACGTATAGTGTTGCTATATAAATAATTAAAAAAAAATCACCCTTTCGATTTTTGACACAATGTTCAGATTATTGTGTCATTATGTTATAATGTTCGGATCATTGTGTCATTGTGTCAAAAGTATATATATTTTGTGTTGCTATATATAAAATTAAAAAAAACTACTTTTTCGGTTTTTGACACCATATGACACAATGATCTGAACATTTTGACACAATAATACAACGTCACAATGACACAATGATCTGAACATTTTGATAAAATCGAAAGAGTGAAAAAAATAAAAAATTTTATATAGCAACACTATACGCGTTTTAAAGATAAAAAACGTTCGTTTTTATGGTGTAATTTTTTTTTAAAAATAATATCGTATCAAGAGTTATGAAGGTTTAAAAAATGAGGGAATTTGATTAAAAGTCAAAAATATCATTCCCTATTTTATTTTCTTTACTTTTTCTCTCTAATTTACCCAGGAAAATTTTTAGCCATAGATCTTCATTTAATTGAAGATCTAATGACTATGATTCCTTCTTATCCTTCTTATCCTTCTTATCCAAACTAAACTTTCATAATAACCTCACCCTAACCAATTAAACGTCCCTAATTAATACTCTTACGTAAATTCTATGTTTCACACTTTAGGAGGCCACGACATCTTTAATTCAAATATCATTCCAATAATTAATTATTGGAAACGAGAGGTCATATAACATGCCAATCATCAACGGGCAGTTCTCTCAATGATATCCAAGGGCGGGTCAAGTTTCTAACTGGCTGACTGAGAGGTCTTTAATCCTCACAGATGATTTTCTGACAGTGATTCAGTTTTCCTCTAAATTGGTGTCTTGATTGAGTATAAGGCTGATATACGAGCTTTCCCGTAAAGGACGTGTCAGTCTCTATCACCCCAAGATTGAGATGATCGGATGAATGATATAATGCCCCCATTAGTAATCTGAATCGCCATTAAAAAAAATATATAACATGCCAATCGAGCAAATGGTGACACATGCAAGCTTACAAGAAGGATAAACAAAGAATTTCATGTGTGGACCTGGTATATATACTACTAATCCTCCGTCCAAAACCTCCATAATCAAAAGTCATCAAAGCGTTTTCATGGGCCCCTCATTTTTTTAAATCATATCTGCAGTCTCATAAAATTGGCACAGCCTCTTCTTCTTGATATGTTAATCTTTTTTCAGTACAAAATAAAAACAAACATATAAACTAGTAATCGGAAGATACTCCTAAAAACTCTCCTATGCAAAAGGCAATAATATATTTTAAGAGTAGGAAGGAAATGGTCAAATAAAAGGGGAAGATATGAGATATAATTTGATGTTCTATATGATTTCAAGTATAAAGGTTGGTATTGAGAGAATAGTTGTTTGAATTGATGTGTTTACAATGAGGAACAATACAAGAATTTATAATCGATGGTCACAAGCAAAAAGGAAATAAAAATCAATTACAACCAATTTGTAAGGCTGTGTTTTACTAATTGACAGCTCGGAGATTGATCCCTTTGATTGCTCTATAAGACTTTTCTTTTCTAACACTCCCCCTCAAGTTGAATAGTGGGGTTTCCAATATTCAGCTTGACCAAAAAATCACTAAGGATTCTTCCGTTAACAGCTTTAGTTAGTATATCGGCTAATTGATCTTTAGACGAAACAAATGGTAATTCAACTATTCCAGCTTCCAGCTTCTCCTTAATGAAATGTCTATCAACTTCTACATGCTTAGTGCGATCATGTTGCACTGGATTTTCAGATATTTGAATTGCCGCTTCATTATCGCACATGATTTTGCTAGTTTTGCTTGGTGGATAACCGATTTCAGTCAAAAGCTTTCGTATCCATAGCATCTCTGCAAGCCCTCGTGCTACTCCTCGAAACTCTGCTTCTGCACTAGATAGGGCCACCACTTTTTGTTTCTTGCTTCTCCATGTAACCAGATTTCCCCCTACTAGCATAAAGTAACCAGAAGTTGATCTCCGGTCCCCTTTGTCTCCTGCCCAATCTGCATCGGTATATCCTTGTATCTCTAAATGTCCGTTTGTTTTAAAGAGGATGCCATGTCCAATTGTTCCCTTGAGGTATCTCATAATTCTCCACACGGCTTCCATATGATGTAGTTGTGGTTGATGCATGAATTTGCTCACCACTCCTACCGCATATGCTATATCTGGACGAGTGTGTGATAAGTAGATTAGTTTTCCCACCATCCGTTGATACCTTTCTTTGTCAGCTAGTTTTGCTCCTTCTATCATTTTAAGATTATGATTCACCATCATTGGAGTATCCGCGGGTTTGCAGTCGACCATCCCTGTTTCAGCTAACAAATCAAGAATGTATTTCTTTTGACAAATGAAGATCCCTAGCTTAGATCTTAGTACTTCAATTCCAAGGAAGTACTTAAGTCTACCCAAGTCTTTCATCTCAAACTCTGCGAATAAATTTTTCTTTAAATTAATCATCTCCTCTTTATCATTCCCTGTGATGATCATGTCATCGACATATATTATCAGACATGTTATAAGCTTGTTTCGTTTTTTGAGAAAGAGAGTGTGATCTGAATTGCTCTGTTTGAACCCGTATTTTTTCATTGCTAACGTGAACCTGCCAAACCAGGCTCGTGGAGATTGCTTTAGCCCATATATAGATTTCTTTAGCCGACATACTTCTCCTGTTTTGAAGCCGTTGGTGAATCCTGGAGGTGCTTCCATATACACTTCTTCTTTTAACTCCCCATGCAAAAAAGCATTCTTCACATCAAGTTGATGAAGTGGCCATCCTTTGTTTGCAGCAACCGAGAAGAGGACCCTGATTGTGTCAATTTTGGCTACAGGAGAAAAAGTCTCTGAGTAGTCAACTCCATATGTCTGAGTGTAACCTTTAGCCACTAACCGCGCTTTATACCTTTCAATAGTTCCATCTGGTTTATGCTTAATAGTAAAAACCCAACGACATCCCACTGGTTTCTTTCCACAAGGCAAGATACATTTTTCCCATGTTTCACTTTTCATCAATGCATACATCTCAGTATCCATTGCGTCCTTCCAGTTTTCTGACTCTAAGGCTTGCTTCACAGTTGAGGGAATTTGTTCAGAATATAATGATGAAACAAACGCCTTTGCCTCCCTAGTCAAATTTCCCTCAGCAACATTTCCGATTGGATATCTTGAACCCCTTGTCTCCTTTACAGGAGAGTACCGTTTAGGTGGAACTCCCCTGTTTGCTCTCGGAGGTAGCACATATTTCCCTGATGTTTCTTTAGTTGGTAGTTCGTCCTGATGTGGGATTATATCATCTTGTTCTGTCTGTTCTGTTAATGTCTCATGCTCGATGTGATCAGAGATAGTATGTTCAATGGATTGATTATCAGAAGAGTGAGTATTACTTACCTTGGACATCGGGCTAGGAGGATCATCTTCGGTGGCACCGAGGATTGTTGATTCTGTGGATTGTGTTGAGGTATTGGGTGACTCACTATTAATACTGTGATTAAGTTCGTTGGTGGAGAGATACTTTAGCCAACTCAGTGTATCTACACTTTCCTTCTCCCCCTGACCATTATGTTGGGAGTGGTAGTAGTACTCTGTTTCAAGAAAGTCACAATTCATAGTGATGAACATGTGACGAGTTTTGGGGTTATAACATCTGTAACCTTTTTGATTTACTCCATAGCCAACGAATACACACTTCTCTGCACACGGGTCAAGTTTGCTTCGATTTATTTTGGGTATATGGACAAACACGGAACATCCAAAGATCCGTGGTTGAAGAGTAAGAGGAAGGGGTATTTTGGTGAATTTGGATAGGGTTTGTAATGGGGTTTGAAGCTTTAGAATTTTGGTTGGGAGCCGATTGATAAGGTAAGTAGCAGTTGCTAGGGCTTCGGGCCAAAAAGATTTAGGAACTTGAGACTCAATCAAAAGAGCTCGAGTAATTTCTAATAGAATTCTATTTTTGCGTTCCGCAACTCCATTTTGTTCTGGAGTATGTGGACAGGAAGTTTGATGAACTATTCCCTTTGTTTGAAGGAAATGCTCCATTGATGAGTTGACAAACTCACCTCCATTGTCAGATCGAAGAATTTGAATATTCTTTTGAAACTGAGTTTGAATCATGGAGTAGAATATGGTGAATTTGTCAAAAACTTCTGATTTGTGTTTTAAAAAATAAACCCAAGACATTCGGGTACAATCGTCCACAAATAATAAGAAAAAACGAAAGTTTTGACCCCCGATAATTGGAGCAGGGCCCCAAACATCTGAGTGTATTAGTGAAAAAGGCAAATCAACTCTTGTGTTATTTGGTTTAAAGGTTTGTCTATGACTTTTAGCTAACACACATGTCTCACAACTTAACGTACTACCAGAAGGAAATAATTTTGGAAAAAGGATGTGTAGGTAACCCTTAGATGGATGCCCTAGTCGTCGATGCCACAACCACGCTTCCCGTCCGGTTGTTCCATGAGCCAACATCACAGTACCTTGCTGAGTCACTTCATCCACATAATACAATCCTTGGCGTTCAGTGCCACGCCCAATGATCGCTCCTGTCCTGATATCTTGTAAGATACAAAAAGTAGGATGCATTAGAACCGTGCAATTAAGTTCTTTTGTCACATGACTAATTGATAGTAATTTATGGGACAATGATGGAATATATAAGCAATTGGAAAGTTTCATGGTTGGGGAAATTTCAATTGTTCCTCCACCTTCAACACTCATTACTTCCCCGTTAGCGGTTTGAATATGAGTTTTCCTTGACTTTGATTGTGAAATAATATCGGATAGTTCAAAAGTCATGGTGTCGGTAGCACCACAATCAAAAATCCATGTTTTATCCTTCTTCCCATGATAATGTTGAGCCATATTTGCTTTTCCAAAATATTTTGGGTTAAATTTGTAATTATTTTGATCATCTATTTTCTCAGGAGGATTTTCATTGAATTCATCAAAGTCGGTGGAAAAATATAAAGGCCTTTTTAAATAAGGACTAGAAAATAAATTGTTCTTAAAAGGAGGGCCTGAGAATAAATTCTCAAACCCTTTACCTATACAAGTCGTTCCATTATTTACTTCCTGTTTTGCGGCCGCAATTCTGTCAATTCCACCGTCTTCATCGCTTCTATTTCCGGTGGCATGATTGTTGCCCATAGAGGCGACGGTTTTTCCTCCATCTCGTTTGCTATTCTTTCTTGGGTGGCCGTCTGAAAGGTTTTGTTTTGGATTTGGGTTTTGGGAGTTGAGGTCCTGCTTGATAAGGTTTCCAATCTGGGTCGAGCAGTCACTATTATTCGATCCTTCTGCGTTTATTGAGCCGCCTTCGTCGGACATGTTGGTTTGTAGGTAAAAGATTTGTGAGTGGTAAATGAAGAACAATTGGTCCTAGAACCAGCCATGCTCTGATGCCATGATTTCAAGTATAAAGGTTGGTATTGAGAGAATAGTTGTTTGAATTGATGTGTTTACAATGAGGAACAATACAAGAATTTATAATCGATGGTCACAAGCAAAAAGGAAATAAAAATCAATTACAACCAATTTGTAAGGCTGTGTTTTACTAATTGACAGCTCGGAGATTGATCCCTTTGATTGCTCTATAAGACTTTTCTTTTCT
>JBCNJP010000020.1:8745011-8788505 GCA_039602395.1 Deinandra increscens subsp. villosa
AAATGATCACAATATGAGCTCGAGCTTGAGTGATAATTCCACCCCTTTCTTTATATTTTAAAGATACATGTATTTCTAAATCACACAAAGTATAATCCTTTTTGGGTTACAGGTTTTTTTAGCCGTTTTTTTCTTTTTTGTCGTCAATGGAAACTGAAACCTCATTGTAAGGAAAATGCTAATCTTTATCTAACACTATTATGATATCATTAAGCCAAAGACCTTTTAGTTTTTGGGTTATAATTACAAACACCGTGTTATCATACCTTTTGTACAAAATGGACTTTGTACTCTAAACTATATATGTGCCTATGTACGTTAATTATCGGTAAACATTAGTTATGATGCGATAGATACCGTCTATGTGATTCAAAAATCATAATTACGAGTGAAAAATAATAGGAGAAGATGGATGATTGTACATTTATTACTATATTAGAGTGTGTTGATGGGACCAAATAATATGATGATGCTTGGGCGATTTACTTACGTTTTATTGCGTACAAGTTTCACTTACTCCCACTCACTCATGTGATTTTCATTTCTCTAAAATAAATAAAATAAACAATATTATTGTTTATTTAAAATCATAAAAATAAATAGCCTCCTTGCTTTTACTTGGTTACACAATCATAAATCAAACGAGGGTAATGACCCTCCGCGTTAAGGTTCGTGTTTTTTTTAATAAATATGTGTTCTATCATAATATTTTTCTATAACGTTAAATTTACACATATTTTAATCTATTTCAAAATCTATATTAGTTTGTCACTTTCAAAATGATATAATGCGTACGCAAAATTCATCACCTTAGAAGTACATTTATACTTTTAAGTTAGAAGTCATTTATTATAAATAATGAAGATATAATCTAAATAATAAAAGAAATAAAATTAGTTCGGTTAAGAAAAAAAATAAAATATTAAAATAAACAAATTTTTAGAAAGTTTATCAATCATATAGATACAATACAATACAGAGCGAGTATAAAAAATTGATTTCTAAATTATAAACTATAAAGTTAAGTAAGGGTGTTCAAAAATATCCGAATTCGAATTAGATATATTCAAAATATCCGAAAATTCGGATTTCGGATATTAATTTTGAAAAATTTCGGATATTCGGATATCCGAAAAATATCTCAAAAATATATATATTTTTAAATATTAAATTATATATATTATTTAGTTTAATGTGCTTTAATTTAATAAACCGTAAATATAAAGTTCTAGACGCCGCTTCTCACTCTCTTTGCCTCTTTGGATCCCGTCGTCCTCCAAATCTCGACCCTCACTAGCTCATTGCTTTACACCACCGACTTGTAGTTCACCATCGAGCTTGTTCACCACCGATTTGACTATTTAATGTACTTGTATCAGACCATTTGCTCATTTGGATGTTTATCACTAGTAATTTTAGAGATTGAATGTATTATTTTTTTTCTTTTTATTATGTGTTTTGAAAAATCGGATATCCGGTTCACTATCCGAATCCGTATCTGAAATTCCGGATACCCGAAATTCCGGACACGGATTCGAATAGTAAAAATCAACTATCGGATATCCGAATTTTCGGATATCCGATTTTAAACACCCTTAAACTTAATACCATATCACATCGATGTTAACGATATCATTCAAACAACAATACATTCTAACTCGATATTGTATGTTAAAAGTGCTAGTTGTGTGTTGTGACAACGAGTTGGGACGATACAACCTCAAATATCAATACATAAATAAAAGAAGGGCATCACAAAACCCAACATCATAGCAAAAGATGATTTAATTTAAATAAAATAATAATATACATGTAAGTCACCGACTTTAAACAAAAACTAATAAGAGACAAAATGAAAGTGTAATAAGCGTTACGTAAACATAAACATGTTAATTTAAAACTAAAAAAACCAAAATAAAAAAAAATGAAAGAAATAAAGAAAAAACAAAAGGAAAAATATAAAAAAGAAAAGTTTACAAAAGGAAAAAAGCAGAAAATAGAAATAGAAAAACATAATTGGAAATGCGATACCGACAAGATTTAAACTTCGAATCTTATGAGGTTTTTATCACTAACTCGCATGAAATACGGAATGAGTTTTCACCGAACTTATCAAAATGCTTTGGTTTCGAGAATATAATCTGAGAGGATTCATCTTTCAACAATATATAAAAAAAAAGTTGTTTATTAATTTGGGACAAGGATGCAACGATCAATCATCCACTCTTGAGATTCCCATCGATCAATTGTTGTATGATTTGTACTTTCGTTCTTCAACATAGAGAGAGGCCCTTACCACTAGAGTGTGGGACACAATTATTATATGCTTTCATGGTTTTAAGTTGGATGTATAATAGATTACATGGTTGGATAAGGTTGAGCGGAGTGAAAGTGGTTTTGTTACGTGGTTTCTGTAGCCTAGGCCGCAACATTGCCGACACCCATGGCGTTAGTGCCAATGTCTTGGGAACACGACTACAAGTAGCCGTTGTTGCTTTATTGATTTCGAGAAAGATTTAGTTGTTATTATGAATCGGGATGTATTAGGTTGACACTAAATGTTTTGTAATAACTAAATAACTGAAGTAATTTATGGTATTTATAATACTTTTAAGTTATCTTTTTAATAACAAAAAATAATTAGAATAGTTAAATTTGTAAAAAGACAATTTTGTTCGTTTGAACTTTTAAAATTTTATTGTAAAAATAAAAGTTTGTTATCAATGTAAATGTATTATAATATAATATACATAAAAAGAAAAGAGAACCGGAATTGTAGAAATCGAGGATGAAGACCCCTTGTAAGTATCTCCTCTCTCGGACTTTCCATTAAGATCATCAGGATTCTTATAGTAGAAAGTTTATGGTGTATTTGGAAAGCAATAAACGACAAGATGTTTGAAAACGAAAAGACTCACCCGCATAAGGTTGTAGAGGTGATCAAACTTTCCACTTTTCTTTGGATCAAGAACCCGGAAAAAGCTAATGATCTAAACTGATATTGTTGGTCTAGTTGTTCACGTATTTCCTCTTATTATATTTGTTTTGTTCCTTTTCTTCGGTCTAAACTGGTCTTGTGGTATAATTGTGTCACATATTTCCTCTAAAATCAAATCAAGTATGTGGAATTGTGGATTATTGATAAACTTTGAGTGAATTTGCATGGGATTTTGTTTAGAGGTCATCAATCATCATTGATTTAAATTGATAGATTACTGTTAGGACTAGTTTGCGTATGGATCTAAAGTTTCAATAATCAATACAATAATTATGAATATTAATGAAAAAATAGTGGCTTTTAACTAAAATTAACATAAAATGGTAATTGATCAATTGATTGATGAAATTGACTAAAGATGATGGTTTTAAATTACCCGTTATACTTGCATAAGTTTTTCTGAACTTTAAACTTATGGGAGATGAATCGGTGATCAAACCAATTTTGATCTTTTGAAACATGTGACTCGTGTTGGGTTAAGTTGAGTAACGTAAGCTCAAATACACTCTTAGAGGTGATGCCTAAACATGACCAAATGAACGTCAATACTTGATTTAATTTAGATTAATTATACAAATACTTAAATTGTCATTTGGGTTGTAGCCCAGGAGTTCGTATGAAAGTTGGATTGATTGCCCTATCCAGCGGAATATTTCTAAGCTAAATCCGTCATTTTATTAAGTTGTTATCCCGTCTCAAGATGTTCTTTTATTTGTTGACAATATATTCCAATCTGTCTAAACAGGATCTGAAGTATCTGTTTTGTTGGGTAGAATGTTTTCTTTTGTGGGTTATCAACTTACTCTTAGTACCGAATGAGTTTTTTTTTTTTTTTAAAAGAGTCATTTCTACCAAAAAAAAAAGTTTCATCACTTCTATTAAGTTAATTATGTGTCTACAGATGATTTGACCGACCCTGCTCCTGCTATGACAGTTGCACGTTTAGATGTTACAATCGTATTATCAAGAGGATTAGCCGCCATGGCCGACCCAATAGGCCAAGCAGCCCAAACAAGGGATTCAGTATGACATTCTCGGATTATCCATTTGATTGTACCGACCCGTTTGTCAATTCTTGTAATCTCGATTGATTTCAATAAAGATATGCATTTCAGTCTATTGTTGTTATTTCATTATTCACGTTAAGGTTGTTGGTTATATCATTTTATGCTAATTCTAAATTCAATTTACAAGTTGTTTTTATTAATCTGGATGAATCAAGACTCATACAATGTTCATACGTACGCCAATTGTGGGCAATACGAGTTACACACACGATAGACTACGGGTATTGTGTTATGGAGATGAGATTAAAAAAGAAAAAATAAAAATAAATGAAATTTTTTGATTTTAGACCCGCCGCGACACGTGATAGTGATGCTCTTAACTCGTAGTTACACGCTAGGGCATTCTTGTCCAACACGCTTGACCGCCTCGCCACACCACGCGACGAAGGGACTAGGGCCCTGTGCGAGCCTCATTACCGACAAACACGTTTTTCTTCAATTTTGGTTATGAATTTTGGCTAAATCAATCACGATTTTTACTCAATTTTTATTCAGTTTCAATCCCATTTAACCCCTAATGAACTTGGACGACCATATGATCTTATTATTATATTATACAATGGAATTTCATACATTAATAGTATATTTTTAGTTTTTTAACTTTGGCCACATGACTTTGGTATTTTGACGCTTTCTACCCTTAAACTTTTACGATTTGTTTTTTTAACGAAATAGTAACTTTTAGTTTTCATAGTTTGGCACATATGTTTCATACTCTTACGTTTTATACCGTTTAACTTTTAAAGTTTTTTTTTATTTTAAGTTTTGTTGTCTTCTATTTTGGCCACGAAACTTTTAACTTTTCTACTTTCATTTTTAGTATATTTTTATAGTTTTATACTTTCACTACAAGACTTTTAAACATTTACCTTTTATACCCTTTAACTTTTTACCCTCTAATTTTTTTTTAAGTTTTGTTGTCTTCTACTTTCGCCACGAAACTTTTAACTTTTATACTTTCGTTTTTAGTATACTTTTATAGTTTTAGTTTTATACTTTCACCACAAGACTTTTAGACTTTTATGTTTTATACCACTTAACTTAGTATATTTTTTTATAGTTTTATACTTTCATCACAAGACTTTTAGACTTTTACGTTTTATACTGCTTAATTTTTTAACCCTCTAACTTTTAAAGTTTTTTTTTTGTTTTAAGTTTTTTTGTCTTCTACTTTGGGCATGAAACTTTTAACTTTTCTACTTTCGCTTTTAATATACTTCTATAGTTTTATAATTTCACCACGAAACTTTTAAACTTTTACGTTTTATACCACTTAACTTTTTTTACTTCCGTTCAGTATACGAATTCAACCCCGCAGCAACGCGCGGGGGAATAAACATCTCGTTCACAATCGAATTCAATTCTAACTGATCTCAAATTGATTCATTTCAAAACAATTCAAATATCCCATAATCTTCTCCTATCAAACTCGAACCCTACGGTATCCCTCCACTATAAATAGACCACTGCCCTCTTCCTTGACCTCTGTTGGTAAATTACTCTGACAATTTCGGATTCTCATTCACGATTTCAAAAGTTGATGCAATTCATTTTGACCGACCGATTTCAAAGTCTTTCAAACTCTTCTCCTCTGATTTCGGGTAATTCTTTTCACCATCATCTTTGTTTTACAAAGCTCTTCAATAGCCTTCTGTTCTTTTTCTGTTTTTTGAAGAGCAATACGAAAAGTCAACCAATTCGTTCTTAATCTAATTGGGGATTTTATTCTTTAAACAATTAAACATTATCAATTTGGTTTTTAAGCATTCTAATCAGTAGTTAGGGTTCTTCATGATGTTTCAATGGCTTAAAAATTGACTTTTAAGCATAAAGTTCGATTCTTTATCATATATCAATTATGTCACTAAACCACACTTTTCTTAACCTTAATCAACATAAACTTTGAATTGGTTAATTTTGACTTTTCATCTCAGTTGTATGTATATGTGCAAGGTTGTTAAACCTCTAATAATGTTGCATATGCACATAGTTATGAAATTAGTATTATTTTGCCATAATGGTAAATCATCACTTATGTATATTTAGGTAAATATATATATGATTGTTATTGTAATATTAGTAGTCTTAAATTGCATGATGGTAAAAACTATTTATTTTAAAATTAGGATATCTTATAAAAGGCATTTGTCAAATCTTGTTTGGTTAATTAAAATACTTTAGTGGTAGTATTTAAACATGACGGATATGTATTAATTGGAATGGTGAATATACCGGTAGTTAAGTTTATGTCTAGTATTGACATTGCATGTAAATTTAGATATACCGTTAGACCCAGATGCCTACATGCGAAGACTTAATGAGAGTGTTATAACATATTAGGCCAAATCATGTCTAGTGACGTCTAAAAACTTTCATTATTTATCATTCCAAATTATTTTTGTCACATTAATATATCTAGGACACATCCCCAATTACTTACAAACATAGGAACCTTAGCCACTTAATCCTATTATTCATTTAGTCCATCGTTTCCATTAGGGTGATCTTCGGGGTTATCATACTCACTCTCGGGTGCTATTTTTCTCTTACTCAATTCTACTATCATGTGATTATTCATAGACTCTTTTTCATTTTAATGTTTTGGGGTGTAACATATATGCTATATCCAAATTCTAAATCTATGTGATTCTATGCTTGTCTTGTTGGGTTTTACGACGGATATCTGGGTTTCCGGTCTAGTAATTTTTAATATTTTTTTAAAACACGTTTACACACACATATATATATACATATATATATATATCTTATATATATATGTGTGTATACGTAAAACACATGACAACAGGATCAGATCACTGACATGTTTCGCAAATACAAATATTAAATAAATCAGATAAATATCTAAAATACAATTTTAGATATACCTTAGCCGGTTCCGAATAATCGTTCGAGACACCGGGATGCAACGAGCTGTTGCTAGGTAGAAACGAGATCCCTGACTTGTAACAAGTGACGGTAACGGCAAGTCAACTGGTCAACGACAACAAGTGATGGTAACGGCGGTGGCGGTGGAAACCGGACGACAACACCGGGACGGGAACACCGTCGCGTATCGTGACGGTCGGCCGAGAGTCACTCACAACCCGCGAGGGTGGGAGTGAACCAAACACCAGCTCGACGGCGTGGAGCGGTGGTCGGATAAAGCGAACATGGACACGGCGACTAATTTATTATGGATGTATCAAAGACTAATTTTTCAGTTACATATAGTCAGATACCATTCCATTTTTTCTTGTATATTGTGTATGTGAGCCTATTTACTCATTGAAGAACATTTAGATTCACATTGCTCAGATAGAACATTTTCAATTGTTGATAATGCTGTCTATCATTTTGTGTTCGCACTCGATTGTTTGATAACTTACCGTTTTGTTGTGTTAAAAGCATGTATTTTTAGTTTTTTATTTTTTCGGTTTGGTCGGGTTTAAAGCAAGAATCTCTGATGATCTACGGATTCCACAAGTCGTAACACACGGGAGGTAAAACTCTAGTAGAAGTTTATCATTAGAAATAAAGAATACTTAACAAAACAAAGTGAAAGAACATCTTAATCCTATACAGATTCTGTACATCAAAATTAATAAAAATGATAATGTTACGTTTATTTGATAATTTAGGAAAAGGAGTTTCTCTGATCTCGTAAAATATAAAGAAAAAGCGAAAAGAAAAAGAGCTAAAGAAAACAGGTAGGCCCAACAATTATTTATTTTCAAAAAGTATTGACTCGAAGTTCGGCCCAAGTTTCTTGACGCAGCGTAAACATGAAGTGTTCATTAAGCCCAAAATTTAGCCTATTTTGAATAACCACTTTCTATAATTTAATTTACCAAAAAAATAAAAATAATAATGGTTTTCAAAGCATAAGTGCATAACCAATTACTTATTTCTTTTTAAAAGACGTGAGAAAAGTATAAAAATGTGTATTTATTTATATGTTCTAAATTTGACACATAAGATGGTTATATAAGTATAAAATTTATATTGCCGTTTTTCAATCTCTCCAAAATTCATGCGCTAGACGCCTATAAAAATCATAAAAAGCATTTGTATTTTTCTGAACCAATTATGTAAAAAGCTGTAAAAATCGTAAAATGTATTTGTATATTTCGCATTAATTGTAATACATAAAACGATTACATAACATCAAATAAAGTTTTTTTTTACAAAAAAAATAATAAATAAATAAATAAAAATTCAAGTAAAGTTGATGTAGTGGTTAAACTCTTATCTTATGACTTATGAAGTTATGGTTAAAGAGACCTAGGTTCTACTCCGATTCAAACCACTTTGTGAGATATTGGTGGACAATGATAAGATTAAGCATTGTGTTTGATCCTGAGTCACAATGAAGGGTTTACGGACTTGTCCGGGTTCCCGCCCCATGGTGCAAATATTGGGGGCGCTCTCGGGTTCCCTCGTTATAAGGTTTGGACTCGGAGACAATGGATAGATCCAAAGTAACCAAGTCCGATACACGTTGAGTCGGATTGTCAATAAAAAGAAAAACGATTACATAACCACGTACCCCACTATCATTCTATCTCTCATATCATCAATGCACCGCGTACATTTATAGTTCTTAACTTGAGTCAAATATGAAAATAACGTAGCCATTAATTATATACAAGAGGATGAATGGATGCCAAATGAAAATTCACTTGTGAGAATTATGAGAACTTATATTTATCATATATTAACACTAGGTTTGTAACTCATTTATTATACTGGTTGTCACAAAGTCAATTGGATAGTAAGTGTTACAAATTTAATAGTAATTATTAAAGGTAACAACTACTTCTTCTTTATCTTTATTACATGTAAAAACAATTGAATTATATTATTGTAGTTTGGATAGTATAATTTACTTTTCCCAATGTTTTTATCTTTGTTTTTAAGCATAACAAAGACATTCAACTATAAAATATGAAAAATTAACTAAATGAAGATTCTAATATTTGAAAATTCTTAACGAAGTACCAAAGGTGGCTTAAAGGTAATTTAAATGAAGCTAGCGCTTTAAGCCCCTATTTCAATAGGGCCCTCAATCTAATTAAAAACAATAACTGATATATATTTTTGATGGTTTAAACCTTTTACAATCTCACAACCATAAGTGTGATATATGCTTTAATGGGCCCCTAGATTTTTAGTTTACTTTAAGCCTCCAAAACGATTAAGACGCCTCTGCGAAGTAATTTTTAAATTAGAAACTCGTTTATTACATTGGTAGAAGAATGAAAATGATACATTTCACAAATATCTAAATATTTCTTATAATAAAATTTACATATTATGTATAATAATAATAAATAAAAGCTTAGAGTTATAATTGATAAATATCCAAAATACTTATTTGTAAATTTGATATTATATTGATAAATATATCATCTTTATCTAAGATTAATGGAATTTACCCTTCGAGTGTTGATTTTAACTTTTGATTTTGACAAGCACACACTACACTAATAAAATTCTTGTTGTATACTTGTATATTTAAGGTTGTTAAACTAAGTATCACTCATCTTTAATCTTTAAAACCGATAAAATTTTATAGAATTAGGTTAAAAAATTCGGGACAACTACGTATATTCCCCAAAAACTAATCATTTGTATATTTACCTAGCCTATAACTTTTATTGCATATTTCTCTATATTTTTAATCTAAATTGCATATTTATCAAATTTTTATTAGGTTCATTGTAGACCCCTTAAAAATTGTAGACCCTGTAGACCCCTATATTGTTCTATAAAACTCACTAAAATTATAAAGCTCATTGATGTTGAGTTTGGTTATTTTTTATGCGATAAGTTTTTAAAAATAAAAAAGAAAACCTAGAAAGTTGTTGGACACATTGAAATATAATTGTTGTTAAAAAATGTTGTATTATTCTATAAAACTCACTAAAAATTATAAAACTCATTGCTGAGTTTTAAAACTCACTGTTGTGTTTAAAACTCATTACAACTTTAAAAATCAATGTTCTATAAAACTCATTGAAAATTATAAAACTCATTACAAATTATAAAGCTCACTCTTAAGTTTAAAACTCATTGTTTTTAAAACTCACTGCAACTTTAAAAATCGATGTTCTATAAAACTCACTGAAAATTATAATTTGAAATTAAGAAAATAAAAAATAAAGAAAAAACTAAAAACTTTATAAATAAAACCCTAAATTAAAATATAAAGATAGAAATATGACAAAATAAAAAAAGTTAAAAAAAAAACCAAATTCAACAGCAATGAGTTTTATAATTTTTAGTGAGTTTTATATAGTGAGTTTTGTAGAACAATATAGGGGTCTACGGGGTCTACACTTTTTAAGGGGTCTACAATGAACCTTTGACTATATATATATATATAGGAAGATGATCATTGAAAAACCCTCTAATTATTGAAAAACCTAGAAAACCTTTTTCAACCAATCACATTATTTCTTTTTGTTTTTAATTTTTCCTTTATTTAAAGGGCAATATGGTAACTTGTCATAATTTATTTTTGTAAACTATTTTTAATAAATTGATTAAACCAGTTTTCTCTCTCTCATATACTCTTTCCTAAAATCTCTTTCTCTCTCTCTCTACTTTAATTATAAATTTCCAGTCTAAATTTTAAAAAAAAAACAAACCTAATTTACAAAAGAAAAAAAATCGTTGATCAGCAGTTCATCACCAGTACAACAATTGTTACATCGTTGTAACAATCATTTTAGGTACTTTTTTCAAGAAAATAAACGATAGTTACATAGGTGTAACCATTCAGAAAAGTTACCTAGAAAGAAAGAAGTTGATAAGAGATTACTACTAACATTTATGTAATACTATCATATGCGTAATCACGTGAAACAATTTCATAACATTCTAAAAAGAAAATACATGGTGTTACATTCGTGTAACATCAATTAAAAACATGTGAATTAAAATATGTTTAATAACTACTTACATTTATGTAATTATTATCATATGCGTAATCACGTGAAACAATTTCATAACGTTTTAGAAAGAAAATACATGGTGTTACATTTGTGTAACATCAATTAAAAACATATGAAATAAAAGTGTTACGTACGTGTAATCAAATCCAGAAACAATATATATAACCACGAATACAATCTACAAACTTTTCTGAATGGTTACACCTATGTAACCATCGTTTATTTTCTTGAAAAAAAATTATTGTTACAACGATGTAACAATCGTTACGCTGGTGATGAGATGATGATCAACGATTTTTTTTTCTTTTATAAATTAGGTTTTATTTTTTTCTAAAATTTGGTCTGAATATTTAAAATTAAAGGAGAGAGGGAGTTTAGGAAAGAAATTATGAAAGAGAGAAAATTGATTTGAACATTTATTAATAAAAATATGATATGTCTATTATGCCTTTGGTGCATTAAATAGATTTCAAATTATTTCCAAAAATGACACATTCATTTTCAACCATAGATTAACTAATCAATGGTGTAAGATATGTTTTTCAGGTTTTTAAAAAATGTGAGGTTTTCCGTTGATTCTTACCCTATATATATATATATATATATATATATATATATATATATATATATATATATATATAGGGGGTCGGATCAAATGCGGCAGGGGCATTTGCCTAAGTCCGGTGCGGCCAAATCTGGATCACTAGATAAATTTGATGGATGGATAAGATTAAAAGAGATGAGAGAGAAGGAGTGGAGGAATCTTAAAGCTGGAAGGGTAAATGTGGAAAACAATATTTATTCAAGTTCCCCCTCAATTTTTAAACGACCATAACTTTTTCATACGACGTTATTTTTGAAAACGAATTTCACCATATTTCTAGTCGTGATTTTGTCTTTAATTTGAGACTAGGTTTGCTTGATTTGGAGAAAAAAAAATTCACGTTTTTTACGACGCTGGTCTGTGCTGGCTGTGCTGGTGGATTTGTGCTGGCTGTGCTGGTCTATGCTGGCTGTGCTGGTCTGTGCTGGCTGTGCTGGTGGAATTGTGCTCTTGTGCTGGTAGACTGGTCTTTCAGCGCTGGTCTATGCTGGTATGTGTTGTGCTATGCTGGTGTACAATGTCAATGTTTTTTTTTAAAATTAAAAAAAAGATGTCTACACTTCGAATTAAAATCTGAAAATTTTTAGGACCCTAAATCGCAGCTAGTACAACCCAAAAATTAAAAAAATTAATAAAAAAAAAACTAGAAAAAACCCGGTTAAAACGTCAAAAAAAAAGTTTCTTCAAATCGAGCAAACCTAGTCTCAAATTAAAGATAAAATCACGACTAGAATTATGGTGAAATTCGTTTTCGAAAATAACGTCGTATGAAAAAGTTATGATCGTTTTAAAAACTGGGGGAACTTGAATAACTACCAAATATACCACATATGGGGAGAAATCTGGACATTCCTAATATGCCCATGTGTGTACCGGATGTAGGCAACTTTGCCTGATGCACGGGAACCTTCCTCTATATATATATATATATATATATATATATATATATATATATATATATAATAAAAGAAAAGTTTTTGGCATCACAATTTGCCATGTGGCACCACCACATTCATCCTCAACAATTTTCCCGCCATTTCTCCTAATTATGGAAGTGATTTGTATTTCCAATTTTTTATTTATTGCATTCTAAATTATTTAATTACCAATTATTTAATTATTAAAGATATAAAAATATATAATTGTCGTAGATTATGATCGTATTTATAGTTTTTTTTAAGTCACCCGTGTAACACACGGGGATAAAAAACTAGTATATATATATATATATATATATATATATATATATATATATATATCATTTCTCTCCAAACATCATAAATTACCTAAAAACCCTAAACACTTACATTTATCCTATAACTCTTAAACGCTAAAACCTATCCACAACAGTGTTAATTCCTGGGTCATGGATTTTGGTGTTTCATTTCACTCTACCCATAATAGTAAAGCATTGCAGAATCTGAAGCAATGTGATTTTGGCAAGGTAAGATTGGCCAACATTAATGTTACGGGCATATGTGACTTAGATTTCAAGACTTTAGATGGTTCATGGGTTAAAGAGGTCAGGGTGATTCCAAGCTTTAAAAAACATTTGAATTCCGTTGGGCAGTTGGATGAACATGGACATAAGGTTAAATGCGGAAACGGATAGTGGAAGGTTATCAAGGAAAATCTAGTCGTGGCTCGAGGAAGAAAGATAAGTTTCCTATATATGGTTAGTTTAATGTCTGAGGGAAAAACCATCCCAGTTCTGAAGAAGACCAAAGTCCAGTTCACAGAGTCTGGTGGGCAGAATGAGGTTTATTTTTATTTTTATTTTTTTTGGCAGGAGATAACCCCAGAACCACATGTCAGATTTAGGTTAATTGTACTGAGAAAGGTTATGTAAAATATGTCAAGGGTTTTTGTGGCAGTGGGAGCACGGGTTGTGCTTCAGTCAGAGTTACCGCCAGACGACCGTTTGTTAAGAGAATCAGTGTACCACTGGTTAAAGCATCTTAGGTTGACTACCTGCTTAATGTGGAGAGTGTTGTTTTTCTCACGGTATCTCAGGATTCGACAGTTCGTTTCAGTGGGAGCCGGTTGGGTGAAGGACAAGTCAGGGGTAGTTCTTTCCATGAATGATACGTTGGAGCCCGAGGGAGCTTCAACAGGCCTTCAGGTTAACTGATGCAAAGACCGTTGCAGCCAAGAGGACTAACGAGCTAGGATCACTAGACATACAAGTGTTACAGCGGATGGCAGTTAAAGATGATCAAGTCTCCAAGTGGGAGATTGTTGGGTTTTTGAAGCCTTGATTGGGCTCGGTGGCTTGAGCCCGTGTTTGACCGGTTTATTTTTTGTAACCCTAATCTCACCCCTATTTGAATTCTCATTGTCTTTGTAATTCTAACGACGCGTAAAGTAGAACAATAAAATAATACCCTGGTTGCAGTCTATGAACGTAGATCACATCAACCGAACCACATTAAATCTAGCATGTTCTTTATTCTTATGCATTAATTGTTCGTGATTGTGTGTGAGTATATACGGATCCTAACAATAACTACGTCACAAATTCAAATTTTTTTTTAAAAAAAATTATGTCATTAGAAAATATATACGGTTTTAAATAAAATTTATTGTGTTATGTTGATAAAAAGCATGGTTGAACCAAAGACAATCGAGTTCTAATTCAAATTAACCAATTAGGGAGATGTTCAAATGAGAAGATTGTTTTGGGTAAGAAGGATAAGAAGAAAATCTAGCAATTGGATTTTGATCTAATAAAAAAGGAAGGGGAGTATTTTAGTCTTAGCCACTTTTTTCTGACTTTTTATCTACTTCCCCCATCTTCCTATCTTCCTATCTTCCTATCTTCCTATCTTCCTATCTTCCTATACTAATAAAGAAGGATCTGGGTGAGGATAGAAGGCCACGTATCATTTGTTTCAGGCTGCCACGTGTATGTTGTTATTGAGCGTGAATATTAACCTCGTCACCCGTTCAGTCGCTTCATCACACAGATCCTCCATTTGAAGTTAAGTCGCTTTCAATCCGAAGTAACCGCATTCATTCCCGTCTCCTCCGCTACGCAACCGTCCATCGTCCTCCAAAACGGTGCCAAACCCTAGGACCGCCAACGTCTATCAATCAATCGGTTTCGGTATGGAAGTTGAGCCCTTTCGAATCTCCCACTCACGCTATGGAACTGAACGGGCAGCCTTCAATTGGGTACTTGATTGGACTCGAATCGATTACGGCTGTTGTTCATTGCATGTTTTATACTACGCCCACCATCTGACTTCCATTGCCGTCTCCATTTCATCAAGTTCTGCGTCTTACATAAGGTTAGTTGAGAACTTTTTTAATCATTTTATGAAATTGATACATTACACTTGCTGCTTCTATACTTTCTTCGATATACTCGTCACCGTCTTCTTATTGCGGGGATAACTGGTCTGCCTATAGATGAACTTGGTATAATATAAATTAACAAACAAAAAATAAAGAAAGCATACATCAAGGCTGTGCTGAAAGCCAATCCCACCCCAATAATATCAAATTGAGTGACCATAGCTATGGTCACTCAATTTGATATTATTGGGGTGGGATTGGCTTTCAGCACAGCCTTGATGTATGCTTTCTTTATTTTTTGTTTGTTAATTTATATTATACCAAGTTCATCTATAGGCAGACCAGTTATCCCCGCAATAAGAAGACGGTGACGAGTATATCGAAGAAAGTATAGAAGCAGCAAGTGTAATGTATCAATTTCATAAAATGATTAAAAAAGTTCTCAACTAACCTTATGTAAGACGCAGAACTTGATGAAATGGAGACGGCAATGGAAGTCAGATGGTGGGCGTAGTATAAAACATGCAATGAACAACAGCCGTAATCGATTCGAGTCCAATCAAGTACCCAATTGAAGGCTGCCCGTTCAGTTCCATAGCGTGAGTGGGAGATTCGAAAGGGCTCAACTTCCATACCGAAACCGATTGATTGATAGACGTTGGCGGTCCTAGGGTTTGGCACCGTTTTGGAGGACGATGGACGGTTGCGTAGCGGAGGAGACGGGAATGAATGCGGTTACTTCGGATTGAAAGCGACTTAACTTCAAATGGAGGATCTGTGTGATGAAGCGACTGAACGGGTGACGAGGTTAATATTCACGCTCAATAACAACATACACGTGGCAGCCTGAAACAAATGATACGTGGCCTTCTATCCTCACCCAGATCCTTCTTTATTAGTATAGGAAGATAATGCCCCTGAGTCTGAGTCAAGGAAACAGTTAATTGACATCAATGACACTAAGATTTCGGATGTCAAACATGTAAAAAGTAATGAAATTATGAATAGATGGTTGACCACATTGAAGTCAATCGTTCACTGCATTTGGGTACTTTACTCACTTACATTTTATGTTGAAATTGATTTTATGATTTCGCACATGTGGTGTTCGATGAAATGCTTCATTGAGATCAACAATGGGTTTTCACTGAGATCAACAATGGGCTTCAGAGTTTGTAGTTAATTGTAGGATAAAATCCACACTCCTATGCTCCAAGGTTTCTTTATTCTTCTGTTTGTTAGGTTTTGTGGATTTTATGCTTTAATTTAATTTTAGGTTTGAGAGTTTTTAGTTAATCGTACATTTGTGCAAAGAAATAGTTATTACTACAAATAAGCCAATCTTATATTCTGAGTAAATCTCTCTTTGTTTAAAAGAATGACATGAACAAATTGTACTTAATCTACTAAATGGTGCACAAAATGTATTTGCTTACCCTACACACAGTTCACAATACTAAAAAGGTCTTTCCAAAATGTATTTGTCAGGCTTCATTTTTTACTCTACTACCATGCACTTAAAATTTAGTATAATACACATCTTAGAATAGAATGAAAACCATTTACCAACAAGGGAGATTCTGTTATTGCTGGCCATATTTTTAAAGCTATTGCAGCTATACTTGAGAAGCAAAATTGACACTTTGGTTCTTTTATTGACTCCCTCATTTTATGAATTCAGCACTCTAACTCGCTCCATATTGTTACATACTTTGTTTTGATTTAGTGTCTTAACTTGCTGATGTTAAATCTATACAAAATTAAATACATTTTAAAAACGATACTTCCCTTTAATACCATGGATTTATGCATACAAGTTTATTAAATAACCCCTGATTTAGAATCTCGATCTTGGGCTGCTATAAGGGGAGGGGGTATGGTTGCCTTGTGGCTTCAAGGAGCCATGCTCCCCAACCAATCATCATGTGCCAACTCATTTTTCATGTTTTTGAAGCCTTGTCAAGCCACACCACAAGGTATGGTTGCCTTGTGGCTTGGAGAAGCCACCGAAAAATTAACTTTTTTTTTTTTTTTTGATTTTTAACAACTTTTAATAAACAAACAACTTTTATATAAAAAAACAAACACTAGCATTACGAATACAATTGAAGTAAACAATATTCATTAAAACAAAATATTCATTAAAACAAAAATAAAATTACAACTTACAAAACATTCACTAAAAAAAAAAATTACAACTTTTATTAAAAAAAAAAAAACAAATCTAGGGTTGAGGATTTGCGTTCACCTCCTCCTCGGTTAAAAACACATCCATTGTGTTTTGGATGTGCTCGGTGATATCGAATCTGAGTTTAAAATGAGTCTCACTATCTCGCAATTCGAAAATAACATTCGGGTCAAGAACCCGGTTAACTGGCGGATCTCGAATGTGGACCGGTGATATAGCAAGGCCATTGTCTTTGAGAGTCATGTTGTGTAGAATGATGACCGTGTACATAATGTTCTCCATTAGCTTTTTTTTTATTGGACGACCCTTTCGATCCACTATTGCCCACTTTTCCTTTATCCGACCAAACGCTCTCTCGACGTCTTTTCTAGCCCCCTCTTGTATCTTCTTCATTTTCTTCTCTTTAATCTCATAAGGATGTGGAAATGCCTTCACAAAGACCGACCAAGGGGGATATATGCCATCCGCAAGGTAATATCCACGTTTGTACTCTCGACCGTTACAAACAAATGGCATTCTAGGTGCAACTCCATGCATCTCATTGTTGAACAAAGGTGACTGATTAAGCACGTTGATGTCGTTGTTTGAACCTGCAACACCAAAGAACGCATGCCAAAACCACATATCTTGGGAGGCAACCGCCTCGAGTGAAATTGTTGGCTTTTTATGATCGCCACGATGATATTGTGCCCTATACTTTCTAGGACAATTTCTCCACTCCCAATGAGTACAATCGATACTACCTATCATACCCGGAATACCATGCTTTTCTAAATGGGCATTATATAAAAGAGTGATATCGTGGCTAGTAGGTGCACGCAAAAATTCATCTTTGTAAAGCTTAATTACGGCGTCACAAAAATAGTGTAGGCATTCACGTGCAGTTCTTTCAGAAAAATCTAAAGATTCATCATATTCGTCAGGAACGTTACCGTATGCGAGTTGACGAATAGCCACCGTGCACTTTTGTAAAGGCGTGAAACTTTCTCTCTTCGCCGCGTCCAAACGGGGTGTGAACCACGGAAAGTTGTTTGTGATGTCGTCAACAATCTTCAAAAATAACCGTTTAGACATACGGAATCGGTCTTTAAAAATCCCCTCGTGGTAACGGGGATTTTCGGCAAAATAAAGCTCCACCAATCGTTGGTGACCGTTTTCACGATCACGATAAATACTTCTCCTCCGTTTAGGAGCGGAAACCTCTTCTTGTTCTTCTTGTTCTTCTTGTTGGATGACGTTAACACATAGGTTAAGGTAATTCATCGCGTCCTCGTACGAACCATCGGAGCTGCTTGACGAAGTCCCAATCTCGGGTGGTGGAATAAAGTCGGCCTCATCGTAATAACTCATTTTATAAAAAAATTGGTAGAGAGAATTGGAAATGAAATAGGAGTAGAGTGTGGTTTTTAAAATATTTGGGTTTGTATATATAGTAAATTAGAAAAAAAAAAAAAAAAAAAAAGGGTAAAGAGCCGTTAGGCTCAACGGTCAAATAACGGCTAGAAAATAGCCGGCTCTCGACGGCATGGAGGAACCGGACAAGAAACAAAATGGGGAGCCATGGGGGGGAGCCGCCCTTGGCGGTATGGTTGCCGGGTGGAGCCGGCCGGCTCTCTTTGGAACCGGGGGCGGTAACCCTCACCATACCGCCTCCCCTAACAAACCCACCTAAAGTATAAGCATAAATCATTATCATCTTTTACAACACTAATATTTTAAATAAAGTCTTTTTTATAAAAGTATTTTTTGCCTTACACATTCTTGAGGTGATTTGTCTATTTAAACCCCAATTCATTGTCACTGTGAACACACCTACTTCTAAATATGAGAGGGCTTAGTTTTAAAGGAGAAATATTTGTTATTCTATTTGGTGGAAGCCCATTATAGTATTCAACTTAAGGAGTCTGGAATGCTGTTACAACAAACTGGAATGCCTATAATAATAATAATGCCCCCGAGTCAAGGAAACAGTCAACTGACATCAATGTGAGTCTCCATGGATAGTTTAAACAACAATTTATGAGGCAGTTGGTTTTGATACCAAAAGCCCCACGTGCTTGAAGGTCTCGACTCGCCCCTCAGCTTTTGGGACCTAAACTGCTCTGAAAACCTTACACTTTTTTGAACCAAGTGCAGAATTGTACTGGTTAAGTTGGTAACAACTCGCCTTCAAGTGGGGATTTTAATCGCAGCCTTCAAGTTATTGTGGTGGTATGTAGCCAGTCGAATCACTAAATAAGCTTTGTTTCCATAATTTTATTTTCTTCTGCTTTGTCCTCCTCTATTATATGGTTCTTGTGACGTCAGGGCTGCCTAAATAGGATTTTAATGACATTTGGGTGTGTGTTTAGTGTCCAAAGTAGATTTATGATGATCAAATTTAGATTTTCTAGATTTGATATGAAAATCAAAGTACAGATCATTTGGTTTTTTAACCCAGTTGATTGTTTGTCATGAATTAATTTGTTTCAAGTAGTATACAAAGTAATAAAAACATCTATTGGATGGAAGTCATTGATCTGCAACTCAACCTGTTCTTATACCATTATCTTTGTTATAGTAACTTCATATTGGATGGAAGTCATCGTTTCTTTGTTGATATATGTAAGTAGGGTTACCAAGCAAAGAATATAGTGTTTAAAATGGATTGTTATATATTATACTAAGTTACTGACTATGGAAGCTTTCATCAGTTCAATCAACAAAGTTTATTTAGAACGAGTTAGTTGATACAAATACAAATACAGTTACAATTAAATACAAAAACAAATATGATTCAATTAATCTTTGAGATATGTATGTCATCAAGGAATTTGAATTTCAAGAATTTAGGGAGGTAATTTCTCTCTTTTTAATTCATACTGAACTATTCCAATATTCCAATGGGTTGGCTTGCTTATGGGGATTCTTGGTTTTCAAACGTTTAGATTTCTCATTTTCTTTGATGCATATTTTGTTATTTAGTTGTCTTCTTGATCTAATTCTACATTTTTTTTTATAAATCTGATGAACGCCATTCAGATTTCTTCAACAACATGATGCCCAATATGTTGTTACCATTCCTGAGAGTTTGCATACTTTTGAGGTTTGCTTTTGGCTCGGTGATGCGAGGAAATTAAATTTAAACCAAGTGTTTTGTAGTTCATTTTTTATTTATAATGAGTAATGGCAAATAACTTTGAAATCTCATAATGAATTAGTTCATGGTGAAGTAGTAGTTAAGAAAACTTAAATCTAAGTGAAATGATATATATCTTTCTTATTTGTAGATTTTATATTGACGTCTGCTTGAGGAAGTTTTGATTTATTTTTTTTGCTACTGTTGTGTCAATTGTTTGAAATGGATCTTGACTATAAATAATAGAAAGGTGACCTTTGTATTTCTATATACCAAAATATTAAGTGCAACAGTTTTCTGTTGAACGACTTCAACATATTTAACATATGCCCATCTACGTTATTCCAGGGGAAACATAGGTGAGATGAGTCCAAGGGGTAAGGTTTCTCAATCTAATTTACAAGTAGGTATTCCTATGCAGATGAAGAAGGAATTTGTAAGAATCGTTTTGACCTGATTTTTGGTTCTGATGAGATTGTTTCTCTTGGACCAAGGAGAATCGTTTTGAGCTGATTTTTCTTCGTAACCCCGTGTATCACACGGGTTACAAACCTAGTTTTTTATAAACATTCATAACTTTCACATACGACATTAATTTTTTTTTAAAAAAAATTACACCATAAAAACGAGCGTTTTTTATCTTTAAAACGCGTATAGTGTTGCTATATAATTTTTTTTTTAAAAATCACCCTTTCGATTTTTGATACAATGTTTCAGATTATTGTGTCGCTGTGTAAAAATGTTCAGCTTATTGTGTCATTGTGTCAAAAGTATATATATATATATACGAGATGTTGCGACCTGCGCTCTTCGCGCCGGTTGCTTTTTTACGACATTTTTTTAAGCCTCATGTTTACGTGCACGGTTGTTTGGTGCGTAAGCACAACGCACACCCTCGTGAAGGACATTACTAATACATGTTTCAAATCCGGGATTGAGTGGTGGCCTGGCAGAGAAGGTCAGCAAATAATAATCTGCAAGGTGCATAGGTAAAAATAAGTATCAAGGGCATCTTTTCTTGTGTTTCTGATTGCAAACCCCTAATAAAGTCCACATTCCCTTTCCTTAGCTTGCTAACTATTAAAAATGTATGAAACACGACCCGAGCGTTGCTACTCTATAGACAATCTATTGTATTTCTACTTCGAAACTACATCTTACATTTACAATGGTCAAAGTTTGAAGCTATGACCTCTTAGTAATGCTCCAAGAGGCAAGCCTGTTCCATTAGGTCACCACCCCCAATAGTTTTCATTAGGCCACGACCCCCAGTCTGCAAAATTCCAATGAATGAATATTAGAGCAACATGATTTCATATTCTAAAACAATTATTTTGTTAACAACAAACAATGAACAAATGTAAAAGTAAATGCAGTTCATATAGTCGTCGATAGCCTTTGTAGTATCATCTTAAATGTTCAATCTAGTTGTCAATCAAAACCACTCTATGTATGACATTTTCCTCACCTCTATCCATGTTGAAACATCAACATCATAAAAAAAAAATTGCAAAAAAAGAAATAAACCATAATTAAAATAAGAAAAAACACATGGTTCGATTAACCGACGTGGCTGTGGACTCGGTGTTGCAGTGGCGGCAGTCGAAGGGGGCTGCTGGGTAATGATATATGAGGACACAGAGAATCGTTAAATGAGTAGAATTGGTTTAGTTAAACATAAATACAAATATATGAAACCATAGCCTTATAAAACAGCCTAAAGAAAAACAATGAACCTAACCTCATAAAGACAACAAAATTTCTCTTATTCAGTAAAATACGAATATATGAAATCATAGACAACCAACCTAGCCTTATAAGTTATATCAGTTAAATACATGAAGAGTAAAGAAATAAAAGTACCTATGCAGAAGATCAATGATACACCTGCAATCCTTTAACCTGAAATACAACAAACATCACAGTTCAGAAATAACAACAACCGTTTTGTTGCTCGATTCAGTTTTCTTGTCTTAAAATTTATGAGAGGAATACAATAATTAAGACTGCAAATCGATCCAATATGAATGAACAGAAGAAGGTAACGATTCTTACCCAAAAGAACCTTGACCAACAATATCGACTATCGAGCAAACAAAGAACCTGCAGGGCATAATATATCAATTGGCATGGAAAAAGCATAATGTTAAAAAAGGCAGATTAGGGTAACGATGCTTACATAGAAGAACCTAAATCATACAATTCTTATACAGAACTTAAAAACAAATTTGGGAATACCTATAGATGGCTCACTGAATCTTGAAGCCCTGAAAAAACCAACAGTGACCAAAAGTCATATCAGTTATTGATTTTGTTAACTTAGGTAATAATATAAAACGGGTGGTGCAGAATGTTATCCCCACCTAATTTATACATATTAGTTCTTGATTTTGCTACAAATAAGCCAAGGAAGTACAAAAATATAACCTACAGAACCTCTATTGCACCTACAAAACTACATAGAAGAGATTTCAGAAAAAGGAAAGGAAACACACTGCAAAGGAGTCAAGAAAAATACATTACAATTAACAATGAACCAAACGCTTCGAGGAAGATTCAATCGAAAAAAATTTGAAGGAGGCAGAGCTTACATGTTCGATGAGATAACGCCTGACGGAAAAGTTGAATTCTCCTTGCTCTTATCTTAACCTCAACCGTATCTGAACTGATTGTGGCCTTAGGGTTTACCAACAGTAAACTGACAACAAAATACATAAAAAAAAAATAGAAGAAGCAAGAAACACACAAACCTGAATGATCGTGGCCTTTTATCTAGAACCCAAACCCGCCTCCACAAACCCTAGTTCGAATTGAAAAGAATTTTTGGGTATATCCTGCATAAATAGCAAGCCAAAATGAAACCCCAGATCGAACCCTCCTTTAAATCCGGTGGAAGAGGACTGTGGGTTGTGGAGAAAGCAGATGAATCGAGAGAGAAAAAAGGCGGTGGCGGAGAGATCAAGTGCAAGCTATAGCATGAAGAGGGAGAACAGTGATGGTGATGGGAGAGAGGTATGGGAGCGTGAATGATCGAGAGGTATGGCCATATTTCTTCTAGTCAACAAAAACAAAAGTAAATCAGAGTTGTACACTAAGCAATGAAAATATATTAATCAGATATAATACCTTTGGCAATATAATAATGCCATATATTACTTACCAAGTTGTATTTTGTATAGGTTTGTAAATATATATATATTGGAGTTAATTGCAAATTATGGTTTGGGGCAATTTGCAGAATACTCCCAAAACGAAACGTTTTTTACATAAGATACACTGTGGTATGGGTTTGATTATAAATCTGGTATAAAACAATAACTCTCTTAGAAAAGTTCTGTTAAGTGTAAGTATTTTTGTCTTTTCATTTAAAGTACTATTTATTATTTAAAGTACTATTTATTAATGCCATCCTTAACGTTTATAATTGATTTAAGTAATTATTCTAAAGTTAAAGGTGTATTTGCTTCCGTTGAAGAAGAAAATTAACGCACTTTCTTTATTTATACAGAAAATAACTGAAGGTTATCTCGTTTTGGAAGAAATTGAAATGCTTTGGTGAATTTTTCTAGTTTCGACTTTCATCCCAAAATGTTGTTTGATTGAGATTGGGGTTTTCTCCAGTCAAATTTTAAAACCTCATTTGCTTGATTTCACTTGGAATCAAACCTGCTAAAGAATTAAACCAGTGAGATTGTTGTTAGAGAGGGATATTTCTTGAAGCTTAAGACGATGGTGAATTGGTATAACAGAATCACAATGAACAATTTTTTTTTTTTTTTTTTGCAAACCTTTAGCTGTTCATTTTTGACAATGGTGAATTGGTAACTGAAGAATTAATAATTCTGGTGGTGGTTTTCAGGGGCGGACCTACCCTATGGGTAGGGGTAGCCCCGCGACCCCTGAACCGTTAACGCGAAGAAGGAAATTTTTTCGGGGTTTTACGTTTTTGGTATTTTGCGACCCCTGAAACGAATTTTTCGCGACCCCTGGAAGAAATTTTATGGTTTTTACCTAAAAATATGATCAAAAGCCCTTTGAAAATATAATCAAAAGCCCGTTAATTACCTAAAAAAAATTTCGAGAGCGCTGCCCCCGAACCCCCATTAGTCCCCGCTACCCCTGATTTTTTTCCTAGATCCGCCCCTGGTGGTTTTCACAAGTTTATTGAGTGGTGGGGTCCGGCAACAGACAATGACGACGGTGATGCGACAATGTGATGTGATCGCTTGGCGGACACGTGTTTTGGGTTTTTATTTCATACTCTTGCTTGGCAGAAAACCCTTTCGTGGCCCGTTTGCGGCGATGCTTCCGGTTGCTTTTGTGTCGCTTAACACGATGAAGATGAAGAAGAGAAAGAATTTCTAAGCACTGCTTCTTCTTCTTCTTCGATTTACTCATATATCTATATGTTTTTTTTCATATTTAATTAGTTTTGTAATTTACATAAATAGTCCTCCAAGTTTAATGTAAGTTTTTTAATTAGTTCTATGCATTAATAGCTTGTACTAGCACTAGTTAATTGTATCATAGTCAAAAAGACAAAAATGCCTTTGGACTTTGCAGAAGTTCTGTAACAGAGTAATTGTTTTGTATCAAATTTGCAATAAACCCATACCACAATGTGCGTTATGCAAAAAAGTTTCATTTTGGAGTATTATGCAAATTGCCCCAAACCATAGGGACGAAATTTGCAATTAACTCTATATATTCTATTGCTATATATAAAATTAAAAAAAAATTATTTTTTGGTTTTTGACACCATATGACACAATAATCTGAACATTTTGACACAATATTACACAATGATCTGAACATTTTGACACAATAACACAACGACACAAAGACACAACGACACAATAACACAATGATCTGAACATTTTGACACAATAACACGACACAAAGACACAACGACACAATGACACAATGATCTGAACATTTTGATAAAATCGAAAGAGTGAAAAAAATTAAAATTTTTATATAGCAACACTATACGCGTTTTAAAGATTAAAAAACGTTCGTTTTTATGGTGTAATTTTTTTTAAAAAATAATATCGTATCTAAGAGTTATGAAGGTTTAAAAAATGAGGAAATTTAATAAAAAATCAAAAATACCATTCCCTATTTTATTTTCTTTACTTTTTCTCTCTAATTTAGCTAGGAAAATTTTTAGCCATAGATCTCTCATTTAATTGAAGATCTAATGACTATGATTCCTTCTTATCCTTTTTATCCAAACTAAACTTCTTCATAATAACCTCACCATAACCAATTAAACGTCCCTAATTAATACTCTTACGTAAATTCTATGTTTCACACTTTAGGAGGCCACGGCATCTTTAATTCAAATATCATTCCAATAATTAATTATTGGAAACGAGAGGTCATATAACATGCCAATCATCAACGGGCAGTTCTCTCAATGATATCCAAGGGCGGGTCAAGTTTCTAACTGGCTGACTGAGAGGTCTTCAATTCTCACAGAGGATTTATCTGACAGTGATTCAGTTTTCCTCTGAATTGGATGTCTTGATTGAGTGTAAGGCTGATATACGAGCTTTCCCGTAAAGGACGTGTCAGATCTCTATCACCCCAGGATTAAGATGATCGGATGAATGATATAATGCCCCCGTTAGTAATCTGAATCGCCATTAAAAAAATATATATAACATGCCAATCGAGCAAATGGTGACACATGCAAGCTTACAAGAAGAAGGATAAACAAAGAATTTCATGTGTGGACCTGGTATATATACTACTAATCCTCCGTCCAAAACCTCCATAATCAAAAGTCATCAAAGCGTTTTCATGGGCCCCTCATTTTTTTAAATCATATCTGCAGTCCACTTAATTATCGACTTCAACTAGGACCATCTTCTGCCTTTCAAAACAAAAACAAAAAACCAAAAAAAAAAAAAAAACTAGGACCATCTTCGAAGATAAGTATGGTATTCCACATGTAATTGATAAGAATAGTTTAGAAATCATGTATAAATGTATCTTGATTATGATATTATAGCTATCATGTCATTTGACAATGTAAATGAAAGTTGAGTGTTAGATGAGACTGATATTAGTTTGAGATTATTAGCAACCAATAGTTTGTAAAATCCAAACTAATTACCTAAATTAAATTACATATCACACAATTTGATTATTTTAAATCATAACCAAGATAACTTCATCCGTAATAAGAGAAAAAAATATTAATATATTCTTCATTCATATTGATACAAAATGACTCAAATAGTCAAATATATATGATATTTACATATTCAAGTCATCAAAAATAGAAGAAAAGTTCAGCATCATCAAAGTTTAAAACTAAAAAAAAAACTAGTTGGCATCATGCAGTTGAAGAGGCTGAGGTTGACCCAAGGTTTTTTTCTTCCACAAATTAACTTCCTTTTTTGGGTCTAACTTCACCCCTCCAACACCGTTACTTTCACCGTCTCTTTTTCCGTCAGTAACACAACTCCGGTTAACGGAATCCAACGGCGCAACCTGTGTCGTCCAATCAATCAAAATTCATAAACACATCTCTCCCACTTGAAAACATCTTCATCGTACTCAAACACGGACCCTTCGGAATAGTCAACGCCGTATTCGACACACTGTCTTCGGTTGCGTCAGACTTCCTCCTCCGGCTGCCGACACCTCTGTCGCCGCGGAGTAAGCTACGGAACCCTAATTTTTTCTTACTCTTCAAATCCACCGGATCAACATTTTGAAGGAAACCACAGCGAAATGCATTATGGATGCGTTGTCTAATATGAGAAGGCTTCGGAAACTAAAAAAGTTTACCTGATTTGAGAGTTGGTTAATACGTGAATGATCAAAGGCGGTTAAGTTACAAGTCACATGAACAATATGAATTCTATTTTGTCCAGACCCGCGTTAATGAGCATCAAATTCGAGGATGAAGTTCAAGCTTTGCTACTGTTACATCTTTGCCTGACAGTTTGTTCGGAATTCTTACGGTAGTTACTAGTTCAGCAGGATCAAAAGGGTTTACTTTTGAGGGAATTCTTGATCTTATTCTGGGTGAAGACATCAGAAGGAAAAATTCTAGTGCATCATCGAGTGAACAGGTGAATGTTGTCAGGGGTAGGATAAATAACAAAGTAGTGGGAGTGGAAACTGAAGGAGGAGCGTCATAGGGCTCAAGATGATGAAAACAAGTTGACTCTAGAGAAGACTATGTTGAAGATGAAACATTAATATGCAGCGTGGAGAGTAGTGTTGATTCCTGGGTCATGAATTCTGATGCTTCAGTTCAAGCTACCCACAACAGTAAAGCATTGCAGAATCTGAAGGAAGGTGATTTTGGCAAGGTAGGATTGGCGAACAATGATGTTTTGGATGTTACGAGCATGGGTGACTTAGATTTGAAGACTTTAGCCGGTTCATGGGTTTTGAAAGATGTCAGGGTGATTCCAAGCTAAATAAACAGTTGATTTTCATTGGGCGGTTGGATGAACATGGACATGAGATTAAAATCGAGAACATGCAGTGGAAAGTTGTCAAGGGAGTTCTAGTCGAGGCTCTAGGAAGAAAGAGTGAATAGCTAGCTATATATGGTTAGTTTACCGTGTGAGGGAAAAACCATCCCAGTTCAGAAGAAGACCAAAGTTTGGTTCACAGAGTCTAGTGTGCTGAAGAAGGTTTTTTATGCAGGAGATAAACCTAGAGCCACATGTCAAGTTTAGGTTGAGTGTACTTGGAAAGGTTCAGTAAGACATGTCAAGGGTTTTTGTGGCAATGGGAGCACGGATTGTGCCGATTAGTAAGAGTTACTCGACGACAATTTGTTAAGAGAACTAGTGTTCCGGTGGTTAAAGCCTCTCCAGTTGATTACATGCTTAATATTGAGAGCGTTGTTTGTTCTCTGGGTATCTCAGGATCCGACTAGTTCGTTTTAGTGGGAGCCGGAAGGGGTCGAGGACGAGTCAAGGGCAATTCTTGCCATGACTGGTATGTTGGCCGAGCTCGAGGGAGCTTCAACGGGCCTTCAGGTTAACTGATGAAAATGTCATTGCAGCCAGGTGGACTAACGGGGATTACTAGACATACAAGTGTTACAGCATATGGCAGTTGAAAATGATCAAGCCTCCAAATGAGAGATTTTCGGGTTTGTGAAGCCTTGATTGGGCTCGGTGGCTTAGGCACGTGTTTTGACCCGTTTATTTTTTGTAACCATAATCTCATCTCTATTTATATTCTCAGTGTACTTGTAATTCTCAGGATGAGTGAGGTGGTGCAATTAAATAATACCCTGGTTGCATCCCGTGAACATATGTCATATCGACCGAACCACGTTAATTCTCGCGTGTTCTTTATTTTTATGCATTGACTGTTTGCGATTTTGTGTGAGTATATACGAATCCTAACAATAACTATGTCACAACTTCAAAAAAAATAAAAATTATGTCAGTAAAAAATAATATTTCACTTGTGATGGTTATAAATAAAATTTATACCGACACGTAGATAAAACTTATACGCAATAGACCAAACACATGAATTTTAAAGAAAGTTTCAAATCTAAATGGAGTGTCCAATTAACCAATTAAACGCCTCTAATTATCGTCGGTCATTTGGCCGAATGATATTGCTGATGAGGGGAAGACTCGGGACTGAGAGGTCTCGAGTTTGATCCATATGCCTAATAGGTTTTCTACCTGACCGCTTACGAATATGATTTTCTCTGAGAATAAACTCAACTGGTGTAAATAGTCATAGTTAGAACGTTAAAAAAAACGCCTCTAATTAATACTCCTACGTAAATTCCATGTTTTCACTTTAGGTGGCCATGGCATTATTTAATTATATATGATCATCCCAATAATTAACTCTAACCATTTCTCTTAGTCCAATCTTAAACGAGAAGTCATATAACATGCCAATCGAGCAAATGGTCACACATGCAAGCTAGCAAGAAGAAGGATAAACAAAGAATTTCTTGTGGGGGACCTGATATATACACCAATCCTCCGTCCAAAACCTCGATAATCAAAAGTTATCAAAGCGTTTTTAAGGGCCCACTCATTTTCTTCAAAACATATCTGCAGTCCATTTAGTTATCGACTTCAACTAGGACCATCTTTGAAGATAAGTATGATATTCCACGTGTAATTGATTAAAAATAGATAGAAATCCTATGTAAATGTATGTTAGATTATGATATTTATGATATTATGACTTTCTAAATATATAGTTAATATGATATTTATGAAATTATGACTTTCATTTGAAACTAAAGTTACCGATTATTAGGGCATGTGGTATATCCATGTGGTGTGGTGGTGGTGTGGTGGTCACGTCATCTCTGATTGGACCACATGTACTTACCACACACATGGTGGTATACCCATGTGATGTGGTCTTTTTTTTGTATTATTTTTTTTTCTTTTTCTTTTCGATCTTTTAAAACAAATAAATAAGTCATGAAATTTAAACACCGATTAATTCTTGTTCGTCTTTACAAAGATGTTCAAAAACATTTTAAAAAGTTCAATTATCTTTTACGAGGATAAAAATGTATGAAAAAATGCTTACGAGACAAAAAATATTTTAAAAAAATAGCTAATCCGTTTTCGTTCAAACTTATGTCGTTGTGTTCAGAAAAAAGAAATATAGAAGAATTCGAATTTTGTTTCTTTAAAAAAGTTAACATATAAAAGTTATTTAGAAAAAATTATATTCTAATCTAAATAATTATTCAGATTTAATGTAATATAAATGAGATGAGGTGTCAATTGAGGAATATTGGAACCAGAGGGACTCTTCACGGCGTGAAGTTATTAGCGCCATTTACCGCGCACAATTGATAACGCCTCCTAGGGATGGTTTTGCGCCACAATGGAGGTTGCCAACTAAGATCACGCCGTGAAAAATATGAGTATACCGGATGACCTTAGTGACTAATAGATTGTAATTTAAATTATTAAAATCCAAACTTATCTAAAAGTAAATATTACACAGTAAATATCACACAGTTCGATATTTTAATTCATAACGAAGATGAGTTCTTCATCCGTAAGAGAAAATTATTAGTTCTTCATTCATATTTGATACAAAAATGACTCAAATAGTCGAATATATCTGATATTTACATATTCAAGTCATCAAAAATAGAAGAAAAGTTAAGCATCATCAAAGTTTAAAACTATGAAAGAAAAAAAAAAAAAAACTAGTTGGCATCATGCAGTTGAAGAGGCTGAGGTTGACCCATGGTTCTTCTCTTCCACAAATTAACTTCCTTTCTTGGCTCTAACTTCACCCCTCCAACGCCGTTACTTTCACCGTCTCTTTTTCCGTCAGTACCACAGCTCCGGTTAACGGAATCCAACGGCGCAACCTGTGTCGTCCAATCAAAATTCATAAACACATCTCTCCCACTTGAAAACCTCTTCATCGTACTCAAACACGGACCCTTCGGAATAGTCAACGCCGTGTTCGACACGTTGTCGGCGGTTGCGTCGGACTTCCTCCGGCTGCCGCCACCTCCACCGCCGCGGAGTAAGCTCCGGAACCCTAACTTTTTCTTACTCTTCAAATCCACCGGATCAACTTTCTTTTCCTTTTCTTCGTTGTTGTAACTTGGGGTATACGAATACGACGTCGTTCTTGAAAATTTGTTAACTGGCTTGTTTGTTACGTTACCGGTGCCGGCGCCGGCGCCGGTGACGGTGAGTTTCCGGTAGTGTTTGCATTTGACTTGGCCCATACAAGAGACTCTTGGGGAAGTGGGTTCGTATACAAGTGTGTACTTTGAGTCGTCGTGGTTCTTGATTTTCCGGCGAGTTTCCGACGGAATTATGGGACCGGAGAATCCAATTCCGAGATTGGATTTGTGGGGTTTTTCCGATGGTTTCTTGTCTTTATTCGGGCTGTAAAGTGGAGGGCTTTGAAAGGTAACAGATGATGTTGCTCTTGGGAGAAAATTCAAGATTTTGCTCATGGATTTTCTTGATGAGTTTTGGTGTTCCATTGTTTATAAACCAATATCTTCTTCCAATTCTCTCTAAAAAGGAGGTTTGATTGTTTCTCACTCTTTTTGTATTTGTTGGATCTAAACTGAAAAATGATTTTGGAACACCTTTGTTTGTGTGTGTATATATATATACATGTGTATGCTCATATGAATATTGTTATATTGACATTTAAGGAAAGAGAGAGGAAATGAGGCTTGTGAAGAAATCAAGGTTTTTGGTCAAATTAGGGCAGATGTGAGTATGAATGACTAAGCAAACTCATGGTATATTATATAATGTGTATACGTTATTTTATATGTTTGAACCAGCTATCATAGCATATTATATTATATGGTATATAAAATTATAAAAGACATTTTCATTGCCCGAATATTGAAATTGTCCATTTCGGCTAGGCAAAATGACTAATCTATGTCAATATATCATAATCAACACTGTGTATCAGTTGATTGAGGTTTAAAATACAATTTATGTAACATTTAAAACGTTAAAGAAAAAGATATTTCCTCTCTTAACTTAATGATTATATATACAAAGGTACAAGATGGAGAATCTCTTGAGAAATGAGATTGCGAATCTTAAGTATAAAAAATGGATATTATTATATATGACAATATCAAAGGCTATACGATAAACATAACTATTAAAAAGTCTATAGAAAGACTATATTATAGGGGCGCTTCGCATGAGATGCTCTTGAAAGATGAATGTGAACTCAATACCAAGTGAAACGTCCTATTTATAATGTTGGATTTGTAAAAATTACGTACTTTTAGGGTATTTTTAGGATACTCGCGATAGGCGATAGGCTTTGCCTATCTTATTGATATACTCCTGGATACTTGTACTCGTTTCTTGTATGATTAACATTATAGACATATGGTCATTGTGCTTGATGATCTCTAGGTCCGCTTTTGGTATGCACTTATATGTCCTACTTGTTCTTATGTATGTTTTTTATACTTGATGTGTGTTATTTGATGTCTATTATATGTACAGTTTTCGATTCGATACCTCTCTATACTATGACATAGAGGTAAGGTTTGTCTTCATCGCGCCCTCGTGTGAGATTTTGTTAGGTATGTAATATGTGTGTTTAAAACTAAACTCTTATGAAAACTAGTTTACTAATGGGCCTAGTAATGTGTTACTGTTGTAATTTTGGTTACACAAATTCACATTAGACTGTAACAAGTCAATATGATGATATATGCATTCCTATAATTACTCCCACGCTAATTAATGAGCCTTACTTTGGCCTTGTATTATGTTTTTTTGAACAGGGCATTGTATTATGTTAGTAGGTTGGTTTTAGGTCATGTTTGACGCGTCATAAGCTAGTTTTTTATTGTTATCAAACGGGGCTTTTTCAAAAAACAATTTTTTTAAAAGCCCCGTTTGGTAATGTCAAACAGCTAGCTGGAGTAGCGTTTTAACTATCTTATATAATAATTTCAGTTTTACCCTTCCCTTATTAATTATTTATACTTTATTTTTAAATTTTAATTAATTTATATACATGTACTTTTATGTCATTTTATATTTTTCAGCTAGTTTTTACCAAACGTTATTTTTTTATCAGATAGCTTATAGTCTATTAGCTAGCAGCTAGCTTTTCAGGTAATACATCTAACACAGCCTTAATTACGCAAAGTGCAAAGTCACATCAGGGCATAGCAAGTCATTTTGGTTTTAAAGACATGCTTATACTGATTTATGGATCTTAATGAGCATTATGATGTGTTAGTGGATAAGTTTCACATACCAAAAAAAAAAACTACATTAGGTCATAACAAATCATTTTGACGTTAATGGTGTGCTTACGATCACTAGTACACTAATGAGCCCTAATTATGGGTCTTCTAACGTATTTTTTTTTGGAACGGCAGTAAGTATTATTAAAAAAAAAAAACTCAAAAGAGCAAAATTACTAAGATAACAAAGGATTACTCATCCAGTCAGTCCAGCGAATCATAGCCTTGTCGTTTCTAGACGAGTACCAAGAAAAAGAATACAAAATTGTTAAATAATGTTATATGTAGTCACACTAGATAATATCTAGATCTTTCTTGTATCTAGATATTTCTTGTAGTTAGTAGTTAGACATTTATTATAGTTAGATATTTTACACCTTGTTTAGTATAAATAGGGGTTTCACCTCTTTTGTATGAAATTATCAGATTAATACACAATCATCTTTATACCAAATCTGATCACATGGTATCAGAGCTTAAGGTTTAAGCTCCTGGTACACTCCTACACTCACTCCTGTCCTGTTCCAGTTCTGTCTCAGCACACAGCCTGCATCTGATTCGTTACTGCTAGAAACACTATTCACTGCCCGACACTGTTCACTGCCGGGATCACTGTTCACAGTCGGAAATCACTGTTCATGTTCCTGTCCCAGAAGCTGTTGTTCACGATTCTGATCAGGGCTTGCCTGTACTTGTCCTAGAAGCCGTTGTTCACTGTTCTGATCAGGGCTTATCTGTTACTGTTCCAGTTTCCTGCTCTTGTTCCTGTCCCGGTTTTTCTGCTCCTGCTCCTGACCTTGGTTTGCTCCTGACCTTGGTTTCCTGTTTAAAGTTCCTGCTCGTGTCCCGATTTCCTGCTCCAGTTTCCTGATCCTGTTCCAGGTCCTGTTCTTGTTTCTCTTTTACAAGAAACCTTTTCCAGTTTACTCTTCATGTTCGAGTCCAAGTTGCAGACATAGATTCCCGTTTATACAAGTTGGGCATGATTAACATCTATGCTCCAACTTGAGGAGGAGTGTTAAATAATGTTATATGTAGTCACACTAGATAATATCTAGATCTTTCTTGTATCTAGATATTTCTTGTAGTTAGTAGTTAGACATTTATTATAGTTAGATATTTTACACCTTGTTTAGTATAAATAGGGGTTTCACCTCTTTTGTATGAAATTATCAGATTAATACACAATCATCTTTATACCAAATCTGATCACAAAAATAATAGAATCAACTAAACTATCGTTCCAAGATTTGTCCGAGTGATAAATCATATTATTGCGGGTCTTCCAAATAATCCACCAAAAAGTATAGAAAATCGTGAGAATCACATCTTTCTTTACTCTCTTTACTTTAGCATCTTCAATAACTTTCAGCAGATCACGTGGAGGAGCCGGTGCAAGCCAAGCAACATCCAACCAAATCTTGATACGCTCCATGACTCTGACAAACAGGTTACACTCACGAAAAACATGATCAGTAGATTCCATTTTGGTGTTAATCTTCACTTGTCAATGTTTACTAAATTATATTTTGACCATAAAGTGAGGTTATCTTAAGAAGTATATATGCTAAATCTCGAAG
Source organism: Deinandra increscens subsp. villosa (assembly GCA_039602395.1). Lineage (NCBI taxonomy): Eukaryota > Viridiplantae > Streptophyta > Magnoliopsida > Asterales > Asteraceae > Deinandra > Deinandra increscens. Next base: position 8,779,568 of record JBCNJP010000020.1, read on the forward strand.
GCTAAAAAGAATTTAAGGTCATTAGATTACTAACATTATATTGAAGAAAAAAAATTGATGGAGAGGCATTTCAAGTTTAGCAAATTTTGTTGACTTTTTATCTAGTTCCCTTATTTTTTTTTAAACCTTCATAACTCTTACATATAATAATATTTTCTTAAAAAAATTACACCATAAAATAAACGAGCGTTTTTTATCATTAAAACGCGTACAGTGTTGCTATATATGAAAAATAAAAATATTAAAAACGAGCATGCTATTTGAAGACTTTCGTTCCAGCCTAAGCTTTCATGACCCTCCTCATTAGACTGAGGGGGTATATTAGAATGTATTATATCATGAGTTATATATATGTGATTACAGGAGGATATGTGTCGTAAATAATGTATGTACATATTGATTGTTAATTATTAATGAAATCAAGGGATTCAATCCTAACATATAGCTAGTAACGATGGTGGAAGTGCCCGTAGGTCATAAGGAGAGGAATTGGGAAGTTGTTCCCTGACCGCTCGAAGAGAGGGTTGTACGTTCCCCTAACGACCTCTCTCCATTAAATTCTCCGACGACCCTCTTCTCACCCACAAAACATCGACAAAATTAGTAATCCACCATTTTCCTGAGCCGTTTTTTGTAGGGTGGTGTTCTTCAGTTCTTCAACTAGAAATGTAACTATATTCTGATTGTTCAACTAAAACTAATTTCATTTGTATTATAATAAAATTTTATTATATTTACTGTCTACTGATAATAGCTTGGCGCAAATAAAACTTTATTAATTAATATTTGTTTTTGCGCACCTTTTTTTCATTAAAAATAGCTTAGCAACAATTTAGATTATTTTACTTTTATGATTTAAATGTTAAACACGTGAGTTAAAAGGAAAAGAGGAAACCAAAAAAAGTAGAATGCACATGCGGTGAGACTAGACCGAATACCACGTGATCTATTGTTAATTATACCATTTTATGTTACTAACATTTTAGTATTATTATTAGTCTAAGGGTGTGTGTAGTGGGTGTGAAAATCCATTTTTTTTAGCAGTGGCGAAGCTTGAAACTTTTTTTCGCGGGGACGATATATCATGTGGCAAAAAAAAATCCTATCGTTATGTATATCCTATATGTTCGGATAGGCGAATCCGGTTCGGGTCAGGTCCAACAATAAAATATAAATATTAATATTTTAAAGGAAAAATGGCCCATGCCGGCCTCGAACCCGCGCAATAGTATCAATTTGATCGCCGACTAATTAAGAATCAATTTTCCGACGAAGTAACGAACGAGTGATCAAGAAATGAACATATGAAAGTCACACTTCATCAAGAAAGGAAAAAAAAAGACAAATAAAAGTCTTAGCCAAGTATCGAAGCTGAGACATCCAAGTTATTAGCAAAGCATTCTAACCGACTGAGCTAATAAGGTGTTTGTTTATATGATCGAGCCAATGATTAAAAAATACACCTACAAAGCAAGGGATAAAAAGAAGAAAAAAAAAACAACAAATGAAAGTCTAGAACCTGCGACCTCTAAGTTATTAGCAAAGCACTATAACCGGCTGAGCTAATAGGGTGTTTGCTTATATGATGGAACCAGTGATTAAAACATATACCTACAAATCAAGGGATAAAAAGAAAAAAAACAACAAATGAAAGTCTAGAACTTGTGACCTACGAGTTTTTAAACGGCGCCTCAACCAACTTAGCTAATGACCATCTTGTTATAGAAACCGAGGGGGCTAAACTTAATACATATGAACATTTTAACAAAAAAATCACGTAAATAGGCACCTCTTGACGAAAAAATCGTAGGGGCGGTCGCTCTTAAGAAGTTACGCCATGTTTCCGAGCATGGCGTCCCATAGTGCTCGGGTCACCACCCCTCGGGTGCTATGGGTGGAAAATTTGTCCCAGGCGTAAAGATTATCACGCTTCACTTCTTTCTTCTTCATTGGTTGTCATAACTCCCAAGGAAGGGGGGTTATGACTACATATAGCCTTATTATGATAATCATTTGGAGTTTGTTTGTATAATTGTTACATTGATATGATAAATTATTTTAAACTAAAACATATTACATTATATATAAAATCCTAAACTACAAACACATTACGCAACGTTAAATGAAATATTATAAAACGAACAATATTAAATACTCCAAAGAGTTTAGGTCTTTAGACGCATTCTTCGTTTTAAAACAACAACTTTCGTTTAGACAAAGAGCTTGAGGCTTGAAATTTCACCCGTGTTTTCGGGTAGTCTTTTTCTGTCTTTGCCCCTAACTCACTGCCAAGAACGTAGACGTCCAAACTCCTAGTGTCTTCATCGATGTAAAAAATTAGACGATCAACCTCTTCATCATTCCTTAAAGGTTCTAGCCCATTGTCAAGATCAAATTCAGGTTTTTTGTAATAAAACCACATGTTGTTTATATTTCCATACCCCAAATGTGACATGATCAGGCCCATATGAAAGAATTTGAACTCGTCTACATCGCAGTAATCAACCAACGTACAATTCGTCCCCATTATAAACAATAGATTTATACTTATAACTCACTTGTTAATTTTTATTTGTATAATTAATAATGTATTAAGGTATTTTAAGAATAAGTTTTAATATATTATTCCTGATAAAAGTGTGAGGGGTATAAGGTGTCAATAGCCAATGATCATCGTTTCCATTTTCAAGTTTTGTACTCTCAAATTCTCTCATCGATTTCCCTTCAATTTTGTGTTCAGTTCTCTGTGATGTTGATTTGATTTCAAACAATTCCTGAACATCATGTCTTTATTGATAGAATAAAATGAGAATATCATATTTTTAGTTATTAAAAAGTTGTATTCATCGCCTGAAACGACAATATAAGGGTAATTAACGTGGGCCAGATGGTTTATATAACAAGTAATTAATTGTTTAAGCTGATGAAGAAAGTCAAAAACGTGTGCACAGTTGTTGCTTTAAATATACGTCACATTCTCATTATTTTAAATCTTTGAAGGTGTAAATAATAAATATTAGAAGAAAACATATAAATAAGCTAGCTCCTGGGACATGTTATTACTTTTTAATTGATTTTTGTAGTGTAGTGATATGTTAATTGTCATGTAAATGATGTGAGTTTAAATCTTTACAAATATGAAAAGTTGATAATATTTAATGAAAATATTATTATTATAAAAATGTTGTGACTGAGAAAACACTTCATAAAAATCTTCTTTAACACAAAATATTGGTCGTGTATCATCTGCAGGCTCAAAGGGTAGGCTGCTAAAGCAATAGCTTTGGGCCTCACCTTTTAGGGCCCACATTTGAGGTTGTATGTTATATATGTGATGGAAAGGTAACTAAAATATTTATTGGTCCCAGATGACCTATAGAATAATTAGATCTGGTAATTATGAGCCCATTTATTTTTAATGGCTAAATCTAGGGGTGAGCATGGTTCAAAAAACCGTTTGTTTTTTGTTTTTGATTTTTTCTTTGGTTTCGGTTAAATCGTTTTTTCTTAATATGTGGTTAATATAATAAACTTTAATTTTCTAGTCTTAGAATTATTCATTCATTCATTATGAGAATTGCATCTTGGTTTATAGCATCTCACTAGACTTTTTTAAATAAAATAAAAAAGAGAAGATAAATAGATAATACTAAAAATCAAGTAGCGGCCATGCTCACCCCTAGCTAAATCTCACACTATATACACCACTCTCAAGTTTCAAACTTGGGTCTCCACTAAAGGGGACATTGCCTTTTACCAATAGGCTAAATCCTATGTGGTTGTTCTATACTTCCCTTTATATATCAAGTTGGACATAACGAGGTCAATGAGAAACAACCAAGGCAGCAAATGAAAGCCTAAGTTTACTCGATGAGAAATAACCAATCAGTCAAGCCAAATTGCAAAATGCTAAACACAATGAACCATAGGTCCTATAAACATCACCAAAAGCATGTAGTTTTCATGAGAACCATATAAAACCAACAAAAAGCAGCCCATAAAGGCTTAAGGTGTACTAAAACTTACCAAAATGAAACATATACTAATACCATACAACCACTTGGGTCTAAGTTTACCAAGATGAAACACATGCTTGTTACAATTCATGAGAAATAAAACACCTGCTTGTTTCAATTCTAAGTTTACCAAAATAAAACCAACAAAAGGCAGCCCATAAAGACTTAAGTGTAGTAATCCCATATAGCACCGAGGAGAAACTTGACCAAAATGAAATACCTACTAATACCATACAACCATTGGGTTCAAAGTTTACCAAAATGAACACACCTACTAATACCATACAACCATTTGGATCAAAGTTTACCAAAATGGAACACCTACTTGTTTCAATTCATGCATCATATAGGCTATCGGGGTTACCAATTCCCACCAAAAGGTTGTTAATATCCAAAAATTGTTTCCCAATAACCCATTGTTTACCCGAAAACGTCGCAGGTCACGGTTCCTTCTTTAGTTCCCTCTTGATCCTTAATTTTTTGGGGTTGTCCTTTTTGCCCCCCTGTTGCAAGCACTGAATCTGTAGATAGAAAACCCATGAAAAAAAACAATTGAGAACCAACAAGCAATTGTTGGCTTAGCCTAGACAAAATATCCCAACCTCTAAGTGACACTGAATTTAAAGGCCTGAAATAGCATCACTTAAAGGATTGGCATGTAAAAAGCTTTTATCCTATAATGTAGATGCACATACCCTTCCCAAATCTTAACTGAACTATTAGACAAACAGCCCCATCCAGAACTTTCACCGCAACATATATGATTATTCGTTCTTAATAATTGAAACACCGTTTTATTGCAGTTTTCAGAGTCATAATGTGAAATAAATAACGCGAAATCTAAACGCAATTGAAACCCATGTAGGTAAAATAAAAATAAACACATATCATACCTTTCTCCGCAGTGACTTCCTTTTGGCACTGTTGTTTTCTTCTTCGGTCAGGTCAACCGGCTGTTTACTTCCGTTGATTGTTTCGGATAAGAGGCAGTTGCTCACCAGTTATGATTGTGGGTGAAATTTTCATTTAATCGAAATGCACGATAGAAGAATAACAAAAAAATATATATATCATACCTTCCTCCAGCAATGTTTGCCTTTGTTGTTGTTCTTTTCTTCTCCGATTATGGCAACCGCTTGTTCACTTTTGACGCCTGATCTGATCAGAGGTAGCGGGCAATCACTTATGTGTCTCCAAAGTTAGTGTACATAACGGGTGTGTAGGTATATGTTTACCTCCCTCCGAGAACAGTTGTTTACGTGTGTTCCTGTTTTCTCCCATGTGCCTGATGATCTAAACAACACTATGTTTTTGTGTGGTAATCCAAGCATAATCAATCACTCCTTTTTTGGTCAAATGGATGACCATGGGTCACATGGATACCTACTATGATGTTTAACTGGCAGAAAAATATGCTTTGCTACAGTAACCGTTAAAAACACTCTATAAGGTCATATAAATGCTTATTATGATGTTTAATTAATAGAAAAAGATGGACGTAGGATTCTACCGAATCTTTACAACCCATTGTCGCCGCATGGTGCGACGGGTTAAAAACCTTGTTTATAAAATTACTTAAAGGGATCGTTGTTTAAAACCTATCCATTCAACCAAGCGTTGTTTAAAACTTAATAAATAATCATTCCATAATTGTAAATGATATTAAATCATTTAACTATTTAATTAAGAGTTATTGTTTTCAAATAATCTTAACTATCACTTTTTGGCCAATAACATTTCCAACTAACGATTTCCTATGAGTATAAGAAGCGTATGAAGAAATAGAAGAACAAGTAATTATCATTTCTTACCTTTTATTATTTTGTGATTGTTAATTTGTTCAAATATATTCTATGGATTTTAATCTATGTTTGTTTTCTAGAATATCAGAAGATGAACGTGAGAAGACTCGGTAAAAGTACAGTACCAAGGAAAGGCAGGATTCTGATGAAAGTAAGTTGAGGAAGAAAGAAGGAAATGAAAGGATGAAGAAAACTGACCAAGAAGAAGAAATGATGTGGGTGTATATCGGGTTAACTACTGAGAGTTATAAACGAATCACTATAAACGTCTCTGGCTCACCATTAGGTGACCAGGAACTTAGGAACTTTCTCAGAGCTGTTCAAAATGCGACTACGAGGTGTTTCTTAATGGTTGTCAGGAAATACGGGAGAAGGGTTTCATTTGGGGTGTCCACAACCCAACACTTCAAATAGCTCAAAATGGCTACTTAAAGACGGGAATGTAGTTTGTCCACCTAAAGAAATTGGTGGATGTGGTGATTCTATATTAGAGCTCACACGTATCTTACAAGATGAGTTACTTGTTTTTCTCTTTCTTCACACGCTTTTTGTACTCACGGGTCTGCATCTCTTCTTTTTCTTTTCGAGCTTCAACTATTTTTCAAGAAACTCTTCTTTGGTCTATTCGAAAATACCACATACGAGAGTTGTACACCCCGTTCCCACTCTTTCAGAGGAACTCAAGGGTTTGATATCAAGAAGACGAGAATTGTCCCCTTCCCATAAGTGTCGTATGTTATTTCGAGTACAAGGATTGAAGGGTTTTGATTTTAGTTTTAATTAAAAAGTAATACGTTTTTTATGTCTTTTTGTGTGTATATATATTTGATTGTTGATGTATAGTTCACGACGCAAGGTGTGGAGGGGTGAAGAAGTCATTCTTCTCTTTTAGCCCCAACTGCTTTTACATTTAATCACGTGGTTAAACAACACGTTAAATATGGGTCAACATAATCGAACTCTTTTTAATAGACAATCAGAAAGATGAAACGAAGAAAAGGACCCCAAGATGGGCCACCTCCAAACCATTACACCAAAAGGACACTAGCAACTAGGCTCAAAAACCCCACCATGCATCAATACATCATTCCAGATCCTTATTGGTAGAAACACAGCCCAAGACATATACTCACCCACTCATGCATATAAACAGAAAGAAAAACCATGATTCTTCCATAAAGTCTTCTTGTTAGGAGAATAAAATTAGGAGAATAAAAAACGAACAAACTAAATAAAATAATATCCACCATCATCGTTTCTCGTAGACGTAAACCAAAAACTAAAGTAGAAAACAATGTAATATCATACATAATATCCAAAATATATATCCACATCATTTCTTCTTCTTGTCATTTCTTTCTTCCTTCTTCAACTTTCTTTTATAATCATCTTGTCTCTCTTTAATACCATACTTATACAAAGTCTCCTTACGATCTTCTTCTGAGATTCTATAAAAACAACCAGAAAATTAAAAGCCAAAAAACATTTTTAAAAAAATAAAAACGACAAAGTAATAAAGGTAAGAAAAGATAATTACTTGTTCTTCTACTTCTTCAAAAGCTTCTTGTATTCACGGGATTTCTTCAGTCTTTTTCTTCTTCGAATCTCAACTTCGCTTCAAGAAGCTCCTCTGTGGTTTTCATCCGAAAACACCACATACGGAAGTTATAGACCTCATTCCTGCTCTTCCATGGAAACTCAACCGCTTCTTCATATGCGTAGCATGTTTGTTTGTTCAACAATACGACTTAGATCCCAGTTGTTTTGAGGACCCATGATCGTGTCGAACAAAATCACTCTTCCAGAATTTTCTCCATCTTCTAGTTTCGTCTTCATCTTTTCAAGAAAGGAAAATAACTTTTGAGTTCCCACCCTTCCTCCACGGTGATAAACGATTTTGTTAAATCGACCGTGGATTCTCAGCTTCACGTGAGCATCTACATTTGACGGACCAACATCTAATCAAAGAGCTATGCATCATGTACATGATGCATATCATAGTCCCATGACCCATACTCAAAAGTTAACATAATTACGGGAATATATCTAATTAAAACCAAATACAAACTAATGTAATAATAAAAACTCACGAGTACACATGCAACTAATATATAATATGGGTAGCTGAGAAATAAAAAATACGAAAAATAAAAGTATAGAAAGCAACAAGCAACAACAACTAGCCAAACACACGATTACAATCAGAAAGATGAACGAAGAAAAAGACCCCAAGATAGGTCACCTCTAAACCAAAACACCAAAAAGGCATTAGCAGTTAGGCTCAAAAACCCCACCATGTCAATACATTATTTCAGATCCTTATTGGTAGAAACACAGCCTCAAGACATCCAACTCACCCACTCTTGCATGGAAACAGAAAAGAAAACCATGATTCGTCCATAGAGTCTTCATGTTTTGAGAATCAAAAACTAAGAAACTAAAATCCACCATCATCGTTTCTCGAAGACTTAAACCAAAAACTAAAGTAGAAAACAATATAATATCATACATAATATCTATAATATACACACATCATATTTTCTTCTTCTTGTCATCTCTTTCTTGTTCATCTTTCATTCATCATCATCTTGTCTCTCCTTAATACCATACTTATACAAAGTATTCTTATGATCTTTTTTCTGAGTTTCTAGAAAAACAACCAAAAAATTAAAAGCCAAATATTTTTAAAAAATTAAAAACCACAAAGTAATAAAGGTAAAAAGATATAATTATTTGTTCTTATCCTTCTTCAAATGCTTCTTGTATTCACGGGACTTCTTCAGTTTTTTTTCTTCTTCCAATCTCAACTTCGCTTCAAAAAGCTCCTCTGTGGTTTTCATCCGAAAACACCACATGTGGAAGTTGTAGACCCCATTCCCACTCTTCCATGAAAATTCAACCACTTCTTCATATACGTAACCTGTTTGTTTCTTCGAAGATATAACTTAGATTCCAGTTGTTTTGTGGACCCGTGATCGTGTCGAACAAAATCACTCTTCCAGAATTTTTTCCATCTTCTAGTTTCGCCTTCATCTTTTCAAGAAAGGAAAAGAACTTTTAAGTTCCCAACCTTCCTCCACGGTAATAAACGACTTTCTAAATCGACTGTGGATTCTCAGC